>OX392507.1:13337306-14537306 GCA_947623375.1 Apotomis capreana | reverse complement strand
TCACTTCGTCTCCAAACTGTCAAACCTGGTGATACCAGACATTACTTTTGACGGAATAACAATTCCCCTCTCCTCTACTGTCAAAAATCTGGGCATCATCATGGACCAGACACTCTCGTGGTCGGCGCACATTTCAGAAGTTAGCAGGAAATTATTTGCCTCACTCCACTCTCTAAGGCGTTTACAGAATTTCCTTCCACTTCAAACTAAATTATCTCTCGCCCGTTCTCTTTTACTCCCTATTCTCGATTATGGTGACATTGCATTCCTCGACCTTACAGAGGAGCTGCTTGACAAGCTGGAACGTCTGCAAAATGTCTGTATTCGGTATATGTTTGGTCTTAAGAAGTTTGATCATATATCTCAGTTCCGTTCGCAGCTGGGCTGGCTTCCGATTCGTCGTCGTAGGGATGTACATGTCCTATCATTGCTCTATAATGTGTTGTTTAAACCGGTTTCACCTCTCTACCTTTCCGAAAGATTTACCTATATGGCGGCTGGTAGTGGTCACCGCCTGCGCTCGAGTGTTAATCTCTATCTTGCCTTTCCACCCAATAAGTCGCGGACATATAGGAAATCTTTCACAGTTCACTCCGTTAAGTTGTGGAACTCGTTACCGGTGTCAGTGAGGCAATCACAATCCTTGGCATCATTTAAGGAAAATTTGAAAAAGTTATGGTTTTGCAATCCTTGATCTCGTCTATTAATATTATCGTTCAATGCTAATAAAACTGAATATTTATTATTATTATATTATTTGTATTTATTAGTTTATGTTTAATACAATATATACGTTTGTAATTATTAATATATTTATTTATCTTAAGGTTGTATTTACATTTAGTATATTTGCACGTTTTAGTTTGTTCGTTTGTCTATCACTTCAATGTCTAGTCTTCTGTCTCATTTTCTCAAAGGTTAACTGGAAGAAATCCCTTACAGGGATAAGTTCGCCCTTGTACACATGTATTGTTTTTGAGTTTTTGTCAATATTGTTTTATGTGCAATAAAGTGTTTACATACATACATACCACAATATCTCGCTTCGGGTTAGCCCTGGTACAATGAACCCTATCCCACGGGATTCCCATTTGACATGACAAACCTAGTACTTAAACTGCACGTAGGTATAGGTACCTACTAAAAGACGATATACTTACATACACAAAATATTCGAGTTCATCACACAAATATTTGCCCTTGCCGGGATTCGAACCCATGACCGCCGGCTCAGTAGGCAGGTGTACTACAAACTGCGCCAAATCACATACGGCCATACAATTATTACATTGTTCTTTTTTAAAATTATGAACACAGAAGACCTAGGATATAAATACATAGGAGAATCGAATTCCATTAATTTCAAGCGGTCGAGATATCGGTAAGCTATACTAGAAGTTCCGGTCTGATTTCCGACCGCATGGATAAAGGTATTTGCATCGGTATTTGGCTTTGGCTATATTATGGCTTGCGCAATAGACCCATGTTGTTCCATATTTACTGCGCTATCCTAGTTTCGGTTATGTTCTCAATTTTCGGTTCAAACCAGCCAACAAATGATTTCTCTGACGTAGCATTCTTCAACAAAAAACAAAGTATAACCAATTTCGCTCATTGAAGTTGGTTTTTTTTTTGTGAAAAAGTAATTCTAAAAAAAGGCAATTTGGTTACACCACAAACGGTCCTGTTTTGACGCAGTGCATTAAAGTTTCAACGCGTTTGTTTATGTTTACGTTAGCTAGTTATGTGTATCTAATATTAGCTGTTTTCTTTGTTGCAGCTGCGTTATGAGCGATCTGGCGAAGCTGCTTATTCTCCTGAACAAGCAGCAGGTGCCGGTGGTGCCCGAGGAGTGGCCGCGGTTGGCTAGCTGGGCAGAACGGTAACTATACTTTTCCCTATATATACCCTTCAGCACCCACAGTACTGTAGATTCTGTATTACATGAAGTGGAAAATTCTACGGGCCTAATAGAAAGACGACTGGAGGACAACTAACGGGTTTTTTTTCTTTTATTAGCTAATAGTTAAAGCATTCACTAATTCTGTGGCCCTAGTGAGGGGTGTAAGTATAAGTCAGATTTAACCTAGGAGAAAATGAGCTTAAGTCTCAGAATAGAGTTATGGCCTTTTGTTTTGGGTTACAATGTGACTAATTTATACTCTTTTTCTCTAGACCCCGGAATTATATGAAAAGTTTACCTGAACCGGCAATGGAACCAACTGATAACGGAAGAACACTCTTTATTTAATTTTACCAATAAATTGGATCAATGTTAAGGATAAAATCTTGCAAATCAGATGTCTGCTATGGAGTAAGGTATAACATAGGGAATTATGACAAAACTTGATGTACGGAATCATCAGGGTTTTGGTCAATACCTATCTAATATTTGGAAGATGATATAGATCTTCCTGGAAATAAGACAGATAAAATCTTGCTACCTCAATGCGCAAGTCTTCGCTATGTTTTCCCTAACTTAAACTGGATTTGTCTGACCTTGTATTTGACAGATTGTAACGTTCTTTTGTTTTCAGGATACTGAAGCGCTACAGCCGAAACCCGTTGCCTCACCGAGCTCAAGAAACTCAACTAGTGAATTTCCTAGCACCCCCACCGAGCCAAAGTTCAGATTCTGAGATCACTCAGCAATCCTTCTCAACCTTCAAACCGCCGTCGTATTCCCCAACGTCATACGACAGTAATATCTTAGATAAGGAATTAGAGAGCCAGTGCGAATGGGCGGATGTTCGCCCACCGAGCTACTCTCAAATAGAGAAGGAGAAAGAAACAATAGTCCTCTCCGATCCCTGGGAGAGGAGACCGATTGTGAGAAGAGAGAGTGTATGGCTCGAGGATGAGCTGTTTGAAATGACGCGGCGGCCGCAAGACGAACTCACCACTGAACTATAACAAAGATAATTAGAATAGTAACAAGCATTTCTTCCAGCATTCCAATGTCATTTAATTTCACTGATGTATATAAGTTGCAATTTCGGAAATGCAAACTAGGATTTACTTATGTACGTATAGGCATAGTAGGCGCAACGTAACTTCATCTGCACAGAAACTTACTCCTAAGCGACTCCTTAAAAGTACTATGCAATATATTTTACATTTGTCTCTTATATAATTTATGCCAGTCACCATACATTGTAAACTTGAACTGTTTCAAGTAACTTTTACGTTTGTGAATCGTCTCGTCGTAACTCGAGTCTTTAAAGTACAAAATAATCCAATCTATGCAAAGTTTAAATTTAGAAAAATGCTGTATAGTTATCATGTTTTAGTACCTAAATATTATTTTAGTAAGTATTTAGTGCTTATTAACGCATAGTTTAGTACTTTAATACATTATACCGTGTCGTACCTGTAACTTATCGAAATAAATATAAGAATAAAGTTGACGGATTAACTTATTTGATTGATTTTATTTTAACCAACCCAACTATAATATAAGTTTAATAATTATAACTCTGTAATATTGAGCCAGCGATATGTTATATGGGAAAATTGGGAAATGCTCTAACTACCTCATATGAGCAGCAGATACTACAGAGAACATAATCGTGGCTTCCTTCCCGCTCTACTGCTCGAGATTTTCAAACTGAATTGACGATTACAGTATTTCCACTTTATGCTGGCTAGTCCCTTATCTATAGGGAAACAGTATACATTTTGGAGTACAGAAATACCATTTGGTACGGGTATCCTGAGCCCAAAACACCCGGTAGCCATTTGTAGGATCGCGATAGGAGAGGGGGAGGGGAGGTCAAAGTACAGAGCTCCCGAGTCCCGGTGCTCAGAAAAAAAGGCTGGCGGATTAGTTTGGGTCAAGTTTGGGGTCGTTATCAGGTAAATAGATGATGCCCAATTCATTCCCCGTACCAGTTTTTTGAGGTTCCCTTGCAAAATATGACGCAATACCGTGAAACATGCCAACTTTGCCCGCTTTTTTTGTAAAAACCCGAATTTCTCTCATTTTTTCTATGACGGGATAAAGTTTTTTTTTGTCTAACGCATCCATCGTATTCATATGCATGCGTTTATTACGAGAAACAATTTTTAAAACTACATTTAACCAATTTTTTTTATCAATTTTCACCTCGGGTAAAGTTATCTAAGCTTTTGCAAACATTGCCCAAATCGATTATTCCCGTAACTATAGCCCCTACAACGTTAAGATAAGGATCAGTATAAAATCTGGGGTAATGATGGCGTTCTACGTAAATATCTTGGTCTTAACTGTACAAACACGTGTGCAATATGGGTGGGCAATGTTACATAGGTATTTTGTTTTACTCCATACAAGCCGAATCAAGCAGTTTGAAATTGTCAGGGTTGTCACTTTTGGTTGAGTAAACCATCTTTACCACTACCATTATCAAAATGAAAGATGTATGCTTAATATTCGATATTAATAGTTTACGTTAGAATAATCTAAATAAAAATTGTCATTATTGAATATTCTATGTTTTTTTGTTTTATGGACATGACATGACATGACATGCAGCTAATGCTAAAAGTACAACGGCTTAATAGAAATATAATTTACCTTATCTTAAATACATAACTCTCCTTTATTTACGCAGTCAGGTAAAATTACGACAAGGTGACAACCCTAACCCTTTTTTTAGTCTGGGCAATGTTGGCATTCATAGGTTAGCAAGTTACTGGATAACATTGCCCACCATCATAACTCCGGTTTTAATAAGTATTTTTAGTACAAACTACGATAAAAATGATCTACAGTTCTTATTTTACAACAAGCAATAAGATACATTCACCCGAGGCTTCCCCATTCTGTAAAAAATACACCAGAACTTCACCTAGAATTGGCCCGCCAAATCACGCACCTTATTCGACTAGTCCCAACACGTTACGGAATGAAGTTGCGCGCAAATGTGATTCCCAGTGATACCACAGATATAATCTATTTTCCACTAAAAATAGTAGTGTTGCCATAATCATCTTGAAATTGTCTACAGTAACGTTTTTTTTTTTAAGTAGCGTTTTGGGCAAAGTTCCCTGTGGAGGCAAAGTTGGCGTATTTCACGGTACTTAATATAATAAACTTTTAGTAGTAACGAAATGCAAACAAACCCTCATATTTTTGTATTAAACTTGGTTAACAAAAATTACCATTCGAAAGCCCATTGAATACCTACAGATTCTATAAACATTAATAATAAATATAAATTTGACTGTTTTCAATGTAAAATAAAATATTGAAAGTAGTAAGAAAGAAGAGAAGTAGAAGTTTGACTTTTTCACAGCTTCAAGGGATCATCAGTTTCGACTCGATAGCTCAACACGTTCCCGAGATAAAGGGTCTTGACACCCCACCTGTCGCGGAGTTCAAACTGGCTACCCGGCATTTTTGGGCTCAGTTCGACGTGTATAATAATAATAATTTTCCTGATAGTCGTTCCGGCGAACTAGCAAGTTGGTAATAATTGATTCAGTAAGTAGAAATAGCCGGCTGTTTTTTAAAATTACCTGGGGTCATGTAAGTCACTAAATACCAAAGGGCCCTGCTAGAAGGACAAAATCTTCGAACGCGTATTTCTCAAAAACTATTTATATCTAGGGTGTAGTGAAAAGTTATTTGGAAGGTAGAAATAAGATTCTCCATGAATAGTAATTCATTTAGTCTGTAAACTTACAATTAACAAAGGGCCCCGCTGGCACAGAATCATTTATTTTTTCATTAATTTGCAAAGGTAGAAATTTTAAAGTACATAAATCGACAGGTAGAAATATATACCAACTTGATAATTTAGGACCTACGTATACGTATATCTACGGGCCCTACTACTTGAATTTGCTGTCATCGGACCCGATGAAGAGGACATCATCATCGGATGGGAAACAAAAACTCGGACTTACGATAGGTAACCGTCAGATTCAGAAAGCTCTTGGACACGTGCGCATCGTCAGGTGATTCCTCTCTTTGCAGCCCGAACGCCACGCTGTGGGTGGTACCCTAGGTTAGCGGGTAACACCACGGGACGCAGCTAGTTTTATATTATGAGTTTACAGAGTTTGAACAAAATTTGGCACCTGACTAACGTTGAAAAAAATAAAAAGCAGAGAATGCGTTAACCATCAGGATAATTTTACAAAATATGAATGCAGACCTTTTTTGCCACACAGTATATCGCATCGTGCTACATGATAAGGTATCCCAAGCTAGATAATCCGTGGCTACAATCAAGGAGCTTATATTTAAGACAACAGGAGTGCGAACTCAGAATAAGTGTTCACACAAAATTAAATCTTAGTATAGATACATAAAGTATATTTTACGGGTGAAGGGGTCACGGGAAGACAGAGACAGCTCGCAGATAGGTAGTGTGTCCCTTTCTAATATTGCCAGTCATAAAAAATAGTAATAATTAGTAGTTTTCAAATAAAATGGTAGTTATTAGTAGTTTATACTTTTCTTTAAATTAACACTATTCACTTCAAATAATTAAATATTTTATTCGCTAAACTTTCTTACGCGTCACCAAAGAAACTAACGGAAAAAATTATGAAAGTTATACAATCCGTTAGTATATAAAAATAATTTTATGTTAGGGCAGGATCAAACCTTTAAATTTGAAATCTTATTAATATAATTGAAAACTGTCAGCATTTTTGACAGTGCTTAATGGTATCTTTTCTGATTATTTAAAAAATTACATACTTATAATTGCATCATGGTAACTGGAATTAAATGTTGCAAAAGGAAATCTTTTGGTGGCTATAGTATATTTGTTCAGGTAATATATGGTACTTATCATATATTAATATGAAAGCATGTCAAACTTTGATAAAGTACTAAAAGAGTGACAATGAATTTACAAAATTACCGGATAATTCCGATCTATGTTTTACTTCGAAAATATTATTCGTACTAAAAACAATCTGAGCATTGCACTATTGCAGTAATGTCGTTTTAACTATACCTACTACGATAATCCTTCGCTATCTAAGGGTGGTTAATAGGCGTCGAAATTTCAAAATGGTCGTAGCGAGCTGAAATTTGGTATGTAGGGGGCTTTGGGCCCCCTGATTCCAAGTTTTTTTTCTATCATAAAAAAAATGTATGGGAATTTTTTTAAGAGACCCGTATCTCGTAAACGGTTGGCTCAGGTGGGAGGTGCTCGACCAAATGTCATAGGGGGCCTCCACCCGAGTACAGTCGTGAAAAAAAAATCGAAATGGCGACTTTTTTTTCTAAATTTCAAGTTGGTGCTAGGGGGCTGAAACTCGATATCGGGGGGCATTTGGGGCTCACAAATATGAATCTGGAATCGGTGTCCGAAAATTCGGTCAAATTCGGAGAATATCGGAAAAACAAGATTTGTATGGAGAAAATTTCATATTGGTCCGAGGGGGCTGAAATTCGGTATCAGGCAGTTTTTGGGGCCCCCAAGTCGGAATCTGAAATCGAATTTAAAAAATTCGGTCAAATTCAGAAAATATCGGACAACAAACTTTAATATTTTAGTTCGACCGAGGGCCGCAGGCTTAAGGGCGAACGTCCCCCCACGAGGCCGCAGGCCGAGCTCCACTTAGCACCAAAGGTGCGGAGCGTCCCAGAGACGGCGTAGCGCGCGAGCCCAAGGGCCCGCAGGGCGAGCCCACCTAGAACATTGCTACCCGCCTAAGTAATCGTAGTAGTAGTAGCAATCGTAGAACCGAAGTGAGGAGATAACTCAAACGAGATGTATGCCTTTAAGACCTCCCAGATCACCCCGCCATAAGTATTTTATATGAATCACTAAAAACAAAAAAATGTACTTAAATAATATAAAAATATAATAAATGAGTGGTTTGGCATCGTCTTCAAAACGTGATTCAAACGTAATCTTTACTTAAATGGGTTATTTTTAGCTTTTTAGTTTTTTTTGAAGTTTTTTTTTTTTGCCTTTTTTTTCGCCATATACTTAGTAACCGTTAGTACAGTAATAAAAAGTATTGCGTAGTCTTGCATTGGTAAAACAGAGTTATACAGGTAGTTTATAAAATAACGGTATACTTACAGTTTTACCTCCCTAATTAATTTATGGTACAAATAACCACTTTTTTTTATATCCTCATAAATGAGTTCATGTCCACGTACATCCGAATATGTTTTTTGTTTGTTTTGTTTTTAAGTATGACTTAACGGAGTTTGTCATTTATCAAATCAAATTAACAGTTACGGGATTGCTGCGTTCTGTTAAAATAACAGGAGCCAAAAGTGTGTTATTGCTGGCATAGTAGCTAACATTCAGTATATTTATTTATGAGTTTCCATAGGTATATATAAAATAAATTCTAGCTACAGTGCCAGCCAATATACATTTTTAGACTTTTTTTTTATAAATATCGGACAACCTCACACAAATCAATCTAGTCCCAAATTAAGCTCAAGAAGGCTTGTGTTATACTAGACGACGATATACGTACTTATATAGATAAATATATACTTAAATACATAGAACAACCATCACCCAAGCACAAATATTCGAGTTCATCATACAAATATTTGCCCCGGCCGGGAGTCGCACCTGGGACCGCCGGCTCAGTAGGCAGGTGTCTACAAACCGAGCCAAACTTGTAATAAAATGGAGTAAGGATGAGTCCCTCTTTATTGCTAAATATTTGGTTACCCCAGCAGAGTGGGGTAAACTGCCCCCTTGGCGGCTTTCTTACTTGGCTCGTTCGAACGAAGCAATGAGCAGTCCAGGTATACTATAGTACTTACTAGGTCCATGGCTACAATAGACTATACTTTTTTATTTAATACCTTTTTTTTAAAACAAAATCATAGCTTTTATTTTAAATTTACGCGCTGCGCTTTGGGACGTTTAAGTTAAATATAAAAACGCTAATGTAATCGCAGCACGGTGCAACTATTTTCAATTTAATTGTAATACATTGTGGTGGGTGGTTATTTGAAAATTTTTATTTTAAAAATTCATTCATATAACTCATTTATGTTTTATAATAAGCAGAAAATAAACGGATTAGAATGTTCTCATAAAATACTGCATGTGTGTACATGCCTTTAAATTGAGTGGAATCTGAGGGAAGGGGGAAGGGTTGAAAACTGTCATAGCGCTGTACTAAAAAATACCAACTGACAGTTGACTTTTTGTCAAGTTGAAGTGAACTCGAGTTGTAGTGTTACTTTCCTGCAAAATTGTTGATAAACCACAATAACAATGCGGAGAGATAAAACACAATGATACGGGGATCGCAGGTGAATAACTACTTCAATATTACACCTATACTTAAGTGTTACATTGATTAAGACTGCGCCAATTTATCATCTTCATAAGCACAATGACCGAACATAACGGTAATTTATATTACACTTTGTAGAGCAGGCTATATTTATAACACATTTATTTATATGCGACCTTTCGTGATGCTTTTCAAACAGCCTTGAACTTCACACAGAATTTGTAATCGACTTGTTATTCGGATTTCAATACATTTATATTGACAAAACCAATTGGAGGATCGGGGTAGCGCAAACGTGTTATCAATTATGGAAATACTTTTCCGGTTTCAGTTATCGCATTGATCCGGGTGCAGCTCTGATTGTGGGAGACTTTCTCAAATAACCAGCCATTACAATAAGCCAAATGGTAAGCAATGTTTCAGTAATCATAACATTGATATCAACATCTATATCTTGATAATTCGCCGAATTTCATTCATTATTTTCCCTGTAAGAGGCAAGCACAGCTTTCTCTGCGATATTGCTTGGTGATTGCTTGTATAATAATGTAGTTTATGTTCCTTCAGAAAATTATTACCATTTTTAAACTCAACAAAACATATTTAATGAAATTCTGGATATTCAATCTGTTAACACCATCACTAGGGAAATTAACCCCTCACATACTTAGGTATGGATCCGTCCGGAACATTTGAACCTTACATTATAATATCAGTTATTTCAGTGGCGGATTATCCCTAAGGCAAAGTAGGCATGTGCCTACGGGCGCAAGGCCGCAAAGGGGCGCAAAGGGCTGCAAAGGGGGCGCAAAAGGCCGCAATGGAGCGCCGACGAGGTTTTTGCCTACGGTGCTCTCGACCCTTAATCCGCCACTGAGTTATTTTCAATTTGATAAGCAAATTTTTGACAGGCATTTGAGGGGTTAAATTAACTTGTAATTAACCATATTTATATAGGGTCCGTATGACCTGTATGAACATGCTACCTAATTACTAAAAAATTTGAACACGATTAACCAATAGAAACTTTGTATTTCAGCTTTCAATTTCAACTGAAGTTAAATTATTGGCTACCACAAACTTCATACATTCTGCTAATCATGATGCACCTGGCAGCATGGTAAGTTGCTACATAATTAAAAATATTTTAGTTAATGTTAGGTAGGTAGGTTAATCCTACAGAAATCCTTTCAACACTTACCAATAGGTATTCCAGTTTTTTATATGAGAAGTGTCTGTGTTGGTGTATGTTTACCCTCATGCCAACCCATGGATATTTCACTAAAATGGAAACAAGACGTTTTACAGAATATGAAATATAATTTTAGTAAAACAAATTAATAAAGAATATGGGGTGATAAATAACATAGGATACCTACTTTTTATCGGTGTTTACCTATATCATTTTAATGAACTAATGAAGTTTTTCATTAGTTTTAATTGAATTGGCAAAATATTTTGTGATTAGATCTATATGTTGCATAAATAACTATTGCCATATGTATTCTTACTTCAGAGAGATGCTTATCTTTTCGTAGTTTATGTTGACATTTCATTTTGTTTATATATCGTCGGGGATAGTGCAATACCGCGTAAATAACAGGTGTTGATAAAGTTCTCAATTTAATAAAATACTTAGCATTTGGTTGAATATTGATTTGTATCTACACTTGTTACTTACGCGGTATTGCACTATCCCTGACGATATTGAAATACCAAAAGATAGATACCATATGCAAAGTGATGGCCATGCTTGGATCAATTTGGGCACCATTTTCAGGTGGTGCTAAATTTCAAACATAATTATTAGGACAAATCTTCACAAGGCATCCAGCAGCAAGAAAGGGAGCACCCAATCGATATCCACTCAATGTTTAAAATATTCAGAATAGTGGGCACCGTATTAGCTTTTTCCCCATTACTATATAATATTTATTATTATATATTTAAATCATTAAACAATGCACAACAAAAAAATTATGTCATCAGAGTCATACATTGGCAGATATTTTTCTGCACTGCACTTCACAAATACAAACAACTATTTGGTTGAATGAATTACCTGACAACACTTGCTTTCTTTTTATTTAATTAACTAGAGCTTCAAATATTTTACTTAGGGAATATTAATAAGATCACTAAGATACAACGATATTGTACAGGTACCAGAAGAAGATCAGTTCCTACGACAAAGAGGAATGGGAGACCATGGTGGAACAGCTGCTGATGCGCGGCACGTACCGCCGCCGCATCGTCGACTTCTCGTCGCACGCGCGCTCGTACCTCATTGACGTCGACCTGGTCAGAGGTAGGGCCTGCTCAGTTGCTAGAACATTCTGCAAGGAGTGGAGACCATAGTGGAACGGCTGCTGATGTGCGGCATATACCGCCGCCGCATCGTCGACTTCTCGTCGCACGCGCGCTCGTACCTCATTGACGTCGACCTGGTCAGAGGTAGGGCCTGCTCAGTTGCTAGAACATTCTGCAAGGAGTGGAGACCATAGTGGAACGGCTGCTGATGTGCGGCATATACCGCCGCCGCATCGTCGACTTCTCGTCACACGCGCGCTCGTACCTCATTGACGTCGACCTGGTCAGAGGTAGGGCCTGCTCAGTTGCTAGAACATTCTGCAAGGAGTGGAGACCATAGTGGAACGGCTGCTGATGTGCGGCATATACCGCCGCCGCATCGTCGACTTCTCGTCACACGCGCGCTCGTACCTCATTGACGTCGACCTGGTCAGAGGTAGGGCCTGCTCAGTTGCTAGAACATTCTGCAAGGAGTGGAGACCATAGTGGAACGGCTGCTGATGTGCGGCATATACCGCCGCCGCATCGTCGACTTCTCGTCACACGCGCGCTCGTACCTCATTGACGTCGACCTGGTCAGAGGTAGGGCCTGCTCAGTTGCTAGAACATTCTGCAAGGAGTGGAGACCATAGTGGAACGGCTGCTGATGTGCGGCATATACCGCCGCCGCATCGTCGACTTCTCGTCGCACGCGCGCTCGTACCTCATTGACGTCGACCTGGTCAGAGGTAGGGCCTGCTCAGTTGCTAGAACATTCTGCAAGGAGTGGAGACCATAGTGGAATAGCTGCTGATGTGCGGCACATACCGCCGCCGCATCGTCGACTTCTCGCAGGCGCGCTCGAGTACCTCATTGTCGTAAACTTGGTCATAGCTAGGGCTGCTCAGTTACTAGAACATTCTACAAGGAGTGGTCACCGTAGTAGAAAAGCTGCTGATATTTGGCACGTACCGCTGCCGCATTGTCGATTTCTCCTCGCAGGCGCGCGCGTATCTCATTGACGTAGACTTGATCAGATGTAGGGTACCACACTGCTCATTGAGGTCCATACTGGGATAGAGTTAGAGCGGTAGTAACACTAGTATTTGCCTCGACCTAGTTCTTATCATAAAAATAACTATAGATTAGAATTATAAAATTTTAGGGTTATAAATAATGGGATTAGGGTTATAAATAAACATAATTATAAAGAAACAAATGCGTCTACCTCTGTCATCAAAACTTCAGAAGTGGGATGCACTGAAGGATGGCTCGATCCTTTCAATGGTGTCTGTTTACCGCAGGCTTTTTGTTCCCCAAGGCAAAGCCTACGCTGCCGATGCGTTGCAGAATGTGCGTCGTGTATGCTGGCGCGATTCCTGTTTCTGACGGTGCTGTACGCGTGATAAAAGAGAAGTGGATGGAACTTTTCTATGACTACGTCTGTTTGCAGGCTCATCGTTCCCCAAGGCGAAGCCGACGCTGTCTATGCGTCGCGTGGTGTGGTTCGCGCTGGCCCGGCTTCTGTTCTTACCTGCGTTGTACGCTTGGTGGACGCAACAGACGTCCCCGAGCTGTGCACGAGTGCTGCTAGCGTTATGGACCATGCAGCTGGCTAACGTTGTGCTTTACTTCATGTCGCCGGCTGATACTGTCGATGTGAGTTACGAATTAGAATTTCTCTTATTAGTATAAATAAATCCAGAGTCATGATTCCAGAAAAATCTTAACAGAAATATATTGCTACATTTTGATAGGGAGTGCCGCCTTCACACACTTTAACGGATATACCTATAGTATAATGTGTGACTTCGACCAACGACTTCACCTTGTTTAGTAAGTCGAACACTATGATACTAATAACTCAAACTCACTAAAAATTATGTTCTTTTTGTAAACATGCCTTCAATTGACTAAGAAAATTGCTCACGAAACTACTATATTGTCACATGATCGCGACAAGGGTACGGACTTTACTTATGACTATTTCTTAGCACTCTGTCATTGCAATAACATGCAATGCATATGCAATACATGATCGATTGCAAACTACATTTCCATTGTAGTGTTCTTTTGTGTAACCATTTCCTGTTGGCTATTTACACATGAGTGTTTGTACATTTTCGACATTTCTAGAGATGATTTATTTTTATTTTATTTTCACTTGATTTAAGTAAATACTTCAATTGTTTTGTGTCAATGATAATTTCATATTCAACATGATCCATGGTTCGTAAACAAAAAGTGATAGATAGCCTTTAAGGTTGAATACTTACCTACCTTTCGTCTCAAATCAACATTACCTATAATCATAGTCTATATTAAGAAATCGAAACTGATTTCGATTCTTGTTGTTGGCACCGCTGACCCGATTCATTTGCAGTGCTGATAAACTTTTAGAACAACAGATCATTTCATAATATTTTAAGTACCTATCTAGACACGCGGCAGCGTGTCCAGCCAAGTTCACCGCAGGAACTGGCGAGCAGCAGCCGTGTGTTATATTACACGAACCGTTTGGAGCCACTTTTGACCCCCCAATAACTCCAAAACTATTTAACATATTAAAATGAAATTTGGCTTATGTATTAAGATCCTTTAGAACAAGTAGAACCCCAAATTTCATTAATATAGGTTAAATAGTTATTGAGATATTAAAGTCCAAAAAACGGTATTTTTATCACTGACTGACTGACTGACTGACTGACTGACTGACTGACTAGTAATCAAAAACCTAACCCACTTCCAGGTGACCTAGAAAGGTGAAATTTGGCATCCAGCTTAGTAATTGTGTGTGTATACATATAAAAATCGAAAACAGTGATTTTTTATGTTTTTTTATTATTATTATTATTGATGGTTGTTGCCTCAGATATTGAATTACACCCCAAGTAAAATAAATGCATTGAGTATGTCGCATGTCCTTGTATCTAAAAATTTTAGGGCAAAGAACTTGGCGCCCTTGCAGATCTCAATTCTTTTGTCGGCGAAGTGCATGCGATATTGAACTTGGCTCTCATTTTACATTTATGTTTTTGATGGGATATCATTACTTTTTGTACAGAAATTATTATGATGTGTAAATTACTTAATTATTATTTGTTAATTAGTTCTGTGTGCTATTCTAGTACATCTTTTGAAAGTTCTGAACAAACAAAGAATTTTCCAAAACGGTTAGTACGTATTGGATTTTTATGTGCATGTATGTGTAAGTGTGTGCGTGTGAGTGTATATGCTATTCTAGTATATCTTTCAAACAAAAAAAGAATTTTCCAAATCGGTTTATAAATGACAGAGTTCTGAGGCAACAACCATCAATAATAATAATAATAAAAAAACATAAAAAATCACTGTTTTCGATTTTTATATGTATACACACACAATTACTAAGCTGGATGCCAAATTTCACCTTTCTAGGTCACCTGGAAGTGGGTTAGGTTTTTGATTACTAGTCAGTCAGTCAGTCAGTCAGTCAGTCAGTCAGTCAGTGATAAAAATACCGTTTTTTGGACTTTAATATCTCAATAACTATTTAACCTATATTAATGAAATTTGGCTTATGTATTAAGATCCTTTAGAACAAGTAGAACCCCAAATTTCATTAATATAGGTTAAATAGTTATTGAGATATTAAAGTCCAAAAAACGGTATTTTTATCACTGACTGACTGACTGACTGACTGACTGACTGACTAGTAATCAAAAACCTAACCCACTTCCAGGTGACCTAGAAAGGTGAAATTTGGCATCCAGCTTAGTAATTGTGTGTGTATACATATAAAAATCGAAAACAGTGATTTTTTATGTTTTTTTATTATTATTATTATTGATGGTTGTTGCCTCAGAACTCTGTCATTTATAAACCGATTTGGAAAATTCTTTTTTTGTTTGAAAGATATACTAGAATAGCATATACACTCACACGCACACACTTACACATACATGCACATAAAAATCCAATACGTACTAACCGTTTTGGAAAATTCTTTGTTTGTTCAGAACTTTCAAAAGATGTACTAGAATAGCACACAGAACTAATTAACAAATAATAATTAAGTAATTTACACATCATAATAATTTCTGTACAAAAAGTAATGATATCCCATCAAAAACATAAATGTAAAATGAGAGCCAAGTTCAATATCGCATGCACTTCGCCGACAAAAGAATTGAGATCTGCAAGGGCGCCAAGTTCTTTGCCCTAAAATTTTTAGATACAAGGACATGCGACATACTCAATGCATTTATTTTACTTGGGGTGTAATTCAATATCAAGACTTGACTTGGCTAGTTTTAAAAAATTAACTTATATTATAAATCAAAATCAATCAAATCATTAACCTCTTTTCGTAAAGGTAAGTACGCAAGTTAGTGTACGTCTTGTTACTTATACTGTTAGCTTGATAATGAAATATGACTATGTTACTTTTATAAAATTTAGTTAGTTTATGAAAACTAGCCAAGTCAAATCTTGATATTGAATTACACCCCAAGTAAAATAAATGCATTGAGTATGTCGCATGTCCTTGTATCTAAAAATTTTAGGGCAAAGAACTTGGCGCCCTTGCAGATCTCAATTCTTTTGTCGGCGAAGTGCACGCGATATTGAACTTGGCTCTCATTTTACATTTATGTTTTTGATGGGATTATACTTCTCAAATCTCCACTAGGGGTTTTACGACTGTTTATTAACTGAAAGTAAATTATTTAACTACTTTTTGATTTATATAATAGCAACTATTATGCATCTTTCTTAAATTTTAGACAAATTTTTAAAGCACTCTTTCGTTCCCCACTCCTCCCGCCCTAAGTCAGACTGACCCGGTTCATTCTATCACAACGCATTCCTTGTGCCACTTCAAAACCCACCCAATTGCTCCTATAGCGCGGAGACTATAGGTTTGTAATCACGCACACAGTCCGTATCACTAGTAGTGAGGGCTAATAAGCCCTGATACAGTTCTTGTCGTGTCTAAAAAAGGGCAGTGTTTTATTCATGAAATGTGGTTCTTGTTTCGTTTATTAGGGTTCCGTACCTAAAGGGTAAAAATGGGACCCTATTACTGAGACTTCGCTGTCCGTCCGTCCGTCCGTCCGTCTGTCTGTCACCGGGCTGTATCTCAAAAAGGGTGATAGCTAGACAGTTGAAATTTTCACAGATGATGTATTTCTATTGCCGCTATAACAACAAATACTAAAAATAAAATTAAATAAATATTTAAGGGGGGCTCCCATACAATAAACTTGTTATAGATTATGGTACGGAACCCTTCATGCGCGAGTCGGACTAGCACTTGCCCAATTTCTTTATTTATTTACTAGTTCTTTTATTAAGGATTTGAAAAAACCATTGCCAAAATAATCTCGTAGATAGCTTTAAAAAGACTAGAAGACGAAGTGAACAAGAGAAAATATTTATCTTTTATTTTTTTTAACGCCCTCGTCTTTTATTGGACATCACGTCAAAACATAGGCAGGATTGATTTCAAACATCACATTTTGTTAAATGGGTAGCTTAGTATGGGAGTACAGAGATGGCTCTAGATTTTTTTGTTCACGGCCATGGTAATCATAAAAACCGGCCAAGTGCGAGTCGGACTCGCGCACTGAGGGTTCCGTACAAACACTTTCCATCCCTAAGTGGTTAAGTTAAGTTTGCACCTGGTATGTATAGCGCCCCATATAAATTAGGTGCAAAGTTAGGTATTAAAAAAAACTACTTACTAGATCTCGTTCAAAACAATTTTCGTTGGTAGTTTTTATAGTAATGTACATCATATGTTTTTTTTAGATTTTTTATTTTCTTATTTTAGAAGTTAGAGGGGGATCAACTTTTTTCCACTTTGGAAGCGTCTGTCACGCAAACTATTCGGTTTAGAAAAAAAATATTTTAGAAACTTCGATATTTTTGAAGACCTATCCATAGATACGCCACACGAATGTGTTTGATGAAAAAAAAAAATTGAGTTTCAGTTATGGGGAGCCCCCAATATTTATTATTATTTTTTTTATTTTTGCATCAAAATCTTAATGCGGTTCACAGAATACATCTCCCAACCAAGTTTCAACAGTATAGCTCTTATAGTTTCGGAAAAAAATGGCTGTGACATACGGACGGACAGACGGACAGACAGACATGACGAATCTATAAGGGTTCCGTTTTTTGCCATTTGGCTACGGAACCCTAAAAATGAATGAAGTAATGTATTTTGAACTTGTATTTTTTGCAGCCGAACTGCTGGTTGGTTCCGTCGGGGCTGATGATAGTGTTAAGCGTCGTGCACTCGCAGATAGTGAGCACCACGGAGATGGAACTCGCAAGAGTGCGCCCACGATCTACCTACCACCGGAAGCTGCCCAGATATTTCCGGTATAGCTTGACTTTTTTAATTCCATTAAAAATGTCTTATGATACGGCAGATTTTTAGCATCACCTTTAAATGTTCAAATTCGCAATGAATTGGGTATGCCAATACACGGTCATGAAACCTGTTTCGCTATGTCTGACACTATAAGTGCGGGTTGATAATTTGAAGTTAAATATCAAAACAAGTAAAATTTAAAACTGGTTTTAAAAAGAACGATTTTTTCTGCAGGGTTATCAATTTATTCCCACCGTGAACGGATATATTGAAGTAACACTGCTCAGGCGATTTTCTGTTCTTAACAGGAGAGCACGATCAGAATGCGACGGTGGCAGCGCGGGCGGGTCAGGCGAGAGCGGAGCTACGTCCAGCCAGAGCAAGGCGCCCTGCGGCAAGCCGGCCAAGTTCAGACGTCGCCAGTCCCGCCCGGACCTACCGGACACGGGGTTAAGGTATGTAGGTATAACACCATTTGTCTCTATTTCTTCTTCCAGTTTTATATGCTTGCTATTCGATTCTACAGCAATAAACTCTCGTAAATAGAACAACTTTTACAGAAAACGCAAAAAAGAACTGTTAAAAGAGAACCTCATCAAAAACATGGAGCCTATCATGAAAAAAACACTAATGAAAGCCAAAGATTCTGACGATGAAGACTACATGATGTGGAAGAAACCGGACGTTTCCACTCCCATAGTCACATTTACCCCTCCCCCGGACGAAGTACCACAGCCCACCTTTACGTACAAGAACGTACTCACCAAGAAACGATTGGAAAGCTTTAATGTCCAGGGACATGGTCATAATGTGAATCTTGCCAGAGCAATGTTCGCCGAAGGAGACGATGGATTCGAGAGCCTGAACGGCTACTATTCTAATGGAAGCGAAGGGGACAGACCAAAGGAAGGACAACAAATCAAACTAGTCAACGATAAACCAGTGGAGAAACCAGTGATCGAACCAAGTATTAAACAAGTTCCTAATCTACTAAGGAATATAGAAAGACTAAAGAAGGAGGATGATGAGAAATCTCTAGAGTCAGACGGCTCTGTTCCGGCCCAAGAAGGGAAAAGGATCGGGGTTAGGTTCAAAAAATCTTGGGGCGGTGAAACTATCCCGAGAGAAACTAGTGACGAAGAGTACGAGGCTGTTAAGAAGAAAAATAAGGTAAGGAAACTATTATCCTATACAGCATGAGTAAATTGTCTACCGATTTATCATTTAATTTACGAAATTATTAACATCTCAATTTTTGCAATAATAGGTGATAGATGGCCACAATTTTCAGCCCAAGAGCCCAGGTAGCTATCTGTACTTGTATTGACAGCATGAATCGTTTGCCGGTGTATAACAGCTTGGCATCATTCTTCACTTTTTTTTATGATTAAGTAAGGAAAAATTTTAGTTATCTTTGTATCGCTTCAGAAACACAAGGCTGATTGTTAACATTCCTATAGTCAGTTCTCTGAAGTGACAAATTTATACTACATATAGATGGTGTTGTAATAAATAACACGAATAATCCATTTAAATCGCATCTGCCTAAATTAGAAGTCATTAAGTTGAACTTATCAGTTCCATTCTTAGCAATGTAACCTCATTCGAATTAGTTGTGTTACTTTTCAACTTTTCTGGACGTTTTTTATAAATTTAATTCAATATTTGCTAAAACCTAAACTCGCCGTCACCTCAAATGTAAATGTGGTAAGCCACTCATCAAAATGTTCTGACTGAAATACTTACCTAACTAATCTGATGTACGTATATAAGTTTATTCTCCATTTCAAAAATATGTGATTACGTTAATATAATCGGATCTTGCGTTTCAATAGCGAACATGATTCTGTGACATCACCCGTTTAGTAATGAATCAATTGGTTTGTGTAGAAATTAGAGAATTACCAGACATCGTCGTCTGACGGGGAATGTTCCGCCTCGGCGCCGTCCATCGCCCTGCCTTCGCACCATACCATGTCGGACTGGGTTGGGCAAACTACTAACAGTAAGCACTTTCTGTACTAGATTAACCTCGGCCACACAGTCTGAACTCCGGTCCGGTTTCAGAACGGAATAACGTCAGCAAGCGAGACATCGCCATACGACAGACAAAGACGGACACACTTTCTGACGTCATTCCATTCGGAAACTGGATCGGAATTCAGACTGTGTGTGGCCGGGGTAACAATTACAGCGCTCGGCAACCCGCGGCCCTACTCTTTTTTTTTATTAGCCCTACACCTCTAGCACAACTAAGACACGCGAGAATAGGCTTGTTGACTCATGTTAAATTGTATTATACTAATGTTTATTTCGTATAGTATTTAGCATAGGAAACCTAAGTATATATTTTTCAGTTCATAAAAGTGGAAGATGGCTGAAAAAAATAAATTAGAAAATATGGTTTTTAATCTGTATTTTGTAATGCTTAAAAGGCTGTCCGCCATTTTCGCTTATAATAGTGACGTCATCGGTCCCGTAAAGAAAACTGATAGGCTACTCCGACGACTTCGAATAGTGCTGTCCCACTCGATCTCTTGTCAAAGTATATTTGAGTGAGCGGGACGACACTATGCGACGTTTGAATTTCGAACATTTCTCGGTATCTACGTCACGCCACATATAAGCAATAGGCAAAAATGGCGGAAGGCGTTTTAGTCTGTTCATGAGATTTCTAGTTTTCGATTAAAAAAATTTAGCTTTCTAGCACTCACAAAAATACAAGACCTTTTTTAGAGCCAGTAAGCCATTTCAAATATATAAAAAAAGGGTCAACTGGCCTATTATTGCCTATTTTTTTCTATGCCGTACTATGACTATGAGAGCGACAGTCATAGTCATAGTGACGCTATGTCGTGCGACAAGAATCGCGTAGCAGAGTTGTGCTAGACGGACTGGACCCCATTTCATTAAGTTGACATTTGTCAGTGATAATGTCTGCCAAGAACTCGATAAATGTCGGTTGACCGTACCATTAATGGTATTGATAATGACTATTATGTCGTGAAACGAGATGAAATTTTCCAATTGTAGTGATTCAGTTTGCATCAAGTATTTTCAAGATGGTTCTCTGTAAAAGTAGTGAAGAGAAGACGCACTTATCTTAAATTTATAGATTTTGAATTTAAAGAAAAACTTCGTTTCAGTAAATTCAGTGTAGCATAAACCGCTGCATCTCTAATTAAAAAGTCAAACCTTTATTCAATAAAGTAGGTTCCCTAGCGCGTAATTGCTTTTAGTTCCCTGATATTATTTACCATTTCGGCTTACTTTTGAAAGCGGTTTAAACGTTACTGGATCTACATTTTTCTCATGGTCATTACATTATTTGGTGGAATTATGAGGTGTACAATACATTTTAATAAAGGAACTAATTCCTCACAAATTCATCCGCAGTTTGTCAGAAAGATGGTGTCGACTTTTGTCAAAAAAGCCCTGCATGGCGTTGTTAAGATTTCCATTGAAATCATTATCACGAATAGCTCTATTTATGAAATCAGTAAAAACAAATGTTAATAAACAAATCATCCCCACATCGTGTAGAAACATAAACCATATTTGGCATAGCTTGGAGGCTCTTAGCACCTACTACAATGTTGTTCGGATAGACACACTAACAGACAATCTATAGACAATCTCTCCGTTGTCAAAAACGTATTTTAGATAAAAAAAATTGTCTACAAAGGTCTATTGTCTACTGGCAGGCGAAGAGAGCAGCTATGGATCTCAATCGGAAGGAGCGGCTTCGGAAGTGGGGTTCCATTGTGCGGCAGACAGCTCGTGGGACCCTTTCGCGCTACTGGACCCAACTAGTGATACAGGTACGCGATCTATTCATTCTCCGATCGAGCGAAGCGTCTCCGTTTCCGCTTGGCCCAAATTTCTTTCTTATGTTTGGATGTTTCGATGTCCAGAGGCTTTGCGGCTGTTCTCCCCTAGAAAACGCATTTCTCAGCCGATTCTCATGAAGTTTTGTGAGTCGGTTACATAGGTATATAGTTTGTTTTGTCGATTCAGGTTTTCGATTTTTTTCTAAATGGCGGAGATATGGGTGTTGTAACCGAAAAAGTGACAAATTTCAGTAATTTCGAAACAAACTCGTGAGGTCTACTGCTCACAGAATATAAATAAGGTAATAAAATAACAGAAAAGTCAAGTGACATTGTATCTGTCGACATTGCGCTGCACAAATCAATAGCAACGTTTTTTAATATTTAGTTGGCAACGAGCATATATGTTGAGTGAAGTCGGGCAACATTGCGCCAATTTGTTAGACGTAGCTGACAAATATACTGCAACATCAATCATCTATACTATTATATTATATTATAAAACTATGAAAATGTAATGTGACTTCCTTCCCCGGGCACACAAACTTGCAGGCGCATGCTAATTCAACGAAATAGCTTATTAAAAAGAAGATTGACTGAAGATTAAAATTGATTGATTGGCCTTGAAATCATTTGCAATTGACACATACAATTTTATATAAATTGGAATAAACACGATCATATAATAATTGGTTGACAATGTCGAAGGTTTATAATGAAGCGAAAAATTTAAAAATTCAATGGTTCAGGCGGGGTTTTACCCCGCGTCTCCAACCTTTGGCTTTCCGGGCCAACACGGGCCTACCTATTGGACCATTGAATTTTTCAACCAATTGCTTCTGCACCCTAAGTTTAAGGTTAGGGTCCCTATCCGGGGGCATTGTCGAGCTACGACAAAAGCTCAAAACAAAACCTTGAAATTCTGAGTGCACAGTTGTATTCCCCAGTGAAATGCACAATGTGGGAGCGTGGATCCACGCTTCGCGCGGAGCTATCAGCAGTAGACATCAGTTGGTACGTGGTGGCGCGCGCCGAGCGAGCCATGGCGGCCGACGGCTGCATGTGGGCCGGGCTCATCATGGCCGCCAGCGTCGCGCTCGTCACTCCGGCCGCTAGACTCATCCAGGTACTGTTTCATTACTATACGAGTACGGCTGTTGTCTGAACTGACTATGCTAAACCATGAAAATTCCGTGTACATTTCTATTTTTTTCTACCACTAAGCCAGTTCTTTCCAACCAAGGCAGAGCTCGACTCTAGACTAATACTAATATGTAAAATTCTTATGGCTGACCGCTTACCGTTTTATTCGATAAATATGAAATCGTAATATCATGACTCTTTTTTAGGTTGCCATAGAACAAGACACCAGATGCGAGGAGGAGCTCCAATCGCTGCCACTTCTGACGTACATCCCTTCACTGATCTACAACTACAGTCAGGGATCAGTCATCTCTATATTTTATGGTGCTTTTGGTGATAATCTGTGGTAAGTTTCTATTCAATGTATACCTCCTACTAAGTGACAATTCTTTTTAACTTTTTTCGTTCTCGTATGACAGATTAGACTTTCGTAGTCTGCAATCAACGAAAAACCCATGAATTCTTAAAAAATCTGAACGCACCACTGACTAACTCAAACAATCCATTGCATTGATACTAGTAATAGCACCAGCAAAGTCAACATATTAATTTAATGAACTTTCTAGGGAAATAACGACGAATATGCTATCATCCTCGCTTCGCTTCGCGCTGAGTGGCCTCGTGTTCTTCCTACTCACTGTGGCCGAGAGAGCATTCAAGCAACGCTTTCTCTACGCGAAACTGTTCTCTCACTTGACTTCGGCAAGGAGAGCGAGGAAGAGCGAACTGCCGCACTTTAGACTGAACACTGTGAGAAATATAAAGACTTGGCTGTCTACACGCTCATACTTACGGGTACGTATCATAATTAAATAGTACATTACATACCTAGGGCGGTGAATTCGTAAATGTCCCAGATGGCAAGTAAATATGGGATCTGGGGCTTGTCTAAAGTTTGACGTCTTGCCTTGGCCAGGAGGTGAGATTTTTTCCCCGCATAACGGGGAAAAAATCCCACTTAGGGCCTTTCATTCATTCATTCATAATTTAAGAGCTTCGCTCTTGTCGGTGGAGTAATCGCCACTCTAGGGCCTAGGGTGACGTAAACAAAATAACATCGAATTCTTAACTTTTTCGATCATGAGATCATTTTTGTACAGAACAAATCTTATCTATTGTGTGTCCACAGCGACGTGGCCCCCAACGCTCCGTGGACGTGATAGTATCTGCGGCCTTCATGCTTACCCTGATACTCCTGGCTTGTGTCAGCGCGCAACTGCTCAGGGTAAGCTTTGTGAATTGTTCCTTTACTGTGGTCCTTCGGAATCATAGTGCATTCGAGTTCAGAACAGTGACTCAACTTGGCCACGCCCGACCGACACGACCAATACGGTGTTGCATTTGACAATAGTGAAAATAAATTGCCTCACGGAAACCAATAATTAAAATAAAGTACCACTAACTTTTATACTATTACTAATAAATTATATATATCTAAAACCTACAGTTTGAATTTTTCATTGATAATTTTGTTTCAAAAACTACCCGAATTTGACAAAATTCACGCAGAAAACTTTTTTTTTTTTACTTTTTTTCCACTGCACGCAATGAAAGCATGAAATAGCGATGTTACTTTCTAGAACTCAAGGAAAAGTATTAGTAACCTCAAAAAGTTTGTTGAAATTATCAAATTGTCATAACATGAATTTTTTTTTTAAAAGAAATGAAGGCCTTGTGCTCAGAAACTTTTTTGGTGTGCAATAAAGCATTTTGTATTGTATTTGTATTGTAATGCCTCTTAACGCGGAGTAACTATTATAGGTGAATGCTACTATACTTGTACTATCTACTGTGCCTGATTGTTACCTCATTATGTTCCACACCAGGACTCGGTGACGCTCGAATGCGGCTGGCTGTTAGAAGCACTAGTCTGGAGCAGTTGTCTCGGCATCTATCTCCTGCGGCTACTGACGTTGGGCAGCAATGTGAACCGCAAGTACCGCGGCTGCCTCTCCGCCATACTGACGGAGCAGATCAACCTGCATCTGGCCATAGAGCAGCGGCCAGAGAGCAAGGAGCAACTTACCGTCGCCAATAACGTACTCAAGCTTGCTGCTGACCTGCTCAAGGTAAGGCTACTGTTGTTGTTGTTGTTGTTGCCGTCCTATGGTACCCCAGTGGTACAGAGGTCTTTCGTGAGACGTCGCCATCCGCTCCTGTCTTGTGCCTCGCGCTCCGCGTCAATCCAACTCTGCTACTACTGTAGTTAACATTAACATTCTTGAACCATTTATACAAAGATCAAAGCACAAAGAGAAATTTAAAAAAATTGTGATGTGTACCCACATTAAAATAATGAGCCCCCTCGCTTGCTCGTTCACTGCTGTAAAGTAAGTAAGATGTGAATATTAACGTATTCACATAGAGGTCGCTAAGGTGTAAAGTCACAAATAAGCCATACAAAGCATAAGAAAAAATTCGAAAGGTTATCTGGTGTTAGGGTGGTGGAGAGGTTAACACGTTGGACCGGTAATCCAGAAGCACTGGGTTCGATTCGCACTCTCTTCCGCTAGGTTACGCAATTCAATTTTTCTGTGTGCTTTTATCTTAGTATCATAGTTCAATTATGAAAAAGTGTTGTGTAACCACATTAAAAATAATGAGACATTACTTGTTTCATACATTTTGTAACATTCTTATTGCAGGCGCTATTATAAGGTAAGATTACATTACGTAATCACCATCATCATCATTAGTAAAAAGACGTCCATTGCCAAACAAAAGCCTCCCCAACGTTATCCATGACCGATCGTGTTTATCCAACTGTTTCCCGCGTACTCGTATTTGTCTATATTGAAAATAAAATGTAATAATGAAACCACTAAACACGCGTTCTAAAATACACGGAACCCAATTTACTACTAGTAACTTAGATATTGGACACAAACTAAAAAGATATGTTTTGACTACTAAATTTTATGACGTCACAAGCCAGTATCCTCATATAAACTTCATACTAACAAATCGTTTTAGACATTACATAAAAAGTAGCTGATTTCAGCTGTCATCAAATAACATATTCGGGCCATGGTTATAGGATACTTTTTACCCGAGCACATATGAACGTTTTAGGCGCACCAAGAATGCAAACTTCGTCTAGTATAAAAATAAAAACACCTTTCGGACAAAATAAATAAAAATACATACCTATGTATTTTTGACCTGTGGCAATTTCAACTAATTGAATTTCTAATCCATCATCGCTGACACTATTATTAAAATGTTGTTTTCTATTTCAGGAGCTGGATTCGCCATTCAAGATATCCGGGATATGTGCCAACCACTACTTATACACTATTACAAAAGTAGTCATACTCTCCGCTCTCTCGGGAGTTCTGTCGGAGATGTTGGGCTTCAAATTGAAACTCCACAAAATCAAAATCAAATAAGAACTGAATGTTTACATTCAAGCGAAAAAATAATAACTGTTATGAGAACAGATTCACTTTTAATAGTCATGTACTTAGTGCACCTTCTTAGTAGGTAGATCAGAAGTAATTAAAACTAGACTATTAGAAGATCAGTTCAGCAGCAGTTCTATAAGAAGGTTACAAATCAAATTTTAGAATCATGTTCATCATTTATTGTGCTCGTACCTATCAGTTATATTTCTCTATATGTGCCTGCAGTAGATATATGTAAGTAGTAGTGGCTTGGCATCAAAAGTATTGTTGGGTCAGACGCAGTTGCGATAGCAGGTGGGAATTGTTTCTGTGGACACCACACCACTGGTAGGCACAAATATTGTTTAAAAGGCGCTTCTTCACTAATACAACAATTTTCATTCAATCATTACACCACTGACTACTGAGTGAATTAGAAGTGCATCTGTAATTTGTAACTTAGGCGTTCTACACACTAGCCACGCGCGTCGAAGTGTAAGTGACCGATTTAACTTAGTAAAAACGTGCCCGGTACACCACGCTGTATTGCTCTGTGAAAACCGCCCTATCTGTAAATGTAATGTGTATTTGTACACTACTTTAGATTATTACAAGCAATTATTCCTGGTGTCAAACCGCCTTAATATCAACTTTCTGTATAGCCCGACTTAACTTGTTTTTCGTCCCTCGCTATTTTACGGATTTTTCATCATCATGTGGTATTTATATTATACTGGCAAGGAATACTTGTTAAAAGTTATTGAATGTCACTGATGTAGGTTAACAAAGCGAAGACATGTAAACCATTGATACGAAGATCAAAACTTAAAGAAAAATTGAAAAAGGAGCTACCTGAGCTGGAATTGTGGTGTGTACTCGCATTAAAAAAAATTACATTACCTACATGTTTCATAAATTTATAAAGAGGAAACATGGCTAAATATTCTACAAATTTTAATTTCACATAATACCGCCTACAATATTTCTGATTTACCCTAAGGTTGACTGGTAGAGAATGCTCCATGGCATTAAGTCCGCCTTTTGTACGTTAAGTTTTACTTTTGTGCAATGCAAGAAAAGTAATTTTCAATACGTTTCAATATTTATTTCAGAAGAAGAACGAAGGATTGAGTAACAATACTATCAATGTCTCTATTAACAATGTTTGGAAATTTGTTGTAGACATACCAGTACTGTCATTTTATAATATAATACATATTCATGACTTAGGTACATTATTGCCATATATGAAAGCTGTTTATAGCGCCACTATCCTAGGGTTTAACCGCAACTTGTCAGGCTATTGGTACAATTTCTCTTTTCAATCTACTTGACAGAATTCAGTAAATGTGTAGTATAAATAGTTTTAAGTGATCTAATACTAATACGTATATCTAAGACTAGCGAATCTAATCTGATCAGAGATATTGAAGTTAGGTGCAGTCTGCACCAAATAGTATGCAACATCTAAAGTAGGCCCTAATGAAGGATCTTGTTCTATTATCTAATACGGTATTTGGCTATAGTGAAAATTAATAATATCATTGAAACCACTAAACATACATTCAAATGCACGGAACCATATAAACTACCAATAATAATAACTAAATTTTGGACATTTAACTATTTTTAATTGGACAGAAACTAAAAAGAAGACGTGTTTTGACTACTGATTTTATGACATCACAAGCCAATATCTTCATAGAAACATACTAACAAATCGTTTTTGACATTTCATAAAGAGTAGCTGATTTGACCTCTCATCAAATACCGTATTTATCCGAAGTGTCTGTTCGTATGTGTGTGTGTAAGAATATATAAATAACCAGAAATCGAACGGATGAGCGTCACACGAAAATGTGGGTAATGAGACCAAATATTATATAAATTGATAGCTTACCTGAAAACGAACAAGTAACATATTATTTTTTTTATTTTTATTTATTTATTTATCTCATGCAATGTTTACATTTGGTACATTTATCTTACTTTCGCCAAACATACGTTTATTGGCGAATACTGCGCTCACTTTTATAACTACGTATATCTAAAAAAATTACCTAAAAATATATATATATATAATATATATATATAGTTAGACCTTAGTAAATTTTAAAATAACTATATAGTTATGGGGTATTTATTATTAACTGATCTAATAGAAACTTTTTTAGCTTAACTTTAAAGATATCTTGACTGCTACATTAACTCTCTAGAAAAATCTTATTAAATATTCGAGGTTATTAATACTAAGCAATCAATTTATTAGATATTTGAACTCATATCTACATTAATGCGTGCAACGAGGGCCATTCGTCCAATCTCTTCTTATAAGTTATAAGTTATATAAGAAAATATCATATTCTACCTCTATATAAACTTAATAAAACTATGAGTACATAAGCTAAGTAATAAATAACAATCAGGGTTCAGAAATTCAGATAGATATTTACCTAAACTTCGTCGGCGTCTTTGCCGTTCAATTGTAGGTATAGGCGGCGATGTTTAAGGGCGATTTATTTTGACAACTTTAAGTATCTTTCCAAATTTTCGAACCCTGCTTGTAAGCTATTAACACACACACTAATATGGGTGACAATATTATATTTGGTTGTGACTATTTGTTGCCGACTGTACAAAAATAAATCATTTTGGCTAAACATACCTTCGATATTAATTTTTGTTTTGATCTCAACCTACCACTATAAATATTGTCTTGTATAATTTAAATCGAAAACCTACATAACCTCTGTCGTATTACCTATGTCGTTAATTTAGAGTTTATCAAGGTTTTTGAGCTCAAGTTTGTTATATTATAGTTAGTTACTTCATTAGCATACCTGTGCTAACTCAGGGCACGTTCTAGGGATAGGATATCGATAAAAAAGATGTCCATATAATTAAATTAATATATGTGCTATTGAACATTCTCGATTACTATAAAGAGGTTCGATGTCATATCTGATCTGATATCGAGCCTCTTAAATTAAGATAATAAAATTATTAGGCTGTCATTTCAATCAAAATGTCAATATACGTATATTTTGGAAATTATTTTAAAATAATCATGTAAATACACGTTTTAATATGTTTATTTTTTTATTTGAAAGTTTTGGAGAAAATTGTGGAGAAATAATTGTAATATTTATTTATGTCAATGACATTTAGATGTTGACAGTTACATCGATATATTTTTTTGTCGATAAAATATTTTGCTACGTCACTTTCGTATAGGTGCCCCGAGTTATCCCAGGTATGTTCATTAGTTGATATAACTCTCGTTACAATGTGAATTTGTGATAAATGATTACTGAGGTGAGATGAAATGTACGTAGGTACTTTAAGAATCAGCGAGTAATTGAGTAGAGAGTTGTAAAAGAGTGGTCAAGATGAAAAAAAATGCGTTGTCAACAAAACAGGTATTTAAATCTTCGTTTTTGGACACTTACCAGCTTACATACAGTGCGTGATCTGACAGAATGTGATTCGAGTTTTGTGCATGTCTCGCTCGCTCTTACGCGATCCATATAAAGAACCTCTGTTTTCACCAAAACCCGAATCCCAATCAGAAAGCTCACGGACTGTACTTACGTAATTGCTAATGCAATATCAGTGAATATTAAATTATTTTTTTATTTACAGTGCACCTTAGGTAATATAAACATAAATAACAAATATAGTACGGAACTTTTGGTAAAACCGCTTCTTTTCTAATGTTGACTGCTCTGTTACTGCTCGTACTCTTAGTAATTGTATAGTTATAAAGTATAAACGTTATATTCAATCATTTGTCTCACTAAACTTATGCCATTCGATCAATTGGAATATGGGGTCAAAACGCATAGTTGTCATCGTCGTGAATTTTACAAGCTTATAATTGTATGAATATTGACACAGAGGTTAAATATAAGTATAAAATTATGCGCAATCCCGCTACATTGCGGGTGGAGGTCGAACCCAGTACCTCTATACTTATAAGTATCGTATACGGAGTAATTAATGCTCTGACGCTCTTGAAACGCTCTCGAGATCATCTATTGTACCTACTGTCGGCGGAGTCTTGACATATATTCAGGACTAAGCGAAGAAAAATTTAATTATTTACACACAATATCGCAAGATTGACATTTTTTTTTTTTTCTTAAAATAAGTCCGTTCTTAGTGGCCAGTACTAAAGAAACGTATTAAAAAATAAAAAATGCATAGGTCTCCGCGCACTCGGCAGCCCGTTGTCTTCTTAACCCGTTCTCTTAAATGACGCATACTCTTTGGTCCATTTAATTTTTGACATGCGTTAGTTCTGATTGGTCCAATTTTCGTTTATAGGTCAAAAATATATTCTAAAAAGTCGTATCTTGCTATGAAATCCATCTAACGATACGACTTTTTACCGTAGCACGGAACATTGTAGTCGTTTTGCTAGGCTCGTAGGTAGATGTGTAGTTTTGAGTAGGTTTGACCACATTTTCGAGCAGTGTCTAGTGTGCACGACGTAGATCATTATGTAATCTGGACGTGTGTTTTGCCTTTGCCCCATAAAACTTCAAGTTTTTTTAATGAGCCCGGTTATATTCAAAAAGTTCCTAGTTATTCCGCCGATTCCAAAAAAGAGGGTTTCTATTTTGTGTATATGTAATTTTGAGTGTTTTTAGCAATTCTTCGCCGTTAGTGAATTAATTTGATAAATTTTATAGGCAAGAGTAAGTTTAGGATATTTTCACTTTGATTGCTTGTTAATACACTCTTAATTCCGAATAGTTATGTAACTTCAGTCACACCTGCATAATTGTAGTTTTTATTAGAATCAATTATCATAAGTAGGTACGCGAAATATAAGAAGCTTAATAAACATCTCTATTCTATCATGATGTGGAAATTGTATACACGTATCTAGTATTGAAACTGGGTATTAACTCCGTCATTCGAAGTTTATATCGTGTCTACCCTTTCGCTCTCATGTTACACAATATGTGAGTGAAATGTGTAGCATACTGATGTGCCGTCCGAAAGTATCCAAACATGGCATGATACTATGAACAAAGAGCTTTGGAATATATTATTATGCCCAATATTTGTTTCATAATATTTGTTTTCTTTAAGTAAAGCCTGACCACACATATATGAGGATGCGCCATATTGCGGAATTTCACTAGAACTAATTTCTAACACTGGCAATGATTTTCTGAAGGTTTGTCAATATTGTCAATGTCACTCGTGTTGGTTTGTTTACGTTTCTTTAAAAGAAGAATATTTAAAAATATCCAAACAAAATGCCGAAAACAGTCGTGAATGTAATATTATAAATAAAGTGTTTACTACACGAAAACAGCCAGGAAAAGAGAGCATTCCATTAAAGTTAAGATTATTATTCCACGAAGTTAAGATCTGAACTGACAGGTATTAAACTAATGTCATTATAGTGCGCTTGCGATAGATTGGTTATTGTTGTAATAATTATGTATGCGTTTAAATCTATTTTTATCAAATTAACTGGAGTAGGCTATATAGATATCTGAGTCGTGAAATTTCTTATTTTAATATTCTGTATTTAGGTAATTCTTATTATTACCAAACAGTAAATGTAGAGATATAAGTGATATAACGACTAGTCGGGAAACCCCATGAACTGTAGGAAATAACTTTATGAACTACAGAAAAATGTAACGTCACTTTATTTCAATGATCTTTAAAAAGTAGAAAGATTAGAAAATAATAAAACTAAACATTTCATATAAAAATTTTCAGTTGCCAATATTATGTTTTCGGACTATCCTGACAGTTGCAAAATTGTTGCCATATAAATCTTATAAATAGCTTCCTCTTAAAAAACCTTATATATTAGTGGTCAGGCTTTAGATAGTGGAATGACTCAAATCTGATTAACCGAATGATTTATGTTTGTGTAACATATTTTGATATTTTGTCGTATCAGGAGACCAAAAGACTATCAAGAAATAAGGAAGTGGCGATTACTCCACCGACAAGAGCGAAGCTCTTAAATTATGAATGAATGAACATATTTTGAAAACGCCAAGTAAGGTTTGTCAAAACATACCAGGTTTATATTTTAACTAGGAATGAGGATTTTGAGTTATGCCATTTTTAATTAGAATAGTGATATTAAAATGCTACCAGTGTTACTTTTAGTTTAGGTTTAGTTTAGATTGCATAGAACAGGTAAACGTGACTGTATTTAAGTATGTAACTAATTATTTTTCTTTATAGCTTCAGAAATGTGTCACTATCCAAAGAATGGAATCTGTTTATAAATACAAAATTTAGAAGAATTCGCGAAAAATCGCATTTACACATCATCGACTACACTGAAGCTCAAATTCGTCGACGATGAGTTTACGCAACTGAAGGGTTACTCCGATTTTGAAATTCAATTTTTTTTTTTTTTTTAAATAATGACCTGCAGTTTGTTGATCCTTACAGCAAGGACTATCAAAAATTAAAATAATTTAATGGTCTTCGAAAAATTGTACCAAGCCTTGGGTGAACGGGACGGCACTATACGACGGTCGAATTTCGAACGTCGGAGTGGCCAGTGAGACGCAAACGACGCGTTACAGCATTGTTTCCCAACCGCGGACCACCAGTAGTCCGTGGAAGTCAAAATATGATCCGCTAACGATTTCAGATTCGCAAATCGTAGGTACATCGACGGAATCCGCCGGAGTGGACTACAACTTGGGCCCACTTTATAAATATTATTATTTAGAGAGTGCATGATACAGATTACACAGACACCGTCACCCAGCCAGTGGACAAGCGTTTAGTTACCACACTCTCTCCCGGCTCAAAGTAGTTTACATAGTAACTAGCTAATCTACTTCATCTACGGATAATATTTCAAGAGCACGTCTAGCACAACTGTGCTCCACAACTCTTGTCGCGCGATATAGCATCGCCCGTCACTATCTCACAGTACTGTGAAGAAAGAGACTGGCAATTATCTCGCGCGAGAAGTAGCCGCTCGTGACGGTTATGCTAGAGGTGATGGTTGGGAACCACTGCGTTAGATTAGAGCGTATGCGCCGCGTTAAGCTGCAGTGTGGTCGGTCCTTTAAGAGTATCTAGTCTATATTTAACAGTGATTGTCTGTAACCTTAGAAATATCTGGCCGCAAATTATAGGTGCTTCTTATTTAGTTTCTAGAAAGCACAGTATTGTGCAAAATTAATGTAGGAAATTTTGAAGATTGACGATATTTTCATGTAGGTAGGTAGCCTATCTCTTAGAATAATTTGCATGAAATGCGAAGTTAAATAAAATTTACTCACTTATTTGTTGCTGTTATTACTGATTTTTTACCGACCGGATGCCCCATCTCTCGTAAATAAGCGTTTGGCAACTGGGTCAAACTCTTTCGCAACCGAAGATTTCGTAGCGCTATCTACGCGCGTAGCCGATAACATGGGGAAATGCGTATAGAGCGAAAACTCGCTACCAGCAGAGTGCCCACGGAGCGGGTTCCCGGTGTTGAAAGTGTTAACTTTTTCTGTTGCTCGTTGCTATGATGGTGTCCCCTGGGTCACTCTTAAAAATTTACCAAAAACTTTGCTATTGCAACAGTTGTAAACCCAATCTTAAGTAGATTACCAGATCAAAACTTTTTTAATAAGTTTAATGACTTTTATTCCAGGGAATAATAGTGATTAAACTTATTTAAAAAGTCAGACCCAGGGGTCACGGGACAGAATAACAACAAAAAAAACATCTCCCAACTGCACGACTATTTATAGCTGCGAATTCGCTTGTCGCGCTAGTCAGCGTCACCCATCTTTCTCACTCGGTATTGCAAATAAGGTGATAGACAATATGTTCCGCGCGATAAGAGCCGCGTTTCACAGTTGTGCTGTTGTATGGTCTAGTTGTCTATGAAGGAAAATAATAGGGTAGTTTCCTGAAGAGAATACAAATTTATCGACACTAACTTGATATAAGTTTCGGAAATAGAAAATAGACACGAAACGAAACAATCATAATATAATTAATTACTAATTTTAAATTTAACAAATAAAAGAAGGAAATTTGACTGTAAGGGACGGTGACTTCATACCTTGGATGAAGTACCTATGGATTCGGCATATGCGTATACCCGAAAGGAACAGCAGCAATGTACATGACTAACACAGGGTTACCAGGTTCCAAATAATTCTCCCGTTTTTCCAGTGCTAGTTGTTAGCGGTGTGAATTAGTTTTAAATGTATTATTATATTGTATGGGACAAATTATAAAATAATTTCAATAAAACTTTCCAAAAAAAACTCAAATGTAATGGTAAATATATTTATTTACATAAATTAAATTACAATTTCGAGAGAGCAGCAAGATAGCCCATAGGAGGCATGAGGCAAGATGTTTACTGTCCTTTAAACAAAATTGTCGTGAACATATACAAGCATTTTTGGTTGGTTCCCAATTCGATCGTCCTGCTGCACGTATCCAACATTGGAGTAAAGCAGGATCATGTTTTGGAAATCTAAAACAAATAAATATATTTGTAAAACTCCATGAGTTAAGGGTAATTTACCAATTCGTATACTGGTATCCCTTAAAATCGAATAAAGCAGACAAATTAAAAAGCAGTAAAAAACGCGGCGGAACGTCAAGTAAATGTTAAAACAAAGAGTAAAGACTACTGACACTGACAAGACGTAAAGACTATTGAATTTGTAGGGGTGATACCTAAAAATAAGATATATTACAAAATGAGAGTTTAAGCAGATTTCTGATGTTTTGATATGATTTTGCTGTGCTATTTATAGTATAAATAATTATTAAATATATATTTGCAGAAATCAAGCAAAAGCAAAGTCGAAACATCGCACTTACCTTTATATTTACACTTTTTTGGCCAGTGTCGCTTTTACAGCCAATTATGGACCAACGCACCATTGTTTTACAAATCTATAGCTAATAGCACTCACTATTATTCATATATAAACTTTCGAAATGTAAAATTATCCACAATATTCGTTGTTTTATAGTAGGCTACAACGCACATTTGAATTGCCCGGCAGTATTTAGCGGAGCTCTGTCAATTTGACAATCATCCGCTAAACAAAAAAAGCGGAACTCTGATAAGGACAAAACATCTTGTCTATGTCTCTGTCGCTCTTAACGGTTTCTGTAAATAGTTGTCCCGTTCCCTCCTGGTATTATTATTTGCTTGTCATGTCCAGAGGTTACTTGGTCCATGCTTCATACTTTGCGTTCCTCTAATATTTTCATACTCATACTATTCTAGCGTATTGACGTTTCATAAAAAGTAGTTGATTTGATCTGTCGGGAAACTAGCCTATTCTTTTTAGGCATTTTTAGGTCACCTAGTTTAGACAAGTATTCAAACTATTTACCGAAGAAAAGTCAAAGTAATGACGTTACATTAAAAAGAAAGAACGTATGTGACAGAATTTAGTTAAATAGTTTTTTGTAAATGACTTTACTGTTGTTATTATTTAAATGACTCAATTCAAGAAAAGGTAAGTCTTGTAAAACAACAAATCTGGTTATTATGTTCCATCATAGCTAAGATAGAAATTTAAAATAATGAATATTTAGATTATCGAATATAAGATCTGGGTGCCAAGTTGATGTGATCGACACACTTTCAGTGAGATATATGTAATAACAGTATATTCTAAGCCAGTGCCAACCAGTGTTCCAAGACAAGGTAGGAAAACCCACTCACTGGTCTAGGCTGTCAAACGCTCATCCTAAAGTCGACCATGGGGTGAGTGCTCTAGACCAACACGAACTCATTCCAGTCTTGATATCATCGACGACATCTACATTATATAAATAAATAAAGGTTGGGGTATAGCAAAAGGGGCCCTATTTTTAGGACTTTTTTTTTTGTTTGTTTGGGCTTAAATTAGATTGAATCTTGTATATTACGCTAAAATAAGCATATTTTATTCTTTAAACTTTTTCTCTCAGATCGATATTTACCGAAATATTGGGGTTCAAAGGGGCGCGGGACTTAGAAAATTTTTGATTGTGGTATATATGTCATTATAACACTTATTTTTTATGATGCTATCGCTGCTATCTAGATGACGCTAAAATAAGCATGTTTTGTATGGGCAACTTTTCTCTAAACTTAATAATTACCGAGATATTGAGGTTTTAAGGTAAAACTGCTTGCTGAAAATGGGCCTTGCCAAATACTGACTTGCACACTAATTATCCTCGCACTGCACACTAAGATCCGACTCGGCCGGGTTAGGTTAGGTTAGTTTTTTTTTTTATATCCCGTAAAACAGTTTTGCAAATACATATTCGAACGACCTTAAAATCTAATTTAAGCCTGAAAATGCGAAAAATTTAAAGTTTTTTTTTTAACCCCTTTATCTCGGTAAATATTACTCTGAGTGAAAAAGTTTAAAGAACAAAATATGTTTTTTTTAGCGTAATCTACAAGATTCAATCTAATTTAAGCCCAAAAACAGCAAAAAAAAAATCAATTCAAAAAATTTCTGTCCTAAAATAGGGCCCCTTTTGCTATACTCCGACCAAATACTTACCTATATTAAACATTTAACATTACTGTTCTAGAAAACAAGACAAGACGTCGCATGAGACGCAGTCATCTGTAACTAGGCTTTTCAAAAAGTTCACCAAAGCGTCAGGCTCCAGGTAATAAAAGTTTTGCTTCCGTAATGATTTATACAGGCGGAGTAAAAGTCAACTGCAATCGTGTATTTTGCATGGAGTTTTATATGCGGTTTGCCGTTTTATAGCAGTTATTTCAACTGAAAATTAACTGCTCCCTAAATAGTATGTTGCACCTGCCTTGCAGTTCTTTTTAGGTGCCTATGTAAGTAGTCAATCTGTATAAACCGTATAGTAGGTATAGGCCGTATACGATAGTAAGTATTATATTGTTATTCCTTAATAACTTTCTAATTGTTTCAGTTCTAGTGAGAAGCAGAATCTCCTGAAACACAAAAATAGTAAACAATTGATACAAAAAAATAGTAAAACGAAGAAATTTTGTGAATGCAATTCTGGTACAACGGCTGTAAGTATATATTCTGTAGCATAACCACAGAACAATGACACTACAGAAGCCGCACTCTTTTGTTATTTCCACCTTTTGCAAAAGAATTATTAGCCTACTATTATCTGATTGGTAATTTCGAATGACGTGCAACGTCGTTGGTTGTAGCACGTTGTGGGTGTGTCGTAGGTACCTACTCCTAGGTTTGCCTACACCAAAATTACGTCTCGGCAATTGTGTTACACGCCACTTTTATTAAATATTCAATACGTCCTGAAAAAGATAACCTGACCCGATCTTTATGTTGATGGACCCTGGAAGTACCTAATGGATCTCAGGATTCGTTCAAGGTACATAATGTGCAGTTTTCCCATTCTGATTCAATTTGATGAGCAGATAGAGCCAGTCTCTTAAAATTGACCTGATGGTGAACCCTGGAAATGTCCACTGGATCTCAGGATTGCTTCAACGCAGACATGCGTGATTTCACATTTTGATTCACCTCAATGGACATTAAAATAGACCTAGTATCATAAAATTGGCCTGATGAAGGACCCTGAAATATCTACTGGATCTCAGGATTGATTCAAAGCAGACATGTGTGATTTTAGAATCCAGAATCCATCATCGGGGTTACGGGTCTAAATGTTCATTTCGATTCACAAATGTGTAAACCGCAGCTGCGTTGAACCTATCTTGCGATCCATTGGACATTCCGGGGTCCATCATCAGGTCAGTTTTATGATACTGGTTCTAGATTTTGATTGTGGTGAGGAGAAATACGCAGAAACCCACACATGTCAACATTGAACCAGTCCTGAGATCCATTAGGCACTTCCTTGGTCCATCGTCATGTCAATTTTGTGATACTGGGTCTAAATGTTCATTTAGGTAAATAAAAAAACGAAAGCCACACAAGTGTGCTGTGAACCAATTCTGAGATCTAGTAGGTAAGTTTCCCATCATCAGATCCTGATTTAATGACAATGGGAAAACCGTAGGTGTATTACTTTTTTGAATAAAAAAATGCGGTTTACATTTCACAGAGAAATTCAGGGATTATAATATGTACTAAAAGATTCAATATAGACGAACACTTTTAGAAAGTTGGTTAAAATTATAAATAACCATAAAAATATAATCGATGCGTTTGTCCCCACTTCGAAAGTTTCGACCCTAGCTGAATAAAGGCGGAGCGATGGGCGGGCTGGGTCATAATTGTGACCCGAAATTTGTAGGTATGTTTCATGATCGCAGGGCGCAGTGGATCCCCCTTAGAAGGGTCCACTGCAACGATTTGATGATGCTGTACTTTTCGAAAATAAGTGGGGATCGGAGTAGTTATACAGTTATTGAGAGGCTCCGAGCGGAATCTTTGCGAGGTCACTGGAGTAGCCTGGATGGGACATTGCCGCCACTCAAATTAATTTCATTTGTTCAGCAGAACGATGACGGCTTGCCTCCGAAGGACGATACGTTTTCCTGCACGTCGTGCGCGTAAGTACGAGGAGTTTCGTATCAAGTTCCAAACTCAAAGTTTGTAACGTCTTGTCTTCTTTACCTGCCTATAATATTGTTACCTAACTTTATTTGTTTTCATCGTTTAGATCACAGGTCCGGAGACCACTTACTTAGCAGTCGCAAGGCGTCCATTAATCCCGATTTCCTTGACTTGAATGACCTTTTTGACGCCACGCCACTGCGTCTTGGTCTCCCAGTTCAAAGTCAGGTTAAAAAACTAAAATCAATGTTTTTTCTTCAGCTTAATGAAACTCTGCACCTCAGACCCTCCGAAATTGTTATTTCTGTTGAGTATTGGGTGCGTCTTCATACTAATCTTGGTCGCACTGAATTGGTGCACGTTAAGCCAACATACCCTCGACAAACCCCTCGATGAGAGCAGGTGGAGGCGGAGCAACGGCGAGTGGATGGAAGATGACAGGTAACTATTTGATTAAAAAACAATAATTTCTACTTCAACGCTTCTATAATAAAGAAGTTTACCTATAGGTATGTATTACACATTTGCACAGTGTACATTGTACACGGTTTTGTTTGATCACCAACAATATTTACCTATTTATTCACGAAGTATTGATACCTGATTGTAAAACACTGCTCGTTTTATGCTCGATTAACGATTTACTCTACACGAATTACATCTAACATTATTTATAATAAAATAAATGTTTCCCGCTCCAGGAAGCCTTGGGAATCGTCCACGTCAACGTTAACGAACGGGCCTTCAGGACTGCTTGCGTCTGGTAACCAAAGTCTTATTTATAGTGACATCTAATGCTTGACATATATATAAATAAGCCTTTATTGCGTTCACATAGATCTCTACAAGCCCTCGATTAGATTGATGAATTATTTTACATCAAACAAAATTAATGAATTTAGTATGTACATTTTCCTTTCGCAGAGTCCGCGGGATCCAATATACACGATGGGGTAAGTTTAAAAGCGCTATCTATATTAAAATTAACCTTCCTAAATATGGTCACTTGAAAACAAAGACTTGACTGCCGACAGAACATGGATAATCCGTCACCAGAACTGTCAAATATATTGGATCGGGTCAAAGTGAGCGAAGCGTACAGCAGCAACAGCTTGAGAGGTAAGTCCATTCCCCACGTCTTTTTAGGGTTCCGTAGTCAACTAGGAACCCTTATAGTTTCGCCATGACCGTCAGTCCGTCTGTCCGTCCTCGGCTTAGCTCCGTGATTATTAGTACTAGAAAGCTGACATTTGGTATGAGTATGTGTAATGTATCACGCCGACAAAACGGTAAAATAGAATCTAAAAAAAAACAGGTACCTCTCTGGAACACCTAAAGTACGTGGGGGTGAATTTTTTTTTCGTCCCATTGCTAGTGTGTTGGGTGTCGTTGAATAGGTCTTTTAAAAATAATAGGGGTCTCTAAACATTATTTTTTTTCTAAAATAAAAAAAGCGCAAAAAAAAATACGTAAAACCGCTGTTTTAAGCCCTTCTGTTGTGAAGGATGAGCAACTACGGAACCCTAAACTGAGCGTGGCCCGACATGCTCTTGGCTGGTTTTTCAATCCGGATGACCTGGGCTAGAGTCCCGCGTGTGTATCGTATGTAATGTACTTGTACCTACTCATAATTGATATTTTTTTTTAATCGTAGTGCTGGTAATCATTCCCCTAAGACTAGCCAGATACCTATCGTATTTAATGCGATAGGTATCTGGCTAGTCGTTAAGGACATAGGGACGTCCACGTCAGCAAGCCTATGATGGTTGTGTTTATCAGGTGACTCTCGCACTTTATTATGTTAGAACGTGACGGGTGATTTATCACGTGATAAAAACTAGTAGGCCCACTGATCGTCTTACCACCTCCCGTCCGACCACTACGCCAGCGTCAATCCTAGGGAATTCCTTCTATAGCTGCCTTACTCTACGCCTAGAGGTGACCACCCCAATCCCAATTAAAAGAGTTTAACTTTCCTTTGTATTAATTTACAGATTTCTATAGAAAACTGTTAAGAACCGACATACACATTAAACAACTCAGGAACGGCCTTAGGAACCTTAAACGTGACAAGATCAATAGCGTCTTTGATTTCAATCCACTGCGGGCGAAGAGATCCTTAAAAATCTTCAGGAATGCCACAAGGAAGCAAGCTAAGCCCCCTTTTCTACAAAAGCGTAGTGAAAAAAATGTCCATATATACTATCCGACAAAATTCGCTATTAGAACAGATAATTATATTTATATGGATATAACAGAAATTTCTGATATTTATGCTACACCTGATCCTTATTCAATTTCGGAAAACACTAAGGTTAGTTTGGGTCAATATTTGTTATTTACATGAAACTGTGAAATGTATTACACTGAACCACTGGTCTTGACCCGGCCTGGCCTTTCTATAACTTTAAAGCTCTCATAATTATTTTTTTAAGATTATAAATTGAATAAACGGTAGCGGTTTTGGTCGCTTAGACTAGTTAAACTCGAGTAGGCACTCCACTAACTTTTAGGTCCATACCAAGACCTCAAAATAATGGACTGAATTTCTGAGCATTTCTCAAAATTTTGCCCACAATTAAGACAGAAATTAAGGTCCAATATAATTTTCCTATTTTGTTACCAATTTTCTTTGTGATTTCCAATACATTGATATCAGATTATGTATAGGTAATTAAAAAAGTATAAGCATAACAGAACCTTAATTATCAATCAAATTTCTAAAATAATTGGTAACAAAATAGGAAAATTATAATTGGACCTTAATTTATGTCTTAATTGTGGGCAAATTTTTTGAGAAATGCTCTTCTAATCATAAAAAAACAAGCCATCATGAAGGAACAGAACAAAGTCAAGTCTGGTAAATACACTAAGTACATAAATACTTGGACCTATGGAGGATGCATCGTAAAACAAGGATTCGTCAGGTCGTAATTAAACACATTCCCAGAATCACAAAATAGGACGGGTCTACAAAATGGGACGATACACTATATTTATTTAAACTAGGTATATGTTAATTTCTAACAGACTAAACAATCATTTTATGATTTTGCCTTTTTAGAGGCCATTCACATCATTCGAAGATGCCCAAGCGTTTGAACATCTAGACCGTAGAATGCAGTCGGCGATTAGGTAAGTAATCCAAAGAAAATTGGTAGTAGACCAAGACCATACACCCATACCATTTTAGTACCAAGAAACAGCGAGTCTATGATGGCCGCGTTTATCCCGCGATAAATAAGTGAGAAAGCATTCGTCACTCTCGCACATATTTGTCAAAATTTTACGGATGCTTTATCATTTTTTATCACGTGGTAAAGTGATAAACGCAACCACAAAATGAACCGCTTACCAAACATTTTTATTTACGTAGACAAACTATAGGTACTGTCTGGCGAACCGCTACGTACTTGGTAAGTATTAGTTATATTTTCTAGTATCTGTTTTGGTGGTTGGTTATGATTATGATTATGACAAATAATACTTCGTTATTTTACTGTTAATGAATTTCTTTCTAATTTCAATCAGGGAATTCAACTATAATTTTGCTGAAACTACTCCTAAGATGTTTAACTCGCCTGTTAATAATGAAGAAAACCATGAATTGCAACCAGACAACTATCTGAAAAATGATCCTGTGAATGAGAGAAAAGTAAACGCACACAGTGATGAAAGCAAAGGATTTTCACCAGCCCGTAAACTGTACAGTATGACACAGGAAGAAATGGCAGACGAGGTACATCATTTCAGCCACAAAATAAAAACTATTGCTTACCGATTTCGACGCGAAATAAGCACAATTTCTCCTCGTTCGTGTGTAGGTACTTAGATGCTTGTCATAAGTTTAGCAAAACAATAATATTTTGTTAATTTGAAGTGCCTTTTACAGGATCGGTATCTGTTTCGACAGAGCTCTGAAAACCAGCAAACCGTTTTTCAATCGAAAATAGGTGAACTGACAAATCGTGATAATGCACAGGTGCCAACTGAACTCAAACCACCCGAGCAAACTAATGAATTTATAGTGACTCTGGCTTCCATCACGAGTGTGTAAGTAACGAGTATTTTTATTCTCTATGATGTTCGGGGTATCAACTAATCCTAAACTTATGGAAGTACATAATGTCTCCTTCCGGTAGTCCGCCTACACCGTAAAAATCGAGATTGTTGAGATTATTTAGGCGTTTCTTCTATTCATAGTCTCCTCTTCGGAAATACTTGTACACGTAGCTACTACTGGACTTCTAAAAGCGCTCCACAGTGTGGGATTTTAATCACGGTGGAACCATCCTTTTTCTATTTTTTTATAGGTAGCCTGGTTAATATAAAGGCCCCGTGTCACAGAATACTTAATAGTATAATAGGTACATAGTGCAACTCCCATGTGGTATCTTGAATAGTTTATGAGAAATTTATGTTTTCTGAAAACCCTAGAAAGAACCTTATTTTTTTTTTCGCGGATTCATATATATGTTATGTTTACAATGACACGAAAAATTTAAAAATTTAACGGTTCAGGCATGATTCGAACCTGCGTCTGCGGGCCAACACGGACAACACTTGGTTTACGTAAGCAGACATTACTGCTTTAATAAAAATATATATTTTATCTTTAAACTGCTAGCATACGATGGAAAACGTCTAATATTTATGCTCATTAATTTTAAAATAATTCATAAACGACAATAGTTAACGGTAAAAACCACTATCCAACTTTTTTCCAGAGCTCTATTGGCATTTCGTATTTTATTTTAAGCTAAAAAACGTCTAAGTCTTTATTAACATACCAAATAATGAATTGATAAATAGCAGGACTGCCGAGTTATGGAATTTCGAAAATGTTGGTTAGGGTTGTCACTATTCTGCTTTAAGGAGAACCTTAGTTTGTGTTGGGGCGTCTAACCTCCTTGCGAGTCTTGCGACGCACTGACGCCTGACTTACCGTTACACGTCGCTACCGGGAGTGCTTCTTGCCTTTCGCTGCCACAAGCCGTGTAAGAGCTGGTATGTGATGTGATAATAAAGTGTGCGCCGAACTTGCTAAAAATTATATGAAAACGTATGGCTGGTTCTATATGCCTGTTACTTTTCGCAAAATGTTGATGTTCGGGAGACAAATAATAATGAGGTCAGTGCATTAGGTACCTACCTGTTGGAATATTATCGGAACAGGCAGGTGAATCTCGAAATAAATACTGGCGTTACGATCGGGAATACCCATACTCGAAAATTTTATCGAAAAACTATAATTCGGGATCTGTTTCACAGAGCCTGGGAGTTGTCTGATCTATTTATTTCAATGCTCTCGCTTTCCTCGACAAAAAGTTACTACAACAAGTAAACAAAACGATGCTGAACTTGACTCAGGTGAAACTACATTTCCTAGAGAGGATGTCATCATTTCTCCAGATGAAGAGGAACTTTATGTTTAACTAGCTTTTGCCCGCGACTCGAATCCCATACAACCCGCTGTTGTCACGCACTCCTCAGTATATACCTTTAACAGTATGGTGGTTACTGTCTTTTATTTCGAAAGATATTTACCTTATGCAAATAAGTATACCCAAAAGTTAACTGAACGATATCACTTAAGGAAATAAATTTGTCCTGATTATGTTATATTCCTTATTTTGTGTACATATCTCATTTTGTTTACTTCAATAAAACATAATGTGAAATCTCTTTTTTAAATTGCATAAAACCAATGCAGACAAAGTTAGCATTAACAACCCTATTTCCATAGAAATCGTTAAAAAACTTGGAAACGCAATATCTCGGCGGTGCTACCATATTCAAATTTCAAATTTTCCAGTATTATAAAGCAACATATCCTACATATTTGACAATAAAAATTAAATACGACATTCACGGGAAAACTGTAAATTAAAAAAAAACATATTATAAAAAATATCAATAAGTATTCTTCCTTTTAAACTACAACACCCAATTGGGTTGTATCAAGTGTTTTAAATAAGTATTTGAACTAAGTATAGTGGTTTTTTTTTCAAAAATTTAGGTAAAACATATTTCGACCGGTCATTGACCTTTTACAAAAAAAACATGTCTTATAAACTAATTCAAGATAGGCACATAACATAGGAGTTGCACACAGGGCCATTACACCTAATAACCAGGCCGCCTATAAAAAAATTGGAAAAGCATGGTCCCAACTTGATCAAAATCCCACACTATGTGCTCTTGTGACCTTCATACAGAATTAAGTTGAGTACGGTCGAACCTCACTAATCCGGCACTTTAGGTAATAGTCCGTCGCTTCCAATAATTCGGCTCTCTCCTCCAGCACCTTCCTCATATTTATCCACTCACGCGTCGCCCTATTATTTAGATATGATTGATTTTTCTATACAATCCAGTAATCCAAATAAGTATTCCTTAAAAGTAATAATCCAGCATCCCCTAGTGCCGGATTAACGAGACTATATTGTAATCAATCAATACTGAACAGTACCTACGGTTCAATGAGATGTGTTCTTCGATATTATTATAGAAAACCAGGAATTAAGCTTAGAATAGATCAAGCCGATAACAAGGAATACTTCCCGAAACGTCGGTTGCTCCAGTACGATGACGATGAAGATAAGGATGAGGATGATGACCGTGATGTGGATTATGAAGATCAAACCAAAGAGCCATGGGATCGGGAGAAAAGAGCAATAAACCTAACGGTTAGTAGGTAGGTACAGTCAGCCAAGAAAGTGGTTTACCACTTTTGGACCTAAATACACATGAAATAAAGTGGTAGACCAATTTTGAGGCTGACTGTAAATTTATATTTTTATAAAATCCAGTATGATTCGGAAGCTGTATAGCTATTCACAAAACACGTATAAAGCTAAACACGTATCAAATATTCGAAATTATGGATTTCGCCTACTGGTTCTCTTTTTTTATGTGAGATACTCTGTACATTAATAGCAAAAACACCGTCGGACTTTTTGGCCGGATCTGCCCGGAAACGTTGAGGAAGTTAATTAGTAATTCCAAGGGGTATTCACAATTATGACCCGGCCCGGCCATCTCTCCGCCTTTATTAGCTAGGGTCGGCACCTTCGAAGCGGAGCCAACGCATCGATTATATTTTTATTATTTATATACTAGACGTGCCCGCGGCTTCGCTCGCGTAGATAAAGTTTACTTCCTTATTTTTATGGTGATCTATTATTTTCAACCAACTTCAAAAAGGAAGAGTCAGTGTTTATTTATTTATTTAAACTTTATTGCACAAAACAAAAGTCAATACAAATGGCGGACTTAATGCCAAATGGCATTCTCTACCAGTCAACCATAGGGCCAAACAGAGATACTAGAAGTCAGTGTTATGTTGAATCTTTTTCTACGTAGGTATGTTCACCGAATTTCTCCGTGAAATGTAAACCGATTTTTTTATTCAAAAAAGAATACAACAACGGATTTCCCATTGTCATTAATTCCGGATCTGATAATGGGACACTTACCTATTAGATCTCAGGATTGGTTCAACGCAGACATGTGTGGCTTTCGTTTTTCTACTCACCTAAATGACCATCTAGAGCCAGTATCATAAAATTTACCTGATGATGGACCATGGAAGTGCCTACTGGATCTCAGGACTGGTTCAACGTTGACATGTGTGGTTTTCGTTTTTCTACTCACTTCAATGAACATCTAGAGCCAGTATCATAAAATTAACCTGATAATGGACCCTGGAAATGTCCACTGGATGTCAAGATTGGTTCAACGCAGACAACCGCACAGTTTTTCATATTTCGATTCACCTCAATGAATCATAAAATGGACTTGATTATGGACCCTGTATTTTCAATCCACACGTGTCTGCGTTGAATCAATCCTATGATACTGGCTCTTACTGCTCATCAATGTGAATCGGAATGCGAAAACTGTACACGTGAATATAGAGCGAATCCTGAGATCTAGTAGGCACCCACTTCCAGGGTGCATTATCATAAAGTTCGGATCAGGATCGTCTTATTTAGGACTTATTGAATTTTTAATAAAAGTAGCGTTTAAAATAAGTACAATTACTGCGAAATAGTTTCCGTTTTGTTGGTAAAGGCAACCCTAGGAGTATGATACGCCCCACAACGTGCTACAACCAACGACGTTGCACGTCATTCAAAGTTACCAAGCACATACCAGTAGGCTAATTTATTTGCAAAAGCGGCAAATAGCAAAAGAGTGCGGCTTCTGTAGTATCTTTATTCTGTGGTATTTCTCGCTTTTGGTCAGTGAATTAATCCAAAATATTTAAAAAGCTTTTATAAATATATGTCTGATGACAGCATGAATATGATACTGCCTACTGAGCCGGCGGTCCTGGGTTCGAATTCCGGCAAGGGCAAATATTTGTGTAATGAACTCGAATCTTTGTTCCTGGGTCATGAATGTTTTCTATGTATTTAAGTACCTACATTACATTTATCTAGTTTAATGATTATTGATTTACAGTTTTTTACAAAATTTCGATTTTCTGTCCTTTACTAAAACCCACGCGCGTATTCTTAAAGCAGTTCCTTAAACAGACTACGATATGATTATGATTGTAGTTAATTACAAGTTGTATTGTTACAGAAATTAAGGTTTATGTATAAAACAGATCAGCCGCATAAATTGTCTGAAATGCAAAATCCTTACTGGAAAAGACCCGTACCTCTATATCACGATGAACTGAACCATATGATCAAAGCAGCAATAGATATGGCAAATCATAAAACAGCCGCCAAAAAGAAGGAAAAAATCAATTCAAATACCAACATTAAAACACATGGCTACTCGAAATATAGCACAGTTTCCAAAGATAATTATAATAAATTAGTAGAAATAGCTCAAGCGTATAGTGACTACGGCGTACTTGATGGCAAAAAAGAGATAGTTGAAAATAGTAGAAGACCGGAGAATACAGTTCATTTAAGGACATCGGAGAAAAAACATGATATTTCACAACTGAATTCGGGCAACGATGCTTTTTTCAAGAAGGGTGGATTGGTCAGTCGCGTTGAAGTGGTTACTAACTATCGTTTTCCGGAAATTAATCCCAAAAAGCTTCCAATACATAAGGACAATAAAGCCGATGTCTTTCAGGATGTATCTGAACCAAAACTATTACAGAAATTTGACAAACCTAACACGTATGATCGTCATAAGATTTATAAGCGCTCTTTGAAATCTGTAGAAATTGAAGTACCTAATAATGAAGCATCACCTGACGATCACATTAAATCGGACGTTAATGATACGATAAAACTAACAGTGATGAAGAACAGTTACTTGAAAGGTAACTTTTGTAGAACAAATTTAAACGATGGCTCAAATTGTACTGTTTTTTGAGGTGAAAGTACCTTACTAACAAACGAGAGAGATAGTGAAAGAAAAGAAAGAAATTATGCGTAAAAGAGTGTATGAAATGTGCATATTTGAAGGGTCTGGGTAGATACGCATTTTATAAAATAGAAATCAGGCAAATTAAATTAATCCAGTTTATTGGGTTGATTACGTTTAGTATATTAAAACTTGTCCCAGAAAATGTCGCTTATTAGTTTGTATAATTATAGTAAATATAAAAAGTCACCAAATTTTTTAAAACAGTTTATTATAAAGGTAATAAAAACATATATTTGTTATGTTGTTGTTCTATCGTTTATTCATCCAGAAACTTCGTAATTTACTTTTGATATCTGCCTGGTTTTAACATCAATGTATGTGATTCTTTTTAAAACCTTCATTCCATGTTCGCTTGAAGTTTTCAAGCGAACATGGAAGCGTCAGCGTCTGCCTCATGCGAGCCCGATATTTTTCAATAGGTTGTAATTCAGGGTTGTTAGGAGGATTTTGGTGTTTTTCCACATAAGTATTCGACATGATTGGCTTTGTATCACTTTATTGTTATTCGAATAGTGGCCAGATCAGACCAAAACGAATTGGTCTTTGTGTCACTTAATGAAAGGCAACAATCGCTTTTCCATGCACTCTCTTTGTATAAGTATACCGCTTTTCGGATTTCCTTTAGCAAAGTATGGAGTGCTGTGTTTGCCGCAACAACAGATCGCTTCCCACACAGGAATCTTCTTTGCAAATTTATCCGGTTTTGTCGCCTTGTACTTACTCGGCATTGTTTTTATCGGTCCCTGAATAAAATTGATGTCCTGGCAGTGACTTAAAGTCAAGCTTGCAATAATGTTTCATCGTCCATCACACAGTACAGTACTTTTTTGTCTTTAATTTTGAATACAGTTTTCTTGATCTTTGTTTAAACTTTTATAGAATTATTTTTCTTCACTCCTTGCACAGTTGATTTAGATGGTTTAAACTTTTAGCTAAATCTCTTACAGTCTAGGTTTTTTCAGCAAAGCAGCTATGTATGTTGCTCTTCTCAATGTTTTTCTTCACAACCCCGGTCTTATGACCACTTCCAGGACGCCGTCGAACACCTCGTTTTAGCACCTTCTGGACAGTTCTCATCTCACAGACGTGTTTAGATCCCTCTTTTTCGCGGAAGTGCCTTGATCTTCTTCTTTGTCCATCCCTGTTCCCGTTATTCGGGTCCTGTCTTGGGTTGTCTGGTCTGGCAACTGGGCTTGCTTGAGGTCTCTCTTTATATTAGACCACCAGGTCGACGGCGGGCGGCCTCTGCCTCTCTTTTGTTCGGGCAGGTTTAATGCGATTTGTACTACATGGTCTTCGCTGCGTCGTTTCACATGTCCGTACCATCTGAGGCGGTTTTCGGTTATTTTATCCGTGATCGGTGCTACTTTAAAGCTACCTCGTATATGTCCATTACGAACTTTATCGAGCCGTGTCACTCCTCCCGCCCACCTCAGCATCTTCATTTCATTCACATTCATGCACCTTTTGTTCGTGTATCTTTTTGACTGTCCAACATTCAGAGCCATGCAGTAGTGCTGGACGAACTGCCGTTTTATACACTTTCCCTTTGATCTTTACAGCACTCCTATGAGTGATCACCATTTTTGCCAAGCGACGTTTATTCTATGGGATACATCCACATCAACGTTGGCATCCGTCGTGAGCATAGAACCAAGGTACTTGAATTTGTCTATTGTGGGGATAGGCGTTGGCCCGATGCAAATTCTTTCCGATGTCGTGATTGAAAACTGACATAATATATAATATAACCGCTGCGTAAACTAACTTTTTTTTTTCTGGGACAAGCTAATTAGCGTTATTAGCATTTACCAGTTTAATTCAATTGTATTGATTTCTTTATTAACTTCAAACATTAATTTCATACTTGTTGCAGATAAAAATGTATATATTACATCTACTGAGAATAACAAAATTGCTAATTCGTCCAAAATGGAAGATTCCAATTCATTGGACAAAGTTGGAAACCGAACTGTGGTCAAAAGGAGTGCAAATGGTAATATCATATTCTGGAACGATCTATATGACGACGAATACGGGATCAAAGATCCATTAGAAAATGAAATGAAGGATAAATCTTCCGTTAAATATAACGACCTTATATCTAAATCCGAAAATTGGATCGGCGCTAAATTTAAGCAGATTGCTAATAATATGAAAGAGCGAAAGCACTATTGGAAAGAGCGACTCATGAAAAATAACCATTTCCAGGACATAAGGTACAGGATTTTTAAAATGTGTACATGACCTTGGAATATTTGCAAAGATTTTATATAGGTAAAGTGTCTAATCCAATTAAATTTTAGGGATAAGTCTTACACAATTAGATCCAACAGTACTTACATAGTATAGTCGCCATCTGACATATCGAGGTGGCCAAATATTTCTGAGCGTCATTAATTTTCAATAAATTCTGTGCTGATATCTTTAGCTCGTGTGTTTACAAGTAGGTAATAATTAATAATGAACAAGTTATAATTGAAAACCAATTCAGAATTCTAAATCCAGATCCACTTATTAATGACAATAAGTCATGTAAGAAATGTATTGAAATTTAGCGTGGCTCCGAACTATTAATTTACCTCGTCCACTTCGATTTATCGGACGGCGACTGTAGGTACATAGACGACATCTATGACTTAGACCTACATTATATTGCCCTTTCCGGGATCCGAACCCAGAACTTCCTGCTTTCTAGGCGGCTGCACTGAGCGAACCGCGTTGTCTAGTAAATAATTATAATATTTGTCTGGCAAATTATCATGATTAGTTACATTTCTAGTTCAATGGAGTTGGTGTTGAACTGAGCAAATATTATAATTCAATGATACCAAATCAGCACATCTACATTGAACATTAAGATTTCTTTTTTTGAGTAATATTTGAAGTTCTCTAGCACCTTAATGCGCTCTGCACAAATTGGAAAAACATAACAATGTTTCATCTTAAGTTTAGTTCAGCTCGACTGTTAACAATTGAATACAGTTTCAGAAATAAAATTACCAAAAGGGCAGTTGGCAATCCCAACGTAAGTACTATACTAATATCAACAATAAAAAGTGATTATTGTAAAAAGTAAGTAGGTACTTATTAGATAGTCATTTTCGACATAATTTTGCTTTGATATTTGGAATTTCCACTGTCGACGAATTCAAAATCAAGTAACTTTGCTTTACATAGAAAAACTCCGGTAAGCAGACGTTCAAGGATTTGACAGCCAACATGAAGAAGGTGTTACATGAAGCAGCTGAAGCTATTCGTGAGACTACCAATAGGGAAGGTAATTATGTATATAATTAATTGTATTCAAATGTCACATTTTAACACTTCTAAACTTCAAGGTTCTAATCACTGCGTACCTAGTTTTCTAGAAATTTACCCGGGTGGCTCTCCACAGGCGGGGGTCCGACTCTGGATAGTGGTCGATGGGATACTGCCTATCTTACGGTAAGACCTGTGGGGAACCGTGCAGGCTAGGGCCTGGATGGCCCGGTAAAAGCCCGCCTGACTATATTGCCAGACATGACTCTGATCATCATAAGCCCGAAGGAATGTCACTTTGGCCATTCCCGCGTATCCTACATCCAACGGCTTACCGCAACCATCATCAGATGAACAGTGCACGTTGCGTTTTTCAATAGGTGGTCGCCATAATTAAGCATAGGGGACCGGCAAACTTTTCGACTCAATGTTTCTTTTTCAGCGCGGTCGGATAACGCGCAGGCTGCTACAATGATGCAGCGCCTAGTGGGTATGATGTCTGAGCTGGTCGATATACAAGTCCAACAGAAAACGTGTGTTCGTAAGTCGTACAAAATATCAAATCACCATATCATCCGAAAGACGTCCACCGACGGCACCGACACCAACACCCGTCTTAGGTCCAGAAGGAAGGGAAATTTCCGCCAGTTGTGCCCTATCTTTCCAGCCCACAGTTCCTGCTACGAAGGATAGACATTTCGTTCTCCTCTTTACTTACCTACGTTCAAGTCAGGAGTAAAAAAAAATCGTCTTTTTTATTATTTTTAAGGTTCAGAAAAATCTGTAACTTGTTTTTAGGAATAAGGGGAATTATTTCTACCTTTATACAAAAATTTAAGTTTTTTTAAATCTTTCATTCCCCTTTATTGAGGTCGCCATGCGTGGCGATTGTGGTATTTCCTCCTAAAATTGTCGTTTATAATCTGCGAATTTCCGTGTTTTGTCGGTACAGAATTACCTGACGACCTGAGAAGTTTCTTGGCTTGGCTAACTTCTCCAAACGCCCAGGAAAACAACGACATAAACTTCCCCGCCGATTCCACGTATGATACTGGTGAGCATTTAAGAGAATATAAAGGCGAAATTATTGTCTGTGGTTTTAGAGTGTAACCAGCCCCTCTGGCATTACTACTTCGCTTGTCACGTGGGACAGGGTTATCTACCCCGTATCTTCACACTGTATTGGAAAGACCGAAGGAAGGAAACAGACACTATTTCTAGGGAATGCTCCCGCTTCTGAATTTTGTATGGCGAGAACTGGGAATTCCCGGTTCCGGTACTGGATTTTTATAGAAAAAGAGTACCTACCGGGAGCACATCCTAACTATATCGCATAAGAAGAGTTGCGTTTCACATTTGTGCTAGAGGTGGAACAGGTGGTGTCGCAAAGATTTTTCTCAAATTGTGTCTTGGCCCGTGGCATCATTTCTGACTAAACTCATTTTCTTAAAGGTTCTGCAAAAAATATTTTTCTTAACACCGACTACGATAAGATGCCTTCTAACACGAGAAGCGATTGCCTGGGCACCATCCACGATATCCAGGACCTCATTGAGCAGTACGATGAGATGAGTGAGGAAGATAAGGTAACTGTTTACCTTACCTGTATCTGCATACGTCCACTCGCAAATGGATTGATCCCATTGAGAGTACTTACTTATGAATAAACCCTCATTTGCTGTGAAAAAATTATCTACCTACCACTCATACACGCAACGTCAAGTTCCACACCACGCCGTTATGTCGCGAATTTTACGTTGCCTGACGTAGACTTCCATTCCACGTCAGTACGGTTACATGTCGTCACGACATTCCGCAACAATGGCGCGTCCTTACGTGCATCGAATCGTGGTTAGGCCCCAACGTCATTATTTAGTGCACCTATTTGACAAAGCCAAAACATAAAGTGTCGTTTGTGGTAGCCAATCATTTCACCAAAAACGGTTCACAAATATTCATTTCACAAACAACGTTTGACAACTCCACCATTCACAAATTAGTCGTTTCAAAAAATATTGTTTCACAGACTTTTCATTACATATATTATTTACTTGGCCTAATCATCACTTGACAAAGGTCGCCTACCTCAAACACTAAAATCATTGACCAAATTACATTTATCCGAAAACTATTCGAATTATTATCGTTTGTCCGATGACAGTAAAAGTATCGTTTGTCCGAAAAACTTTTCCCATCACCTTCACTTGGCCTATGATTTGTTATAGTAGGAGAGCCGAAGAGGGGATTTCGGGAGTACCTAAAGCGCGGCAGATTAATATATAGGGGGATACCTTGTACCCAGTTAAGTACTTCCACCAAATATGAGCCTCATATGTATTCCCAACCAGCAAAATCAGGTCGTATAAACATCATGACAACGTATCTGCGTGACCTGTTAGTCGTGGCATATAGTCGTATAACAGTCGAGTCCTAGTTTATACGACGGGGTTTGGGCACAATTATAGTGCAATTAAGTCGAGTAAAAGTCAACCGAAACAGGGCTTATACAACAGGTATGTTGTGTAGAAGTGATATAACAGTCGCGCTACTTCTGATTTTGCATCATAGTGGTCTCTTTCACGACGATTACTCGACTTAATAGCCGACTTACTGTTATTAGAATATATCACTAAGCGATTATTTGGTTCTATAGCGGAGTTGGGGCAGCCTTTATACGACTATTTCAATTTCTTGAACTCATAAAGAAGAAAGGTTAAAGAATTTATCAAAAAAATATAATGTCGAGGAAACTAAAGTGTAGTTTTCCTAAGACTTGTTAAATATTCGAAATTTGTGCCATGGTGTGTGTATAGAAATAGTACTGGGTAGTTCCCTGCAAATTTATTTTAGTGACAAATCATATACTAATTGGTATATAAATTTTGAATGCCCCTTCGTGATTTTGAGTTTTAAGTGATAATTTATGTATTTTTTTTCTTTTCCGAAGAAATTAATTGATCAGCAAGCGCCATTAAGCACCCTCGTTTCACTTACACAACCAGTATGCGACATACAGTCACATACAGCAACTTCTACATCATTATTTGTTCTATAGAGATCATTATAACATTCATTACTCGATATTCTAATAATCGTAAGATAAAGTGCATTTACACAACTTTTTGTAGTGTAAAAGTCATTTAACTCCCTTTTATACCAAAGTATTTTGTATAAAAATTGTAATTGCGCTGACAATATGACTAGTCGTATAATGGCATTATCAAAAACGTTTACACTACTTCTAGTTGCGAAGGAGACATATAATAAACAGCTACAGCATCAATTAGCTGTATAAAAGTAATCTCGTGATTGCTACAGTGCTGTATCATAATTATCGCATTACGAGGTCGTGTAAACGTTTATTTGACATGACTATTTGACTAAATTGCTGTATAAGCCATATTGTAATATAATCAGCTTCTATACGACATGTCGTCACGACGACTACTGTAACATTACCTTTTCCCGACTAAATAGATATATAAGGCCTAGCTTATATGACATTTTTGCTGGTTGGGTTGCCGCCCGTCAAGGATAAAAGATCAGATTAGTAAAAAAAAATTGTTCATCTGAAATTCGCGAGCGCGTCAGATTAAGGTAGGGTGAGTTAGTTACATGCTAAAACGTGTGTATTCTTCTAATCTGACAATTTAAAGGTGACGTAAAGAAGGCGGAGGGCTACAAAGTTGTAAAAAAAAAACTTCATCTCGACATTCTCGAGCGTGGCTAATTTTTTTTTTATTTAAAAGGGAATGAATCTATGATAACGGAAAATATATAATCTGACGATTTCCACTAGCCGAAGTAACAAAAATTCATCGTAAAGTTTAATGCGTTCAGTTACGTGATGCCTGTATTCCACTCTGGTTTCTGTTGCCATGACGCCATGACAGCTGATCATTTTGTTTAGAACACTAAAGTTATTAAAAACAACTAAATTTACATTAGAAACAGAACAAAAATGTGTAAATATTTTAGAATATAGTCGGAGCGAACCGGTTCTCCGAAAATCCCGAACAACATACGATAATCTTGAACTTTCGAGAGAATCTTCATTAAATGAAGTAAATCACGCACAGTGCTATAAATTATTTATAGCAATAAAAATACCGCGAGTCTTTAAGTATTTACAACAGCGGCAAAGTATTATGGAATATGACAGTGCATCGGAAGTTTCTGGGAATAGCTCCGAATCACATGCCCCTGCTTCTGGGGAGTGCTCCGAGTCACATTTTCCTGTTTCTGGAGAGTGCTCTGAGTCACAAGTTCCTGTTAATTTTTTCTATTGTCAGATTAGGCGAACCCCGCCAGATAATCGTCAGATTATGAGACAGCACGTCTAGGGCATCAAGATGAACCATATATATCTGACGCGCTTGAGTATTTCAAAATAGCGAATTTTTTTTGCACATTCTAATAATAACTGCGAGTTTGCGTCACATCTAAACCGTCAGATTATTATATAAGAGCTTTTTTTTAGGTTCACTTAACATCCCCTTAGAAAATCTGACGCGCCCGATGAAATTTTTTTTTTTTTCCTTTTTAACCCTCAAGTACGACCAACCCCATCATGGAAACAATCAGTTTAACATGCGTACATCTTTAAAAATGTGTAGGATATGGATGCTATCAATATCTGACGCGCTCGAGTATGTCCATGCAACAGTTTTTTTTTACATTTTTGAAACTCTGTAGCCGCTCCCCCCACCGATGAAAAGGTATATCTTATATGACATTTTTTTCTTTTTATCATCTAAGCTTCGCAACCCAATAGGTCTCTATGACGCTCGAGTGAATCCCGAGTTAGCATCGCGGCCTACCCTACTATTACGTATTTTGTTTCGTAGCCCAGTTTTCAATTACCCAATGACACTTTTGGCACTGCATACATTTAGACAAATTTTCAGTTTACCTTTTAACTTTTCCCGTCTCACCCACTTGTCCTATGAATTGTTACGTATTTTGTTTAATACCCCATTTTTCAATCCAATGATATTTATGGCATTACATAAGAACTGCGACTACAACAGCGCGCGAGCCGAGCGAGCGAAGCTAACGTGCCGCGGCAAAAGCCGGCAAAGCGCCAAAACCGACTTGAATGGGTTAGGTTAGGTTAAGTTCTGACAAAAATTATAAATGCCATCTGAGAATAGCCGAGTAGTTAAAAAAATCTTATCGTTACATCGGACGAATTCGATCAGTCATACAAAAAAAAAACAAATAATTATAAACCGAAACGTTACATCGTAAAACTGATTTTACGGACAAATGAGAATTAGGAACAATGGAAATGAGTAGAGTGATAAAAAAACCTAAATAATTACTGCCTAATCGTATTTTTTTTAATCAATTTTCGAACTGACTCACCTCTTCTACAAAACTCTGCCTACATCGCCCGAATTACCCCACAGTATTAGTCCGTAACGAAGAACTGAAGACATGGTAAGCTGTTGTGCGACACGGTGTCTCTCAATCTTTGAAGGAGTGCAAATAAATCTATTTAACTAATTTGGTGCAGATCTGTTCAATGTGTTCAAGTTTAGGTACCTATCTGTCGAGTGAGATGCCATGAAATTAAAAGAAACTACTCCTTTATATCAATATTGTTATATTATTTTACTGCATGATGCAGTTTTGAAATGTATTTTTGTCAAATAACCATTAGTCATATGAAGAGTTTGCGAAATAATAATATCATATTCATGCTAACTGCATCATTTCACAAACTCTTCATATCACAAACGGTCCAGCGTTTTTATGGTCATTCTTATCTCAACACGTTGGGTCAGATGATGGTTAATAACATAACGTCATGTTAAAGTTTTGATTTTCTCATAAATCCGAAACACACTCTCGAGTCTTATTCTATTAGTTTGATCGCAGTTATAGCGTCATGTACCGCAACAGTAAAAAAACATGAGACCAGAATGACGATAAAACCTCGAGATTCAAACGCTCGGAGATTAGCAACAATTGACTGTGGCGACATTAAGAGGTCAATGTTACAGTTTTTAAGTATAACTATCGCATTTTCAGAGCAAGATGAGTGGAGTTAGAGAGTATCTAGAACATCAACTTCAGTTCCTTCACAAACAATTGTCCAGTATCAATGAATATGAGGTAAGTTCAAGTAACATAAAATATATCGTGGGCCGTGGCTAATTTGAAGAATGGAAAATAATCTCTGCGAAAATGACGACCATACAATTTTACGTTTTTCAATTGAGCCCAATGCCATACGTGTTCTTTTTAGAGTTCCGCACCCAAAGGGTAAAAACTGGACCTTATTCTTAAGCATCCACTATCCGTCTGTCTGTTTCCGCTATAAAAAAATACAAAAAGATAGAATAATATAAATATTTAAGGGGGCTCCCATACAACAAACGTGATTGGTTGCTTAAACTTTGCACCTCATTTGTATCCGGCGCCATACATACCAGGTGCAAACTTAACCTGGCCAGTTAAGATGGGATGAATATTTGTACGGGACCCTCGGTGCGGGAGTCAGACTCGCACTTAGCCGGTTTTTTATCGTGACTATATTATAATTTAATAACTTTATATGAAACATTATTTTATTTATTATGAAACAATACATGTGATCCAATACAATTTGTAATATGAGAATACACTTTTAAGGTCCCAGTAATGTACCAAGAACATTTTCGAAAGCGTCGGCAACTGTCCAACAATAAGAAGAGTCCGCTTAATAGGAAAACGCACAGTCACCAAAACTATTTTGACAGAAAACACACAAAATCTACTGTGGACGATGGTTTAATGCAAAAAGTCACTCGGAATTACATTACTAACAATCGTAAAAGCGACCAAGACAATTTAATCGGTAGACATGAAAATGGTAATGTTAATAAGAGACATGACGGTGACGAGGCTGAATTAAGATATTTAGAAGACAATGTTATAAAAAATAAAAATGAAAATGAAAAGACAGCTCTAGACATAAAAGGTGTACTTGGAAACAGTATGAAAAGAAATTTGCAGGATGTCTATTATAGTGCGTTGGCCAAGGCTAAAGCTAATGTGACAACAGCTAAGTATACCTAACAGTGTGACACCCGACTCTTTGTCGCCCGACAATTGTTCGTGTCTTTCCTTTCAGCCTCAGTGCAGGAGACGGGAAATGCTGTCGCGCGACAATCTAAATCACGACCAGTTATATTAAGCTGGCTAGACATAGAATTTTTGAACTAAATGTAAGGCAACTATGCAAAAATGTTTCTTATTTGCCTACTTGGTAATGGTATATTTTAATATAAAAATTCCTACCTAATCGTGTGTTTATATTAATTTATACTAGTAAAGCATATTAATTACACAATATGTGTTTTATTTAGTAGACATCATTCCAGGTTGGTCGAACTCCCCTTAAATTCTTCAGATTACTAGCGCCATCTAACAGTCAGTGGCGCACTGCGCACACGATATAATGCTAAACAATGTCGCGACGCTCCAAATAAGAAAGAAGGAAAACTGTGCGAAACTAGCGCCACTTCCGATTTCTTCCTACTCGTATATCTTTTAAATCAGAAGGGCTATTCCGATCTTCTTAATTCGACTGTCGAATAGTGCCATCCCTCTCGATCTCGTGTCAAAGTATATTTTGAGTGAGTGGAGTGGCACTATACGAAGGTAAAATTTCGAACATCGGAGTAGCCTATAGATGCACGCGGAAAACCAGATTGAATAAATTACCAATATCACAGATAGTATCGCATAACATAGTAATCTATTGCAATTCAGTAATACGAGGACTTCAGATCATTTTTCAGTAATACATATATTATTATTAGGTTATAGTATAGGTGTTTTCCTATAGTTTCGCAATTATTGAAAGATTGATCTGATTTAGAATATAAGTATAAGACAATTAGGCGTTTTCCTATACTTACCTAGTGTCTCACATTTCGCAATTACTGAAAAATGTATCTGATTTAGAATATAAGTATAAGACAATGACAAAAATAGAGTATGTAGAATAGAATCTAATCGTAATTTATGGCGCACTCGTTAGCCTTACGGCTGTAGGACTTTAGTCTCTCAAACGAGTCGTGTCCCCTGAAAGACGCGGTAAATTCAAAAAACAACGAATATCAACACAACAGTAGGTTGTTGAGGTATGCCTCGGTGATAGCCTTATCCTATCCCACCTTACCTTATACATAACCGTCAAACCCGGTCAATATCTCTCTAAATACGACATGCGATTACCTACTTACAGGATTTTTTAGGTTCGATTCCCGCATATAAGATTTTAAAAATATAAGTATGTTTTTTTTTATAAATCTAAAATCGACGCCATAGTACCTTGAACAGATTTATCTATCTCTCATAGTTCCTGACTTTTCCTTACCATGGTATAAGAAAACTGAGAACCTCTTTTTTGAAGTCGGTTAAAAACCTCCGGAATTACAGGTGGACTTTGACGTCATCACGCTATGATTGGTTGACTGGTTCTGTCAATCCGTTTCGGTGTTGCCAGTGGTGTATCATAAAACTCCCTGATTCCTTTGTTAGAGCCTAACCAGAAATATGAGGATTGTCAAGAGGGCGCAATTTATACGATTTAAATGGCAACAATTTTGCAACCAATCGCATTAGTTTTAAAATACCTGTCAGTTCCACTATGTTAACCTCGTAATATTATTTAATGGCATGCACTTTTTCCTGACTGTTTTTCGTGTAGTAAACACATGTACCTACACTTTATTTATAATCTTAAGTTCACAATTGTGAAAAGTTTTCGGCATGTTCTTTGCATAATTTTAAATATTTGTCTTTTAAACAAATCACCACGAATGGCCCCAATGCCATTCACATTTGACATTGTTGACAAACCATCATAAAATCATTGCCAGTGTAAGAATTTAGTTCCAGTGAAATTCCGCAATATGGCGCATCCTCATATATTTCTGGTCAGGCTTTACCTGTATGAATCACATAAAATAATGAGTGTTTTAAATCAATTATTACGGCAAAATTAAATTTAGGTAAAAAACATGACAACTTTAATGCATAATATTTTTTGTACGACTGGCGGCAAATATTTTTTTCCTTATAATTATTTTGTTACCATAAAGCGGCAACTAATCAGTGACGTAGAAAGTCTCGTTAGCCATAGTGTCATACCTTGTTTTCTTATACCATGCTCTGTACTGACCCATTTGGATTGATCACCCTGTATACTAAACTTAAAGTAAATAAATAGAAACTACTTCACACAAAATATTTAAGTTTTCAACTGCACTCATCACTCAGTTTAAACTTAACTGTTTTTTTTTTAATATCTTCCTACTCTAGTGCTATTGTCAACTAGCGCGACTCCATTGGACCTATATCATTACCTACCGCTGGACCCTTTTCTAAAACATATCCCATATAAGATTATGCTCTTTTAACTTCTACATTCCATAATCTGTGGGTAGACCTACTGAAAGACTGTACCGTCAAAGTATCTGATTGCATTTTAACATAAGTAAGGTAACCTTTAAATGCATGCGGTATCAAAAATCGTAGTTTTATTTCTGATTACTTGAATAAAATTCAAATTCCTGCCAATTGGGACTTCGTGATTTAGCTTGACAGTCTCTATTAACGATTAGTTTTTTTTTTTATTATTATTATTATGAGTTGATTACGACGTGTCATTTTAGTAGAAGTATTACTCAGATTACTCTCCATCGAGGAAATTAGGCCAGTATCGTTTTTGATACTTCATGCATCTTAGCTAAGTACATACGGTCACACTATCAGCCCCAGATGTCCACTGCTGAATAGGTCACCCCTAGAGCTCCCTAAAAAGTGCGTTCCTGCGCATCTATCGACTCCCGGCGAACCTCACGAGTCATCTGTCCACCTAATCGGAGCCGTCCCACGCTGCGCTTACGTGGTCGCCACTCCAGGACTTTGCTGCCCCAGCGGCCATCCGTTCTCCGGGCTACATGAGTCGCCGACATTACCAACGTCCACAGTTATACGATTAATGGTTGGCACTGGAGTAGTAAGGCGATGTTTAACCCTTAGATGCAAAAACACGGTATCCAAAATCATACTGCATTTCCTTTCGAAATTACTTAAATAAACACACTTTCGCTACCAGGAACCCGCCTGGTAGGCACTCGTAATCATTGCTCAGATGCCGGTCACGTATTTTTGCTTAAAGAGCTACCCACCTAGCGGGCTCTCGGTTTCTGGGGTAGGGTTAAATTTTATATCTGGTTGCGAAAGTGATACATTGACAACTGCAACTTTGTGACTCACTTTGACAGTCTCAAAATGACGGTAGGTTTATTTCGATTGTCATTTCAGTTGTACAATTTTGGATACTTCATGCATTTAATGCTTTCATTGCCAGGGGCGTGGCCTAGGAACAAATTGTATGACGGTGCAGACATATGTTAAATGCATTGCTGGCAGATTGCGAACGGAACGGAATGCAGAGACCAGAGATGCCTGTAGAGTTAGGCTTAAGAATTTTCCGTGGACATATTTAAAAACATACGAAATAGGTTGTCGCGGCGGCGGCCAACCGTGTCTGTCAGGATGGCGTGAGAGATGTCTGAATAGTCACAAAATTTGTACCAAATAACTGTACCTATGTGAAAAAAACTGTACCTCAAGCAATTAAATAGATAGTGAGCTAGACACGCCATTCTGTCGTCAGAACGGCGTGTCTATGTGACTATCTATTTAATGTTTAATTGCTTGAGGTACAGTTTTTTTTCACATAGGTACAGTTTATTGATGTATGTTCCAGAACATAATTCCCACACGTTGGGGCGATACACGACTATGCGCGCCAAGCTGACGTCAGAATGGCGTGTCTAGCTCACTATCTATTTAATGTTTAATTGCTTGAGGTACAGTTTTTTTTCACATAGGTACAGTTTAGGTACAGTTATTTGGTGCAAATTTTGTGACTATTCAGACATCTCTCACGCCATCCTGACAGACACGGCCAACCGGCCCACTCTCGTGCTCGGTTGGCCGCCGCCGCGACTGATCGGCTCTCCTTATGATGAATCGCGAATTGATTCGAAACTTTTCGAGCGATATCGACTGCTACGAGAGTAAACCCGTTTCGTATGTATTTTAATATGTCTGAGACTCACGGTAGTTTTCTATGTAAAATGTACCGTAGAAAAGCAAAGGCGCAGCAACCGAGACTAAAGAAACAACATTTTCATAGGTAAAAATTTATTAAACCAACAAGAGCGCATAGCAGAAATCTTTTATACAAAAGTTGCTACTAATTAAACTCCCGATTCAATTTGAACACAAATACCTATGTGAACCGATGCGTAAAACCCATAAAATTATTCTCCTTTTACTCTTAATTAGCTCTATTATATTATAAGAAACACTAACATAACATGAAACATAAAAATAGTGCGTTTAATTTCCTTATTGCTTTCTTTCACATCTGCATCTATTTTTTGCCATTTTAAAAACAAAACAACTATCTTAGAATTAATGACATTTCACAGACCTATTCTACAGGTAATTGTACAAGAGATGGCATTAGAATAGCTATGGAACTATAAGTTTCATACATCCAGCTCTTGATAATTATGACAATCAATACCTATACAGAATCCGGAAAACAGAAACCTGTCCAATCATGCATAAATATCCGTCTTTCACAAACAATCTCTAATATCTATCAGTTTCCAATGTGATTTTGACGTATTTCCTATTACTACGAAATATGGTTTAGCTACTACAAAACCAAAACGGGCCCGTATCACTACACGTCAAACTATTAGTTTATATCCCAAGAGGAAGTAGGTAATATGCGTTAGAATAACCTCTCTCAATTTACAGATTCGTCTGTATGACCTCTCATGAATTGTTTATCCTACGAGCTATTCGTCTAGTCCCGACGGTGGTCGCGCGACGACGACAGATGCGAGCGACTGCGGCGCGACTCGCGGTCGCGACCGCGCGACCGTTCCCGCGAACCGTCGCGCTTGCTTCTGCTGCGAGATCGACTTTTCCTGTAAATCATATGAATATTATGTAGTTATCTTATATACCGCCAAAGACGGCAAATCACGTCATCGGGAATTCGTGCCACTGACGCCAACGACGCCTATTGACGTCATAAATTTCAATGGTCAAAAACATGCTAATTCAAACCACTATCTGTGTTTTTCAATCTCTGTTGATTTTGGAGCACTTCTTTTTTTTTTGGGTTTGGCGTCAGTGGCTTGGTGAATTGCTTTGCCGCTTGGCGCTCGAAAGGTTAATAAAACTTTCGTGAGACAAACCGCACAGGCCTTATTCCTTTTAAAATGCTGATTTTTTTGTCTTTTTTCTCTATGAATAAACATGTTTCTTAACATAAATTATTGATGTTAGTACCTAGAACAGGGCTATTGTGATTTATTGGTATATATTTGAAACATACAGTTTGAATTTTTCATTGATAATTTTTGTTTCAATAACTACTCAAAATTGACAAAATTCACGCGGAAAATTAGTTTTTTCAACTTATTTTCGACGGCTCGCAAACAAAGCATGAAATAGCTATGTACTACCTAGAACACGGGAAAAATATTATTCACTTCAAAAAGTTGGTTGAGTTTATAAAAAAATTAAGAGGAATAAGGCCTCTTAATACAACATTATGTAGGGTCATGTCGAAGACATAAGAAGGCGTATTATGGTCGTGTTTATAATCATCCAGCCCGGCCATGACTGCGCGACAGCGGAAGGTCCGAGCGCGGTGTCTCGCTCACTCCTATGGCCGCCGCACGCCGCTCCGCTGGTCGCGCGAAGGCGTGGCCGGGCCGTTACGCAGTGTTTGTGCTATCAAATGCGACGGCGACATAATATGATTTCTGTATTATCAAAACATGCTTTTAGCACTTGTCAAAACGTAATTAAAAATAAGGCTACACAATACAAATTTACGAAATCCAAACATTACTTCAGGGGGTCTGCGTCGTGCATCTAAATGTAAATATTCCTTATAACATAACATACCCTATCTGCACTCTCTGTCACTTCCTGCCCCTGTCTCCGCGGTCGACCCGCTCCTCATCCTTTCTGTCGTCCCGGGTGCGGTCGTGTGCCGTCTCCCGATGTCTATACGCTAGTCTACATGATGCATGATTAAAAGATATCGCAAACAACGTACCTGCGTTCTCTCTCACGATCCCGGTCCCCGCGGTCCCTGTCCCCCCGGTCCCTGTCCCCACGGTCCCTGTCCCCCCGGTCCCTGTCCCCACGATCGCGCTCCCTGTCCCTGTCCGCCTTGTCTCTGTCCGCCCTCTCCGGACGGTCGCGCTCCCGCTTCTCATCCTTCCTGTCGTCGCGGGGGCGGTCCCGCGCCGTCTCCCGGTGTCTCCTCGCGCGCCGGTCGAGCTCGCGCCCCCCGACGTAGTGGCGACGCCCCCCGCCACGCTCGCGTTCCGATTGGCCGCGCTCCTCGCGCCTCTTGTCTACATTTTTCTGAAAATAATTGATAACTAGGTCGATGCAGAGTCAGCCACCGGCTAAGCTTGCACCATAGATTGGAGCGGAGTTTTTTTTTTTTTCCAAATTTTCTCTTCGTCACGACCTAGCGAAATTTAATTTTTGCATTTTAAAACAAAAATTTCTAAAATCGGTTGAGAACTCGCTGAGATCTGCGCATTGTCACAAAGTCCATTCGAGTTGATCCATGGGAGCTTCGCTCGCTCCGCTCGCTCCGCTCCAATAATATGATTAAGGAAAGTATCGAAACGCGCGGCAGTGCTACAGGTGCAAAGTCTCACTCAGATATGTATAATAGTAGGTACTGCAGTAAGGGTTAAATTTACTTAAATTTAAGCACTGTCGTGTGAGTTTTCTCATTCTTTTATCGATTTCAGGTGTCTTTTCATTCAATGTGTTCATAATCAATGGGTATAGGTATTTCAAAATGACAAATGGCGAATAAAGGATTCAGACTAAGTTTTTTTACCCTTTCCTTACCTTCAGGTCGGCAAGCTTTTCGCGAATGGTAATAAATCCGAGATGAAGTTTTCCTCCGAAATGGTCGGCGAGCCGCCTGTCGTTATCGTGTATTCCGAGATACGCGGAGCACACCTCACAGACACGCAGCTTTTGTTGCTGGTAGGAAGACGCCGGCATAGAATTACGATATTCCTGTTCTGCGACAGCTTTCTTTTTGCGTAATTCTTCTATCTGTAAAATCGAACTTGATATTAATATCAAATAGTTGGTTTGAAGATGTATAATAACTATTAGTTAATCGAACCTCTCCCATAAGCTTGACGCTTTCTTCCACCATACCCTCCTCTCCGAGAGCCTCAGCCCGGGCCAGCTTCTGACCAATCTGTTCTGCAAGCTCATGGACAGAGTTTGCTTTTTCAGTGACTTCAGCAGACAGCTCCTCTTGGGTTTCGGCCAGTCTTTGCTTGGCGGCAGACGTCCGGCGATCACAATCGGCTATGAAAGCCTCTAAGTGTTCCGTTGCCTTTATAGTGGAAGAAAAAAACAACAAAATTAGATTTAATCTAAATTAATTCGATCTTATTGTTCCAATGTTATTGTATAAGGTCTAGTTTTTTTTTTTACACATTTATCTGCAGTTCTGTACTCACTTGTACTTGGTACTGCATTCTTCTATCAACTTGAGCGGAGAAAAAGTAGGCCTTAAGTCTGTTCCTTTTTTAATGTAATTAGTATAGAATTGTTTTTTAACTCCTCATATGCAATGTCAAAATTTTACTTGTTATATTAAAACTAGCTGATATTTTAACATAAAGTTCAAGTGTCACCCCGGATGCGTGCTTAAGCATATGAGTAGTTAAAAGAAGTTCAGTCGTACCACATAGCATTTATAGTCTAAAATAAAAAATATATAACAATCGTGAATTATGTTTATACTCACGTCAATATCGTAGAAATAATCTTTGGTTTTTGACGCTAACTCATAATCCGCTCGCAGTGCCAGATCATGTATTTTTGGACACTCACCTAAGTCCATACGCTGCAAATTAAACAAGTCAAACAAGATAAAACTATCAGTTTAATAAAATACTAATTAATCAAAGAGGACACATTCAACATTTGAAATAATTACCTAAATACATAATTAAAAATCACATCAAATAAATTCCTGTTTAAACCATTATAAAATTATGGACTTATGTTCATCTTTTCTCAAGTGTGACCAGTTTCATGGCAACTGTTTAAAATCCTGATGAAGAATGTAGATAGTTAATGCTGCTAACAATTAACTAAAAGCCATGTCAAACAGCCATCATTTGAAATAAGATGTTGAATAACATGTGAAAATCTTCACTAAATACAAAAAAAAGAATACAAAACATTTACTGCCAGTAACAAGAAAAATAATGGAAACTAAAAATAAAATTGCAGTGTTATTGTCATAAATGAGATGCTACTGTTGAACGTGTTCTTCTTTTACATAGAAGATTTGAAATCTTCAATCAATGAATCAAATCTTGAAAATCTTTGTGTGAGAAAAATCACAGCATTTTTTTTATTTGCACCGGCAGCTAGCAAGCTAGGAACAGGGGGTGTATGTATGTTGACGAATAGTCCCTTCACTTCCTCAATTTCATATGTACTCACAGATGATATTAAGCAAATATTTATATTATAAGGATTGTGAATATTCCCCTAATTTGGTCCTAGGGTGGTGTAATTTATTTCTGGCAGTAAATGAATTGAAATCTGTCAAATCAGTAAACATTGAAGAAGACCCATCCAGCACATTGTATAAACCATATCATAAATTATTGGTGGAGTCAAATACATACAATCTATCACCATCAGCTCGCGCCAGGTTCACCCGTCGGTAATTATTGACAAATATGTACTTACAAATCTTAGAGGAAACACCCAGCCATTATATCTCAGATCCTAATTTGATGAATACTCCATAATATTTAAAATAATGTGTTTTATATAATACTAGTCACATAAAATTTTGAATAATACTAAAGATTATAAAAGTGAAAGTTTTTAGTTATTAGATATGAATACACATGGCAACATTTTCATAGAGCAATGTAGGAAAATGGTAACAGTCAATGATTATTTATTAGAGAAACAACCTAACAGACAATATCACAATTTATATAGATTATATATTCTCATGCAATTATTCCATTTTCTAGCCATGTATGTAGCTCAGTACGTACCCAATGTAGTTAGAAAGAATCACCAAATTGCTCTCACCCGGCTTAACATTTTGTTCCTAAAATTTTTACTTGTACTCACCAAAGCAGCATATGAACCGTTGATTTTTATCGATTTTATATTAAGCCCGGGAGACTTATTAAATTAAATCCTGCTTAGCAGTAAATGTACAATCAGCTAACTATAAATGTTTATACGTACATCTTGGTACTTACAGAACAGCCTAACTCATACAATCTATCCCTCATCTGTTAAGTATTGTGATGAGCAATAAAGACTAGTGTTGGGCATTTTCTGAAAAGCATATTTTACCACAGTTAATGCCACTCCAATAGATGTTTCCAGAGACACTACAGTATCATGGCAATAGATGAGACAAGAGAGAATGAAACTGGGCAGCATACACATTGGGATGATTAAAACAAATAATACATATGGTGAGAAAAACATAAAAAATTACAAAATTGCATAAATAATCCCATTGCATATCAAAATAGAACACTGCAATCCCATATAAAACTACAGAACAGCTTAAACATTCTGAATTCCTGAATTATAAGAAGGAAGTTATTAGCAATAAATACAGTAAGGATCAGATGTGTTACATAGGTAGAGTCTACAACTTATGTTATTAATATTGTCAGAAATTCAGTATGAATAGCTCACCCTCCAAACACAGAACAATAATATCAAAATAGCTTACCGTTGAAGATAGAATTTCGTGTGGACAACATTGCAGTAGAAATGATTTGCACACTGAATCGTCAAAAAACTTGACCCCATTCCTGTCAGCTTCACCTAGAATAAAATAATACATAGAAGACCTAAAATATGGTTATTCTGAAGATATTAATTTAAATAATCCCAAAAAATATATAACTACCAATGTATACCGGCATGGCATGGAAGGTATTTAATTTACTTATTACAATTCGACATATTCTGTTGTCTTCTACAGGCATATTAAATGTGAATGAAAGTGTCATAACTAGAAACCAATTAAAAATAATATAATTACCATTGCGAGCTGTGCCCATCAATTGATCTAACATCGCCCTCATTTGCTCGTGTGCAGACATTATGAATAATGTAAGTTGTGGTCGCTTTCAGGAACGATGACTAGACTTTAATATATTGCATATTACGAGACACTTGTGTAGCCTACTGTTTTGGGTTTTAACAGCTTAGAACCAGGTCAAATTTAATTTAATCTGAAATGTTCCTAGCAATACAACCAACTCAATAGGTACTCAAACAAGATGGCGATACGCGACGTCACATTTAAACCCATGTACCGACTGTAGCACACCGATGTCACAGGTAGTAAAAAGATAGGGATGTCCGATGACGAGGAACTTGGCTTAACATCACGTTTTACTTGGCCAATAAAATCATGTGCGTAAAGGTCTTTACATAAACAGAAATTAATTTCAATACGAAGTATAGCAACATTACTCTATGTCACTGTCATCAGTGTCATCGACGATTATGTTATGGAGTTTTCAAGTTTTGACTGTTTTGTTTTATTTATTTTTATTCGAATTAGGGGCTAGGGGTTTGCTGTTTAATTTATTTGAAACAGGGAAACTAAGCAAATATAATACCATAATTCCGCACGTACCACATGAGTAATATAAATTATCTCTTGAATTAAAGCTATGCTTAAGCTTAAAATGACAATTAGGATATTACTTCCAACATTTCTACAGAACCAGAGAGATGCGGTATATTTCAAAGGTTACCTGAGTTCCTCAGAACATGAAATTATAATTTATTTAGTCGAATATTCGTACATCGAATGGGAACCAAGTGGAAATCAAGAAGATGTCATATATGGGGTTTGGAATATTGCGAAGACAGAAAATTACTTGAACAAGTTTCAAAACTTTATTGTTTTTAATCACCAAGTTCATACAGTTAAAATCAAAAAGTTGATTATAAATGGTAACTTAGTGGATTCCACGGATAACTGTATAGTGATATTGTACGAATATGATACAGTTAGAGATACAGAAATTATGTTCAAGGGAAATGACGATGTTACGCTGCTACAATCCTTGATACAAAAGCATTGCAATGAAGCTCCAATTAAGAGGGACCCATATAAGCCAGTATTTAAAAGTCCATTCTGGCTATCATATTCAATGGTTGGTCAGCATATTTACAATTGTGTTAATTTAGTTCATTGGTTTATTACAAGTTTGTGGAAGGATAAGAAAGTGAGTACTATTTTTTTACTATTTTTATTTGTACCTACTGAGCCGATGGTCCTGATTTTTAATTCCAAGAAAGGGCAAATTTTTATGTGATGAACTAATATTTTGTTCCTGAGTCATGTGTTTTTTGTGTTTATGTATGAATTTATCTACAATCAGCTATATCAACTATAAACATTGTCTAGTGCCCATAACACAAGCCTACTAGAACTTACTGTGGGACTAGAATGATTTGTGTGAGGTTGTCCAATATTTATTTTTATTCAATTCATTTGCTGAAGTACGTACAACTGGTCTTAGTCTCCATCAGTTACCAACCTTACTCATTTCTGTTGAATACTTGTAATTTTCTTCAACTTTTTCTGGTTTACCAATACTAATTAATTGCCTTACTGTGGCTACAATGATAGTAATTCTACTTTGTTAAATAAATCCTTTTAACCCTTCGTATGCCGCCTCCCCGTATCCGTTACCTATATCTGTATAGGACGGATTCAGGACACGGCATACGAAGGGTTAATATCAATTCATTTTTCAGATTTCCATAAAACAAGGCAATTTTATATTAGCAGTTCTAGTAGACATCCTGCTTGGATATATTATCTTGCAGCATGTCATGGAAGACGCGAAAGAGCTAAGTGACATGCTAATGGGTGTTCTTGAGGTTTGTACAAAAATATTTTTGATATTTCTTTTTTGGACAAGATTTGGAACTTAGAGCACCCAACTTTATGACAGAAAATTTCCTTAATGTCAAGCAATACAACAAGTGTATAACACTGTATATTGGAAAATCATGTCATGGTGTGCAAGACATTTCTCTGCCAACACCACTTGTCACACACTCTGAAAGGGATTGAAAAGTACTTCTAGCGTTGAATTAGAACGTTTTTGATCATTGAAATTTGGACTGGTGTGTCTTATAATGCTGGACACTCCAGAGCAAACTTCCACTGCCAGCCACTATAGTCTTTGGCATTCAAAAAGGTTAATTAGTGGCAATAGCCATAATAACTGTTGACACCTGTATAAGTTCAAAAGACACCTATTTATTTTAGTCAGTCAGCGAATTACCCATGGGACACGTAATTTGAATTTGATATTTAAAAAATTTGCCTTGTAATATTTCTTGTGAAAACTTCGCATTCAAGCAGTATTATAAGAATTTATTACATTTTGTGAGGTATCTTAGGGATCATCATGCTCCAATCAGGGTGTAATTACAGAACAGATTATGCATTATAAAACTTGTATTTCAGAAATTAGTCAACTCTTTATACACATTATTGAAATGGTTGATGGGTGCTCCAGCGGGTTTAAAACTGAATAATGCGTTCAATAAAATGCTTGGAAAATATTTTTCATACCATATACAGCTTTGGTGGCTGTTTCTAGGTGAGGCCAAATGTGTTAAAAAAATACATATATTATAATATGGTATCATGTATGTACACATTTCTGAAATCATAATTTGCTTTTTTTTTTTCAGATGTAACTGGTGAAAAACTAGTCGTAATATTACACCTCTTTCGTTATATTGGGTATGCTGGGATTACATTTCAAGCTGCTATTATTTCAGACATGTTGTGCATAGCAACATTTCATTCATACTGTATTTATGTGTATGCAGCAAGGTAATTGCCTGTCATTATCTACAAAGAAAATATCATCAATGTTTACCAATCAACACAAGGGAACCTTCATCTACCATAGATTCATAGAACTGTGTCAAATACGCATTACAACATTCCCATTATGATTGTCAAATATAAAGGTGAAATAAGGGTGAAATATAACTGGGGGCACGGCAGTGCCTCCGCCAAGTAGAGCCAAAACGCGCCGGCGCACCATTCAGGAGTCAGGACATTTTCGACTCTCCTCCGTATTAAGGAAAAGTTCAAATCAGCTTGCCTTATTAAACGCCAAGCGAAGTAAAAAAGTAGTGCTCCTAAATCAACAGATTAAAAAAAATCTTGTAGCAGTTTGAGTTACGATCATTGAAATTTGAACGTCATATGACGACGTTAGCGTCTGGGGCACAGCTTTGTGTTTTGCCGTCTTTGGCTCTCAAAAGATTAAATCTACAATTGTCGCGCAATTCGACTTTTAATTTGACACGGTGGTGGGCCAGGATCAGGATTGAATTTTATAGCTAATAGATATTGGTAATTCCACAGGTTGTTCAACATACAAGTATCTGGACTAATCGCATTATTGAGATTATTCGTTGGTCGCAAGTACAATCCTCTCCGAGGGGGCATAGATTCGTGCGAATATACAAATCAAGAGCTATTTGTTGGCACCGTTGCATTCACCATACTGTTGCTGCTTATGCCAACCACTGCTATGTACTATGCTGTGTTTACACTGGTATGTATTAGATAAACGAAACCAATTCTCTTTATTTACGCCAAGTCATACTCTAAAAATGAGTTGAATCAAATGCGGATCCAGCTCTCAAAAAAGGTTGTGGGTATACAATACATATCAGCTTAGAGCCCTGCTTGTAGGCCTCTATTACCTCAAGTTGTGGGCATGCCCATCTTGCTCACAACGGTGGATCCGCGTTTGAATTCACTTTGAGACTCTTCTACTCTACCTTTACCACTTACATGTTTCATGACTTCTTTTCAGTTCCGTTTGATGTCACTGATAGTGCAACATATTCTTGCCAAACTAATTTACTTTGTGCAAACGCAGTCACTTTACGTAATCGGTTTGTGGCTCTGTAATTCATCTAAAGTAGCGGGTAAGTATTTTAATTTATATAGTTAATTGTAATCAACTTCAGTATCAATTCTAAAATTTAATGAAGCTTTCTATGGAGATACATTCTTCCATGGTAAATCTTAACAGAGCGATGCAAGATTCGTATGGCCGCGCGCCGTCAGCGTACAGCGTAATCTGTTTGCAAACATTTATTTGTCCGCCCATCACGCACATTACAGAGTTATCCCTGATGGCCTTATGCCTTTTAACCTGACTACATCTTTAATTGTGGGAGATTTCGATTAAAGTTCGTTAACTTTTGAAATAAAAATATTATGAAATATTAAACAGAATCAATGTTAATCCTATTTTTATGTGGTGATACCACATTTCTTATTTATATATAAATACAGAGCATAAAAAAGAAGCCATAATTTTACTGAAGTGCAAGTGTGGATCTAACCTACGACCTCTGCTTGACCGAAGCAGTGCTCTCACCACTGAGCTATTGGACCGCTACATAGCGTGAAATCATGCCTTCTCATTCCACTTACACTTCAGTGGATTGCGTAAAATGTTACCTTCTTATTTAATCCCTTTGTATTTGTGTATAAAAATATTATATATTATTATTATCTACTCTGTATTTTCTTTACAGGGAACATCTTGTTGGAGGTAATTAGCAATGAAGATGCTTCACCTGTGATTCTTAGACTTAAATTATTCAAAAAGTCAATTCATGATCTAGTCAAAAATTTTAAACCTCCCGTGGAAATACCAAAGCAAGTTGTATGGACTAATTTATTATCCAATGTGTTGATGGGGAATCAAATTATTTGATATTAATTATTATTATAATAGAGACCACGTTTAAGGAAGGAAAATATCAATAAAAATTAAAAACGAAGGCTGTTTTTGACTTATTTTAATATTCTTCAATATTAAATTGCGCACAAAATAACTGTTTCAACTCCATCACATGGAATAAATGCTTGAAAAATTACAGAACATCAGAACTGATTTGGAAAATTACTATCGTAAATAATAGCGTCTCATCTCGCCTTGAACTTACAATGGTCTGTTACAGATTGCTACGGTTTTATTAAACAATCTAATAAACACACATTGTGACAAACAGGCGTGATATATGACAGCATGGAAACTATTCAATTTATTAAATTTACTATTAATTCATACCATAAGGTAATATTATAATTACCACACGAGTTTTACAAAACTAGTCTATTACAACTAAAAATGAGAGACTAATCTCTTGTCATATAAATGAAATAATCCGTACTGACAGTAGATTAAGGCAAGAGTATGTAACAAGAGTATAATATGCATTATTTAAATTATTTTAATCCATCTTTGTATATAAACTTGATCATTTGAATTCAGTTAATAGTGTGAGCACAAATTACATTATTTCATAACAGTAATTATATCTATTACAAATTATTTTATTGCTATAATGGGAACTGAGGAACATTATTTCATTAAGTTAGAAAGGCTAAGCTAAAGGGACGTTACCGACAGACAACATGCTTACAAAATGGAGAAACGGATGTTCACTATGAATGCGACAAATATTTATACAAAATATAAATAAATATGTAAGAATATAGTTATTTATGAAATGGCCATGGTTAATCACGATGTTAAATAAAGTACAATGTTACTAACATTTAGTGCCCAGTAGTTGTTTTGGATCTTTCACGTAAAGAATTGTAAGTAGAAAAAGAATCGATGAATAGATGATGAATTCCATGCTTACACATTACTTCAATTCTTCACATGCCAGATTCAAGATTTGTTAAATAGGATAAATACGCACATTTATTGCAAGAAAACGTCGGCAACACTAAGTTTAAATGCCGATATTTCCCTTAAAACTATTTTTAGATTTATCTGTAGCTAATTTTTATTAGTTATTTATTGATGAAACCAACCTAAAATATCAAAATCAGTCTGGCGATTGTGACTCTACAGATTTATTTGTATATTCAGGAAATTAATTAAATTTATATTATAAAACTTTCTAATTTTAACAATTTCATATGTCATATGTATTTCAATCTTCTAATTATTTACATAAAAGTATCACTCCAAAATATTTTATCCACCAATTTCAACTAGCGATAGACACGTCACATCCGCTGATTTAAACGTGACTTGATTCACGGGTGCCAAGGACTTTATTTTATTTTTGCCAAACATTAGAAGGGATACAAACACTCCATACAATCAACGGGTTTAGTTAGATTAGAACAAAATAATATATCTTTTAAATTTTATAATATCGTTCAGATCATAGAGGGACGGCACACTCGTTAAGAGTCTAAATTACGAGTCTATATTAGACACTACATAATCACAAAGCTTTTATTAACCCTTTAAAAGTACAAACTGTACAACTTTACTCTTGATAAGCCTCTGTGTGCCGCAGTTAACGTGTTTGGTCGCCGGTGGGTAGGCCAAAATTTGATTATTTACTACATTTACCAATCCTTAAAATAATTTTATTTATCATCACAGTTTATAGGAAATGTGATGTGGGTTTTAGTACACAAGTTCATATCATGTTAGCAAGAATTTAAATATGAAGCAGATTTAAAGCTTCGTCGATATTTTCCTTATTTACGCTTAACTCAGACAATTTTATGAAAATATGTATCGTAAATATAGTTTTACTTGTGTACTAACAGTATCACACTAGGTGCAGTGGCGATGGGATGCCGATGGTTTCAGCTTAGTTAGTTCTTGAGTACACACCTGTAGTCCTTATTGACATCTGAGCTTGAATTTGGTGAATGCTCTTTAGGTCTAACAGTACCACGACACGATGCTAACTTTGATTCCAAAGCCTACAATGAAGAAAAGTACAATACATGAATGATACTAATATTAGTAGGTGATGGGAGATAATGTGCGGCTACAGCCTCCACCATGACTAACGCACAACACAAAAACAAATAAAAAATACGATAAAATACATTATGTATAAAACATGCATCTCCAAGAATATCTGTTATACATGTGATAAACAGTATTAAATAATTGTATAATAATATACATTATGTACATCCACACTGGAAACAAAGAGGGGTCTAATAAGTATTTCTATAACTAAATCAAATTGCAACAAACTGCAGAAAATTAAAGCATATACAAAAAAAAACAATTTATATTTATAAGCACCTAAACAAATCACTGCTATTATCGTGCTATTGTCTGCTTTGTTTTCCCTCGGGGTGTTCCATTTCGAATAGAGGCAAAGCTTAACAGATTTTCAAGTCCTTCCCTAGATCTAACTGCAAAAGACCGTCTCAATTTTCCATTCTCTCCCAAATTAGCTCTAACAAAAGGTTCCTCAGAGGATCTGTGTTTTAACGGATGACATTTTTGTGTAAATGGGTCAGGCCCGGAAGTTTGACGTGTTAACACTCTTGGATTTCTATATTCTATGGGTGTTTCTATGTTGTTGTCCATGATATCACAGGTATGAGAATTGTTCTCTGCAGTCTTGGCAGCTGACTCACACTGTGAGTCCGCAGGTTGTGCGTCACACGAGCATTTGATCTTACCACATTCACGGCAAAGAAACCTTTCAAGCTGTAAGCAATAAACAACATGCACACTACATTTTAAGCACAACTAAATTAACATGCGGATGCAAATTTGGCTTGTGCACATATGTTTCTACTTGGTCAGTGTGAACCTAATTCTTAAATTAAAAGTATGGTGGGTTTATGTACAGTCAAAATTAACAAAATGAAAATAAATATAAATAGTTATTCTACGATAAAAATAATGAATATAGATATTATATCATATAGTTCGGCTAACATTACCTTCTCCTACATGGATCGAAAAATAAGTGGAGCAGAGGGTTGTATAAAATAGTGGATTTGGAATTTAGTAAATAAACAAAATAATATACATATTTACTAATGAGCATATTTTATTACAAAATAACAGACATAATATATCATTACAAAGCAGAAAAATATGAATATATACTTTAACTTTATATTGTATAATACATATATCATAAATATAACAATAATTATAATATAAATACAAGAATATAACTTCTTTTTAAATATGCATTCAAGCTACATATTCTCACTACTCTGAAAAAGCCTGTATAGGACTGACTAGAACAACATATATTTTAAAAATAAAGATGTGTGAGCATTAAAACCAGGAGTTCATTCTTTGGCAGTGTCACATTCCCATACCAACATTTATTTCTAGTTATTGGTTGAGAATGTACTCTAGACAAAATGATGAACATTTTCGAAACTGCATAAGCATTAGGCAAACTAAACTCAACACCGGACTCGCTTGATATTTGGTATCTTACATCTTACATACACACTCTTTCAAAGTAGCAACAAGATGAACAAAACCTACTTTCAATTAGATTGCCCTAATTATATATTCAATGGTCACTAGTGCCACAACAACACCTAGGAGTGCTTTAATTAAAGTTTGAATTATTTGGCTTTTACTCACCCCAACTTTACGAAGCAGATCACCAACAATGTTGATAGCCGATACTCTGGCTGATGGTGTCATGGCATTACCGTTAATTTCTCCTGTTAAAACACAACTGAGATTAGAAATCCTATCCTACTGATATTACAGAAATCATCTTGTGAGGGTGAAAATAAACTGATTTTACTGCAGAGGTGTGACCACAACTGAGGGTAATAATTGTACGATTGCCATTCAATTTAATTTAGTCATATAAATAATTATTTTGCGACTTGTTACCCTTTCATTTTTGTCACAAAGAGTTAACACTTTCACAACCAGGCCAAAAAATTAACACTACCCCAGAAACCGACAGAACCAGCCAGGTGAGTTTTGTTCATTCCTGTATCCCAGGGCTCATCAGCGCAGGCCGGGCATCCAACAAAAAATTAGAGGTGCCTACTGGGTATCTTGGTTATGAAATTGTTAAGCAAAGAAATTATTATCCATGTCAGTAAAACAACTTACGTTTTTGTGGTGAGGGCAGAACTGTTTGTGTCTCCGTCTCAACCTGACCTCTAGAGTTAGTGTGCCCATTGACCATTGCATTCTCATTTGTACTGTCATCTTCCTTTCTATGCACTGGGATTTTCTCTACTACTTTCAATTCTTGCTTCAGATCTGAAAACATAACAGAATTAAGATACAAGTGCATGGACAAGGTAAGTTGTAACAAGAGAAAATCGAACATGTCTACACTTACTAAAACAATTTAAACAGACTATTCCCTGACGTTTTGGCAAGTTACCATTGGCGAAAGGATGATAGAGAACAATGTGTTTTTCTCTATCAATGTTTCAAAATTACACCCAAACACTACTTTATAGTAAACCGCTTTGACATTTGTGTTTATTGAACCACTAGTAGATATCTATTTAATGCATTTAATGCCCTTCTCGAACATGTTTAACGAAGCACCTTAAACCCATCTGGCATATATGTACACCTTTTTTTTTATTCATAATTTATAAGAGAAAAGCCCCAGGAGACCTCTTGTGAGATAAACAAGACAGTAATGACTGTCGTCACTGGACGGCGTACCTCTCAAGTCAAAGATGCAAATTCTTAACCAATTGCTGAAAGTCTTCAGGATAGTATAGCAAATATTTTATTAGAAAAATATATATATATACATATAATGTATAAAATAGGTAGTTTGCACAGATGTATTTGTTTCTCAGGATACAGTATTTTTTCCAACAGATTTTTAAATAATAATTATTTATGCAAACCTCTAGCTTCATCTGTTGCACGCTGTAATCTCACTTTTAAAGTTTCTATTTCATCAACTTCACTTTCTAGAACTGCATTTCTTTCATATGCTTGGTTTAACAACGCCTCTATGCATGAAACTGATTCTGAGATAACCCTGAAATTTTAATGCAGCAAATTGAAAATATATTATTTAATTAATTAATGGAAATAAAATAGTCAAACCCAAAGAAATCTAAAAGTAGGTCATACTCATACCTTTGTCCTCTTTCCAAATCATCATTTTTCTGCTCCAATTCTCTAATATACTCAGCTTTTTTATCTTGTTCTATTTTAAGTGATTGCACTTCATTTTCCAAGGCATTTGTTTCATGTTGACTTCTTTCTAATTTAGTCTAAAATTTAAGATTATTAAGTTAACACATGTGATACATAAAGAACATGCTGCATATCTATGGTAAGTGAGAACTCATATGTCCTATATACACGATGATTTTTAATCGGTGATCAGGAGTAGAAAAATATTAATTTCCAGCTAAAATTAAACCTAATAGGCGAGGTCTCATGCAATTACCTCACTGTTTATTTAATTAAAAGTTGAAAAATAATTAAAACTAACAACCACTAGATACACGGTCATCCTACATAAGTTTATTAAAGTACGATACCTACGTCATATGTCATCGCTTAGGCGGGAAATTTTACGAAATTTCCTACGACTTTGTATGGGTAATGACAATGATAATGACAAGTTATTACTCATAAATTGTCATTGCCATTAAATTATTAAAAAGGTTGTAAGCTTACAGATACAGATTAGTAGGGTGACAAGGAATTTAAGACAACATTGGTATTTTAAATAAAAATTATCATAGAAGAATAAAAGTTTGTTTTCATGTAATTACGACTTCAACGTGACCGCCATCATTTACTGAGTTAGAAAAGTTGGTACCTGATCACCGATTAAAAATCATCGTGTATTTTTAAACATAAAAGTGATAAACGGATATGTTTTTCGCTCAATCTATTGCAAACAAGAATTTGTTATAATTAAACCAGCTGCATTTAGCTTTTAAAAGCTCCTAATGCATTTTAGGCAGCAGTGACCATAAAAAAAATTGTACATGGCTATAGCAGGATGTAACTAACACATAACATTCAGATGACAACATTAGTGACTCATGATTTGACAGATGAAGGACTCAGGTACACAAATTTGCCTTACCTTTAGATTTTCTATTTCATTTTTTAGCCGCTGGTTCTGATGTTCTAAATCTCTATTTTGTTTTTCAACCTGTAATAGTGAAGCTTCAAGTTCCTTTTCCAGTTGAGCTGAATTTTCTGTATACTCATCCAATTCTTGTTGCATATCATTTGCCCTGAGATCAAAACCATTCATGATTAAAGAGAAATATAAATAACAAATGGAGCTAAGCAAAGGACGTTTTCTGCTAAATTACGTAGGCTGGGTTGTCTTTGTGTTGGATTCCAATTTTGCAGAAGTTTGAAAACCATTCTTAAAAAATTAATAGCCTTATTATTGCGTAGTGAATCATTCATGCAATAGGAAAAAAGATAAAATCGGACTATGTAAATCAGACGAGAACTTACTTTTGTTCATAATGCTTTGCTTGTTTTTTCCAGTATTCCACAGTATCAGATTCCGATTGTCTTGGAGATTCCATGTTTTCTACGTTTCGTAAAAATATTCAAGGATAAATATTAATCATAACAGTATGTTATAGGATAAACACAACACACATATGGCGTATTTATTTGTTATTATATACGAATTTGAACTGGGGATCTAAATAAAATATTGAATCGTTACTTTAGCTGCTAGAAGCCATTAAAACGCAAAATGTGACACAATTTTTGCTCATCCAAAAACAAGTAAAATGCCAATTGCAACAAGATGGCGCCTGGCTAATTGTTGCCAGATTACAAAAATTAAAAACGTTGCGTTCATAAAATTATGGGTCGGAGTATAGCAAAAGGGGCCCTATTTTATAGCAAAAGGGGCCCTATTTTAGGACTTAGAAAATTTTTGAATTGATTTTTTTTTTGCTGTTTTTGGGCTTAAATTAGATTGAATCTTGTAGATTACGCTAAAAAAAACATATTTTGTTCTTTAAACTTTTTCACTCAGAGTAATATTTACCGAGATAAAGGGGTTAAAAAAAAAACTTTAAATTTTTCGAATTTTCAGGCTTAAATGAGATTTTAAGGTCGTTCGAATATGTATTTGCAAAACTGTTTTACGGGATATAAAAAAAAAAAACTAACCTAACCTAACCCGGCCGAGTCGGATCTTAGTGTGCAGTGCGAGGATAATTAGTGTGCAAGTCAGTATTTGGCAAGGCCCATTTTCAGCAAGCAGTTTTACCTTAAAACCTCAATATCTCGGTAATTATTAAGTTTAGAGAAAAGTTGCCCATACAAAACATGCTTATTTTAGCGTCATCTATACGATAGCATCATAAAAAATAAGTGTTATAATGACATACCATACCACAATCAAAAATTTTCTAAGTCCCGCGCCCCTTTGAACCCCAATATTTCGGTAAATATCGATCTGAGAGAAAAAGTTTAAAGAATAAAATATGCTTATTTTAGCGTAATATACAAGATTCAATCTAATTTAAGCCCAAACAAACAAAAAAAAAATTTTTGGTCGTAAATTTTCTAAGTCCTAAAAATAGGGCCCCTTTTGCTATACCCCAACCAAATTATGTTCATCTCCAAAATTCTTGTACACTGAATAGCAGATTTATTAAAAAAAAATACTGACGTTGCATGTACGTCTCGGCTCACGCTTACCACGTTCAAATTTTTCATATCGAAAAATATTTAAGCTATGAAAGATTTTGTTTCGGCAAAATATTGAGTTTTTAAATGTTTTGAGCCTATAATTTAATTGTGATTCTAGTGCGGTAATCGGGATACAAGCACAAAAAATGCAGAAACTGCGTTACAAGAAAATATTAGCGTAAATCAGACCGTACTGTTAGGGTTGACGTGTACCTGTCAATTGCTAGGTTGACCTGTTATCAAAATAAAATTTTGTTCTTTATAATAATGAGATAAATTAGGTTGGAATAAAATATATAAAGAAGTCGATGCATAACAGAAACTGTGAATGTTTATTATGATTCGGTTGGATCATATTTCCTTTTGCTCTGACCGATTACTTTATTTTACGAAGGAGCACTTGCAATGCAAATTCCTTGCTTTTCAAGTTTAGGTTCTACTTATTGTTTTTGAATGACGTGTAAATGTTTCCGACGGTAGACACTGAAGAAAACATTGTCCAAGTTGCATCGCAGAGTAACACATCTAGTCCATCCAAACATGCCCAAGGAACACCAGAAAGTTCTGAAGGGGCCAAACAGCAAAATAATAAAGAATCAGTCACAATGTTGATTAAAGAGATGGTATTTTTTGTCGCGTTAGCGTTAACGACATATGGTGCTCTTCATAATTCGTAAGCCTTCCTGTTTCTATTATTGTAATATTTTTTGGTGTGATTGTATCTAATGTATGTCATAATATTTGCAGGCCTTCTAAAGTTTCAAAGCATCCCAAAGCAACAAAGTTCTTTAATTCAGATTCTCTAGTGACAGACTGGCACAAGGGACAGCTCAGTAATGCTCATGCTACAATCAACCATGTTGATGTATCCTTTGTCATGTACTATGCTCCATGGGATGCAGAGTCCCAGTATGTCCGAGGGCAATTTGAAGAGGCAGCTATGGTTATGAATGACCGAGTAAGTATTTTTTTAGCTTGACGCTATAAAATTCATAAGAAATATATATTTTATATTATAATCTTAGCATGTTTGTTGAGGAAGAGGTCATAAGGAAAAGACACACATGAATTACAAGTTAAATTAATTGCCACATTGAAGGTGTTAATAATGTGATTTGTTGGAAGTTGAATATATTTTTAAATTTGATGAAATAAATATTAATAATTTTCAGGTACACTTCTCAGCTATTAACTGTTGGAATCCGGGTAGTGAATGTAGACTGCAGCACAACAAAATCCCCTCGTGGCCAATTTTAATTGCTTATACTAGCACTTCAAGAGGTGTTCTTTATAAAGGTTTGTTTCACAGACTATATTAAATAACTAATTGTTTAAGCTGTTTTAAAAATTAAATGATCATAATGATGAGGAACTGAAATAGATTTCTTTACCTGGAATTCAATTTAATAGTGTGAACAAAATTTATTTTAATGTGTTTTATCACGGATCAATGAAGATTTTTTGCCTCAGTTGTATAAAGGTATGAAGTTTCATAAAAGTAATTGTGTAAAATTTCAATTTCAGGCCCAAGAAATGCTCACAGTATGGTTAGGTTCCTGGAATTAATAATTAAACCCTTAGAAAGGATCTCATCCACTCAGGACTTGGTCCAATTGTTGTCTATCTGTGATGTAAGTTATAAAAATCTAATATCTTTTTCGTCATGTAATGTGCATAAACATAAATATATCAATTTATGTTTCCATGTCAGTATAAACAATCTGAGCCAACTACCAACAAAAAAATTGTTTGGCCTGAATGTTGGTAGAGAATGCCTTGTACATTTTAAATATCAATATCATACATGAACATGACATTACAAATCATAATTTGCTAGAGCTAGGTTAGTGTAGGTTTTAGGTTTTTAAGTTGTCTTACCACTTATTTCGAATGTTTTTTTTAGTAAATTAATTTATTTTGCTAGAATAGAGTTACCAAAGTAATTATATACTTATATTATCAATCAATAATGAGCATTCAAACAGATACATTCTAGAATTAATTTCAGTATAATCTTTTTATTCATATTATTTTTAATGTGGATATACTACTTTCTATTTTTTTAATATGTTCTACGTTCAGCAGTGGAAATCCGTTGTAGCTGATAGATAGATAGATAATAAATTGTGCATGAGGCGCACATCCTTGGGTTATGGCTAATGTGCTTTAAGCATTAAAAAATACATATGATGCAGACAATAGTAGCATAGAATCAAGGAATCAAAGACTTGGTGTGATTGATGGAACAATGTGATAGCTCAGTTGGAAGAGCACTACGCCGGAAACGTAGGGTAGCAGATTCGAGCCCTGCTTACATTGTAGTGGATCACAGAATCACATTACATGTTTCTTTCATAATTTCCGTTTTTGGCAATATTTATACTAGTATTTGTCAACCGGCATTCTCTGCCAGTCAACATTCAGGCCAAACAAATGATATGGAGACAGAATTCAATATGTTTACGTTTATTACCTTTACTAAATGTTCAAATTTATAAACAAAACAAGTCAATGCCAAACAAAATTTAAAGCATACTTAAGTGCATTGGTAAATGTATTATTTGTTTTGTTTTACTTTTAGGCCGTAGCTGTGGGATACACTCCAATAACAGAGTCATCACGGAACTACAATACCTGGTACTATGTAGCTGTGAAAATCAAAGAGTTTGATTTCATTGGTGAAATATGTTTTGGAGTAGTGACTTCTGAAGACTTGGCCCTTGATCTTGGAGTGAACAGTGTGCCAAGTGCTCGACTGATGTTATGGAATGACACAAAGGTAATTAAGTAATTTTTTGTAATGAATCATGAATAGATAAGTGTATATATCATAATTTTATATAGAATACTCCTGTGAGTGAGATATATTAAAATACATACGAAGCGGACTTACTCATGTCGTAGATATATATATATATATATCGCTCGACATGTTTCGAATCGGTACGCGATTCATCATCAGGAGCTACGATCAGTCGCGGCGAAGCCAATCAAGCAATATCGACTTCTACGACGTGAGTAAACCCGTTTATTTTCTATGACATGGACTTAATGAACTGATTTATTTATATTATTATTCAATAAGTTACTCAGTAATAAACCCAAGACACTGGGAATTACAAAATTTCATATGGAAAAACATAAAAATATTTTAGGCGACATAAGGGTCAGTTCACACCGAGACGTGACGCTGCGCGCACATTTTTATAAAGCGTCTCAAAATATACTTTATCTGCGCTTGCAAATGGTAGACTGCGAGTGGACGCGTTGGGGCGGTGCACGCGGCGAGTAGACGCGTTCCGAGGCACCGCGCGACGTCTCGCTGCGCAGCGAGGCGTCGTGCTGCCAACGATTTTACGATGCGCCTCGCGACGTTGCGATGCGTCTCGTGGCGACGCGCGGCCCAGCGCGAAATCACTGGCCTCTTCCAGTATCGTCGCTTTGCGTCTCGGTGTGAACTGACCTTAATTGCGTCGTCTGATCTGGCAGGGCAAAGTTGCCTTCAGCCAATAATATTGCAAACTGTCAAATTCTCAATGAGCATAAATATAATTCAGAAAATGATTTATTGCCACAATTTATACTAAGAATTACTTTTAAGTACAAGTCCAAGCTCGGCGATCTAGCTAAGAAAGTTGTCAGACTTAGGCTGTGTTTCCACCAGAGCGAGGATGCGTAGCGAGAGGGAGAGATGTGTTATTGTTAACCAATAGAATCAGTTGCGCTGAGCGAGGATAAGTAAATGAAGTTATTCCATTGGTTCACAAAAACACATCCTTCGAGACGCATCCTCGCACATCTCTGGTGAAAACGCAGTCTTAAGTGGCAATGAACTCTTTCCCAGAACCCAATTAGAATGTCAAACGTACAAATTATTGTAATAACAACTTACTAACGCAGGAATATGTACTGGACGAGAGTGAGAACGCCACATGGAACGAGTCGACCCTGGTCAGCTGGCTCTTGGAGAACTTTTCGCAGCCCGTGGCCCGGATCATTCCCATGTGGAGGAAGGCGTTCACGTTCGAGAGATACGTGGATGGCAGTCCGCTGTTGATACTCTTCACCCCGCTCAACCCGCTGTATGAACAGCTCCCGTCATATTCATTAGTAAGTACTATCTATAACTTGTAGAAATTATATTAATTACTTTTATTATTAATTATAAGGGTGTTTTACGAGCGGTCGTCGACCGATGGTCGATGATTTGTGTTGTACTTTCGATAGACGTCTCCCAATGCATTCTATCATTGATCGATGGTCGATCGATTGATGTGGTAATAATAACACCCTTAATTTTTCCGTTTTTTTTTCCGAAAGATGCACATTATTCAATTATTAGGGAATCCTACATCATTCCATTCTGATTTTTCAGGCATCCTACTTGAAGAAAAAGCTAACCTAATTTCATTTATATTCATTGTTTCAGCTAAGAGAAGTAGCCATGGAATACTACAATTGTAACTACAACGAAACTCTACAGTGGACCACAGAGCTCATAAAGTTGCAACAAGTCCAACGCCTCATGTACCAGCAGAAAGACTTCATCAAATTCTGCGAAGACTACAAATTTAAACAGACCATAAGAAAGGTCAATCATTTATACAAGAAAGAAGTCGTATCCCATAATAATAAGTACCCGTGGAACAATAGTACTCAGAAAAGCCAGAAAGGCGGCGTGTTCAACTATCTTTTTAAAGGAGGTTTTGATATATCTAAAGTTGTTGGGAGTGGTGACGAAAAGTCTTATCTAGTGCCAACACTAGGTCTTATTGAGGAATGCTCCGCACCAGAGTTGCCGGCGGCAAAGAGTATCTATGAGAATTACCAACAATGTCAATCGGCTACTGAAAACGTGAAGCCAGAAAGTGAGCCGTTGGTTGAGGATGAGTAAGTTTCCTAAATATTTATTTTGTTGTTGGATACTAAGGAAATACGAAGGAAACCTATTGTGCACCTATCTAAAAACCCGTTAAAATGTAGGGTATTTAAAACAGGGTAGATCTCAGCTTGGTAATTGGGCATCTGAGGGCACAGATTATAAAGAAATTAAATAGTTGCCACAATAAATAATTGCCCTCCAGTCATAGGGCTGCATGTTTGATACCTTACACTTCAACTTACCAAGTTATTAGATATGTTTAGGTTTATATCGTGTCACTAAAGGCTAGAGTGCAACCGGATGTAGTTACCACGAGAAATGTAAGCTGAAGTGCTACTTCGATGCTCAAAATTCGACCGTCATTTAGTGCCGTCCCGCTCACCCAAATATACTTTGACAGGAGATCGAGAGGGACGGCACTATACGATTGTCGAATTTCGAACATCAGAGTAGCCCTTCAGCACCGTGCTTTGGTTATCGAACCTTTTGATCGCCAAAGGGTAAAGCAGTTTACCGTGCCCCTGGCGCCACAGCAAAAAATAAAGCAGTGCTTCAAAATCAACAGGGGTTGGAAAATACTTGTAACTGTTTGAATTATAAAGTTTTTCATCATTAAAATTTAGACGTCATTGAATGACATTGGTATCAGTACAATTTTCCTATGTTGTGATATTATATGTCAAAGACAAAGTCAAAAATTTATTGCATAATATCACATTACATAATTTTGATGAAATAATTGAAAGGTATACCTACATGTGACACCCTGCAAGGGCACTGCAACATTAGAGGACTATTTTATTTTATTATTTACTAGCTGTGCCCCGCGGTGTTACCCGCTCATCCCACGGGAACACTAAATTTATTCGGGATGAAAAGTATCCTATGTCCTTCCCCGGGACTGAAACTATCTATATACCAAATTTCATCAAAATCGGTTCAGCGGTTTAAGCGTGAAGAGGTAACAGACAGACAGACAGACAGACAGACAGACAGACACACTTTCGCATTTATAATATTAGTATGGATAAGTATACAAAACAATTTATTCGAATAATAAACATTAACATCTTACACATCTTAAAGTTACAAATTATATTAAGGGCTATCGAAGTATATTAAATTTATTTCTCATTAAAAAATTCGTCCAGACTGTAGAAACATTTGCAGAATAAATATTTTTTCAAATGTTTATTAAATTGCGCTATCCATGTGATGTTTTTTATAGTGTTTGGGATATGATTATATATTTTAATTAGCATATAAAGTGGGCTGTTTGAAGCTAATTTTAATTTGGAAAATGGTACTTTTAGTTTATTTAAGTTCCGAGCGTTTCTTTTTACTAGCTTTTTACGAGGTTAAGAAACGATACCAACCAAAGTTTCATTTCTAAACAATATCTTCCATGTTTTTTGTTCGTTATCCAGATTAGAAACCACAATGCTGCCTTTCGAGGACGACCCACTGTCCCCCGAAAACTTAATCCAGGACAACGTAAAGCATTTCTGCAAGCTGATGAGATTCGCCAACACCTGGGGCCCGCCGCTCGCGCCCCGGGCAGCCAGCGGGAACATCACCCACATCCACGGGCTCGCGTGCGCCCACAACTTCAGCCTGAATATGTTGGCTGTGGACAGCGTTAGGAACCACCATTTCGCCGAGTCGCTCGGCATCGACATAAATAGCAAGAAGGACAAGACTGCTGTCGTCATATTGGATAGCAAGGTAAGTTTATTTTGTGTGGTGATTGTACAACTTCAGCCTGAATATGTTGGCTGTGGATAGCGTTAGGAACCACCATTTCGCCGAGTCGCTCGGCATCGACATAAATAGTAAGAAGGACAAGACTGCTGTCGTCATATTGGATAGCAAGGTATGTTTATTTTGTGTGGTGATTGTACAACTTCAGCCTGAATATGTTGGCTGTGGACAGCGTTAGGAACCACCATTTCGCCGAGTCGCTCGGCATCGACATAAATAGCAAGAAGGACAAGACTGCTGTCGTCATATTGGATAGCAAGGTATGTTTATTTTGTGTGGTGATTGTACAACTTCAGCCTGAATATGTTGGCTGTGGACAGCGTGCGGAACCACCATTTCGCCGAGTCGCTCGGCATCGACATAAATAGCAAGAAGGACAAGACTGCTGTCGTCATATTGGATAGCAAGGTATGTATTTTTATTACAAGCGTACAATGGTATGTAGAAACATACCAGTAAATAACTGCGTTTTTACGATTACCATTATCAGTTTTCAATTTTAGTTACGTGTAGTTATTGTTCATTTAGTTACATGTAGTTACGGTGTATATTGTTCGATAACAAACAGATTTTATAGCATCGCTTGTTTTCATCGATACAATGCATTTGTCACATTCTGTACGGCTTTTTCTCATGTATTTATTTATTTATGAAAATGTCTTACGGGCTTACAGTCAAGCCAAAATGTATACAGGAACATTTCGTCAGAGACTAACTTAATTTGTTTTTTTTTTTAAATAACAACATTATTATGAAATAAACATTATATAACGACTGTAATAGTCCCTATAAAACTCTACACTAGTTTGACATTTCATGAAAGCAACTAGTGTGATCTAACAAAAATATCGCATCACTATGTTTCAGATGAACAGATTTGATTATGGCTTATGGCTGATCGCAAATAGATAACATAATTGAAAAAAAAAAAAAAAAAACTATGTTTCAGCTTGAAAGCCAATACCTGCTATCAGAAGAGTACACAGCCAAGTCGCTAAGAGATTTCATCTACAACTTCACCTACAAGAGCTTGAAGCGGTCTCTCCGCACGCTGGTGGACGAAGCGGAACGCACGCACTACTTCGGTTCTGACGGGCAGGCGGAGCAGATGGGAGTAGATGAGAACAGCGTGCACGTGCTGGAACTGACTACGAAGACGTTTCGGCGGCTAGTGAAGAAACCTGATATGGTTAGTTGAAATTACTTGGACGCGTTGATGGAACAAGCGATATATTCAGTCCGTTCAAATTGTTTTATTTAATCATAAACATTACGACTAATAAATATCATGTTATGTATCATCATCATATTATCAGCCGATAGACGTCCGCTGCTGGACAAAGGTCTCTCCCAAAGTTCTCCACAACGATCGGTCTTGCGCCGCCCTCATCCAATTCCTGCCGCGATCCTAACCAGGTCAGGTACAATGAGCTGCAGAATTGCATGGTCTATTTATGAATGAATTCATTCACGTATTTGTGCAGCCCATAGTACGGATATGTGTTGCTAATGTAACCATGTAAAGCCTGACCAGAAATATATGAGGATTGTCAAGAGGGCGCTATTTATAAGATTTATATGGCAACAATTTTGCAACCAATCGCAACCGCACTCTAATACATGTCAGTTCCTATGGTAACCTCGTAATATCATTTAATGGAATTCAGTCATTTCCTGGCTGTTTCTCATGTAAACTTTATTTATAATATTACGTTCATGATTGTGAATGGTTTTAGGCATTTCTTTGGATATTTTTAAATATTTGTCTTTTAAAGAAACCATCACGAATGACATTGACATTGTCAAACCATCATAAAATCATTGACAGTGTAAGAAATTAGTTTTAGTGAAATTCCACAATATGGCGCATCCTCATATATTTCTGGTCAGGCTTTAATTTTTGCATAATAAATTCAAAATTATCCACAGTGATTAAACCCAAGTTTTTTTTTCAATAAGATTCAGTATTTATTTCGCAAGAAGATCGAAGGATTGAGCTGCATTCCGGTACACAATATTTTGAATTTGATTAATGACATACCCTTGACAAATAGCTATTGACGTTTAATAAAACAAATATAATTATGACGTATACACATTAATGCCATATGAAAGCAGTTTGTAGCGCCACTGTCCCTGGGTCGGACCGACGCTTGCCAGGCTATATTATGTTACGAAGGCAGTGATGTTTGTAGATAATAGGGTGGGTCACGTTTGTATGGGAAAAAAAATAATACTTTTATTTCTTTAGGCATAGCAAAAAAAAATGTAACTCATAATAATATAAACTAAATACCAAAATTTCATTGATATTGATGTTGATCTTTTGCCTCCGGATCAATTTTTTAAGTTAGTATAGAAATGCCCATATTAAATGAGCGTTATGAAGTCTGTTTTTATTATTTTAAATTTGGCCCAATATTTTAATGTATTTTTATTCTGAGTATAATAAGTAGGCCATCACAAACGAAATACAATAAAAAAAAAATATACAAGCCCACTTTTTTTTTAGTGCTTCATACATTAGGAACTTTTTTCTGGAGTAATCCGGAGGCAATAAAACGGAAATAAAAAAATAAATAAAAATATGTATCCATTAATGGCACTAAATGGCACCTTTTTTCAACTGTGCCCGTTAAAAAAAAAAAAAAATGACTCACCCTAGTAGATAATGCAAGCTGGTTTAAATGTTTCAGTTGACGATAGTGGCAGTGTGCGGCGGGCTGTGCGGCGCGGCGACGACCCGCTCGCTGCTGGAGGCGGCGCGGCTGCTGTCCGCGTGCGGCGTGCGCGCGCGCCCGGCGCGCCTCGACGCGCTGCGCCACGACCTCGCCTGGCACTACACCGCGCACACCTACCCGACCGTCTTCGTGTTCTCACCGGATAGGTATAATATACGATAGTGGCAGTGTGCGGCGGGCTGTGCGGCGCGGCGACGACCCGCTCGCTGCTGGAGGCGGCGCGGCTGCTGTCCGCGTGCGGCGTGCGCGCGCGCCCGGCGCGCCTCGACGCGCTGCGCCACGACCTCGCCTGGCACTACACCGCGCACACCTACCCGACCGTCTTCGTGTTCTCACCGGATAGGTATAATATACGATAGTGGCAGTGTGCGGCGGGCTGTGCGGCGCGGCGACGACCCGCTCGCTGCTGGAGGCGGCGCGGCTGCTGTCCGCGTGCGGCGTGCGCGCGCGCCCGGCGCGCCTCGACGCGCTGCGCCACGACCTCGCCTGGCACTACACCGCGCACACCTACCCGACCGTCTTCGTGTTCTCACCGGATAGGTATAATATACGATAGTGGCAGTGTGCGGCGGGCTGTGCGGCGCGGCGACGACCCGCTCGCTGCTGGAGGCGGCGCGGCTGCTGTCCGCGTGCGGCGTGCGCGCGCGCCCGGCGCGCCTCGACGCGCTGCGCCACGACCTCGCCTGGCACTACACCGCGCACACCTACCCGACCGTCTTCGTGTTCTCACCGGATAGGTATAATATACGATAGTGGCAGTGTGCGGCGGGCTGTGCGGCGCGGCGACGACCCGCTCGCTGCTGGAGGCGGCGCGGCTGCTGTCCGCGTGCGGCGTGCGCGCGCGCCCGGCGCGCCTCGACGCGCTGCGCCACGACCTCGCCTGGCACTACACCGCGCACACCTACCCGACCGTCTTCGTGTTCTCACCGGATAGGTATAATATACGATAGTGGCAGTGTGCGGCGGGCTGTGCGGCGCGGCGACGACCCGCTCGCTGCTGGAGGCGGCGCGGCTGCTGTCCGCGTGCGGCGTGCGCGCGCGCCCGGCGCGCCTCGACGCGCTGCGCCACGACCTCGCCTGGCACTACACCGCGCACACCTACCCGACCGTCTTCGTGTTCTCACCGGATAGGTATAATATACGATAGTGGCAGTGTGCGGCGGGCTGTGCGGCGCGGCGACGACCCGCTCGCTGCTGGAGGCGGCGCGGCTGCTGTCCGCGTGCGGCGTGCGCGCGCGCCCGGCGCGCCTCGACGCGCTGCGCCACGACCTCGCCTGGCACTACACCGCGCACACCTACCCGACCGTCTTCGTGTTCTCACCGGATAGGTATAATATACGATAGTGGCAGTGTGCGGCGGGCTGTGCGGCGCGGCGACGACCCGCTCGCTGCTGGAGGCGGCGCGGCTGCTGTCCGCGTGCGGCGTGCGCGCGCGCCCGGCGCGCCTCGACGCGCTGCGCCACGACCTCGCCTGGCACTACACCGCGCACACCTACCCGACCGTCTTCGTGTTCTCACCGGATAGGTATAATATACGATAGTGGCAGTGTGCGGCGGGCTGTGCGGCGCGGCGACGACCCGCTCGCTGCTGGAGGCGGCGCGGCTGCTGTCCGCGTGCGGCGTGCGCGCGCGCCCGGCGCGCCTCGACGCGCTGCGCCACGACCTCGCCTGGCACTACACCGCGCACACCTACCCGACCGTCTTCGTGTTCTCACCGGATAGGTATAATATACGATAGTGGCAGTGTGCGGCGGGCTGTGCGGCGCGGCGACGACCCGCTCGCTGCTGGAGGCGGCGCGGCTGCTGTCCGCGTGCGGCGTGCGCGCGCGCCCGGCGCGCCTCGACGCGCTGCGCCACGACCTCGCCTGGCACTACACCGCGCACACCTACCCGACCGTCTTCGTGTTCTCACCGGATAGGTATAATATACGATAGTGGCAGTGTGCGGCGGGCTGTGCGGCGCGGCGACGACCCGCTCGCTGCTGGAGGCGGCGCGGCTGCTGTCCGCGTGCGGCGTGCGCGCGCGCCCGGCGCGCCTCGACGCGCTGCGCCACGACCTCGCCTGGCACTACACCGCGCACACCTACCCGACCGTCTTCGTGTTCTCACCGGATAGGTATAATATACGATAGTGGCAGTGTGCGGCGGGCTGTGCGGCGCGGCGACGACCCGCTCGCTGCTGGAGGCGGCGCGGCTGCTGTCCGCGTGCGGCGTGCGCGCGCGCCCGGCGCGCCTCGACGCGCTGCGCCACGACCTCGCCTGGCACTACACCGCGCACACCTACCCGACCGTCTTCGTGTTCTCACCGGATAGGTATAATATACGATAGTGGCAGTGTGCGGCGGGCTGTGCGGCGCGGCGACGACCCGCTCGCTGCTGGAGGCGGCGCGGCTGCTGTCCGCGTGCGGCGTGCGCGCGCGCCCGGCGCGCCTCGACGCGCTGCGCCACGACCTCGCCTGGCACTACACCGCGCACACCTACCCGACCGTCTTCGTGTTCTCACCGGATAGGTATATAATCTTCGCTCTAGTAACCTAACTATCATTCATTCATAATTTAAGAGCTTCGCTCTTGTCGGTGGAGTAATCGCCACTCTTCCCTATTTCTTGATAGTCTTTTGGTCTCCTGATACGACATAGTGCCCACTTTTTCTTTCACTTGACTAAAAAACGTAATTCTTGGTCTTCCTCTGCCTCTTTTCCCGTCCACTTTGCCTTCCAGGATGTTCACAAAGAAAGCATCATGTCGCATCAGCTGTCCAATCATCCGTCCTCTTCTATTTTGGATGGTTTTCAGTAAGCAACGGCCTTCCTTTACCATACTCAAAACCTCTTCATTCGTTTTCTTTTCCGTCCAGCTAATACTTTCCATTCGCCTCCAACACCACATGTCAAACGCTTCCAGCTTTTCTCTATCCCTTTGTGTCAGTGTCCACGTCTCACTACCATATAAAGCTATACTCCAAATGTACACCTTGATTAACTGTTTTTTAGCTTTTTTAGACATCTTTCCTTTAAGCAGATGTTTCTTGCTGTTAAAGGCTTTTTTGGCCATTGCAATCCTTTGTATAATATCGTCGGTGCATCTGGAGTTAACCTAACCTAACCTAACTAGACAACATTTAATTTTTTCTACAGTACTTTTAGCTCACGAGCGCGGGTGAGCCATGTTTCTGGTTTATGGGTGAGCTCGGGAGCGGTCAGTGCCGGCTCACCCACACAGAGCCAATGTGCATGTACATCTACTCACACAAACATTGCTCACCCGCGCTCGTGAGATAAAAGTACTGTACCAGACTTTATCGATATTATCAATTAAAGGAAAAAGAAGAAATATTACCATATTTTGTGATTGAAAAATTCATTTGAAAAGTTCTTCATTCTAAAAAAGCGTAACTGAATGATTTTCTGCTCTGCGGCCAGTAATTGGTCACAGAGCAGAAAATCATTCAGTATTATTACTACGGCGGAATTAGTATACACTTACGAGAACAAAAATATCTGAACACGACTTTATGCTCCTGACAATAGGGTCGTGTTCAGATATTTTTGTTCTCGTAAGTGTGTAGATGAAGCTGCTTTCCCAATAATACTATGAAATAATACTACACAAATAATGAATCTTACGAAGTTTTTAGCTTCTTCAACGATCTTTTTCACTGTTCCCCTTCTCTAAGGCGATTAGCACATTAGCAGACGACAATACGAAATCGACGGCACGCAGGTGCAGACAATCTTGCACCATGCGGTTTTTGTATACAAACCAATATTCTATCATAATTGGCAGCGGGATGCGGCGGTAGTGTGATAACCACCTGTTTACCACATTCTACTCGCAGGAAACAGCTAATGATATATGTAAAGCCTGACCAGAAATATATGAGGATTGTCAAGAGAGCGCTATTTATAAGATTTATATGGCAACAATTATGCAACCAATCGCAACCCACTATAATGACATTAGTTTAAATACCTGTCAGTTCCACTATGCTAACCTCGTAAATCATATAAAGAAACTACCACGAATGACATTGTCATTGTTGACAAACTATCATAAAATCATTGCCAGTGTAAGGAATTAGTTTCAGTGAAATTCCGCAATGTGGCGCACCCTCATATATTTCTGGTCAGGCTTTAACATAATAGTACATTACGTTACAAGGGTGGTAAACGAGAAATTACAAACGAGTGTCTATTAGAAGCCGAAGGCGAGGGCTTTAATGACACGAGTTTGGAATTCCTTTACCACCAGAGTCACGTACGACGTTTTTCATCACACTTTGGAGGAAATAAAACAAAAATAGTAGTAGTCAATACCAAAATTACTTACCACCCTAGGGCGTAATATTCGACTTACCGCCCTAGGGCGAAATATACGATTTACCGCCCGGTTTTCTAGCATGTACACCCTTAAAGTGTGACAAAAATTGCTTACCGCCCTAGGGCGTAATTTGCGACTTACCGCCCGCGTTTCTAGCATGTAAACCCTTGTTTACGAGCAAGTGTGATGAAAAACAATCCGTGTGTTGTGCAGAGACGAGAGCGAGAGCTTGAAGTACCCCAGCGGCGCGCGCGTGTCGGGCGGCGGGCTGGCGGGGCTGGCGCTGCGCGCGCTGCGCCCGCCGCGCCGCCTGCGCGTGCGCCTCGCGCTCTGCGAGACGCCAAGGGTACGGAAAATACATTTTTTTTTTTAGTTTTAATCATTGTTTAAGGTGGAAACATCACAATTTTACAAGCTTTTATTTAGCTTGCATGGTATGTTTAAAGTATGTTTGTTCGGGTGAAATCTTGCAACTCAATTTTGAAGCAGATATCGTCAACCGATTGAGCTGAAATTTTGCATACTTACTTAACTTTGATGACAATACAATATAATATGGTACCATGGGGCTGATCTGATGATGGAGCCGAAAGGTGACCATAGGAACTCTGTAATAGAAAAAGCAATCCTACCGAGCTTGGGCTCTTTAGAATCGTCTCAGTGAGCATTTGATGGATATCCAAAGAAAAGTACAGTCAGCTATAAAAGCTTGCCACTAAAATGTAATTTTTGACAGAAACTTATTTATTGAAGACTCACGACCAGGAAAAACAAAACTACCATAAAAACCGACTGAGCCTAGTGTGCTAGGTGGGTGTAACCCTTCCCAGACGCAGCCGGCGCCCGTCAGACGGGTTATGAAAGTGTTAACCATTAATACAAATATCAAAAAATCGAACCCAGTAGGTACCTAAAGGTTGTCTGGAAGAGATCGCTCTTTAGCGATAAGACCGCCTGTTGTCTACCGTTATTAAAATTATTATTCTGTATTGAATTTGTAAACTTTCTTTTGGTGTGCAATAAAGCATTTTTGTATTGTATTGTACCTCTGGATTACCGATCCAACGTATCGGTCTAACCCGTCCATTCCTCATATCAATCTTTGTTTGTGCTTTCATCTTTGTATTAATGGTTACTTTAAACATTTTTTTTGTTCAAATCCTGACCAGTTTTTTTTAAATAAATTATCGTTAATGTTCAGAAGATCAATGTTTTTTCTAACTGTTCAATCAGAAACGAACCCTTTAGTAAAGGAATTAAAGTTTCATTAAGTATGAGAAAACAACCGTTGTCACGAATTATAACTATTATATTTGCATACTAATACAACTTTTCTGTCAAGAATGTAACATTTTTTATTAAGTAGGCCGTAAAAGCCATTGGGTTCATAGTGTCCACTGTATCAAAACGTCCACTGTATCAAAACGTCCACCGTGTCAGAACGTCCACTGTGTCAGAGCGTCCTCTGTATCTGAACGTCCACTGTATCAGAACGTCCACTGTGTCAAAACATCCACTGTGTCAAAATGTCCACTGTGTCAAAACGTCCACTGTGTCAAAACGTCCACTGTGTCAAAACGTCCACTGTGTCAAAATGTCCAATGTATCAGAACATCCACTGTGTCAGAACGTCCACTGTATCAGAACGTCCCCTGTATCAGAATGTCCACTATGTCAAAACGTCTATGTCAAAACGTCCACTGTGTCAGAACGTACACTATGTCAGAGCGTCCACTGTATCAGAACGTCCACTGTATCAGAACGTCCACTGTATCAGAACGTCCACTTTAAAATGTCCACTGTACCAAATTGTCCACTCTATCAAATGGTCAACTGTATCGATAGGTCATCTCTATAAAATGGTGCACTTTGCCATAAGGTTCACCATATTATCTACCAAATAGGCCAACCTACACATACGTTTTATTTCTGTAACTATCGGAAATTTATACTCTACTCATAATGTCACATATTGCAGCGCGGTAGCAAACTTTGATAGTACCTATTATTTTTATCTCGGAACCCTCCTAAAATAATTTCTAAATAGAGTGGGTATTAAGATTAAGTCAAACATTTGATATAGTGGACATTTTGACACAGTGGGCATTCTAAGACAGTGGACGTTTTGATACAGTGGACATTTTGGTACAGTGGACGTTCTGACACAGTGGACGTTTTGACACGGCGGACATTCTGAGACAGTGGACGTTTTGACACAGTGGACGATCTGACACAGTGGATGCTCTGACACAGTGGACATTTTGGTACAGTGGACGTTCTGACACAGTGGACGTTTTGACACAGCGGACATTCTGAGACAGTGGACGTTTTGACACAGTGGACGATCTGACACAGTGGATGCTCTGATACAGTGGACATTTTGGTACAGTGGACGTTCTGACACAGTGGACGTTTTGACACAGCGGACATTCTGAGACAGTGGACGTTTTGACACAGTGGACGATCTGACACAGTGGATGCTCTGACACAGTGGACATTTTGGTACAGTGGACGTTCTGAAACAGTGGACATTTTGACACAGTGGACGTTCTGATACAGTGGACGTTCTGACACGGTGGACGATCTGACACAGTGGACTGTTTGATACAGTAGACACTGTGGACCCAAAGGCGTAAAAGCCACTCATGTGTGTTCCATAAATATTAAATTCTTAAATAATTGGAATTAAAGAGACTCTCTTTCATTCGGGGTTTACAGTGTAAATCAATATGTTAATTTAAATCATACTTACATCGTCAATTGAAGCACATAATTATACTTATCAGATACCTTTTATTTTCAGTCAACAAAAGAGAAAAAGTCTTGTCTCAGGGACATAAGAGAACACATCACAACAGTCATTGGAAGAAACCTCAAGTATTGGCGTCGGACGGAAAATAGAGAACTAAAGGACGCCCTCTTCAGAAGACTCCAGTATCTCCACAGAGTATCCTTAGAACTTAGCTTACTCCACACACTAGATCTAAGCGACGATCACAGGAAACAAGCCTTATTCAACTCGCTTAATAATTTGTCTGAAAATTGGGACATTGATATGTCGATGTTAAGCAAAAATGTTTCACCGGAATCGACTAGTTGATATTAGTTTTATTTTGTATATAGTGTACATTTAACTATTTGTATCTATGTTGTTTATTTATAGAGCCTGAAAGTGCTATTAAAAATGTTATGAATATAATTATTATTTATTTACTTTATGTTTACTTGATAAATACTCGTCACTAAGATAAAAGATGCAATTATTTGGATAATGCGCGTATCGCTTAGACTGACGCAGAAAAAGGCACAGCCATACATTTTATCGAAGCTATTTCGGACATTTTCAATTACCCTTCGTTATGAATAAAGAGTAATAAGTCTGAATTTGGGGTAACCATAATAATGACAAAATATTTTAAGTGTTGCAAGAATGTATCACTGAATAAAATACCTATATATTAAAACAGTTTATTTAATTCCTTTAAAATTCTACATCTTGTCCGAAGAAGGTTAGCGTGTTCAGTTTAGTGCTTCTGCGCCATCCCCGCACCAGGCTGAGTATGGCTAAAATGGATTTTTCCACGTATGTTTCTGTAAAACAGCACACAAGTCAAGAGTCGCCTTCAATAACAACTTTACAACCTTTTTAGGTATCTACTAAATACGGTATTGACTAATAGTCAGTGATGGGAATTAGGAGATTTAAAATACCAACACTTCGCGTAACTACAAACAATGGCGTAAATTTAACCTAAAAAAAAAAACATGTTTTATTTTTTAGAACCGTATGTTATATCCATTCGCAAGGTGTACGTATTTTCACTCTACCTAATTCCGATCACCGCTAATAAATTATTTCCTAACCACCACCACCACAATTTTTACAGCCTGAACCATTTTTAATCGATCGGAATCTAACAACAGAACACAGTTTCAACTAATGAGCTTTAAACTTTACCTTGGCTTTGACAAATCGGGTACTTACTTAATAAATAAATTGGCAACTTCTTAAATTTAGATTTCTTATCGAACTACTGTATTAAATTAATTTAGGTTCAATAATGGCCAAGAACAATCGTATCGTGACCTAAAATATCGCGTAGCCAGGACCCGTTAATTAAACTAGGTATATCCCGTGTAATCAACTTACTGAGCTGACTGGAGTTATTGTAGTCTGGGAACTTCTTGTGGTATACCAGGTCGATTCCTACCACACCGGAGATCAGAGATGTAGTCGAATGCCGAGCCGGCTTCGCGCATCGTTCCTACTTACTGAGCTGACTGGAGTTATTGTAGTCTGGGAACTTCTGGTGGTACCCCAGCTCGGTCCCTACCACACCGGAGTCGTAGTCTAACACCTAGCCGGCTACGCGCATCGTTGCTGCTTTAGTGCTACTTACTGAGCTGACTGGCATTATTGTAGTCTGGGAACTTCTGGTGGTACCCCAGCTCGGTCCCTACCACACCGGAGTCGTAGTCTAACACCTAGCCGGCTACGCGCATCGTTGCTGCTTTAGTGCTACTTACTGAGCTGACTGGCATTATTGTAGTCTGGGAACTTCTGGTGGTACCCCAGCTCGGTGCCTTCCACACCGGAGTCGTAGTCTAACACCTAGCCGGCTACGCGCATCGTTGCTGCTTTAGTGCTACTTACTGAGCTGACTGGCATTATTGTAGTCTGGGAACTTCTGGTGGTACCCCAGCTCGGTCCCTACCACACCGGAGTCGTAGTCTAACACCTAGCCGGCTACGCGCATCGTTGCTGCTTTAGTGCTACTTACTGAGCTGACTGGCATTATTGTAGTCTGGGAACTTCTGGTGGTACCCCAGCTCGGTCCCTACCACACCCGAGTCGTAGTCTAACACCTAGCCGGCTACGCGCATCGTTGCTGCTGTAGTGCTACTTACTGAGCTGACTGGCATTATTGTAGTCTGGGAACTTCTGGTGGTACCCCAGCTCGGTCCCTACCACACCGGAGTCGTAGTCTAACACCTAGCCGGCTACGCGCATCGTTGCTGCTTTAGTGCTACTTACTGAGCTGACTGGCATTATTGTAGTCTGGGAACTTCTGGTGGTACCCCAGCTCGGTGCCTTCCACACCGGAGTCGTAGTCTAACACCTAGCCAGCTACGCGCATCGTTGCTGCTTTAGTGCTACTTACTGAGCTGACTGGAATCATTGTAGTCTGGGAACTTCTGGTAGTACCCCAGCTCGGTGCCTTCCACACCGGAGTCGTAGTCTAACACCTAGCCGGCTACGCGCATCGTTGCTGCTTTAGTGCTACTTACTGAGCTGACTGGCATTATTGTAGTCTGGGAACTTCTGGTGGTACCCCAGCTCGGTCTCTACCACACCGGAGTCGTAGTCTAACACCTAGCCGGCTACGCGCATCGTTGCTGCTTTAGTGCTACTTACTGAGCTGACTGGCATTATTGTAGTCTGGGAACTTCTGGTGGTATCCCAGCTCGGTGCCTTCCACACCGGAGTCGTAGTCTAACACCTAGCCGGCTACGCGCATCGTTGCTGCTTTAGTGCTACTTACTGAGCTGACTGGCATTATTGTAGTCTGGGAACTTCTGGTGGTACCCCAGCTCGGTCCCTACCACACCGGAGTCGTAGTCTAACACCTAGCCGGCTACGCGCATCGTTGCTGCTTTAGTGCTACTTACTGAGCTGACTGGCATTATTGTAGTCTGGGAACTTCTGGTGGTACCCCAGCTCGGTCCCTACCACACCGGAGTCGTAGTCTAACACCTAGCCGGCTACGCGCATCGTTGCTGCTTTAGTGCTACTTACTGAGCTGACTGGCATTATTGTAGTCTGGGAACTTCTGGTGGTACCCCAGCTCGGTGCCTTCCACACCGGAGTCGTAGTCTAACACCTAGCCGGCTACGCGCATCGTTGCTGCTTTAGTGCTACTTACTGAGCTGACTGGAATCATTGTAGTCTGGGAACTTCTGGTAGTACCCCAGCTCGGTGCCTTCCACACAGGAGTCGTAGTCTAACACCTAGCCGGCTACGCGCATCGTTGCTGCTTTAGTGCTACTTACTGAGCTGACTGGAATCATTGTAGTCTGGGAACTTCTGGTGGTAGGGCTTCAACAGGTACACCAGGTCTGTTCCCACCACACCGGCGATGTAGTCGATCACCGACCCGGCCACGCGTGCATCGTTGCTGCTCTGATGCACCTATTTATAAGTATAAAGTAAAAATATACCTATGTTATAATTATAAAATAGATCTTCCCTTCTAGTATAACGACTAGTATTAGGTACAACTAACTTATTTGAAAAGGAGTATTAGGGGAGCGTGGGGTAATCAGAGCGGGCGGGTAATAAGAGCGGTGTCAAAGTAGACTCTCCTAGCACTCGTATTTGTGCAAACGACCTTCGGGCATATTCGGAAGTGCTCGGCGACGTTCCGCCCCCGCGGACGACCCTTCAGTGGCTCGTGATTAGTTGCACGAGACGGAAGTGTGTTTTTGCCTCCGGCGTTATAAAAAATTGAAAAATTCCTCGTTTCCGGTAAGCGTTAAATTATCTATATCGTGATTGTATTTATCTATATATGTTACGTTAATATATTTAATTTACGTAGCTGCATCTCAAATCGCAATTGATAATCAATATTTTGTTATAAAAATATTTTCGTGTATTGCTATGCATGCGGGTAGTAGGAGCTATGCATGGCTCCCACTACCCGTATCGCTTGATTTTAGCTCCCATTACCCTAATGCAGTTAGTTATTTTTATAATGAAATATTTGCTTTATATTTCCCTTCCAGATGCCACGAAAAAGAGACCACTCCACATCAAAAGCCTCATGGATGGTAGATACTTTAGAAAATGCTATTCAAACCCTTCTGAACTGTGGCACATCAGTATTCAAAGTAGCAAAAAACACAGGGATACCTTACAGTACGAGATGATAAATCTGCATGCTCAGAAGAAGAAAATCTGTGTAAAGTATGTCTCGACACAGGTAAAGGAAAATAACTTTGGTATCGCTGCAGGAGTTAAGGAAAATGAGCACATGCGAAATTTTCTGGCAGTCACAGCCCGGTTGACTAATATACGTTTGTTTTGTTAAGATCCTTAACTATCTTTTATTAGCAGTATTATTATTGCTTGATGTTGATAATGTTGTAGTTGATAAATAGTTACGTAACTAATTAAAATAATATGTTGGTGAGACTGATTGTAAGCAAAAAAAGACTTGATTAAATTATATTACTTATACCATGGCTCCCATTTGACATATGGGGCGTTAAGTAGCTCTCACTACCCGAAGTGGGGGGTAATGGAAGCGAATGCCATTTTTTTGTTTTTTGTTCGTCATTATTAATGATGTCATTATTTTCGAATATTTTATGTTATTATTGGTTGCCAGATAACTAACCCTTAAGTCTATAATTAAAGATTATTTTTACCACGCAAATTATGAGTTTTATTATCAATCATCCTTAGTAGGCTCTAATTCCCCCACGCTCCCCTATTATAAAAATTCAAACACATCACCGAATTTTAGCCATTGCCAGCTATAGTAGCTTTAGATAACTTTGTAGACTTCTGTCACCTTACATTTTAAATAGTTAGTCCGTGAGTTCTTAGAATAGTGAGTTCTTACCAAGGTCCGGAATTCTTCATAGCAAAAATCAAACTTTGAGAGGGTTCGACCAAAGTGTTTTATCGACTATCGATAAATAATATTCACTTAACGAAACAACGTTAAAGTATCGAAATCAGACTTTTGGATATATATAGTGTCGTTCAGCCAATTAGGGACATCATTATTTTTATTCCATACAACTGCATGTAAAATATAACTTTGGAAATTTAATCAAAAATGTAAGATGCGGTTGACCATTTTTATTATTAATAACATGAAGTATGGTTGTTTAAACAAGGTTTACTATAGGGGAAATAAAGTTTCTGTAAAACTTTACTTTAGAAACTAGACATTTTCAAATTAACACTTTTTACAACTTACATTACAACCCCATACTTTAATAAATTAGAAACGGAATATGCATATGTCTATTTTCAAAAAAATATGTTTTACAGAAATTTAATTTGCACTACCTATACTAAAACTTGTTTAAACACGTGTACACCGTGTTATCTACACTATTATAAAATTCTAGATTTGTATTGAAAAATATATTTTGGATTATTATGGAGAGGGGTCACGATTTCAGGAAAAATCTTAATAACGTGATGCACGATTGTAATTCGTTTTGTATGGGCGCGCGTCGTCATGCCTGCCTGGCGCCATCTGTTGATCATAATTACCTTTGTCCTCGGATCACGCCGAAACGGCTGGACAGATTTTAACCAATTTTGACACAGGGATGGACATCCAAAGATGGTTAAAGGATACTTTTTGTCCGTCGTCAGTAAATAAAAAAATACACGGACGAAGTTACGGGCGCCTCCTAGTTAATAATAAAATGGGCCTCCGCATCTCACGTTGTTCATAGAATTTCTAAAGTCATATTTTATATGCATTTGTATTGAATAAAATAATGATGTCGCTAATTAGCTGAATGCCACTGTATATATCCAAAAGCCTGTTTTCATTACTTTAACGATGTTTCGTTAAGTGAAAATTATTTATCGATAGTCGATAAAACACTTTGGTCGAACCCTCTCAAAGTTTGACATTTGCTATGAAAAATTCCGGACCTTGGTTCTTACAATAAATAGCCTTTGGATTCGAGTAAAGGTTCAAATCTCGACCACTCAAGTGCAAGTTAGACACAAACAAACTCGAAAGCCATTTAGCTCGCGGAATTTGGATACAGTCAGCTACAGAAATATTATACACATGATTAGGTAGTCCGTTCAAAACTTCAAAAGTATGTTCGTCACACTCTATTACCCGTCAATAGAGTAGAGAGGAGATATTTTTGTGAGTCATCTCCATACCCCGGGGTTTTCGGTGCACGAATGATTTGACACCGGAAACCCCAGTTTCCGGTGTCAAATGGTCATCATAATATCCAACCTCATAAACTCGCCCGTCCGGTTGTCGCGACAACCTTGCCGCGTATTCCCCGATATCTTGCAAGATGTGATGGTTGCTGGGCGGCCGAAGCGAATAACGCCATGGATAAACCATGTACTCCTAAAATGAAACGGATGAGCGTGATTCAATTAAGTAGTTATAGCACTTAGCTGCTATTATACTTATCCCCTCAGCTGTGAAAAGCCTCGCCCGCTACGGGCCTTTTTCGAAGGTAAAACGGGTCTTAGGCAGGGCCCCGCTTGAACTCGCGACTACGAAGGCTTTCCTCTGCAGCTGAGAAGTTTATATATTTTTTTGTTTTAGTGAAAACACTCTATTGATAGAAAAACAGTCTCTATGTATACTTTTAATACACGTAAGAACGAATATAAAATTTGGGTTGTGAGTTGGGTTTTCCGAAGTCTGCGACGAACAAGTGCGCCTACAATTTCTCTGCTTTGCCCTAAGGTTGACTGGTAGAGAATGCCGCATGGCATTAAGTTCGCCTTTTGTACGTTAAGTTTTTCTTTTGTGCAATAAAGTTTATATAAATAAATAAATAAGTGCGGCCTACGACGGCTAACAACAGACGGCCGCCGCATGAAGACCGTTGGAGACTTCGGTAACGGCGCCATTTATTTATTTATTTATTTATTTATTCAAATTAGTTACACAGCATTACAGTAATTAAACCAAGGCACTGTGAACTACACATGCGCCATACATTATCATTCACAGTCTACTGTCACATCAGCCACGCGCGTCAGGCGCACTCGCACAGCTGCGATCGGCCGCGATGCACGGAATTGCACCTTAAATGTGCCTTTTCCCTGAAACTATAATAAATAATGCATTTTTCCAAATAGATACCTACTAACCTTCTTTGGCACAAAACTAGCATGCAAATGTATCGCCAGTTCAATACTCTCACTCTCGCCCAGCTTATCGATGTAATCCCGTATAGCTTTGGCCTCGTTACTGGAGAACGGTTTGATACCTGGGAACCACTGTGAGCAGCGTCCCGGAGACTTGTTGACATCATCTAAAAGTTAAAAGCTTAAAATATAGAGCCGTCACAGAACAGAACACTAAAGAAGGTTCTATTTATTGAACCACTGATACAATGGCCAAAGCACAAAGAATTGTTTTAATGCGTAACCTGGCGGAAGATACTGGAAATCGAACCAAGTACCTTTGGACTACCGGACCAACGTGTTAACCTCTCCACCACCCTAACGCCAGATAATCTTTCAAATTTTTCCTTATGCTTTGTGTGTCGAATTGTTGATCTTTGCATCGTTTATTTGAAAGGCTACAACACAACACACCTTAATGACATCTAGGTTAATATTCAGATCTTGTCGCATTACTTTACAGCAGTGAACGAGCAAGCGAGAAAGAGCATTAGCTGTTATTGAAATGCATAACCTAGGGGAAGAGACTAGGAATCGAACCCGGTACGTCTGGATTACCGGTCCAGCGTATAATTTTGGCGAAGAGCAATTTCAACTACCATTTTATAGTAGTGCTAGTTTAAAATAAATAAATAAATATTAGGGGACAATCATACACAAATCGACATAGTCCCAAACTATTAAGCAAAGCTTGTACTATGGGTACTACACGACGATATACATATTATATAAATACATATATAGATAACATCCATGACCCAAGAACAAATATTCGAGTTCATCACACAAATATTTGCCCCGGCCGGGATTCGAACCCGGGACCGCCGGCTCAGTAGGCAGGTGTCTGCAAACTGCGCCAAACGTGTCGTGTTTAATCTTGAAACATTGGAAAAACCTTACCTTGCCAATGAAAAGCGAAATTACGGTTAATATTTGTTCCGAAACAAGTCTCCGTCCCTTTCCCCTTGTCGACATTCTTGTGCCATTCCGCGGCGCGGGTTACAGCTCTGACAGTGAGATTCGCGGACCACTCACTTACGTTCAGTGGCGGTAGATGGCGCTGTCCCTGAGTAAAATGGATGCCGTCGGGGTTTGCCATTGGGATCAAATACCTACCACAAAATATAGTTATTTGGGTAAATTATCATTGAAAATTCCTGAAAAAATACGATTCAGATTGCTAAAGGTCAATACGTAAAAGTACTTACGTAAAAGTAAAAGTTCCGTACCTGAAAAGCCATAACACTGTAAAGTGCGGCGGCTGTACCAAAATAATGTAAGTGCTGTGTGATAGTTATGCACGAAATTACAGGGTTATGCTTCTTAATAGATACGGAGGCGAGTGTTATGGTTCTAATAAGGTACTTCGGCGTCAATCATAAAGTAGGTAAGTACGTCACACAGGGATTAAAGCTGGAGGTCGACGAAGTGTAACAATGTGTGACAAGGGGCTCGCCAACTACTGTAAATATCTTTCGCCGTCTCCTATCTCCTTACACTCCCTAGATAAGCAATATGGCCGGGGGATGTTGCGTAAACGCACGTTCTAGAAGTATTTAAAAAACAAAGTGGTACAGAGTGCGCTTTGGTGGAATATAATGCATAACACATTCACTGCCAGGGGGCGTGGCCTAGGAACAAACTTGTATGACGGTGAACGCATTTATGCTTCGCTGGCAGCTGGCAGTGAACGCGCTATTTCTCGCGATGTGTAAAAACGTCACGGTAGCTCAGGGGGTCATAGGTCATAGCACTCCGCATAATTAGTGGTCGTAAGTTCGATCCCTACCAGCAATGTAGTGAATCGCGTTAAATTTTGCATTTATATTTAACTTCTGAATCAACATACATACTATAAATCTTACCAGTCGTAGTCGTTGAAGAAAGGTGTTTGATAATTAGTGTCGTACAGAAGCTTTTCAGCTAGCTCGAGAACTGCATTAGACGCTCCCCATGCCATCCCATTCAGCGCTAGAAATAATGCATAGGTACTTAGTGTAGGTGGTTTTCCACCGGCGAGGCGTGGCGGGGCGTGGATGGGCGAGAATTGAAATCGCGCTGGCCCTTTTCCACTAAAAATTGGCATTAATAGCTATCGCGAGCCCTCGCGTGCCTGACCGAGCTCGCGGTTGACATTAAGGTCTTCGCACATTATAACAACACAACGGCGACTCGATTCTATGCCAAATATTGAAATTAAAGCCCTATGTCATATTTACTAGGTTTAATTACAAAAAATGTACGACGCGTCGTCCACTACTAATATCATTTTTTGAAATTAAACCTAGTAAATATGACATAGGGCTTAAATTTCAATATTTGGCATAGAATCGAGTCGTCGTTGAGTTGTTATTATAATGTGCGAAGACCTACCGCGTGACCGCCGCGCCGTAGACTGTAGGCTTGGACGTAGATGTAGACGATGTAGTGCTGTTAAGTTCGCAGTGAAATACACACGTGATTGCTGTATCATGTCTCGTGAATTAGTATTATTAAATATGTTAATGGAAGAAGAATCGGATGAGGATAATGCAACAAGAAATAATCTCATAGTGCTTTCAAAAAAACGAACTCACCGTTACTGGATTCGAAATCGTATAAAATATCATAATGAGCATGGGGAGTTTCACACTTTGTTTATGACTCTAGATGACCAAAGTTTTGAAACTACCTTTAGAATGTCAAGACAAAGGTTGTATGAGGTACATGCCATGATTGAAACCCACATTAAAAAATTGGGCAAGTGAGAGTCCGACTCGCGCATGTAGGGTTCCGTATCTATATATATTTATATATATATAATCTATAACAAGTTTGTTATGGGAGCCCCCCTTAAATATTTATTTTATTTTATTTTTAGTATTTGTTGTTATAGCGGCAATAGAAATACATCATCTGTGAAAATTTCAACTGTCTAGCTGTCACCGTTCTTGAGATACAGCCTGGTGACAGACGGACGGACGGACGGACGGACGGACAGCGAAGTCTCAGTAATAGGGTCCAGTTTTTACCCTTTGGGTACGGAACCCTAAAAAAAGATACCAACTACAGAAAAGCTGTCAGTACTATGGAAAAACTAGTTGTTTGTATAAGGTAAGAAAAACTACAATTTAAAATTTAAAATATTTATTTAAAACAATCTTTTTTTTAACGAGAATGTACTCTTAATGATTTTTTTATTACCACAAAGCCACCTACTATCAAATAAATCAATTCACATTTATATCCTTAATCGGGGATCTAAAACAATCTAATATTGTTCTTATTTATTGATGATCTCTTATTTACCTACTGTCATCTTTTACAATACAAGTCAAATGAATATTTGTTTTATATCTATTTATTTTAGTTCTTAGATAGGTAAGTCATAAGTAGGTATAGTTTTGTGGGTTTGATAGCTATACTTAAGCGTAAAAAGAAAATCAAGACATAAACGGCAGCGGTAACGAACAACAAAACGCCTATCGATCGCGTGAAGCGGTTTTTCTGTTAATTAATTTATAATCTGACGAAAGCAAGACGGTTCATTTTTACACCAACACATATTTCAATTCTCGTCCCGCGCATCCCCGCCAATTCCTCCTATTTCCACCGACCGAAGATGCGCTGGGAGGGGATTGAAAAAATGCAATACAAAATAAAATTCCCGCCCCGTCCCGTCACTCCACGCCTCGCCACTCGTCTTACCGCTTAGCCGGTGGAAAAATCTGATTTAATCTCTACCCTATATTAAAAGCAATAAGGTTCATTTTTACACAAACAAATATTTCAATTCAAGCCCGGCGCATCCACGCGTCGCCTTACTATTTCCACCGAAGATGCGCGTGGCGGGGATTGAAAATTTGCCGTACTAATTTCAATTCTCGCCCATCCACGCTCCGCCACGCCTCGCCGGTGGAAAACCACCTTTAAGGCGGAAAAGAGATGCTGGGAACGTGGACGCATTTCAGATCCAGTGGCAAGAACATGCACTTCACGAATTTGACGAGTGGCAAAAAAACACACCACTTTTTCGGGCGCGTTTAGGTGGCCCAGGGTAATTGCAACTACATTATGTATAATTATGTGGACATCGGTGTATAGAGAAGTGTAGGTACTAATGACTTTGACTAGGGCTAATATTCTTATTTCTTCGATGTTTTGTGAAAGTTGAGCTTTCCAATGTTTCAACATTCTAATTTTTCAATTGAGTTACAGTGCATGGAGCTGTCGGAATGTGATTCGCGTTTTATACTTGCCTCGCTCGTTCTTATTCACCCATCTGAATCGCAGTCTTAACTTTATTGTAACGAAATAAGTTTTCACTAATATTTCAAGAAATAAACAGTATTGAAATATTAAAGTCCCATAGTTGCAACTGCAACGCCCCTCAGTCACTGTAGCTTGATAAGAACTCCTCGCGCCAATGCAGGTTTAGGGAACATGAATCAAGTACCTATCTAAGTACAAATCTCATCCTGTAATATGTAATGAATTATGTATTATATTTATCCCGAAGACTTGTAAATGTGCATGTTTTGGCTGATGTAATTTGTTCGTTCCATCATAGTATGATTGCGATAGCGAAATCGCACATCAGTTAAGCTGCTTAACTACTGCTTTACATTACATTATCGTCACTAATTAATTAGGTAGGTATTCATTAAATTTGACTGATTTAGTCTCCATAAAAGGGCGTACTGAGAAGAAACTTAATTTCATTGCCTTTAATATGAAATTATATGGAACTAGCTTTTGCCGGCGACTTCGTCTGCGTGGAATACCTAACTAGTATCCCCATCCAAATTTCCATCCCATTTTTCAGGATAAAATCGCAAAAATGGAAACGGTCGGACACAAAACATTTCCTTCCTATTTAGTTACAAAATTTCGTTAACATTGTTAAGATGGAGACCAATGGGCGGAGAGGAAAGGCAACTTCAAATTAAGTATATTTATTAAACCTAACTAAATATTATTACAGTGGTGACGAACGTATCTAGGTATTGCAGGAAGAAAAAAACCGGCCAAGAGCATGTTGAGCCACGCTCAGTGTAGGGTTCCGTAGTTGCCCATCCTTCACAATAGACGGGTTTAAAACCGCGGTTTTAAGTCCGAGGTTTAAATTGCGAGAAAGATTTCAAGCTCTATCAAAAAGGTCGTAAGCGCCAAAGGGCTTACGGCACTTACGTTTTTAAAGAAAATTATGATATTTTGAGATAACTCAAAAACGGCTTGACCGAATTTATTCAATATAGTTTTCATTGAAAGTACTTATAAGGCCTCATTTTCATGAATTTTCCATAATTTTTTGACCCGTGGTTGAAAAGTTAGAGGGCACTATTTTTTTTATTTTCGGAGTGAATATTTACAAAACTGCTGACTTTATCAAAAATTAATGTTTGGAGACCCCTATTATTTTTAAACGTCCTATTTAATGACATCGAACACCAGTGTCGAAACGAAAAAATAAATCACCCCCTCTTTAGGTGTTCGGGAGGTACCCTTAAAAAGTTTTTATTTTTTAGTTTTTGTGTTACAGTTCTGTCGGCGTGATACATACACATACTCATAACAAATTTCAGCTTTCTAGTACTAATGATCACGGAGCTAAGCCGCGGACGGACGGACAGACGAACAGACGGACATGGCGAAACTATAAGGGTTCCTAATTGACTACGGAACCCTAAAAAGGGGCGACTGCTGCCCCGCAGTTGTATATAAGCTCTTTGAAAAAGACATCGAACGGCCATGCCGTGCACTAATTACAATATACATTAACTATGGACTTAAAGCTACTTAACTAGGTATATGGTATGCTAATTATCCGATAGATGGCGTTAGTGATTCCCATAGATCAGTAGCGCCATCTACACTATTTATCGATACATCATATGTGATATTCTAATGCAACTAGATAGCCCGATACGGGAACAGTTTGTTCTGAACTTCAATAAAATACAAGTGCGTGATTTTTTGTAGTCAGTAAGAGTAGATTGAGTACTAATGGGTATCAACATTTTCTAACAGATTTTGAGTGTGCGTTAGGTATAAAAAAAGTTTTTGTAAGTGACCTCTGTAAATATAAGAAAAAAAAAATCAAGTTAATTTCTTCTGCACTAGGGCATCGCATTTTACAGTTTTAACATTCCGTATTGTTTTCTAACAGATTTGTCGAGAGATTATTTCAGCGCAATACGAAACGAATGAAAAAATTATAAAATGTGTTTAAAACTATGAAATGTAATGACAGTTTTAATTTATAACAGATTCATCAATAGCTTTATTTTATATAAACAATTGAATTTTTAAATCGTTCTCTAGGCCACAAAATTTTACGCAAAATTGTCAAGTCGGCGTAGTGAACTCATTTTCATAAAAGTAATCTATTAACATAGAATTCTAACCAATTCACCCACGGGAACAAATTATATTACTTCATTAGTTGTACGCGACATTTAAATTTGAGCGCGAACGCTTTGCATCAAGTTATGACTGCGCCGAGCGTTAGCGACTAACCCATAGAGCGCGAGGAATGCGTATTTAGATCGGCGCGCGGCCGCCATTGTAAAAATGTATGGAGAATTAAAAGCACTTTTTGATAAATCTGGACCTTTAATACCAAAAAATAATTGAAATATTTGATGCGGACAAATTGTAATCTAAATATTCATCTTTTTTGAACTATGAAATAATTGTTAAAGTATAAAAAAACACTTAACGCCAGATTACGATTTTACAATTTTCGTCCAACTTTACTTAGTTGTCTAGGGTGAAATATTAATAATCTTATAATTTTTCCACAGAGAACTTGTTAACACATTCTTCAAAGTGCTAAATATGTAGTTTAGAAATGGATTCAACGACTAAGTGTTAACGTTGTCTACTTAACGCCTTAACGGCAACTACCTATTTGTTCACATTTCGCTCGGTGCAGTCTTACTGACACCAAGTCCGGACGGCCTTTTCAGATTTTACATAAAATACAATGCTAAAATTTGACTTTTGTTACTATCTTATCTTGGTTAAATAAGATATATTGTATTGTTCATTAGGTGTAGGTATTATTGTCCTTCTTTTATTTAGCAACTTTTAGAAGAGTTGACAGTGCGTCTTTTTATTGATCTTACTAAATCAATGATTCATTAACAAAATGAATCGGTTCTTGGAAACATAAAACTAAATTTGACTTTAAGGTTGTTTACAAATATAATCCCATCATGTTAATAAATAGGTTTAAAAAGTTAGTTCTATTCGCATTGCACCGATACAATCTCGAATTATATTCGGGAAAGTAATTCAGAACGTCATATCATTCAAAATTTCAAACGAAAGCTTATTGCCTTAGGTTAAGGCGCGTAGATACGTGGAATGGTGAATAATACATTTTAAAGTCCTAAGGTTTGTATTCTAGCCAATGTAAAATTCAGGTAAAAAATATATGTTACTAGCATTTCCTCGCGGCTTCGCTCCCGTTAAAACCTATCCTACGGGAACAATGTTTTTTTTTGGGATAAAAAGTAGCCTATTTGTTAAGTTAGGGTATAATATATCTCTGTTTTAAACTGCACGCATATCCGTCCAGCCGTTTTATCGTGAAGAAGAAACAAACATCCCACCAAAAACATTTCATGTAAAAATGGCGGCCAAGACTCATATGGTCTGGCTGTAAAAAAGTTATCAGATCCCTCGAAAAGCCAAGCCCCTAAGGCCTGAGTTTACTAATCCTACACCTTGGCTTCAAAGGTATGGCTTGGCCGTTTCATAAAGTAACGTAAATACATTTCATATGTTCCCTAACTGCATCTTAACCTGTGAATTTGAGCGCTCTGGTGTTAACTGGGACGAAGCTATGAGGGTTTGAAAATTAGACGAAACGGTTCGAGAAAAGGTAGGTAGTGCCCCGCTTCTTTTTTGCTCGTCTTGGCGGGGGCACTACCGTGCCCCCAGATACACACATATGTCGCGAAATTTTACTCGCAGTATGGATAATGCTATCACAAAATAGAAATATAAAATAAAAGAAGTAAGAAAGAAAAAGATTAAAGATAAACGATGTTATAATAAGTCACCAATAAACATCGAGTGCTTTACATGAGCTTACTTTTACAAGGCTCACGAAAATGTATGTTGATTGGGTAACAGTATTACCTGATTAAAAAATAATAATTGGAGGAGATAAATAGTACATAACTACAGAGGCCGGGAAAAGTCAGTTCCTATTTGAGTATGATTTTGAAGGAAGTCCGAGTCCTTAAATTAACCCGAATCCACGAACTGACATTTCCACCGAAGCCTGTATTCCTGTAGCCTGTTTTCTCCAAATATGCTTGGAAGTAATCACCAATCTTTATTTTGAATGGTTAAATCAGCAACTTCTAAACGCATGATTTTTTTTTAGAAGCCATACCTTATTTATCATTCGGAGATCGCAAGTCCAAAATAACTTTTTCTATTGGTTTGGACGGAATCATTTCAGATATATGAGTGTATATCATTATTTTCAAATATTTGTCAGGACAAAATATTTAAGATTTTCTAATTGTACAAGTCAATAAAAACCTATGTTATGGCCTTTTTTATGTGGAATTGTAAAATTACAATTTTGACGTATTAATGTAAGCAAAAAACCATTACTATGATGTTTTAATTAATTTACAATAAAAGTTTTAATATTCTTGAGTGTAATCTTAGTAGGTCTGAATGAAAAAAAAAACTCATTGGGTTGCTTCATACGTTCTTGTAGTGCGAGTGACGAATGGAGATGAACCGTATAACTCGTTTAACGGAATTGAAAAAATTGACAAGTAAAATAAACAGTTTCAACAAAAAAATATATATTGCTGATTACTAAATATCCTTGTCCATTTATAATATATAATTTAAATTAAATGTCTGTATATTGAACGTACAGGGCTCGACGGAAATGTCAGTTCGTGGATTCGTATTAATTGAAGGACTCGGACTTCCTTCAAAATCATACTCAAACACGAACTGAATTTTCCCGGCCTCTGCAGTTATGTACTATTTATCTCCTCCAGTTTTTTTATCCGTTACCAAATCAAGACATACATTTAGTGAGACTTGTAAAAGTAAACAGCACTCGATGCTTTATTAGTTTCTTACTTCTTTTATTTTCTTTTTAGGATTCCGTAGTCAACTAGATTCGCCATGTCCGTCTGTCCGTCGGTCTGTCCGTCCGCGGCTTAGCTCCGTGATAAAGCCATATTTTAAAATTAGAATTAGACCTTATGATTGTAAAGCTGGATCCCATCAAAAACATTACATGTAAAAAAATTGCAAGTCTCGCAACCTTCTACCGAAAAAAGTTGTGAGATACAATATAAAACCAAGTCGGTTAATTTATTCAGTGCCTATCAAAGTGACCCTTCGCCTATATGACAACTTTGACATACATTTTCACCGGATTACATAACTAAAAACATATTACCATGACCGTGTTAGTACCCGCATTAATATTAAACATATTTATCTTTATCATAAATTTGTAATGACTTGGCCATCGCACGACAACATAAGTATATAAGAATACGAATAAATCTCCTTTTATTAAAGTGATTATTATATTTTTTGCTTTATTTGTCCATACCAATAGATCGGTATGGAGCGGTGCGTATCCAGTTCTTTTCAGCTGTTTTTACTATCTCGTCTGCCTATATTTTCTTCTGCCGTCCTCTTTTGCCGGTCGGGCCAGATCCATCTTTTATTTAAGGACGGCCAAGATGAAACAATGAGTAGGAATTTATGTTTGTATTGCGTGACATTCAAAGCGTTAATAAAATTTGGTAGATTTTATTATCATTATAATGTAAAATGTATTATCGTGTGCGATGGCCAAGTCATTACATTTATGATAAAGATAAATATGTTTAATATTAATGCGGGTACTAACACGGTCATGGTAATATGTTTTTAGTTATGTAATCCGGTGAAAATGTATGTCAAAGTTGTCATATAGGCGAAGGGTCACTTTGATAGGCACTGAATAAATTAACCGACTTGGTTTTATATTGTATCTCACAACTTTTTTCGGTAGAAGGTTGCGAGACTTGCAATTTTTTTACATGTAATGTTTTTGATGGGATCTCATTTCTTTTTGTAAGTGGTCCTCCTTATTTTTCCTTTAAGGACTACTAGCTGTGTATCCGCAGCTGTCTTTCTTAAAGCCCACTCTCTCTGTCTCTGTGGGCTTTTCTCGAAAGTTTTGATGAAGCGATTTTTGACAACTTCTTAGTCTAATATACTCCGAAATTGCGGAGTTTTGCACTTTAACACTACCGAAGTTGACATTAACTAAATGTAAACCACACAGACTTGTCACTCCCTCTCATGATCCATAATGACTCCTCTCATTATAGATAATGATCCTTCTCATGATTCCTCTCATGACGATGGTGATGATGAGGGTGGTGATGATGGCGGCGATGATGGTGGTAGTGGTAATAGTAGTGGTTATTGTGTTGGGGATGTGGTTGTGGTAATGGTCGTGGTGGTAATGTGGTGAGGATGTTGATTTTATAACCATCGTCATCACCATCACCACAAGCATTACCATCACAATCGTCATCATCCATCACCACTATGACCATCACCATAAAGCTGAAATTTGGCATGAGTATGTGTATGTATGACGCCGACAAAACGGTATAATAAAAAAAAAAAAAATTTTTCGGTTACCTCTCGAACACCTAAAGTGGGGGTGAATTATTTTTTTAGTTTCAACATTAGTGTGTGGGGTGTCGCTAAATAGGTCTTTTAAAAATGATAGGGGTCTCTAAACATTATTTTTTGATAAGGTTAGCAGTTTTGTAAATATTAGTTCCGAAAATATAAAAAATAGCGTCCCACCCTCTAACTTTTCAACCACGGGTCGAAAAATTATGGTAAATTCATGAAAATAAGGCCTTATAATAAAAGAAAATAAATAAAAATCATTTATTTCAGAGCTTGGCTTCGTATAATGTGTTAGTAACATAGAACTTACCCCTAGTGTTAGACAGAGCAATATAAAAACAAAAATACAAAAACTAAAAATAAATTAAAACAAACCAAAGACACAAGACAGAATGGGAGCGTGGCTCACAAGTCAGTCGTCCCATGCACATGGAGTTGCATCCAATGTGCCCGTATGGGACAGTCCAGCCTGCCAGCCACAACCTTTAGGATGCTGTTGGCACTGCCGCGCAACCGTCGCATCATTGAGGCTACTCGCTTGCGTAAAATAGCATGAAAGCCATCCACGCGCGCCTCGGCGAACATTCCCGATGCGCTTCAGTAACGCGGCAGCCCCAACAGCAACCTAAACGCGTAATACTTTCATAAGTACTTTCAATGAAAACTATATTGAACAAAATCGGTCGAGCCGTTTCTATTGTGAAGGATGAGCAACTACGGAACCCTACACTGAGCGTCACCCGAAATGCTCTTCGCTGGTTTTTAATTATTTTTTGACTTAAATGACGTTAGGAAACCCGTTTCATATAGAGAGTCACGGGAGTTTTCAATGTACAATACTATTTATAGATATAAAAGATACAACTATATTGTGATAGCAGTATCCGTACTGCGAGTAAAATTTCCCATTAATACGACTGCGACAGTATGTGTCTATGTTTGTTTCTTTTTCACGTTTCACGTTAAAACAGCTGGACGGATATGTATGCAATTTGAAACAGAGATAGTTTATACCCTAACTTAAGAAATAGGCTACTTATTATCTTGGAAAAAATAAAACATCGTTCCCGTAGGATAGTATAAACCAGGTTAAGTAACAAATATTTTTATCAAAATGTTACATTGGCTAGATTACAAGCCTTAGGACTTAAAATGTATTAATAACCATTTAACGTATCTACTCGCCTTAACCTAAGGTAATACACAGCTCTTGTTTGAAATTTTGATTGACATGACGTTCGGATTTACTTCGAATATAATTTGGGAATGTATTGGTGCAATATGAATAGAACTAACTTTTCAAACCTATTTATTTAGATGATGGAATAATATTTGTAAACAACCTTAAAGTCAAATGTATATTTCCAAGAACCGATTCATTTTGTTAATTAAGGTTATCTTTCTGAAATATGAATGTTTACATTACAATCTGTCCCCATCAAATATTTCAATTATTGTTTGATATTAAAGGTCCAGATTTATAACAAGTGCTTTTAATTCTCCATACACTTTTACAATAGCGGTCGCGCGCCGATCTAAATACGCATTCCTCGCTCTCTATGGGTTAGTCGCTAACGCTCGGTGCAGCCTTAACTTGATGCAAAGCATTCGCTCTCAAATTTAAATGTCGCGTACAACTAATGAAGTAATATAATTTGTTCCCGTGGGTGAATTGGTTAGAATTCTATGTTTATAGATTACTTTCATGAAAATGAGTTCACTACGCCGACTTGACAATTTTGCGTAAAATTTTGTGGCCTAGAGAACGATTTAAAAATTCGATTGTTTATATAAAATAAAGCTATTGATGAATCTGTTATAAATTAAAACTGTCATTACTCTCCATAGTTTTAAACACATTTTATTTGCCAAAAGTCACTTGTATAATATTTTCAGGGAGTGATTTTTTTTTCACTCGTTTGGTATTGTTCTGACATACTCGTAATCTCTTGACAAGTCTGTTAGAAAATAATAACGAATGTTAAAACAATAAACTGCTATGCCCTAGTGCAGAAGAAATTAACTTGGATAATCTTTTCTAAGAGTTATAAAGATTGCTTACAAAAACTTTTTTTATACCTAACGCACACTCACGATCCGTTAGACAATGTTCATACCCGTTAGAACTCCATATTACTTTGCTGATAAAAGAAAAAAAACGTACAATGCGAATTATTTTAGTTTAAGGTGTAATTATACCCTTCCCGTATCGGGCTAAGAAGCGTATAATTATACACAAGAGGAAACAGGCGAGAACGAAACCTCGAATTGTATGGAGATATGAGCAGTGGTGTGAAATTTCCTCTTAACATTAGATTCAATAACGATATTTCTTACCAGCTATGACGAGTATCCCAGGTTTTTTAGAAAAGCTGTCGCTTTGCAGTTGCAGAGCGATAACGCTACGATTTTCAGCAGTAGGCGGTCGCAGGCGCACCACTCGGACCACGTCAGAATCGGATCGCGCCAAGCGATCGGCAGCCATCACCACTTCTTTGTAATCAACATATTTAGTGTACTTTAAGCCGAGTCCGATGCTGCTTAGCTTGCGCATTTTTGCTCCAGATCTGGAAATGTTTAATGTATTGATTATATCGAGTTACTACATATACAATGAATGTTACAACCTTTACCTTATAGGAAGGATTGTGCATCTATTATTTATATAGCTTTGCGGGATCGATCGGTGATACCAAGAGGTACATTTCCTGTGGGTAGTTTGATAATACAGTGTATTATCAAAAATTCAGTAATTACTTTCTAAGCGGTGCATAATCTAAGTACATAACATTGAACTGTAACTGTATACCGCTTAATTATAATATGTACTGTTTAGGTTGCGGTTCCACTGATGCTGCTGTTAAAGGTTTTATACAATCTAGGGTTATTCATATTAATCCGGGAATGGCCGCTCGTGGCACTTTAGTAGAGTGAGAGTGGTTAAATAGTTTAACTGGTTCACCGTTGAGGTCCGTGGCAAAATCAGAACGGACTCTTCCTGTCTCAACGTTAAAAAAAGTCAACTGATAGGTACCTACTGTTGTTCACGGGACTCTCTGGTTGGTGCTCAGACGAACCTATTGAAGAGGCCCAATCGGTCCACACTGCTACACCACTCGATATAAATTATAATAATAATAAATATAAATAAATAAATAAATAATAATAACTATTATAAAATATGCCCTCTTCTACTACTTGAATAACAGAGGATTTGGATTAGGTACTAACCGTTTAAAATTTCTTGGTGAATAAATTAGCATATATATCGCTCCAAGTAAATACAACAGAGTGATTTGATATATTTTAAACTGCATACGCATAGTTATATTAAGTCAGTATAAAGATAAAAATTGAATTTAAAAAATGCTGTGATACTTTCAGAGAAACGCGTACGTCACAACAAAAGTCAAAAAATATTTACAGTAGTTTTTTATAGGAAGGTGTAGGTTACAAGATATACTCATCTATTGCCGGCTCCACATGTTTGGCAAACAACGGCAAGCATACAGGACGCAGTTATACGTTAGAGTGACCACGACATAGTTCCGTTCCACTCTAACGTATATCTGCGTCCTGTATGTTTGCCGTTGTTTGCCAAACATGTGGAGCCGGCATATGGTTACAAGGAAAAAGCTAAGTATAAAAAGTAAAGCTCGTCATACACGTCCTTTGTACACGTCACCTTTTTCTGCTGGGTAGAGTCTGTGCGGAAAAAGACTCGTAGGATTATTTGAGGGCTTGTCTCACAGATGAATAATATGTAGCTACTACTGTAGCTTGGCAAGCCTGTGCTATTTTATATGGGTTGCCATGTAAAAATCCTTAATGTTAGTTTCTGCCACGACTTCTCTTTCCGCACAGACTCTACCTAGTGTTATATTCTCTTTGCCTGAGCTAGATTACAAACTGGCGACTTCTAAATAGATCTATTGAAGAAGAAAAATTTACTGTCAGCATCTGCCCTCTATGATACATGTCTAACAATAATGGAAAGATTTTTATCATGAAAATACTCAAATTTTTGATAGTTTTAGAATTTATACAATTATGTGTGAGCATGCGAACCAATGTAACTATTTATAACGAGACGAGAGATGCCCTTAAATGTAAGTACCTTCAAGCCATAATCTATAATACAATTCTGGACCATTATCGTATTACCTACAAGTTACGTGTTTGATTATTGTGACTTACCAAAGAGCGTAAGGTTTTGAGAGAGATTATGTACAGCTTACTCTTACGCTTCTGGACTAAAATGATCTGTTGCATTATCTTGAATAAAACTTACTTAATTCATACAGGTAGATCATAACTTTTTCTCATCTTTGTAGCATTACGCAGTAAGAGACAGGTTCGGGAATATACTCGATGGAGGTCCAACATAGCGACAACGCTAGAATTTATCGTTAAAGTAGACGATGAAGGCTTCAATCCCACTACTACAACCTCGTCCGAAATCGTAGCAATAAACATACAGCCGTTAACCAAAACCAGGGAAAAAATCATAATCGGAGGAGCTCTGGTACCGCCGTTCGAAGATAGATTGCTTGAAGAAACACCCGCAGAGTACACTCGATTTGTTATTCCTGCTATTACGACAACAAAGGACATCGATAATGTTATACATCCTCCGCACATAAAGGCTATTCAAGGTAGTTCTTTACTCTTTTTCGGTTTTTGATATAGGTAGTTTCTTGAAACCAAGATATCTATTACCGACGTATTTTTCTGATTCAGTAGATACCTACTAATACGTAAAGATAGTAACGAGGATTTTTTTTAGACCCGGACTAGAATTTAAACTGTCATCTTATGTATGCCATGCCGCGGCGATACGCTCTGACCAATTAAGCTACAGTCTGGTATCGGTGGTATAAGTCGGCTTACTATGCCGTTAACTAAACAAAATGCAAAAAGTCCAAAAATCTAAAAACAACATCAAGCAGTGACTAAATTTGAAGACACCCTTACCAGACTGTAGCCGTATCGCCACGACGGCATGCCATAAGTAAGATATCTGCTCAAATCTGGTTAGCGTCTAAACATATTTTTCATAGTGTCTTTATTTGTATTTATTTAGTAGTATACAAATTAATTAAATAGTGATAACCTTCACTTTAAAATTGCGAAAATCATGGTAAGTAACAATATTTTCGTAAAATAATCAACAAATTTTTATTTTTATTAACTCTCGAATTATTTTTTACAACATATGTACCTATAAGAATTTATAAACGATTTCGAGCAATATAGGATGTTTAAGCAAGTTTGTGTTTGCTGTTTTGTGGTACGTCATAGCAAATAGCGTCCTAGTAAATATTTGAACATCAATTACGCTTATTCTATATTTAAAATTACCTAATGTTTCTGGTTCATCCCGATTAGAAGCGCCAGTGGCTCCGTTTACCACAGCGAGGCCGAACGTCGACGAGCTGGTGAAACCGCAGTTCATCTCCAGGATACCACCCTCCGTACAACAGTACGCACCCATAACCCCCGTTGCTTTCTACCGCCCACTCACTCCATCCACTGTAAGTACCGAAATTTCGTTTAGGTTTAATTTGTCCTCCTCCCAGATCCACCACATGGTATTCGGGTTCGTTTAATTAATAGATAAAATATTTTTTTTTTTTTTTATTGTACAATTCAATAAAAACCAACCTTATTTTTTTATTCAGCATAATATAATTACATTTCGTAGTTTCGTATTCACCCTTTTCATTTATATAATTTTGCTTAAATCTATAACTATGTTGTATTAATTTATTCAACTCCGGGTTGTAATTTTTGTGGTTCCATATTGGGTTGCATAACTTTTAAAGCCATACTGTCGGTGTGCATAACCACTTTTGTCATAATAGTCCTTACATAAATAATGTGTGTAGTCATTAATTGATCCGCATAAATTTCATGACCTAAATGTTTTTACGCATAAGTAAGGAATGTCATATAATTTTGGGCATATTAACCTGAATCATAATCTAATGATTATCGCCATAATGTTTTTATGCATATCGTGCATTGGCGCATAATACTGGAAACAACAAGCAAGCTCCATATTTTTTATTTCAACGTTATCCTGCTAATCCGATAGAAGTTTGGGTCTGTGGGAGTCGCAGTTATTTTAAACCTATCCTAACACCATAATTTATGCGTTGCACTTCTTCGTCCTATCAATTATTATGATATTCAATAATATGACTCGAAATTTTGTGCTATACTAATTTATGATTATGCCAAAGCCTGCCAAACTACAATTATGACATATAAAGTGTTATGCGATGAATAATTTATGACAAATAACCTGTAGGAGGAATGCCATGATGCGAAATGAGTTCCCAAGCAGCACATTAGTGAATTTTGCAGCTTATCTTATAGCTTTAAGTTCTAAATGAGTGGTTTAACAGTGTTTGATACAACTTATAGCTTTAAACACCACTCAAAACTGTATATGAGTTCATCCTATCACTTGTAGTTGCATAGGAACGTTTTTTGTTTCTACTTTATTACTTATGGTGGGATAAAGTCGATTTTGCTACTTAAAGTTGCATGCAGGTTCAAATTGTCACTCAATAAGAAGCAATAGTGCTATATAAGGCCTTAAAATCACTTATAAGCAACTTTTACATATAAGTGGGAACATACCCTTATTTGGAACTAAAAGTTCCAAATGACTAGTACAATAGCGAATTATATCACCAATAGTGGCTAAAGGGATAATTTTACGGCTCTTTTGGAACCAAAAAATATTGCAACTTTAAGGCCTAAGAAGTACCTTATTGCCACTCCAACGCATAAATAGGTGTCAGTAGGAGGTTCTTGGAACCAAAAGCAGTTATTTTCACTTATTTCGAACCACTAACGAACTAAAAGTTCTATTATTGTTCCTATTTGCGCCTTGTCAAAATATATTTAATAGTCTTGCTTGTTTAATAGTCTACAAAAGAGCAAATAATTACTATTGGTAATATCATTCACTGCTTTGCCACTCGCAAGATACAAATAAGTGATTATTAGACTTGATAGTTCCAAATAAGGAACAAATAAGTGAAAATAAACACTGTAGGATCTTTTTTAGGGTTCCGTAGTCAACTAGGAACCCTTATAGTTTCGCCATGTCCGTCTGTCCGTCCGCGGCTTAGCTCCGTGATCATAAGTGCTAGAAAGCTGAAGTTTGGTATGTGTATGTATGTATCATGTAGCACTTACTTAGTCATGGTGGTAAATTTCACTTAAGCATCTAATTAGATATGATATACGAGCTATTTAGACCCAATTGTGCTACTTGGGTTATGACGATCAAATTTATGACAAAAAAATTATTTCACTAAAGGTGATCCCAATTTTTGTTTTCTGAATAAAAAAATTAACTTTAAAGTGACTGCAGAAACTTCTTGGTTCGTTTTAAATTATCTGCATTTTGGCCAATCTGATCTGCTTGGTTTATTTTTAATTTATCCATGTATCTAATATACAGCTGGCCACTAACAAAAATTTCGTTTTCATTTTCATAGACCCTATTATATGATTTTCAATTTACATTCAAACCCTAGCGGCTAAAATTACCATTTAAGCCCCGCTTCACGAAGCTAAAATAACGTTTCGATTAATTCGATGACAGCCTATTTCACTGATATTGAATATCTTTAATGTATTTCCTTTACCGAACCTATACATATATGTAGGTAGTTAGTAAAATATTTGCCATTTCCTGGTGGATTTGAACTTAGGTCAGCCAACTTTGGAGACAGGCGGAGACGCACTACCACCACGGAGTTAATCCGTGCTCCTTAGGCAGACTTGGCTTGCATTCTGATTCCCCTAATCTGAACAGCCTTGTGAAATTCATTAACCCGTATTAAACTTGTTTAACTAGGTATACCCAAAGTCGGATCTATACTCTCCGTCACGATCACCTTTACCACCTATTATTACCCCTACTCGATCTGAGATGGAATCAAAAGGCATTGGCGGGCCACAAGCAATGGACGATTACAAAGATGAATTTGAACAATACTTTCTCAATTTAGAAAATGACGAAACGCATAACGAAATGGTCACTCGAACAAGCTCAACAGTTATTGTGACTAGTACTCAGAATATTGATGAGGAAACTGAAGTAATTCCAACAAAGACAACTACAGTCAACGATTCTGACACATTTCACAATATGTTTTATAACGATGAGGATAATGAAATTCGTGATAGTAGAAGAAAAAACGCTGAGCCATCTGAATCTGAAGATTACGGAAAAACTGATAAAAACATTAAGGAAAATGTGCTCAACGACACCAAGGAAGAAAATAACGGTGTCGATAATGTAACGAATGAAAGTGGTGACAAAAATGAGGAATTAAAACCTAGTTCTAGCACTAGAACCGACCGAAACTTCACTTTGAACGTCACTGCGACACTTTCTCTTGGTACAGAAATGCCGACAATACAGATACATAGGACGCCACAAAGGTGCAGTTTGCGAAATATTAAGGAATTGTCATTTAGTTCTCCAAGGACACTCCACGAGGTAGAAAAATTTGTTAATTACAAGTATGCATGAGAAATCTTTTAAATTAATAGACAAGTCCTTTGAGACTGATACATTTATAGTAGATTGTTTGGTCTTGATCTTGACTTAAAAATCCGAGTTAACTTAGTCCTTCACGTTCCTTATTACAGATAGTTACGCAGTTAAAAAAATGGTCAGAGCGCAGTCCGATCGCCACGGTGGTTGATATAACTGCAAACAATCTAACCACTATGGACAACCCGATATACATGATGAAAGTAGACGATCCTAGCTCCGGTCAGGTGGTATCAGCGAAGGATATTGTTATGGTAGTAGCAGGTACACGCTCCACGACTAGTTTGATTATTAATCTGATGAGATTAACTTATAACCAGATAGCTCATTATTCAGGAACTGGATTAATAATAGCGTAATTACATGAGAGAAGAATGTAGGTGAGAATAATCATGCGGAAATTATATTGAATGAGTCCCTTATAAGATGAAATTATATATTTTATTGGTTGTTTCTCTACGTTGCAACGCAATGGCGACAGGATCGATAGACAACAAAGAACAAAAGCAAAGCTGGGCACCCAGCTGTGCGCTGATGCGCAGAGTGCTAACGCCGTATACAATGCGTAGTGATAGTGAGCCCGTCTCCATCAGCAAGTAATGCTAATAATCAAGCTGTTTTTCTGGCAGGTATTCAAGGTCGAGATCATCACGCGGTCACAGCAGCCATGTATGTGCTATACCAGCTGATCGAGCGTACAGAGGCCCACTCGGACTTGTTGAACAGATACAGATTTTGGATCATCCCCGTGTTCAACCCGGATGGATATGATTATTCGTTGACCTTTGTGCAAGTATGATGTCCCGAGAACATGTCATGGTTTCATTTTAGCTCTGGGACTCCTATCCTAGTAGTTGTTTTAAGCGCCGGTCGAAATTGAATTTGCTCATTTTGTTGACGACTTTGAGCTACTACGAGCATTTTCACATTAAATCGTCAATTTATCAGCATATAATAGGAAAACATTCACCTACTAAGTTACTTACACATTGATTAAATAAATCACCCGAAATTTCAATGGGCACTTTAAATTGGCTCCCTAATTCGTTAACTTACGTTTGATGTGTCGTCAGAGAAAAGTAATCATCTGAAGATATTATTATCTAATTACTGTTAGTTTTAGTTGACATTGATTAACGGATTACATTTTTCCTCGGTTTCGGTCGTGTTTCCTAATCGAGAGATAGTCTCCCTTGGTAACACTACCACAATCTTATCATTCTCACATATAATTGAACATTCCTGATCAGCGTCGCGAATGGACAAAGAACTTGCGTCAATCATGGGAAGATTGCAATGGGCAACCGGCATGCCGAGATTGCGAGACATACGGACTGCGCTGCACGCCAACGCCCTGCTACGGAGTGAATCTTGACAGAAACTTTGAATACCAGTGGATACCCGGTTAGTTAACATCTTCATTTTACTGATAGTCTGGCAGGATAAGCAGTGGTATGTCCTCTTAATTATCTCTTCAATCCGTAGTCCGTAGATAAAACATAAACACGAAATTTTAAGGGATCCCAAGTATTATCCAAATACATAACTACTTACAAATTGTACCTACTCATCCTACGACATATCAGAAGTTGGATTTATTTATGAAATTATTTCAATATAAATTAAATCTAAGCCATTCACGACTCTTCGAACTCAGAGTGACAAAGTCTTAAAATGACGTTAAAAGCTGATGTCTACTTTTGTCAATTCAGTGATTTCAGTATCACTTTCCATAATGGATATTAGGTATACAAAGTTCTATGTTTCGCGCGATATACAGAAGAATTTCCTAGACCCACTGGTGGATTTTAATTCTCAATTTATCACAGTAGGTACTATTCTTTACTGCCGAAGCGGGCCTATGATATGATATGATGGATGCATTTATCACGTGGTAGATAAATGTGAAAGCGTCCGTCATTATCTGCAAAGTTTGTGAGTGCAAGGACAGATAGTTTATCATTTATTTATCCCGAGGTGAACGCTACCATCCTAGGCCCGGGCTAAGAAAAGTGCTGCATCGGATGGTACTTAGATATAATCTCATTTATATATAATTATTATACTTTACTGCAGACGCCGGGAAAGAAGGGCTTGCCGGGTGAGTAGGTATAGACGGACAGTGATACGAAGCCGACTATCCCTTTTCACGGCTAAGGCATATAAAATTAATACACCACTCAAAAATATATACTAGTAACTCAGCATGTTCATGAACGGGCATTTCTCAGGAGTTGCATTTTTAAGTGTCCGGACTTGAAAATGGTTAAATTTACCATTGAATATTTCTGAATAAAATCAAGCTAGTACCTAACGGTTTGTTTCGTCTGGCGAGCTATGTAAACATTTCATGATAATTCATTAACATGACAATAAAAAAAGTTATTACAAAAATTGACGTTCACTGGGAGCGTCCGCTTACCAGATTTGTTGAAACAAAAAATCATAACTGGATATTGGGTCTGGATACTATGATTTCAAATGTGTTCCCGTATTCAGCATTAGTTTATTAATCATTTTGTTCCTATAGATATAATTTATCTGCTAAAATTTTTAAATAAAAACAATTTTTCGGAGCGTCCGAGGGTAACTAGTGATTTCGGTGTAAACTTTAAAACACGTCAGCACTGCCTTAAAGAAGTATACTAGGAAACCCGCAGCTCGTAAGCAACTAGCTTCAGTTGTGTTCTAATCGCCGCCGAGAGTAGACGTCGGCTCAATGGCTTGTAGGTAGAGTTCGTGTGGGTTCGTTCGTCATTCGGTGGATTTGGTTACGTGTTTTTTTGAATTCGGTGGAACAATTTGTGTTGTTCAGTGATTGTGTGTCTGCAATTTTATAAGTGAATAATCTATCTCCGGGAGAATGTAAGTCCATAATAATTTGTTCGTGTCTATATTACTTTTAGTATTCCTTAAATCGATAAAAAACATTACATTTTGAAATCAGTGGAATTGATTTCCATGGATTCGGTGTAATTTTTGACCACTGAAGTCAATAAAAATTGCCACCGCTATCAATTTTTACGATAAAACCAACTGGTTTTACATTATTTCTATATTGCCATGCCCATCAATCGGTTCCTCAATGCTTATAATCGTGATTTTGTTAATGTAGCATAGTTCTGACTGTGATTCTCTTGTTTACTAATTTCGGTGGGTTGCTGTTCGTTACGCTGCTTTCACCGGAATCTCATTGGCATTTTAGCACATGGTTTACCCATCTCGTTGAACTGGTGCATCAGGGTATTATGCCTCAACAGCCTGACACTACAAATATTCCTAAGGGTCGTCATTTCAGCGAGCTACACATCGAAAACTATGAAGTATTGAGCCTTTGATTTCGGTGATTGTAAAATCTTAAATATCTTATGAACCACTAAGTTCAGAAGAGGGCCTTTGCTACCAATATTTTTTAAAATAAGGCCGTTTTCATATATTAAAGTCACGAATCAAAAATATGAAAAATAAAATTGACCACCGAAGTCAAGCAAAATAGCTCGGCCCGGAGAATCGCCCGAACATAGACGCCATGTTTAAAAACAAAACGACTTCACGGCCTAGGCCTTAAATTTTGTATGAAATTCGTTTACAGCTCTCGAGTTGTTTCGCCTGAAACATAGGTAATACCAAAGAGAATGTAATCACTACGTTTTAAGAGACGGGAGTGCCATACAAAAAGCGTGAACTCGCATTAGTATGAAACGGGGGCGAAACATACTGCCAATATGAAGCCGCAAACAATATCAGTGTCAGTGTCAACTCATGACATAATGCCAACATCAAGAACAAAATAGGGATGTCACATGTTACACAAATTATCGACTTATCGATATCGATATCGGTATTTAAAAAAATGGTTCAGGCGGGGTTCGCATTCGCACCCGCGTCTCCAACGGCTTTCCGGTAATTTAAATCATTAAATATTTCGCTTCAATGTAAACATTTGGTTTACTTTAGGTTACTGACTTCATAAAAAAAACAATAGTGTGTAAATAATTTTATTTCGTTCAAACTTTGCTTGGCTTGCTGATAAACATAGACGAAAAAAGCCGTTTCATCACTCCAGTCTGTGCTCCAGGTTGGAAGTTCTGCAACACAAATAATACAGGCTAAACAGAAAATTACACAGTAAAAATGAATCTGTTTGTCCAGATGAAACCGTACCATTCATAGTCCATTGAAGATTTTTCATAAAATATTTCTGTGACCATAATCTAACTCAAACTGGCATAAAAAGTAGTGATAATAATGTCTTATCCTCTCATCTGAGACGGCTTTAACAGCTGTATTCAAGTGCACACTTTTGTATAAGTACACATACCAATAGGCTTTTGCTTGAAGAAAGATATTCCGTGTTTACCCAGGTATTTTTCACTTCAAATGAAAATTATCGATAAAACTTACATACAGCACTATTGTTTACATACGTATAAGGGTATGTATTATTTTACCCGAAATACCAAGTTTTCAATGAAACTTACGATTAACATGGTTATAACACGCAGTAATTAAGTATATTTTTTACTTACCGATCTTCGAACGGTGGAAATCTTGCCATGAATAGTCTTTTTTGACCGTCCATTCGACACGTTTTCATTCTGCATATTTCGCACTTTTTCCTTTTCAATCCACTCATTTTTGCAATTGTGATTGTCTTGTGTACCTTCTAGACGACCACTACACCCAAAGAATGCAAATTATTAGATTATTTGTGAAATTTGAATTATTTGAAAAGATCGCAGAACCTTGACAGAAGCCGACTACACAACAAAATAGAAACGTCATCTAACATGGCATGGCGGACAAAAATGGCGGCTGAAGTACAACCCGCCTAAATTCGATTGTCGCCAATTATCTAATGCTTTGTAGGTTTCAACGTTCTTTCAAACTTAGATAGGTAAAAAATTCACCCCCGTTTCATACAACCGTTGTCGATCGTTTTTTACCTTGAGAGTTGCGCGAGGCTGGGTAATACTTCGAAGCCTGCTGTTATAAGTTATAACTTATAAACTCACGTTATGACGATATTTCATTGCATGTTTGAGAAAAGAATATTGTGGGCGGACCTCCATGATATAAATTATATTATCTTTATGATTTACATACATTGATTGATAACGTAAATGTGTATATTTTATAATTTAAAACTACGACGTTATTGAGTTGATAATGATGAATGTATTTTAAAAGGAATTTATTATTATTGCTATCAATGTTGTTAATCCTGATATAATTTATCAGTTTAGCGGGTTCTGGCGCGCTAAGATAGGAATCTGAACCCTAAAAGACAATAGGCAATAGGAAATGTATTAGGTACAGTCTTACTGATATACATCAATGATGATAAATATATTAGTTATATTACTGATGATTAATATTATAGTAAGAATTATTTTTGGAGTCCGAAACTAGGTAGGTACTTAACTTTGTTCCCGGCAATGTGCGGCCTACCTATCTCCATTAGCGTATCGCGATGCTGACAGCCATAGGTACACGTAACTTGGTTGGGCCCCTTGAGTTTTGAATTTTCTGTCTAATCCACACACGACATATATACTACCGATAAGGAAATGGAACACCTACCTTTTTCGATCTTGCCGCAATGAAAGTAAGTATAATATTGATTCACAAAAAAAGAAACGTTTTTTTATACATGCAGCGATTCCTAAAGTGGGTTCTGCGAAATAATACAACAGTGATACAATTTAATCCCTCACACAAAATCTATTAACGTCAATTTTAAACTTGCATCTTTTTTCTCCTCTCTCCGGACTTTCCCATCAATGCAATGGGTGTAAATGTGTACTGATGTTATGCCCCACCCGAACTTTATCCGCGCCTGAACTCTGTTTTGTTTTTGTGCTATTATGTCTATTATCTATTTTCTGTACAGCGGAGGAGCTGAAGACCGAGCATCCCTGCGGGGAGCTGTACGCTGGTCAGCGACAGCTCAGTGAGCGCGAGACTCGCGCGCTGACGAACTTCCTGCACGAGCAAAAAACGCCTATATCTATGTTCGTAGCTTTCAAGGAGGGCGATGTGCTGGTTAGTATAGAAATTCATAAGATCGATATATTTATTTCGTGGCGGCAAAAACTGCATATACCTACCCATATGGAACCATATTTGCATGTCCCGTCGATTATTAATCTATATTAATTCTCACAAAAAAGGTCGGAATCCGCAATTTATCTGGGTATGACTGCGGAGCGCTTCAACCGTTCTTTGCTTGTGTTTCTAATCCCAAATATTCATATATGTATACGATAGCACATGCTTTAAACTTCATTGACATTTACAATCAATATTCGATACTAACCTAAATTTTATTTCAGGGAGTGATGTATCCTTATTCACATACCAGAAAGAGACGTGCCTTCGATCAAACTTATGTAAGTTGCCAAGTAGTAGTACTATATAGTAGAAAATAACATAACATAATATTTTTTTATACTAAACAATGACTGTCTGGAAAAGATCGCTCTTTACCGATAAGACTCCATATTAGGATAAACTTGTTAATCGTCATTAACTTTTTTCTTATTGGTGTGCAAAGAAAAGTTTTATTGTTGTTTTCTATTGTAAGGTTCCAAATTCAGTAATTTAAATACCTCAGAATTGTTCAACCTAGGTATTCATCATCAAAGCTGTATATAATACTAGAATAGAAAGCGTTTGTGTTTTATTAACTAGAGTCTGTTTTATAAACAGAGAAAGAGGGCTTCTAGGGCGGCTTCTGCGGCGTTCAGCATCAGTGGGCGCCCCTACGTTGCCGGACAAACTTCAGAATTCTTACGTAAGTACAAATAAGCAAGCTTTAGGAAATTATTGCATCTTTTATTATTAATATTTAAAGAAACCGTCACACATACGTCGATTTCAGGGTATTAGGAGGGTGAAGGTCAATTTTCTAATAATACATACTTAATTTCATTACGTACCTAGAGCGGTGAATAGGGCGGTGAATTAGTGAATGTCTCAGATCGCAGCAGTCTTAGTAATTACTACCCGTACTTTGTTTTACGTCTTACCAAGGCCAGGAAGTGCGATTTTCTCGCCGCGTAACGAGCAGTAAATCCTGATTACGGCCTAGAGTAACATAAACTTAATTTACAACAAAAAGGTAAATTAAGAAATAAAAACTTAATGTGATCCACTGCGATATACGAGTATAAGCAGGACTCTACTACGTTCCCAGTGTAGTGCTCTTCCAACTGAGCTATCACATCATTATGTTAATGACACCAAATCTTTATTTCCATAATTCTACGCTACTAGAGCGCCCTCTGCGTCATATGATTTTTTAAATGCTTTACCGCATTAGCTAGAAGTATTTGCGTTTTACCCCTTTGTTGGTGTTTAACGGCAAGATATTACCGTCATACATTTTAATATATTGACAAAAAAACCGTTAAAGGGTTATTACAAAATTGAGTTCGGATTGGAGAATATAGTCGTACCACTCTACGAAAAAAATTAGAGCTGATAAACGTTACTCCATCTCTTGTAAAATGTTAATTCATTGGCAAGATATTAGATATTTTGATATTGCCTACATTTGAACAAAAATATCTATGTATAAAATTGGTTCCGTTCAATTTTTTTAATACCTAATCATAATTCTAATATTTAAAACGTCAAATTAATGCTTTTTTAAAATTATAATAAGTAACTAAGTAACTCATTTCATAAAAGAAAATCCCTACAAAGTTTCAGTCGCACTATGAAAAACCTTAAGACATTCATTGCCCGACAACGGCAAACATATTGCCTTCTTGTAGCTTGGAAATGACAACCGATGAAATATCATATTCTCACTTCAAATTAATAAAAAAAAATAACTTAGATCGTACGTAGGTACTTGCAAATTTTTTAATTATTGTTTAAAAAAAAATTGGTTCGGGTTAATAGAATATTTTTAACAAAAACGTCCCTCGCTACTCGCATCTCTGGTGGAGACGCAGCCTTATTTCATAATTCATAGGATAGTCGGACACAAGGTCGCATCCTGAAGTGAATCGCATTAAATTTTTATTCCATAATTTAAGTACCTTAGTATAATAAATAAAGCAATCATATCGATATCGAGTTTAGGCTCTTTACAATCGTCTCTGTGAGCAATTGATGGATGTTCAAAGAAAAGTACAGTCGGCTAAAAAACTTTTCAAAAAAATGAAATTTTTGATAGAAACTTTTTGAACTTATTTCAGCGCTCTACGCCGGTGGGATTGAAGATTGGGTGGACGGCCACCTGGGCATCGACAACACGTACACAATCATGATGTTCCGACCTAGTGACTTCTACAACTCGAAACTAATGACGGAAGTGAGTTATTACCATTTCATAGTACAGTAGCAGATCGTGTAAGTAGTTATTTTATACAATCGTTACATAATGAGGGCTCATAAATCGATTGACTTTTTTGACCACGTGACCCCACGTGAGCTAGTAGCCTCGAGGTCATGTCTCATAGTCATTATAGACATAGAAAACCGCAAGAGAAAAAACAGGCCAGCAGGAAAAGTTTACCACAGAACAATTATCCACGATTTTATGAAAATTACATTAATTTACAGTTGACCCCAGAAAATAACTTAGTACTTAAAAGAATAATTCTATCCTAATAAACATAGTGTGTCACATGTTATGAATTTAAGTTATTTTTAGGGTTCATTACATAAGGGATGTTAACGGGGTTATTAAGCCTCCACTGCACGCTGTGGGTCTCCCTCGAAATCCCTTACAACGTTTGTCCTAGACTTATGTGCCCTAACATGTTTGTCCTAACCACTTTTAACCTAACGTTCATTTGCCATAATGCTCTTGTGTCCTAAACGCTCTTTTGTCCTAAAAATCAAAATCCATAATATAAAATGACCTAATCTATTTTATCCTAATATCGGAAGACGTAATGTTTTTTGACATACAACTTATAAGTCCTAAATATGAAATATGAGATTTAGGGCTACGTTAGGTACGTCGACGAGTGAAGGTACGGACAGACGTGCTCATTACTAGCACGAAAGCATGCTTTTATTGAGCAAGTGCTCATTAGTAGCACGTGTGACACAACGTTGCTAGTAATGAGCAAGCTTATTTAGAGCATGCTGAAAAATCAACCGACGTTTCGATTTTCGAGCATGCTACCTGAGGCGCGGGTGGAAGGGGGCGTGCTCCGTGCACGTCTGAACAGTTTTGCTTATTAGCATGTATTGTATTATCGATTCGATCTCGATCCGCGACAGTTGCAATTCAACATGTCGCGTTGGGGAGAAGAAAAAACTTTGCTTTTTGTATCATACTATCGAAGTTACCAATGTCTGGTGGAACACACATTCTCCTTTTTTTAGTTCTTTTCTTTTTCACCAAAATGCTCTTTATCAATTCCGTTGCAAGCAATATGATTATTATATTGAGTTCTGCGCGGATAGCACTGTCACTATATCTGTGTACATCCATTTTGGCCGAGATAGAAGTGCCAAATAAGTACGTATGTCCGTACGGTTGCTTTAAGCATGCTTATTTATGAGTGTGCTTAAAACAAGCATGCTTATTGCTGGCAAATGTGAACAGTTGCAGAGCATGCTAATTTTAAGCAAGCTTATGAGCATGCTTTTTTTTGAGCACGTCTGTCCGTACCTTGAAGCGAGGAGGAGTGTTAGGAAGAACTGCGACCCTACGCACGAGCCGGAACCGAGATTTTTATCCGTCACGTTAAGTATAAGAATCTAATGGTGTTAGGACACTTGATACTTATGTCATATAAAATTAGGATATGTAACAAATAGTATTAGGGATTCCGATATATATGCATCCGCTGTCTGTCTGTACAATGCTGTACCTTTAAACCGTAATAGGTAGAGATGTGAATATTTCACATAATGTGTATTACTAATAGCCGCTATAACAACAAACAAATTTTTTTGCTCTAACGGTTGAATGGTAATAGATACTTGAAATTTTCATAGTGTAGGTATATCAGTTTGGCCTCGATAACAACAAATGTTTTTTTTTATTGAATAGTACGGAAACCTCGTCGCGGACCTTCGTGCGCGAATCCGATGACTCGCACTTGGCCGGTTTTAATTTCATTTCGATATTATATTTTCATGGTATGGTTCCACACTGGATAATTGCTGATTCTTCCCACAGAATGTCGTCCACGAAGCATACGCGGCATTGGATACTCTGCTTCTGGAGTCTGGGCAAACAATCGGGACTGAGGTCCAAATGCTACGTACAAGAAGCAGGACCGCAGCGACTGTGCCAGGTCCAAGCCTGGTCGTGGCAGCTGCGATATTAATCTTCAACAGCTGAGTTAGTAATCAATTGAATGAAGGTAGTGGAAATAGATGCGTAAGTGTCAAAAGTCCAAGAGGGCCAATCCGAAAATGGAGTGCATTCTAGAATACTGATGAAAGTTCATTACGTGCATTACAATATTTATTCCTTTTTAGCAAGAAGATTAGGTATATTACTTAAAAGGAATTAGCATGTGTTAAACGGATTTTTTTAACCCATAAATTGTCACTGTAACATGAGCGTAAAAGGTTTTAATTTTCTAGCATAAGGTACTTTAATTATGTAGTGAACATAATTTCCGCATTGTCCTATCGCTTAAAACTGGTAAGATTCAAAGCATAGATTTGAAATTATTACGCAGTTCATGTTGGAATTAGAACTTTTAATTTTGTTCTCTGTTCCCTTTCATCATCACAAAGGTATATAGCCTAGTTTTAATTACATTGAATAATGGTTTAACGTTTATTGGCCAAAAACTAACCAATCAACAAACCAGAATGAATCTATTATGGTATAATTTATCGGCGATAGACAAATGATAAAGCCTTCGTCACTCTCGCACTCGTATAAGTGTCGGAAAGTGACGGATATTTTACCATTTATCTATCGCAAAATAAACACGAGCTAGCAAAACTTTTGGCACGGTCCGCACCTCTCCGACCTAACAATAGTACCTATGCTATATATGATGGAATCTCGAAAATTAGAGCACAAGAACTGCATAGGATGATTCTATTGTGTTTTATATTTAAAGGTTCCCAGAAAATTCACATTTGACACTATTTGTTAAATAGATACGCTAGATAGATACGCCATACCCTATGGTGCTGATGCTACGCGCTGAGGTATGTCTCCGTAACCATCTCCTTTCACCGGTTGTTATAACGTCTACACCGAAACTAAAATGCGAACACTGCTTGTTGGCAAATAAGCGAGTATGCTGGCAGTAAAGTTCTAACTGCGCCAGTACCGCCACCTGCACACTGAAGATAACTTGCTTGTCTCTTACATAAGAAACAGGCACATTTATTTGAATATTGAAAGTTAATATAGCAAAAATCCTAAAAACAACGGTCTGTCAACGTCTGAAATCCTTAAAACTCAAATACCGAACGCCTAAAATATCGAAGTTTCAAAATATCTAGATACAATCAAATCATCGATATCGTGGCACAATGTCGCGTCGTTACCACGATGCTATGTCCTGTCGTGTAATTATGCTTTACTTATTATTTGCAGTGTAGCATTCTATATTGTATATAGATCAATTCATTCACAGTCGCGAAGATTTGTCAAATGAAAACTTTATAAGTATACCAATACGAACCAAGACACACGAGTGAACAGATCTATAGATACCTCTATAACTATACTTTCGATTTTTAGAATTTTGACTAAGGTCAACAGTTTGAGACCGTTTTTGTAAGGACCGCGAGAGAGATGGCGTTATTTTAAATGTTTTACCCCTTTGTTAGTGGCTAACGGCAAGATATTATTTACCGTCATACATTTTAATGTACTTACAAAAAAAACCGTTAAAGGGTTAATACAAAATTTAGTTCGGTTCAGATTGGAGAATATAGTCGTACCACTCTACGAAAAAAATTAGAGCTGATAAACGTTACTCCATCTCTTGTAAAATGTTAATTCATTGGCAAGATCTTAGATATTTTGATATTGCCTACATTTGAACAAAAATATCTATGTATAAAATTGGTTAACAATAACGTTAGTTTGAGACAGAGTTTCTAATTTTCGATATGTTTGTCGTTGATGTTTCTTTTTTCCATATTTAAATTCCTACCATACCATATACCTACTTACTATAAAACACACAGTGGTTTTTATTCGTGCCATATGCTGTCATTTTTTTATTTATTTATCACGATAATTACAGTTTCTTATCGTATTTATTTGTCTTAAAATGACAAATTTTATAGTTATGATTTGAATAGCTGTTGTAATTGTTTACTTTAATTGCGATCTGTTGAAACGGACTTAATAACCTAATGTTTACGAAACAATATTATCTTAAATAAAATAATTTATATTGAAATTTACTTGCTTTATTTTCACCATACCTTACCTCAGTACTACATCTGTAAACCAATTTTAGAAATTCATTTTCTTTTTAAAAGCTTCAACAAATGGTCCAGTTGTGAGAATGGAGAGACCTACTCGAATGACGAGATCCCGTTACCCGCGAAGAACCGACCGAATTCATCAATTATTGTAGTTGGCACACATATGGAGATACCTATTCGTTTGAGATATGATTTTAACATAAATACAACTCGAAAGTAATACAATATTATCTGCTATTACTTATTAAAAAAAATTATTTACCAAAATTTTGGTTTATTTTATGTACAATATTTACAATAGAATTAGAGTAGGTAGCACCCAGCATGATGCTACTTGGTGGGGATACAAAATGGCGCTTCTATGGAGAGAGTGTATACGTGTCGTAACTGCTGCGGTTACGTAACACTCTGAGCTTGTGTGCGCGCGATCGCGCGCCTATAAATTAATGCGAGCAAAAGCGCGCCACCTTTTTCGTCGCCGGCGCTCATCGTGTTCACTCGTCCCGGCGTGTCTCCTGTGCTTCAGCTCGAAGACTCGAAACTTGAAGATCGAAGAGAGAAGATGATGCTGGCCGACTGTCTTTTCCGAGACAATACAAACTGCTCTTTTCAGAGCAAACGCTCAGGCGTCAATCTCGCTGTTTCTATGGAAACAACGTCAATCACCTACAAACTCATTCACTTGCTCTAATTTCTCGTCCCCAATCCACTCACTTCTGTCACACTATCTTCTTTTTCAAATATCATGATTTTCGTGTTTTTTGCATTCACTTTCATTCCCTTTCTTTCCAAAGCTTCATTCATAATTGTCACCATCTCCTGTAATTCCCTAGCTGACGATGCAAGCAATACTTGATCATCAGCGTAAAGGAGACATTTGACATGTAATTCATCCATCCTCAACCCACAGTCACTATCTCTTTCAAATTCGTCAGACATCCATGAATAAGTTGAACAGCCACGGAGACGCTACACAATACACATCCCTAACACCTTTTTGGATATTAAACCAATCAGTGTATGCCCCGTTGACTCTTACGCAAGCACTGTAATTCACGTAAAGTGAGACTTTATAATATCATATTGTCATATGTACATTGTACGTACATTTGTGTAAAATATGTATATTCTGTAAGCAACCCAAAGTCCCAATAAAAATAGTTAAAAAGAACGAACGAAAGGTAGTACAAGTTTCCATTAAGTATTATTAGAGATATCGTAGGTACCTATGCTTCAAATACCTATACCTACTACGTACACTGTACAGTGACGATAATTGTGCTAGAAATTGTGTAAATAGTGATGCGATGTGTGCTTTGTAAGAACTAGGACTGACACTAAAAGGTAAAGGCTATCATTTAACTAGTTGGAAAAATATTGACTTTTCAGAAATAGTAGCAAAACATGGTTAAATAAATAGATACTTACCTATACACTATAGGTAGTTCTATTTTGCAGGTAAGGTAAGGATGTATCCTACGCCAACATTTTGAAAATTATGTTAGCTTCTTATCTTGTCTAAATATATAAAAGAAGAAACTGACTGACTGACTGACCGACATATCAACGCACAGCCCAAACCGCTGGTTGTAGAGAGTTCAAATTTGGTACGTAGGTTCCTTATAATATAAGGTGTAGGGGTGCACTCGGAAAGGATTTTTCAAAATTCACCCCCTAAAGGGGTGAAATGGGGTCCAAAGTTTGTATGGGTAAAAAAGATTAGTTAGACTATTTTATTCGATTCTTCACAGGAGTATTTCTAACGATAAATGAGTAAACACGTGTTTCAGGTTTTTTGAGAATTCAACCCCTAAAAGGGAGAAATGTGGTGACAAAGTCTGAAAATCAACATGGGTATTGCTTTTATGGTTTATCGGGTCGCTGATTACGAAAACCGCAACGATTTTGATATCCAACGTGGCGGACGTGAATTACCATCTCCCCTGTTGGGGTGAAATGGGGTTGAAATGTCTAAATACTAAACCGTTGGTTGTAGAGAAAGTCCAAATTTGGCACGTAGGTCCGTCCTACGTCCATACGGTCGTACGTCCTTATAAAGTTTAGGCCCCATCTCACCCCCGTAGGCCCCCTACGGAGGTGAGATGGGGGTCGTAAGTTTGTATAGGGAAAAAATATTAGTTAGATTATTTTATTGAAAACTTCCAAAGAGTATTACTAACGATAAATGTGTAAACACGTGTTTCAGGTTTTTTGAGAATTCAACCCCTAAAAGAGGTTATGGTGCAAAGTCTGAAAATCAACAAGGGTAATGTTTCTATAGATTATCGCTGATTACTATAACAACAATATTGAAATATAACAACAATACTGAAAATAAACAGGGGTATTGTTTCTATGGTTTATCGGGTCGCCGATTACCAAAACAACAACGATTTTAAAAACAAACGTGGTGGACGTGGAATACCTACCATCTCGCCTGTTGGGGTGCGATGGGGTTAAAATAACTAAATATGAGTATGGGTGTCATTTTTATGGTCTCTTGGTACGTTAATTCCGAAAATGCCATCGATTTTGAAATTTTATATTGTGGACATGAAAATTCTTAAAAGCATTTGCGCCAAATTGCAATTTAATCGGTCCAGTAGTTTTGCAGCAAATCGGTTGTAACAGACGGACTGACAGACAGCTGCACGTGATCCTATAAGGGTTCTATTTTTTCTTAAGGTATGGATAAAGAAACGCGTTATCCTAATAAATAGATTAAAAAAATAGTATTTGGTGCCATCTCAATCGTCGTCAATCGGTACCTAGGCCAGCGCGGGCGGCGCGTTGGGACAGGAGGAGTATCATCGGGAAACTTCCTGCATCCGTAATAAATACATTCAAGCTTTTCAACAATTATGTTAAGTCATTTCAGAATTCTGGGTTACGTTTATCTGGCTCAGAACAATACATTTTTCATTCATCAACGAAGAGAACCTCAATATCTTACAATAGAACATGACGACGTAACTTAGAACATGGTTTAGAAGCATTAAACCAATCTCGAATATCCCAAGTCGATAAGCGGAGGCTCGGGACATATAAAAGCTTTATACAAATAAAATGCACATTCGAGTTATGAATTTTGAAGTGAACTTTATTTGGATACAGGAAACGCTGGGATTGCTTGATTTGAGTGCTTGAGTTTTCGGTTTGATTTGATAAAGTGGAGTTGTGATAACATAAAAAGTATTTCCCAGTAATATTAGAAAAGCGAAAGTCTGTGTATGTTTGTTACTTCTTCACGCTAAAACGGCTGGAAGGATATGCAGATTGCAGATTATACCCTAACTTAACAAATAGCCTACTTTTTATCCTGAAAAAAAGAGCATCGTTCCCGTAGGATATGTATATTATATTTATATATGAACGGAAGCGAAGCCGCGGGTTAATGCTAGTATTAGGGTGTTGCTTATTTTCTAACCTCGTACTCTCACCCCCTTATTCTGTCCTAGGACCCGAAAAAGCGTCACTGATTTTTTATTTATTTTTTAAATTCAGTTTTAGGGGTCGCTACCGGCAAGTAACAAAACTCAAAAAAGATATGAAAATAGTTTTTTCTGTGTAGCATAATACTTACAGAACGTACATAATTGTATTGAAAAAATATAGAAAAAATTATCTAGTTCAATATGAACTACCAAATTTTTTTTCTGATACACAGAATAATTCACTTGATATATAACTAGATTGATACATTAGGTTATTCAAACAATATCACTGCTAAAAAATTAAAAACAAAACTATGTGAACCGAGTTTTATTAACATTTATCTCGGATTTTTAATGGGCGGTAGCGACCCCTAAAACTGAATTAAAAAAATAAATAAAAAATCAGTGACGTTTTTTCGGGTCCTAGAACAGAATGAGGGGGTGAGAGTACGGGGTTAGAAAATAAGCAACACCCTAGCTAGTATATATATAAACGGAAAAGTCCTTACTGACTGGCATATCAACGTAGAGCCGAAACTACTGAACTTAGAACTTTAAAAATTCTACAGTAGGTCAAGTATACGACGTACGCAAGGAATAAGAAGGAATAATTCAAAACTCATCCCCTGAGTGGTTAAAGTGGGGGTTAAAAGTTTGTATGGAAAATGCGTAATTTTTGAGTATGAGATATAAAACTTTGTGTACAGAATTTCCACTTAAAAACAAGAACCTTAGGCCTTATTATTACTTCAGGTGCAAACGAAGTTAAATGCATGGCTATTTTGAAAAAAAAAAAATAAGGATTTTTCAAACCTCATCCTTTAAAGGGGTTAAATGTGAGGTGAACGTTTTTTAAAGAAACTTGGGATTCTTTGAGTAATATTTCGTGTATAGGTTTTTCTATACAAAAGTAAGAAAACAAGTTACAGCATTTTTGGAAATTCATCCCCAAAAGGGGTTAAATGGAAAGTGGAACTTTGTATGAGAAACGTGGCCTTTATTGAGTTAGGGGTGCGGCATCTTGCGTGTACTCTTCATCAAAAACTGGGAATATTGAAATCACCGTTTTATAAAATTCAACCCCTAATGGAGTAAAATGGGGGATGAAAATTTGTATGAAGAGCTTGGGATTCTTCAAGTAAGAGTGATAATATTTCTTGTATAGATTCTTCTATACAAAGTAAGAAAACAACTTTCAGCATATTTGTAAATTCATCCTCGAAATGGATTAAATGGAAAGTTTGTATGAGAAACGTGGCTTTTTTTAATGGTTTGGCGGATACATTTTTCGTCAGAAACTGAAAATATCGATTTCAGTGGTGAAAGTTTGTATGAACAGTTTGGGATTATTTGAGTAAGAGTAATAATATTTCGTGTATATCATTGTTTTGTATAACATGTTCATTAGGTATTGCAAAGTAAGCAAATTAATTTTTTTTTTATAATATTCATCCCCTAAGCAGGTTAAATTTACAGTGACAACATTTGCATGTAATTAATATGAATAAGAGGTAGGCATATACGTATTTTTGTAAAATATTCATTTAAAACTGAGAAAATAAACTTAAGCCTTCTTGGGGAAATCATCTCCAAAATAGGTTTAATGGGAGGCGAAAGTTTTGATCAGAAAAGTGGGATTCTTTGCGTAAGTCTACTGATATTCCATGTAAGTATAGCCACTAAAATACTACTAGTCAGCATTTTTTTAATTGTATTGTCTAAGGGGGGACATGAAAGTTTATTTGAGGAATATATTCGTGTACAAAATAAAACTCTGCATTCGCTTTGGAAATATATTTAAATTTATTTAATTTATTTATTTTTTAATTTTATCTCCTATAGAGGTTATAATTGCAAGGCGAATACATGGTGTAACTTTGTATGAAACACGTGGGATTCTATGAGAGTCAAAATTACGTGTATTAGGCCTGCGTTGAAACGTAAAAAAAAATATTTAGCATTTTTAGTAACTGAGAATATTGATTTAAACGTTATCAGAAATTTTTAGCCTTGAGGGAATAAAACGAAAGGCCAGTGTTTGTATGAGAAATGTCGTATTTTTTGAGCAAGACACGAATAACGGCGCAAACTCATATAATAATCATTATATGTATAAGTTTTTAGAGTCTCTATTACGTACGACCACGACTCAATAGGAGTGTTAGGTATCTTGCGATAACAAGGCACCTAGATTAGTTCCGATTAAGTCTCCGTTAGGTACTACGACAGTCAATAAAGCATAACGATTCAAAGTTATCTTTAGGTATGACGAAGACAGAAAAATTAACAACATTACAATGGGAACATAGGATGTTGTTGTCCTCATTTTTGTAGTAATTGGTCACAAAAGTTATTTTTTTCTATCCCTTATCTTATTATCGTGTCCTTTACAACAGTAGGTAAGTCAATACATAATAATTTATTTCGAAACACAATTATGTTTTTCGAACTGATTTTTTAATGTGGGTAAATGAACACGTCTTTTTTTCATTGCTATGTAGTTAGATACAAGGATCGAAACGCAAAGAAAAGTTAAATTGCGCTCATACGTGGTCCATACCGGGCCTCGAACCCGGTATCTCTGGCTTACCGGTTCAATGTCTTGCGTGTTGCTCTTGCGTGATGTTGTATCTATAGCAAGTGAATTCATTATCAAGACCCAAATTGACGAATATACTCCTATATTCCGAACAATAATAGATGCATTAACTTTCTTAGCTTTTATTGATGGCACTTGGAGAGGCGAGAGCTGGACTAAGCTGTTTTGGGAGATTTGTTTAACACACTAGACATAGACAAAAGTGACGTTGCTTAACAGAAGCAGAAGAGCTTCTGTTAAGCAACGTCACTTTTGTCTATGATTTCGTTCGGCTCACCGGGAAGCAAATTGTCCCATGTGTTATGGCACGACGCGACTTTAATACAAATCTACCGAAAACTGTATGTATGCCCGCAAATTTTCATTAGTTGTGTTCTTTAAGAAACAATAAAACGGTAGAAAGTTAGGGTAGACTGGGTACGGTTGTAACAGGGTACGGTTGTAGCACCTCGAATATTTCCGAAACTAACTACAGGAGAGTGAGGGGTACAAGGGGAAAGGGACGCGGCGGACAGGCAGGAACACGATTACCAGTGTCTCTGCGCCGTCGGCGTGGTTAATACGCGTTCAGGAGGTTATATTGTGTTTTGTGCATCAAAAGTAAGTATTTTTGGTCGATTTCTTTTCAAATTATCTTTATTAATAATGCATGTTACGTTTCGTTGATTTTTCTTAGTGTTTGCTAGACGTTTACGGTGTGTAATCAAATGTTAGTTTGAGTGTAGGCTATGCTGTTTCGAATGTGGATTTATTTTACTGGCACAGGAGGGGGTTGGGTACGGTTGTAACAATTTTTGTGGGTAAGGTTGTAGTATTATTTTAAATCTTTGTTTATAGATGCCAAGAAAATGTGTCAGGAAGACATCTAGACGCGAAAATGATTACGAGTGCTTTAAACATGCTTACGATGAAGTGAAAAAAGGGAAGTCTTTGCGGCAAACAGCAGAAATATAAGAAAAGGGACAGCTAAAGGAGCCAGGAAGGGAAAAGGGAAGGGAAAGAAGAGAAAGGCTGATTCAAAATTATATTATAATGCTGAATCTTCAGAGGATGAAGACTTAACTGCAATGACAAAGATTCTGATTAAGTTTATGACAACTTTGTTGATTTGTTGTTAAATATCTTTTAATTGGTGTTGATGATAATAATAAGTACGGTATTAACTTTGTTGAATTTGATTGTTTTTTGTAGTTAGTTAGTTGCGCTGGGCATTTTCCGCAAGTCGACATCCAACGTGCCTATTTTGCGTGAAAAGGGGGTAGCGCTACTCCAACCACCCCAGCTCCTCCACGAACCTAAGCAAAGCCTTGATGTTGCTTATGGCTTCGTGTCCGGTACTTGGAGATCCTAGGTATTTCATCCTGTATCCTTCTACCTGTTTGCAATCTAGTAGAATATGTTTGGTGGTTTCTTCTGCCTCCATGCATGCTCTGCATACTGGGCTGTCTGTTATACCTAAATTGAAGAGGTGTTTGTTCAGAGTATTATGTGCCGTTATTAATCCTACTATCTTGCGTAGTTGGTTCCTGTGGATTCTCAGTAAGATGGTGGTGAGTTTGTGGTTCCTATTCGGAAGTATTTCTTTTGTTTGTCTACGCGTTCCCATGTCTTCCCAGTATTTTTGGTGTTGGTATAATGTATGTTGGTTCATTATGTTGTATATTTAAGATTGTGGTAGGGGTATTATTGGCTCTGGCCCGCATGGCGGTGTCTCTGATCCCTTACGGGCCAATTCATCCGCTGCGTCATTGCCTCTCGAGCCGCTGTGTCCCTTTATCCATTGTAATGTTACCGTATTTTTATCATCGCACACGTCTGTGATGCTGCGATGACATTCGTATATTAAAGCAGAGGTACACATTTCACTGTTTAGTGCTTGTAGTACGGATTTGCTGTCTGAAAGTATTCGTATGTTTGTGTTCTGAACCTGGCGTCTTTTTATAGCGTTGCAGGCTTCTATTATTCCTACGCATTCAGCTTGGAATACCGTGTTGTGTACACCTAGGGGTTTAGAGATGTGCATACTCAAATCCTCCGAGAATACACCACATCCCGTTCCTTTCTCAGTTTTTGACCCGTCCGTAAAGATTCTCAGGTCCTCAAGGTTGAGCCCCTCATTCGGGTCTTCTGTTAGGAGTATGACGTATTCCTTCTTGCAGGTTAATGTCTTAGGTATCTTGTCAATTGGTGCTTCTACTGTAGGGAATTTTGTGATCATTTCACTGTAGATCTTTGTGTGTTGGGTATTGCTATTCGTCCATAGGTTTAGGCTTTTTAGTCGTATCGCCGTAGCGGCTGCTTCTCTTTGTATATGTATGTGCAGTGGCGTGAGACCTAGGATCATCTCTAGTGCCGCGGTAGGAGTGGTCCTCATGCAACCCGTTGCGGCCGTGCATGCTAGTCTTTGTGTTTTCTGCAGGCCGGCAATCGCACACGCTAGTTGCGTTCTGGGCCACCATACCACTGCTCCGTAGCTGATCATAGGTACGATTACCGTTTTGTATAGCCACAGAATGATGTGCGGGGCGAGACCCCACCTTTTGCCTATCATCCTTCGACATTGCCAGAAGGCGACTGTGGCTTTGTTTAATCTGTTCTCAAGATGCTTGTTCCAGATCAGTTTGTCATCTAAAGTTATCCCTAGATATTTTACTTGTTTGGAGAGTGTAAGCTTTGTACCGAAGAGGCTTGGCATTGATGACCCCAGTTTACGTTTGTGTGTGAAGAGAATTGTGTCAGTTTTCTTGGGGTTTACCGATAGGTCATTCTCCTTGCACCATTTCTCTACTATTTTTAGTGCTGTTTGTGTGAGTTCACACAGTGTGCTTGTTACCAGCCCACTGATAAGTATGACAAGGTGAAGGTTGTTTTTTGTAATAAAGCTCATTAAAATCACTTGTTTTTGTTTATTTTGGGTATGTTACAATCGTCCCCCATCACTGTTACAACCGTCCACGGCATGGGGACGATTGTAACAGTGGCACACAAACTGAACAATGCCTTGCTACACAACGGCATATATGATATTTATTTTAAATGTATTATTAACTCAAAAGAGTATTCTTCAATTTGTAACGTTGTATTTAGTTCTTAGAGCTGTTTTAGCGATGATATTGTAGCGATTCACATGTTCTCGTCATGTGCTCGCCATCGTAAGACACATCATCATTGTCATCATCAGGTTCCCAACACATTGGCATCATATTCATTCATATTCATTTATTTATAATATTCTCAATATTACACGTCAATACATAAAAATCATTTATAACTTAATACATATACAAATTTAATTAACATTAACTCGTATATAGCAAATCCGTATATAAGTATTATTATTTTATAATTTAACATTCAAAAATTCATATTTCGCCATCTAATACTAAAATCATCACATAATAAATACAATACAAATGCCTAAAAGAATTAGCAGTATGAATGTTTACGAAAGCAAGTAAAAATATTCCAATAACTAAGCATCCTACCTTTTAAAAAATAGCAAATTACTATTCACAAAAATTACCAACGAAAGAATTGAGCTTTATTCATACTGCATAAGGATCAAAGTTATGGGCGTGGGCGTGTCTGTGGGCGTGTCCAAAGTGTCCAGAGTATTCACCATGTTCAATATATCTAGAGTATCTGGCGTATCTAACGTATTCAACATATCTAGAGTATCTGGCGTATCTAACGTATTCAGGGTGACCAGCGTGTCGGGGAATATTGGTATAAATAGGGACGGATTTTATAGAGTTCATTCATTCTTTCTTGCAACTTCGAACGGGTAACATTAATCTCTGGCATTAAGGTACTTACTAAATATAATTTTAAGGCGAATTTCTGTTGGAATTTAGATTATTTTTCGGGATTATAATTATTCATTAAAATTTATTGGGTCTTTGTTGTTTGAAAGCTATTAAGCTTAATTACATGCCAGAAATAGTGTTTTGGTACATGGTTGCCGGATGAAAGATATTTAACCTTGCGGCTGTTAAACGAATATCTTTCAGACTCTTCTAGTTTTACCCGAGTTAGGCGACTCGGGCACTAGCCATATATAAGTGCAGTGAATAGCCTACGAGTGTGGATAGTTTTGTTTGGTGAAAGCAAGGACCACACGTGATGGACATGCGGGCCTTTCCGCGCTTGCCGAAGCCAAATGGACCTCCATGCTCGGTCTCATATACTTATATTTATATGTCTGCTTTATATACACATATTAGGGCGAGCTACTCCATGCTTCCGGCGTCTCATTAGCCGCGTGGGGGGGGGGGGGCGGCTCAAATACACCGATGATAGTCACTTCTTCGGGCTAATCACCCGAACTTACAGTTCAGTTTAGCTAGGCCCATACACGTTTAAATATAAATATGAGACCCAGGTCTCTAGTGTTCTTTGTGCTAGCTAGGGAACAGTGTATCCCATCAAAAACATAAATGTAAAATGAGAGCCAAGTTCAATATCGCGTGCACTTCGCCGACAAAAGAATTAAGATCTGCAAGGGTGCCAAGTTCTTTGCTCTAAAATTTTTAGATACAAGGACATGCGACATACTCAATGCATTTATTTTACTTGGGGAGTAATTCAATATCAAGATTTGACTTGGCTAGTTTTCATAAACTAACTAAATTTTATAAAAGTAACATATTCATAGTCATAGTTCATTATCAAGCTAACAGTATAAGTAACAAGACGTACACTAACTTGCGTACTTACCTTTACGAAAATAGGTTAATGATTTGATTGATTTTGATTTATAATATAAATTTATATTTTAAAACTAGCCAAGTCACGTCTTGATATTGAATTACACCCCAAGTAAAATAAATGCATTGAGTATGTCGCATGTCCTTGTATCTAAAAATTTTAGAGCAAAGAACTTGGCACCCTTGCAGATCTCAATTCTTTTGTCGGCGAAGTGCACGCGATATTGAACTTGGCTCTCATTTTACATTTATGTTTTTGATGGGATATCATTACTTTTTGTACAGAATTTATTATGATGTGTAAATTACTTAATTATTATTTGTTAATTAGTTCTGTGTGCTATTCTAGTACATCTTTTGAAAGTTTTGAACAAACAAAGAATTTTCCAAAACGGTTAGTACGTATTGGATTTTTATGTGCATGTATGTGTAAGTGTGTGCGTGTGAGTGTAAGTATATGCTATTCTAGTATATCTTTCAAACAAAAAAAGAATTTTCGAAATCGGTTTATAAATGACAGAGTTCTGAGGCAACAACCATCAATAATAATAATAATAATAAAAAACATAAAAAAATCACTGTTTTAGATTTTTATATGTATACACACACAATTACTAAGCTGGATGCCAAATTTCACCTTTCTAGGTCACCTGGAAGTGGGTTAGGTTTTTGATTACTAGTCAGTCAGTCAGTCAGTCAGTCAGTCAGTCAGTCAGTGATAAAAATACCGTTTTTTGGACTTTAATATCTCAATAACTATTTAACCTATATTAATGAAATTTGGGGTTCTACTTGTTCTAAAGGATCTTAATACATAAGCCAAATTTCATTTTTTTATGTTAAATAGATTTGGAGTTATTGGGGGGTCAAAAGTGGCTCCAAACGGTTCGTGTAATATAACACACGGCTGCTGCTCGCCAGTTCCTGCGGTGAACTTGGCTGGACACGCTGCCGCGTGTCTAGATAGTAATAGGTACACTAATAGGAATATTAGGATAGGGTTCTTTATCTTCCGAGCGATCGGCCATTCATCATTAACTAACATAACATCTATTCAAATTATTTTAATCTCGTCAGATACAGTAAATGCAGATGTTAACCTACTGTTTTATTAGTGTTTATGGCTCGGGTTGTCTGTAGTAAAAAACAAAATCTTGTGACAGTTTATAAGGAATGGAATAGAGAAATCTGTTATTTAGACCTTTCAGATATTTAGAACCTTTAATTTTACATAGATATTTGTAGAAACAATTACATAATTTTTACCGATTATGATTTAAAGTAATGTACATTTGTTATAGCCTTAGTGTTAGAATGGCAACATTAAAGTTAGGTCGAATCAGCTGACAGATGACATTCGCCCTTTCAATGAACAGAAATAATATTAAACTATGTTATAATTTTGATAAGGAAATTGTGTATAGTATTGTGTATAGTATGGAAAACAAAGCATTCCTATGGCTGGATTTGGAGTATCTGAAGTGTAAATTGCTAAAAGAAGCCGGGGACTTATGGATGACAATAATGAAAGTTATTCGTTCCCGTATTTACATCACAGACCTCAGAACTGAATTAATTTATATCACAGAGGCGTAGAAGAATTCCTTTATCAGAATGAGTCAATCGAGAGTTGAAAGATACTTCGAATGGACACAATAGTCTTTATGTCTCAAGGACGAAGGACATTATTTTTGGTTTATAGTTAAACGAAAAACCAAGTACTACAACTCATTTGCTTATAATGAATGGAATGGGAATTCATTTTGTCCACGAGTGAAGGGAAATCGTGTTGTTTAATAAAGTAATAGTAAAGTTTCATAGTCTCAGAATAGATCTGAGAGAGATCTTTTCCTCTAAAAGAGCCCGAAGGCCATTAAAAGATTATAATTAGCAATCATACGGCATCCAGGGACATGGGTTTTGGTGATATTTAAAATAACACACCGAATAAATACAAAAGATGAATTGTTTTAATTTTCAAAGAACGGTATTCCCCCAATTTATATGTGAAGTAACCATGTTCTTATCCGATTGCTCACGTTTGGTAGCCGACATTCTTTTAACAAAACTAAATGTTTTTGGGAGAATGAGATGATAGCATTACAGTATAACACAGTCTAATGATAATATTTTGTATGCGGTCGAAGGATTTCAATAAAACTCAGAATTCTATTCACCAACCAATTACTTCTTGTTTAGACCTAGTCTACTTTAGAATATCATACTAAAACTTACTAAAAGTATGAATCCCATACCTTAATTCCATATTAAATTATCAGAATAAAATTATTTAATTTAGTCAAACATGAAAACTTAAGATTCATTAAATTTGTAATAAAATTTTATAGTTTCAGCAACTTCAATCTATTTATAGATTTGTTATGAAGCACTGCTTCATAAAGTACAAAATTACTTGCCTACTAAACATTTTAGAACAAAGACATGCATTTTTAAGAACTAAATTATCTTTCATCTCAGAAATCTAATAATATTTGGTTTTGATTCATGTATTGATCTTTATTGTTACATAGAGTAATCTAATATATATCTATACCTAACTTGTGGACTGGATGAGTTTCATATTTCATATAGAATTAGATAATATTTAATAGAGTGGAATATCCCATACTGAGTCATGCTATAGGAACTGTAGATATATTGAAGGCTAGATTACACAGGAAACATTACATTTATATTTTGAGGATAGATAACATTAAGTTAAAAATATAAATAGTATAAAGAACCAAGTAAGCAGAAGGATAGAAGCTAGGGTTGAAAAGGAAACAGATTACACTTTTATTAGGTTCAATTAACAAAAATACATAGTAGTATAGGTTTGAAGGTACTTAACGGCACATCACGGCTACATATCTCCTAAAAGAAACTGAGTTACTACAACAACGTTGGATCCTGCCCTAGACGAATCACACCTATACAGATCACACTTTGGCCATTAGATTTAAGAAATGTTCAAGCTCAAATTGTTATAAAGATCCTTTTCATATTCAGATTTGTTTAGTTGTAGGATATAGAAGACTGGGAGCTGCCGTTAAGATATTCTTAGGTAATTGTTGTAAGATTTCCTTAGGGCTTCGTTGTAGGAGTAGAGTTTAGTGAGGAGGGTGAAGCAGACGAAGGACCTGTACATTTAGTTAGGGCTTAGCATACATAACAATTGGCGCGCGTTACCAGGATATGTTTATTTAGTAGTAGCCTCGTATCATCATTGTTTAATTGCTGGCGTAACCAGAATATTCGTCGCATTGCTGTTCGTCGTGTGGTTCCATGTCTTGTTGTCTTCTTGCGTTTTGTAGATCGACAATTGTTATTTGTTTTGGAATTTTAGTGGAGTTGCTAGTGACGTTTTATTGAAGGGATCTTTGAACACTTGAGCTTTAAATTATGCCCTTTGGGTACAATTGTTGACGTGAGAATGGAAAAGAGATTCGCCGTGATGGGTTGTTTGGTGTAATAGAAAAAGTGTGGTAAGGTAATCGTATGAAAGTGTAATATAATTAATTTAGAAACACCATTAAGTATCGGTTGGAAATTATTTATTGGAATAAAGTAAAATAACAAATATTATCATCAGCTATTATTATTCGGACCTTACAACATGGCAATACTAAATAGCTTTAATATTAAATAACGATTATTTATTATATCACTAGGTAAATTACATTTAAAAAGAATATTAAACAATCGATCATAGAAATACATCATACCTTTGACTTCTTCTGTTGGCTTGCTCTGACCGAACTGAACTGGAACTGGGCTGCCGCCCCTTTTTATGTCACGATCAAAACAAGTCTCGGAAGAGTCGGAAGTCAATATAGATTTACCTACCATTATTTAAATATAATCTCGACAAAATAGTTAATGGCTGTTAGAAAGACATATTATAATTGATAGCCACTTTTAAGGTTGTATCGGATAATATAACATTTATTAATTATTTATTTCAAATCTAAAGGGACTAGTCAAAAACAATATTGTAACAACTCAGTTCATTAATTAATAATGGCAACAATAATAAACTCTTTCATAAAAACAATTTAGCATTTTAAACATATATTATAAAGCTGCAATGTACTTTTAACATATTAAAGTAAATCAACTCATAATAGTACAATATAATAAAAAAATAGAACTACCTTCAATTGACATTCATTTATCTATTACGGCCATACTGACAAGTACTTCGCTCTCGAAGTATCTTAGTTAATTCGAAAAATAAAAATAAAAAAAAAACACTGTTAATATGAGATTGTTCTATTCACAATGACGCGTAGGTAGTTCAACTGTAATTTGATATAAACGACGTAAAAAAGAATTGACAGTTGCATCGTTGTGAATTGAAAAATCCCTAAGTGATATGCCACGACCTTGTTACATATTTACATAAATAAACAAAATTACACATTAGATTTACCAATCATCAGTGGAATCATACGACACCATTATGATCAAGTGCCTAGACATACTACCTCCGTACGCCCGCTGCCAGTGTGATAAGGTAGTACCAAGCAGTTAATCGACCAGCGGTACACACATACAAAATAAATACGTTTTCATTATGTTCAACAATCATTCTTACTAATAATAATCAATTCATGTTAGGGCATCCTCAACAGCTGCGTTTTCCTCGACTAGTTCGCCGGGCCAGTATCGCAACTTTTCTTTTGAAATAACAATATTTCGTAAATTACCCAGACCTCTAAGGGCATATCTATCATTCGGGAGTAAAGATGAAATTTCGTATGGTCCTTTGAACTTTGGTTTCAATTTGTCATTGCGTCTGTGTTCCTGATTAACGTAAACTAGGTCGCCTACTACAAATGTCATGTTATTGCGTCTGGTAGAGTCAAAGCGTTTTTTGAATTTTTCAGCGGTTTCAATTAAACGTTGTTTAGCTAATTCTCGATCAGCTTCAATATTAATTGGGGGTCCCAAAGAGTCACGGTCAAGTACATCATCCAGCCGGGCTTGTATAGATGGTATATTGGCATCAACTCCGATAAGTAAACGAAGTGGAGAGAAACCAGTAGATTTTTGAATAGTCGTATTTAATGACTGCTGAATTCTCCACAATTCGTTCGGCCAATCTGACGAATCTCTATTACACACCGTACTGAGCATATTGATTACTGTAAAAACGTAACGTTCTACTTGACCGTTGCTCCTTGGAGTGCCAGTAGCAATCAAATGGTGCTGTATATGTAATTCGCGAAACAGTGACTGAATTTGGTTGGAACTAAAATTGGTTCCTCGATCGGTAATTACTAAAGAGGGCGCTCCAAATAAAGTCACTGCTTCACGTATTATTGGCACTAGTTCGTCAGCACTCAATGTTTTTAAGGGTTTCAGCAAACAGAACTTTGTAAAAGCGTCAATTGTTAGCAATATATATCGGTATCCTTCATTTGATCTGGAAAAGGGGCCTGTACAATCTAGATGTATTGTATGAAAGGGAATGGCAGTTTTTTTTATAGGATGTAATAATCCTTGTTTTGGACCATGGTGTCCTTTTCTTTCTATGCAAACTAAACAGCGCAATATATACTTTTTTACAAAAGCTGCCATTCCCGGAAACCAGAAATGTTCACGAATTTTGTTTATTGTCTTCTCATAACCTACGTGGCAGTTTTCGTCGTGGAATAGCCGTAAAATGCTTACACGATAGCCTTTTGGAATGTATAACTTAGGTGTGCCATTGGGCTGTACTTTATAGTGTAATAAATTATTACTTATTGTGTATTGGTTTTGATCTAATTCTCCTGTCCGTATCTTATCTATTAAAATTTGCGTTTCTCTGTCATTTTGCTGTGCTATCTCTAACCAAGATTCGGGATCATTAGTCACATTGACGGTACATTGTAGGGTGGGGGTATCTGCAGGATTTCGGCTTAAAAAATCAACATGGCTAATGTATTTTCCTTTTCGATAGACGATTTCAAATTGAAAATCCTGCAGGTACGTCCACCAACGGGCTACTCGGGGAGAAAGATCCTTTTTATTCATCGTAGCTTTAATAGCGTTACAATCGGTTATAAGTTTAAAGTTAATTCCGAGAAGGTAAACACGAAAATGTTTCATAGCATTAAAAATGGCCAGTGTTTCTAAATCGTATGAACTATACTTTGATTCAGCCGGTGAAGTTCTTTTGCTAAAGTAACCTATAACTTTGGATTGTCCGTCAATTTTTTGTATCAAAATGGCGCCATACCCTAAAGAACTAGCGTCAGTATGTAATTCTGTGTCGAGATCAGGATCAAATATGGAAAGAGGAGGGGTAGAAGTGAGTTGATCAATGACGTATTTTCTTGCAGTATCCTGCTCTTCTCCCCATTCCCATTTTTGATTCTGTTTTGTTAGCATGGTAATATAAGCAGTACGGGTGGCAAAATTTGGAATGAATTTTCGAAAATAGCTTGCAAGGCCCATGAATTGGCGTACTTGCTTAACGGTTCGTGGTATTGGTGAATTTACCAATGCTGATACCTTATTTTCGCTTGGCCGCACCCCTTCGTGTGATATTTGGCGGCCCAAATATTCAATGGTGGTAACAAAGAATTTACATTTTTTAAGATTGACTGTAAAACCAGCAGAGTTTAAAGCCGACACAGTTTGTTCTAGGTACTGTAACCCTTGTTCAATCGTTGTAAATGGTATCAAAATGTCATCTATGTATACTAGTAGGAAATCTAAGTGTTTTACTGCTTTTGATATTGCTCTCTGAAACACGGATGGACCATTACAAATTCCAAAAGGCATTTTCAAAAATTCGTAGTGTCCATCCGGTGTTACAAACGCAGTGTATTTAATTGAATCTGGTGAAACAGGAATCTGGTGAAAGCCATTCTTCATATCAAGTGAAATATAATATTTAGCTTTTCCCAATCGGTCTATTTGATCCTCGATGAGAGGGAGAGGGTATCTATCCTTTTCGACAATTTTATTTAAAGATCTGTAGTCAACGCATAACCTATCATTTCCATCTTTTTTTTTGACAAGGAGGACTGGACTTGCAAAAGGAGAGTCGCTTTCTTGTATGATCTTATTATTCAAAAGAGTTTGTACGATTTCTTTTACCTTCTCTCTCTCATGCGGGGATAGACGATATGGCCGATAATGAACACAACTGTTATTTTTTAATTGTAATTTCAAATCACCTGTTTTAACAGAACCAACTTTTGACAAAACATCTGGGTACTTTTGAAAAATACTCTTAATTTGATCTTGTAAATTACTGTCCAAATTGTCCAGATTTGACATTAATTCATTCATTAATTCATCATCATTTTTGACTGTACAATTAACATTAACATTCATGGCTGAGTACTGCTTACGTACTAGCCTACTACCGTCGATATCCGTTACGATTTCAATATCAGAGTGTTGAATAGCATTTCTTCCAATTAAAAGATCATAATCAAAATATTGGTTTTTTACAACAAACACATCGATTTCAAGACATATGTCATCAAACCTGACGGGTAAGGTGGTAATGCCTAGCGTTTCCAAAACACCGCTACCTATGCCATTCACATATGTTAAGCAAGGTACAATATTACACTGAAGACGTTTAGCAATGGATTCTTTCATCATGCTGCAATTAGCTCCAGTATCAATTAGACAATCAATAATTATATCGTGAATTGAAACTCGGGTGAGCTTCAATTCAGTTTTTCTAAAAAATTTACTTCGTTACTGGTAGATGGCTTATCTGAACTAGCAGCGGTAGCACGTGCTTTATGGAAACATACGGCCTCGGTGTGACCGTTTTTTTTACAGTATGTACAAAATCTGTCGAGTACCTTGTTGACAGGAATCGTTGGCTTACTCGTGAGGTCAACCTGCCGGAGGTTTGTATTCCTAAGACACTGCCTACTGACGTGCCCTAATTTACCACACGAAAAACATCTTTTTTCAGTAATATCAGAATAATTATCTAATTTTACACGTTTGGGTCTAATGGGGCCTGTGGGGCTCTCAGAAACGTGTTGCTCGAGAGGTCGTTTTTTGGGTTTCATGTAGGACGTAAAAAGCGATATTAATTCAGACGACGTTTTTACATTGCTATTGAGTGATGCCATTCTAACATTTACATCGCTAATACTGCCACAAACAAGCTCGATCAGTTGATTTTCAGTAAATGCTATCTTAGTATTGCGTAACAGTCTAATCTTTTCCCTCGCGTATTCACAATAAGACTCTGCCGAGTCTGATGTAAAAGAAACTGCCTTTGAAAGCTTCTCAGAGAGATTTCTTTTTTCTGGGTATAAGTCGGTCAAGTCATTACGGAAATTTTCCCAGGATCGCCCATTAGTCGGGTTCCAAGACTCGAACCATAATAAAGCGGAGCCCTTCAGGGCCTTACCGGCTTTAGCAACGGATCCAATACTGCTCCATCCGAATTCCTTGGAAAGCGCCTCAATGTTGTCGCACCAGCTTCCGGCACCGTTGTCGCTCGTCGCGGGGTTGAAAACAGGCAGGGCCACGTCGTCATCTGGTCGGCGCTGTCCTGACACAGCATCACGTATCGCCTTAAGGAGGCCCTCCAGACTAGCAGGTTCCATGCTGAAACTTGTACAATGATATATTAGGAAAGGCCTGGTTTATCCCTACTTCTGATAATAGAAAAAGTGTGGTAAGGTAATCGTATGAAAGTGTAATATAATTAATTTAGAAACACCATTAAGTATCGGTTGGAAATTATTTATTGGAATAAAGTAAAATAACAAATATTATCATCAGCTATTATTATTCGGACCTTACAACATGGCAATACTAAATAGCTTTAATATTAAATAACGATTATTTATTATATCACTAGGTAAATTACATTTAAAAAGAATATTAAACAATCGATCATAGAAATACATCATACCTTTGACTTCTTCTGTTGGCTTGCTCTGACCGAACTGAACTGGAACTGGGCTGCCGCCCCTTTTTATGTCACGATCAAAACAAGTCTCGGAAGAGTCGGAAGTCAATATAGATTTACCTACCATTATTTAAATATAATCTCGACAAAATAGTTAATGGCTGTTAGAAAGACATATTATAATTGATAGCCACTTTTAAGGTTGTATCGGATAATATAACATTTATTAATTATTTATTTCAAATCTAAAGGGACTAGTCAAAAACAATATTGTAACAACTCAGTTCATTAATTAATAATGGCAACAATAATAAACTCTTTCATAAAAACAATTTAGCATTTTAAACATATATTATAAAGCTGCAATGTACTTTTAACATATTAAAGTAAATCAACTCATAATAGTACAATATAATAAAAAAATAGAACTACCTTCAATTGACATTCATTTATCTATTAGGTGCATGTCGCCTCGAAATATATTTTGGTGCATTTATACACAAATTATAGTGAATAGAGTAGCTTCTTGATATGACACACGATATTTTTCTTATTTCACATAGTAATAGTACCTAAAACAAAAGATTTACATTAGAATAAAGTGAGTTTGCGTATCAATAGATATGTTACATAATAATTGATTGACAGTTGACAGTTCATTCAGGTATTGGATTATTTGAGATACAATCAAATTCGTTACGTTTGTGTTAACACTACAAAAAGTTATTTGTAATACTGATTAATAATTAAATAGGTGGTTTTTTTAAAGTAAAAACATAATCAAGGCTGAGTGAACAAAACGCCTTCTGAGCAGGTTGATTTGACAAGTTGACAAGTGACAGGGTGTTATCTGTTATCACTTATCATTAATTAATATGATATCGAGATGGAATGATTATTTAAATAAATTTAATTTTAATATAGATATAAAGTCGGAATGTTGTAGGAAATTAGTTAAGTGAGGTAGAATAGAGATGTCATTGTTCTTGACTACAGGAAATATGAGTTTGTGAAGATTTATTTTTACATCAGTTATTAGTTCAAGTTGTGTTGAAAATTAGTTATGAAACTAAAGTTAAGTTATGAGAGTACTAAGGATTTATTATTTGGGGGGGCGAGGGTTTATTTATAGGCTTTAACTCAATCTAGGAAAGGTTTCAGAATAAGATCCGATAAACATGACTCAACTACAATGTTAAACTTTGTATAAGGCCCCTAGCCACAATATTAAGTTATTAATCTTTTAGCTCATTTTAAGACCTGTTAGAATCATTGAATATAGTAATTATAAAGAAAAGTAGGAGTGCTAGTGAGTCAGTATCTGGGGGGGCGATCTCTTTTGAGTTTCTTTTAACTTAACACATAATGAAACAAATGAAATGAAAGTAATTTTATTAAAATAATTAAGGCACATGTATGGCTTATGGGTCATTATTAGAATCGCTTGGTTATATATGTTCACATGTCGTATAAGGGTATGATAATAGAACCAGACAAGAAAACCAATTGACATATATTTAATTTATTTTTGAAGAAAAGTAAATATGTCTGTATTGTTATCATCAGATTTTATTACACATTAGTCATGATACTCGGGTTACATTTTAGATGTATAGTAGATTTGGTCCAGAGCTTGCCGTTGAAATCCAAAAATCTGGAAAGTAAAATGAATAATTATTGAAACAAGTTAGATTAAATGTTATTTGTTATTAAACAGACGTAGAAAGCTATACAGTACATTCACATACTTTAATTTGAGATATAAACATTTATAACACTAGTCAAGGAAAATAAATTAAGTTCATAAATAAACTGCTCGACTTCAACTGGAATAAAAATTGTAATCAGGTGATGGAAACAGATTCAAGAAAACGATAGGATGAAGACAAGAAAAGAATTAGCAGTAATCATAGGAAGAAATTAATAAAATTTCGACCCCGAAGAAGTACCTACTGTTTTTGATCAAAGTCATTTCCATGAAAATTTGCATGAAGATATTTTTAAACAACTATGTTTTTCGGAACTGAAACAAGAAGATAAATAATATTACCTTGTAAAGAAGTTTCAATAAGTTGCAGCAGTAGATGTAGGGAGTTCAAGTCATTCTTCATTAATTTTGTTAATTCAAGATTAATTTGCACTGAAGAAGTCAAGATTTACGAGCAGAGTCTGGAAATAGAAGACAGAAGATATTAGAATCAAGAAAAGAGCATAAATTGGCGTACAGAAGAATCAAGGTTTACTTTATGAACAAACGCAGTTAAAACTTTTGTTAACTTACGTTTTGATAGTATGTTTCAGGTGGCGTGGAGTTCGATTTCATCACATATTGTTCAATTATCCGGGTCTCATTATATTTGCATACATTTTGAGATATAACTTAAAACCGTTGCGCGGAGGTTAACGTAATTGGTTTGATTCTGTAACAAAAACAAATTTTGATTGTAAACATACAACACGATCTTTCTTTACTCGTTATTTTAGCCAGATCATAGTAAAATGCGTAGAAAATAGTTACCTTATTATTGTAGACTCATTTTATCACAGATTTCTTCATAACAATTAGTTTTATTGTTCATTATTCTTCTATTCGTAATTTCATTCCCATTTTGTAGAATATATATAGGTTATGGAAATTTTTTGACATTTGACATGTCATAAGACAGTGTTGCCAGGTTAAAGAGATAAGATGACATAAATAGTAGACTATTGTTAAGGTAAAGATTCACTTGCCTAGTTCATAAGATATACGTAGCATTTATAGAAAGTAGTTTGATATATTTTTATGTACTATTTAATTATACAACGTATTAGTATTTAAGTAATTTGTCAATCAAAATCTAAAGTTCAAAAGGGATATTAAGATAACATCGATTAAGGTATCGATTACAGTCGAAAAAAAAAAAAAAACAATAGTGATGTCATAATATAAGTTGTACCACAGTATAGGTATTGTAAGTTAAGGTTCGAATGTGGTTGTACGCAAATTTCACTAGAGGTCACTAGTAGTATATTTAATCGAAAGTTTTGCGTAATGGATCGTTTCCGTTGATACGTATTTTGAGTCTCTTTAATAAGTTGAAATTCGATAAGTTTCAAAAGGGTAGTTAGAGGTGTATTGAACCAGGTGGATAAAATAATTACGAGTTTTATTAGAGAATAAAAAAAAAAAATAAAAAAATAATACGAAATGTGTGAAGTGGATGGACAATTTTATTATTTATATTAGAGAAAATCTTTATTTTGATTTTGATGTAAGAAGTAAAGGAGAACTTGGGATTTTATAGGAAGGTAAAGTAGTATGGATTTTGAATACATAATGGGTGATGTTCTTCTGACTAAGTCGATGCGGAAAAACGAATGTAGGAGCCTGTAGTGCGATGTATGAGAGGATGAATGAGTGGACTTTTTGAGTTGGATGTTGTCTGTATGTATTCAAGCTAAATTCGAAAGTATTTGGATCCGAAAAAGGGGGGGTTTTTCTATCTTTAGAGGTACGAACGGGAGTATTTTCTAAAGACATCAATTGGTTTGCACATACTTAGAAGTTAGGCTTAGTAAATCGAAGTTTCGATTTAAGACCCATGTGCGGTAGTTTGTGCGAAACAATACTCTACAGTGCCTGCGGGCTAACCTTCTACGAGCACGAGCAGGAACGTGCAGGTTTCACACACACCCATGTCAACGATTAGATTGGCCAACTGTATATTTTTAAAGAAAAAGAATTGTGTTCTGGTGTGTCCGTAAAGGCAGGATAAAACTAAATTGGTATATTTGTATGAACCTCTGGTATAATAGTATTATTTAGCATAATTTTGAAATGAAACATTTTTTTTTTCACAATTCGACTAGTAAGTCTATAGTCTTACAAGAACGAAAAAAAAAAAAACACAATTGTATGATTATAGAGCTGAAATTGGCTTGTTTATTTTTGATGTGATACACGCACCGAGAAAGGAGAGTCTCATGTGATTTTGGAGAAGAATTTGAAATCGGAATCAGTTATTGAATTGAAGTAAGGATGAATATTCAGTATCTATACCAAAGATCTTGCTATGTTGTCTGAGGAGATTTTTGTCAATTCATCGAAGAATTCGTACAATGTGAATTCGCAAATGAGGCTGAGCAATGGGCAGGTCAAGTTTGAGGTGTTTAGGCAAAATCGTGCTAATAGGGCTTGTTTGACTCACAACCAAACATTTCTTACGATGTGGTCGAGATTTGGAGAAATATATTCACGATTCAATGATATTATTCTATGGTTTGAATTCTGATTTAATACACAAGTGACTTTCCAAGTATTGGTTTAAATACACACACATTTAAGGGTTCGAATACTGACGGATTTAGAATATCCAACATTATCACAAAATGTTATTTGCTTAACGACTAATTTGTCTTATATATAAATTTTTTAGTTTGTTTTGCATTTCAGTAGGGGAATGCGAAGTTTTACGTTATTTGACAATGTCAATCCACTTCAAACTTTCGCAGGGGGGCGGTTGTAGCGATTCACATGTTCTCGTCATGTGCTCGCCATCGTAAGACACATCATCATTGTCATCATCAGGTTCCCAACACATTGGCATCATATTCATTCATATTCATTTATTTATAATATTCTCAATATTACACGTCAATACATAAAAATCATTTATAACTTAATACATATACAAATTTAATTAACATTAACTCGTATATAGCAAATCCGTATATAAGTATTATTATTTTATAATTTAACATTCAAAAATTCATATTTCGCCATCCAATACTAAAATCATCACATAATAAATACAATACAAATGCCTAAAAGAATTAGCAGTATGAATGTTTACGAAAGCAAGTAAAAATATTCCAATAACTAAGCATCCTACCTTTTAAAAAATAGCAAATTACTATTCACAAAAATTACCAACGGAAGAATTGAGCTTTATTCATACTGCATAAGGATCAAAGTTATGGGCGTGGGCGTGTCTGTGGGCGTGTCCAAAGTGTCCAGAGTATTCACCATGTTCAATATATCTAGAGTATCTGGCGTATCTAACGTATTCAACATATCTAGAGTATCTGGCGTATCTAACGTATTCAGGGTGACCAGCGTGTCGGGGAATATTGGTATAAATAGGGACGGATTTTATAGAGTTCATTCATTCTTTCTTGCAACTTCGAACGGGTAACATTAATCTCTGGCATTAAGGTACTTACTAAATATAATTTTAAGGCGAATTTCTGTTGGAATTTAGATTATTTTTCGGGATTATAATTATTCATTAAAATTTATTGGGTCTTTGTTGTTTGAAAGCTATTAAGCTTAATTACATGCCAGAAATAGTGTTTTGGTACATGGTTGCCGGATGAAAGATATTTAACCTTGCGGCTGTTAAACGAATATCTTTCAGACTCTTCTAGTTTTACCCGAGTTAGGCGACTCGGGCACTAGCCATATATAAGTGCAGTGAATAGCCTACGAGTGTGGATAGTTTTGTTTGGTGAAAGCAAGGACCACACGTGATGGACATGCGGGCCTTTCCGCGCTTGCCGAAGCCAAATGGACCTCCATGCTCGGTCTCATATACTTATATTTATATGTCTGCTTTATATACACATATTAGGGCGAGCTACTCCATGCTTCCGGCGTCTCATTAGCCGCGTGGGGGGGGGGGGGGGGGGGGGTGGGGGGCTCAAATACACCGATGATAGTCACTTCTTCGGGCTAATCACCCGAACTTACAGTTCAGTTTAGCTAGGCCCATACACGTTTAAATATAAATATGAGACCCAGGTCTCTAGTGTTCTTTGTGCTAGCTAGGGAACAGTGTATAGTAATAGGTACACTAATAGGAATATTAGGATAGGGTTCTTTATCTTCCGAGCGATCGGCCATTCATCATTAACTAACATAACATCTATTCAAATTATTTTAATCTCGTCAGATACAGTAAATGCAGATGTTAACCTACTGTTTTATTAGTGTTTATGGCTCGGGTTGTCTGTAGTAAAAAACAAAATCTTGTGACAGTTTATAAGGAATGGAATAGAGAAATCTGTTATTTAGACCTTTCAGATATTTAGAACCTTTAATTTTACATAGATATTTGTAGAAACAATTACATAATTTTTACCGATTATGATTTAAAGTAATGTACATTTGTTATAGCCTTAGTGTTAGAATGGCAACATTAAAGTTAGGTCGAATCAGCTGACAGATGACATTCGCCCTTTCAATGAACAGAAATAATATTAAACTATGTTATAATTTTGATAAGGAAATTGTGTATAGTATTGTGTATAGTATGGAAAACAAAGCATTCCTATGGCTGGATTTGGAGTATCTGAAGTGTAAATTGCTAAAAGAAGCCGGGGACTTATGGATGACAATAATGAAAGTTATTCGTTCCCGTATTTACATCACAGACCTCAGAACTGAATTAATTTATATCACAGAGGCGTAGAAGAATTCCTTTATCAGAATGAGTCAATCGAGAGTTGAAAGATACTTCGAATGGACACAATAGTCTTTATGTCTCAAGGACGAAGGACATTATTTTTGGTTTATAGTTAAACGAAAAACCAAGTACTACAACTCATTTGCTTATAATGAATGGAATGGGAATTCATTTAGTCCACGAGTGAAGGGAAATCGTGTTGTTTAATAACAAATATACATAGTAAAGTTTCATAGTCTCAGAATAGATCTGAGAGAGATCTTTTTCTCTAAAAGAGCCCGAAGGCCATTAAAAGATTATAATTAGCAATCATACGGCATCCAGGGACATGGGTTTTGGTGATATTTAAAATAACACACCGAATAAATACAAAAGATGAATTGTTTTAATTTCCAAAGAACGGTATTCCCCCAATTTATATGTGAAGTAACCATGTTCTTATCCGATTGCTCACGTTTGGTAGCCGACATTCTTTTAACAAAACTAAATATTTTTGGGAGAATGAGATGATAGCATTACTAGTATAACACAGTCTAATGATAATATTTTGTATGCGGTCGAAGGATTTCAATAAAACTCAGAATTCTATTCACCAACCAATTACTTCTTGTTTAGACCTAGTCTACTTTAGAATATCATACTAAAACTTACTAAAAGTATGAATCCCATACCTTAATTCCATATTAAATTATCAGAATAAAATTATTTAATTTAGTCATACATGAAAACTTAAGATTCATTAAATTTGTAATAAAATTTTATAGTTTCAGCAACTTCAATCTATTTATAGATTTGTTATGAAGCACTGCTTCATAAAGTACAAAATTACTTGCCTACTAAACATTTTAGAACAAAGACATGCATTTTTAAGAACTAAATTATCTTTCATCTCAGAAATCTAATAATATTTGGTTTTGATTCATATATTGATCTTTATTGTTACATAGAGTAATCTAATATATATCTATACCTAACTTGTGGACTGGATGAGTTTCATATTTCATATAGAATTAAATAATATTTAATAGAGTGGAATATCCCATACTGAATCATGCTATAGGAACTGTAGATATATTGAAGGCTAGATTACACAGGAAACATTACATTTATATTTTGAGGATAGATAACATTAAGTTAAAAATATAAATAGTATAAAGAACCAAGTAAGCAGAAGGATAGAAGCTAGGGTTAAAAAGGAAACAGATTACACTTTTATTAGGTTCAATTAACAAAAATACATAGTAGTATAGATTTGAAGGTACTTAACGGCACATCACGGCTACATATCTCCTAAAAGAAACTGAGTTACTACAACAACGTTGGACTTGGATCCTGCCCTAGACGAATCACACCTATACAGATCACACTTTGGCCATTAGATTTAAGAAATGTTCAAGCTCAAATTGTTATAAAGATCCTTTTCATATTCAGATTTGTTTAGTTGTAGGATATAGAAGACTGGGAGCTGCCGTTAAGATATTCTTAGGTAATTGTTGTAGGGTTTCCTTAGGGCTTCGTTGTAGGAGTAGAGTTTAGTGAGGAGGGTGAAGCAGACGAAGGACCTGTACCTTTAGTTAGGGCTTAGCATACATAACAATATGAGCGATAAAAGAAAAATTGTTACAACCGTACCCAGTCTACCCTACACAGACACGTTTCCAGGCCTGTGCGAGCGAAGCCGCGGGCAAAAGCTAGTTTCATTATATACAGTCAGTCAGTATCAAATGTAGCTGTCAATTTTAGTTTGCAAATATGCCAGTATTTGGTATATTTTCCGCTAGTAAGTTAACCGCTAAACAGTAAAAAAAAAAACAATACAACCGAATTGAGTATTTCCTCATTTTGGAAGTCGGTTGAAAATAGTCGCACTAGGGACGATGGAAGAGACGCTTCCGGGTAGATACAGCATTTGAACGGCGTTTTTTTCGTCATTCTCATCTCTGCAAATATATTGTTGAAAGTAGTGATGATGGTTGGTGGTTGCTAGTCGATTTTTTATGAATCCCGTAAGTACTCCTGAGTATGATCCGTAGTTTGATCATAATTAAAACGACTGGCTTTTTAGCCTGTTGCAGTAATATTATCAATTATCATGCATAAAAAACTACGCTAGAGCTGCGCGATTACAACGCTCGGAGATTCTCCGACGGAGCATCTCCCTTCACCTACCAGTTACACTATAAACGTACAGTTAATATCAAATGGTTGTTAGACCAAGGTCACCAAATATGTATATCAGTAAGAATGTGGCCGCTTTTACTGCTGCAAACTATATGATGCTGACTAAACTTGGTAGGTAGAACAACGGTAGAGATCTCGTAGTCAATTTGCATTAGGTGCTGACACCGAACTAAAAATATTATTTACTGGACTTTGGACGAAAGTTCTGTAAGTACCTAGATTTCAGTTCAGGATTTAGCATATTGGTACAAATATTCGATTTATCAACTTAATTAATAATATATTAATAGTTACTGGGGTGGCTCGAAAAAATACATTAATTCTAGAGGAACAGTAGCGGTATAAAAAAATAACACTTCAACTTTCTGGGGAATCGGTATTTTTACATTAGTAGGTTAAATATTTTGTAAAATCTATGCTTTAGGATTCAAAAGAAAAAATGTCTTGGGTTCAACCGATGTCATATCTTTACCTGAAAGATTTTAAAACAACGCGTTTGTGCTTCGACATTCAAGTACTATCGCTAGAATAAGCCATTCCATTTATCTTTGAATTAATGGAGACATCCATAAATATTTTTTCACTTCTCATGCTCTAAAAGTTTGACTTTATGCTGTGCGTAGGCGACATAAAGTTGATTTTTATGCTCTAGAGCATAAAGTAAAATCGTCTTCGAAGACCAAGGCGATCGGTCCAACAGCCACACGACCAACATAAAACTTTATAGAATAAACTCTTTATTTTTTTCGTTTCGTGAGTATTCTAAGACCAAGGAAAAATACCAACAGCCAAAGTACACAATATAACACTTCTTGAAATAAATTTGTAATTTTATTTTCCATCATTTATTACTTTTTAAATTTATTTCTATTCTAGTAAATCAATATACTATATATTTAAACTACAACAATAATTTATCGTAGACATAAAACACTAAATGTATTTAAATTTAAATTTAATTTGCTTTTAAGTATAAAATTTACATGATGTAGTTTAATTTTCTCGCAATCGAAGTGAAAAGTAGAGTGTGCAACTCGTCCATAAAACGCATTTTACACTCGACTTTATATTCATCCTCGCTCGCAAGCTCGCTCGGATGGATAAACGTCTCGTATAAAATGATGCGTTTTATGCACTTGTTGTGCAATCTACTATTATTTTTAAAAATTGTCTATGCTACACGCTTTGCAGAACGGATTGTTACACTATTCAATACTAATAATTCACGAATAGCAAAAGGTCTCGTGCATAAATCGGGTTTAAAATGTTAAAGAAATATGTTAATTCTCAAGATTACATATTTACAAGGGTATCCGTAATACATACAACGATGATAACACGTATTAAGAAGTTCACTTTTACTACGACTCTATGTAATATAGTTAAGGTTCAAAATTAGCAACCTTTTATTCCGCGACTATTCGTGATTTGGATGATGGATGCAGCTATGTAGGTTGGTATTAATAGTTTCTTAATAAACCCTGCATATCAGATAGAATCAGTATACAGTAAATAAGGTAAACGTCCCTGTGTTCGACACTGTTCCAATAGTTGCCATCTTATATGTCTGTCATTAGCAATAGAGGTGACAGCATGGTGTCAACTACTAGGCATTATCGTGTCGAGCACAGGGACGTTTACCTTATTGAGTTGGTTAACACTATTATTTTGAAACAGGGCCTTACCCTTCTTTTCCCTAAGATTAGATTATTAAGTATACACAATGAGTATGAAGACAAAATGTGTCATCCCTATCACATGGTATGGAAATACAAAGACAGTTGAGTTTTTTTACCTCACCAGCTCAAACATGGTGATTTTGCTGCGAGATTACAGTGAATAAAATGCGATTTTATTTCGAGCGAGAGTGCAAAGCAACTTTATATTATTACTTATGAAAATGTTTGCCCACGAATTGCCTTTTATCAACCACAGATAAGTTATAAAATTTGAATCTCTCGTGCAACACTGCACTCTGTCTCTTTTATATATCTATATGAAAATGACAGTGGTAGAAACATATTCATTCGAAATTCGATTTCCGAATCCGACCTCGAAAGAGAACACGTTCCAACTTCCAACCATACCATAGAATTGGTGTACTGCCTTTTCGCCGAATTATGTTTCGTCAAATTTCATTTGGCAACCAACTTTTCGCCGAAGTTTTATTACGCAAACCAATCCTTGGCATAATTTTACTTCGTAATTTTTTTATTTCGCTACATTTTTATATTCCAAAATTTTATTATGTCAAATTTTATGTGGTAAATAATTGTGTAGGAAATGATTTGCTAAGGCAAATAACATATCGTCAAATTTTATGTGGTAAATAATTGTGTAGCAATTGATTTGCTTAATCAAATAACGATTCATCAAAAGCCATTTGGGCAAATTACCTACAACCATTGCTTACAGTATGATGATAGTGCAAAATAAAACACAAATATAAACCGAAAAAAATATTTTTTAATCAAAATCAATTTGTTGTACTTGTGATACGTATGTATGTGAGCAGATCCGACTCGGCCGGGTTAGGTTAGGTTAGTTTTTTTTTTATATCCCTAAAAAACGCTCCTTTTGTTGTACTTGTGATACGTATGTATGTGAGCAGATCCGACTCGGCCGGGTTAGGTTAGGTTAGTTTTTTTTTTATATCCCTAAAAAACGCTCCTTTTGTTGTACTTGTGATACGTATGAATGTGAACTGTAGGAATTCTAGCCGTCGGGATTACAGTCTTCGGGACGAATACTGCTCCCAGAGATGTAGGTTAGGGTTATTTTTTTTTATGCACACACGCACATTAACTATCGGCGATGATAACTCAAGAATGAAATGCTATTTTGAGCCACAAAGTATGTAAACAAAAGTACCCCCTAAATTTAGGTGCATGGTGCATCACCCTACCCGCTTAATGCAATAAAATTATACTGCGATTTGCATAATGCTGTCGCCGCCTCTCCCCTCGCCGCCTTCGGTACATACACAAGACCGATAAAGGGGGGAAACGGTGACATACGTATATATGTATATTCAGAATGCATCGCATACCTTTCATATCCAGTTAGGGGTTCTCTGTGTTCTGCCTATTCTTTTCCTACGGGTCAGAGGAACCGTCACTCTGCTTCGCGGGCGCTAGTTTGGCGGCTGTAACCGGCATGTAAGGATCTGTGGGAAAATTAGCTCTATGAACATGGCTTCTCTACACAATCAACCTCTCACACTCAACTTGATATAATTACTGTACTCGTTTACTTGGGGTGACATATCTCGCGGGTCGGAGGAGGAGTCCAGCTCAATCAATTATATAATTAGAGATATTCGCCGTCCGAAAACAGGAGTACCTCTCCACATCTCGGCACAGGTATTCTGTGCGCTGATGAGAATGCGGACCAAGGTCGAGGTACCTGACATAGGTGGCCACCACATCTCGGCACAGGTATTCTGTGCGCTGATGAGAATGCGGGCCAAGGTCGAGGTACCTGACATAGGTGGCCACCACATCTCGGCACAGGTATTCTGTGCGCTGATGAGAATGCGGGCCAAGGTCGAGGTACCTGACATAGGTGGCCACCACATCTCGGCACAGGTATTCTGTGCGCTGATGAGAATGCGGGCCAAGATCGATGTATCTGACATAGGTGGCCACCCCATCTCGGCACAGGTATTCTGTGCGCTACTACGAGATACGCGCTATACAGGGATAACGCACCTCTTATGGAGTACCTTTCCGCCCTTATGAGATGGTTTCTTACTATAACAACTTTAATGGCCTCCATGGCTTGGACATCATGGCAAGCTAAATCAATACAAAGTCAACTGTACAGAGAATCCATAAACCACTGTGAGCTTTCACCAAGAGAATTAAAATCACTTAGCTTTAGATAATTCCGGATAGCTTCAGACTCTTCACCTTCAATCACACTATCACTACTTTAAGAACTTGCACGCTTTCGCGCCACATTGGAACTGACTAGTCTACTTAACGGAAACTGATTTGATTTACTCCCTACGGCCCCCTCCAGGTGGCGCTGTTCAGTGTTGCTGTAGGGAAAGGATATTTGAGTGTCAGGTTTTCGCGTCCGTCGCGACACTCCCCACAGAGGACAAAAGTATGACTACTAAAGAGCTGTGCTACTCTCTTATCTTTCCATGGCTAATCTGTAGGACACTAAACACAAGTTTCGGCGCTGTAGGGAAAAGATATTTGAGTGTCAGATTTTCGCGTTCGTCGCGACACTCCCCACAAGGGCAAAGCATGACTACCAGAAAGCTGCGCCACTCTTCCATCTTCCCATGGCCAATCTGGAGGACACCAAACACAAGTTTGGGCGCTGTAGGGAAAGCATGGCTCGATGGGGTCTGTTTCGGGATCACTCAACTCAATGCGTCGGCACTAACTCAGCATCACAAACGATGGTGCACCTGCTGGTGTGTCCAGCATGCCTACACTCCTGTTCGGGGGTTTGTCATTTAAGGACGCAAACTTCTCTAGGTCGTGTGAGTTTATATCAAGGTATTCAACTTGTTAGGCTCGAGGCCGCGTGAAATGTTCTAGCTGTCTCTAGCATAAAACTAGGCTCGCTCAAGTTACTAGACATAGGATCAACTACTTGCAGAGGAACGCGTCTCCTAAGATTGTGAGGCGTTAGATAGGACTTGTTCTCTATCGGTTAGCAAGTTCTTTTCCGTAAGATATTTGGCAACGTTCTTTATTTGATGGAATCCTACATAACTAATTGAAAACAAATAATTCACAATTAAGCTTTCGGTTAGTATACAAACTGAAGAAATTTATTCGTCATTTCCGTAAAGAGGTGTCTTGGGTCCATTACTCTTTCTGATCTACATTCATGATATTCCTAAGGATAGAAAACTCAATGTTCCTCTTTCCTGGTGGCGGAGTTCTATTTTCTGGACGGGATGTGCAAATATATGAATCTGATATTATCAAAGCATTTAACCCTTAAATGCATGATGATGTATATTTACACATTACTGAAATGACACAAGTCAAAATCTGTAAATTGTCAATAAAGACTTTGTCATGATTGTCCCGAAATTTCAAACTGACGTGGATTTCATTGCTTAATTACGTCATTTCAGAAATACAATTAGTGTAATTGTATGCGTTTAAAGGTTAAATCGATTAAATAATGGACAAAAAATAGCAACTTAAAAATGTATATACCAACTTTAATATTATGACCTTTGGACAAAGTCTCGAACAATACTATTTATTCATCTATAGCTTATAATATAAAGGCCGCAATTTAACTGAAACCAAAATAACAAATTTTGTTGGGCTCAGTGTACCTACACGTGCGTGCTGTGTATCTTATCTACGAGTTGAAAAGAAACAACCAGATCGATTGTATGTGTAAGAGGTCAAGTATATTCTAATGTGCTGTTCACTATTTGAGGCACATTGTTAATTAGTCAACAAATACCCAAATTGGGTGATAGGAAAATTAAACCTAAACTTAAACTCTTTTGATCTTCTTCGTTTTCTTGCATATGTCAAGACCCTCCCCAGTCGAGAAAAAGCTGGTTAGCCAATCACTGGATGTAGCCAGCTACGTCAGTGGGTCTTCTTCGTCTTCCATTATGAACCGTGGATCATTTGGTCATTTCTTCCTACCCTCGTTAAAGAGGTAGGTTTTGTCCCCACGTCTGCTGGATTTAAGTCCGATTAAAGGTGTCACATCTTGAGTAGGTTACATTAACTTCATCATCATAAACTAAAGAGCTAGGCTCTTGCCGGTGGAGCAATTTCCAATTTTATCTATCTTGAGCTCTCTCCTTGACTGCCTGGTACAATATGACGTTCACATTTTCCTTCATTTGGTTATATATATTCCGTTATATATTCCTTTGGTTGAATAAAGTGAATTGAATTTGATTTTGTTACGAGACTTAAATCAAAACTAGCTTCATTACAAAATACGTATCAAGGACTACCTAATATATGTCTACAGCCTGATTCTGGAGACCAAGTTAACTATGGGTATGGAGTTTACAAAATTTCCAGAAGTTTACGATCCAAATATTTACGTCTATCAAATGCATACACTCTTCTGTTGACCCAACGCCTAACGCTTCACCGCGAATCGAGTCCTCAATGTGTCGATCGTGCAACGTAACTATAGTATCCGAGATTCGAATTTGGTCATATCACTCTCAGTTTACCTCGTGCTTGACAATAAATAAATTAATATGGGACGACCTCACATATATATCAACCTAGTCCCGAATGAAGCCCCAGATGACTTGTATTCTTTTATAAGTGCATTAGCTTACGACCTGTGCTCTCTGGGGGATCCGAACAAAGTAAGACTTTGAAGACCTGTCAGATTTTTTGGATGAATTAATTGATCCGAAGCCCAGTGTAATGGGTCTAACAGCACGCATTCATATCACGTAGGACATGCTCCCGATTTTGATGTTGAATGGCGAGAGCCAGGAATTCCCGGTTCTGGTACTGAGTTTGTATATAAAAAGAAGGAGTACCGGAAGGATACCCCAGTGTCACGCTTAGGACATGCTGAGGAGATAGTCGCAACTTATGCATCTCAACGATCTGCATTTAAAGATTATTACTACTCTGAATTCAAATGTTCGCGCTGACAGAAACCCATGCTAGATTATTTCTTTCAATATAATCCATTCTCAGACATAAAGATGGAGAAATTTATACACGTAGGTATATCTCCAAAGAAAGGGAATTACGTCATTCTTATCTTTGATTCAGTAAGCTATATCATCGAAAATGGGCCTACAAGATAATAGAATAGAATATTCTTCATTGCACACCTCGACGAGAAATTATTAGTACACGCTAACTCAGATTACACGTTAACTTCATTAGAGGTAGACAACAGGGCACTTTGAACAGCGATTCAACCCCTCTAACTTGAAATTCCTCAACGGATCAAATCAATGAAGTGACAAACGTACCTAACGGGCCCTGTTTCTTGACAATACAACACTCTTGGCGGATGTCTAACGTCAGTTGAGGTTAAGGAGTTTAAGGATCTTACCGATGCGGTAAAAATGGTAATAGCCAAACAAATATGGCCCCTATTGCCAACAGAGACTTTCCGGTAATGACACCTACTACATACAGATTTTGACACTGGAGCGACGCTATAATACTACGTTTCATGGGAGTGATCCTTCCTAGATATTATTTTTTCATCGTTGAGTAACCGAAACCGAAGCACGAGATCTTGTCTACTTCGGGTAGGTTAGCAGAATCGATGTGACCATTGAGGGAGTCCTAAACTCCCACCAAGTCAGCACATTTTAATGAATACTGGCATCTGAAGTAGTATTGGGAGTAGGCATGGGAATTTGCTTCCTAAGAGGTTCGCTTATAGAAAGATCAGAATAATTATATCCCGCAAAACTAAAGTGAGAGTGAGCTAGGGTGAGCGTTGATTTTCTCTGTTTTCTCCAAGATGTTGCGGATGCACGCGAACCAACGTGTACATTCCCAAGGAGCTCGGAATAACCCAAAGGCTGTCCACCATCTGCTTCCAGCAGGTACTTAACTACTTCGCACGCGTTGCTCACAGGAGCCCGGAAAGTATGGTTAAGCTGATGGTAGTTGGCTAGGTAGACGGAAAAGGACCGTGCGTGTGATTGCCTACTCGCTTGTCCGATCTCATAAGGACAATATTTTAAGTTATACATGACCTTCAGCAATGATGATGTCGACTAAGAAGACTGAAATGGGACTGATTCAACTTGGCTTTTAATTGCTTCTGTTCTCCTAAATTTGTGCTTAGTTGTCAGGCAAATAAGTTTCTGTCAAAAATGACACTTTAGTGGCAAGCTTTTATAGCTGACTGTACTTTTCTTTGGATATCCATCAAATGCTCACTGAGACGATTCTAAAGAGTCCAAGCTCGGTAGGATGGCCTTTTCTATTATAGAGTTCCTATGGCCACCTTCCGGCTCCATCATCAGATCAGCCCCATGGTACCACATCATTGTATTGTCATCAAAGTTAAGGAAGTATGCAAAACTTCAGCTCAATCGGTTGACGATATTTGCGTCAAATTTGAGTTGCAAGATTTCACCCGAACAAACATACATTAAACATACAATGCAAGTTAATAAAGCTTGTAAAAATACTGGATCTATTTAAGTGTTACGGGCCGGCAGTATGTCTCTTAATTTCCCACACATTAACATAAAGAAGCAAGATTATGATGATGATTTAACTACGAACCGTATTTTCATTTAACGGGTCGCGAGAGGAAATAAGAACAACATCTACGACCGATTTGGTTCACCAGACTCGACAAGATAATAATCGCAAATGAAAAGTGACAAATCGCAAATTGCAAACCAATTTATAAATGTAAATGTATCAAAACTCGTTTTATAATATCCGTATCGTTTACACGTTAAACTGATAAAAGTATGGTCAACGTGAAGATGAGCTGATGTTTGTACACCTTCACCCTGATCCATAACACCAAGTTCGTCACTTAGGCCACTGGTACTGGCCCGCGTCACCGAGCATTTGCCGTCCCTTAGTAATCAATTAAGTGATAAGATACAATTTCCCTTTCATCACTCGTGCAAAAATTATATTTACACCCGTCACTTTCTCGCACTGAATCTTACTTTGTCATAATAAATGCTTTAAACACTTGCGACTTCATTAGCGTCAATAGAGTAACAAGGGAATCGGAGTGTCATGATCATGATATGCCACTGGGAACAAACGGTTCATCGGAACCAACCAACCAATCATATCAGTGATGACGTCCGCCACGTGTCTCCCACTGAGCCGCAACGACGAACTATAATTTTATACTATGACTTTTACAACAATAACTATCTACTGTAATTGTCATCAAATTCACCGGGTTATGACATTTTATTGCAGTCATTTGGCTAATACTTTATTCCTCTCAAGGCATAGATAAGAACCAATATATCTCAAAGGGAAGACACCGACTTTATGCAAAAAGTAATTTACATTGTATGTGTACTGATATATACGAGTATGTATAAGGTATACCATCATAAGGCCACTGGAGGGAAATTGTCACATGAGACATAACTAACAAGTCTCAAAGGTAGGACTAAAATAGGAGTACGTTAAGCAGGGACCTGTTAAAAGGCAAATTTTATAAAGGAACACAAATAGGTAAAATACTACTTGCTTAATTCTCGTTACTACCCCATCATTAACACAGTCTTTAAAAGAGAACATGCAAGAACTAATGCTAAATATAATCATTATGAATAAATTGAATGTGTGTGTGTGCCTGTGTGCCATCGGCAGGTAATATTCTATATCACTAATAATTAATTTCTTCGAAGTCTTAACACTATTATTATAAAACCCATGGCGCAACAAGGGTTAGGGTTTAATTTAGTCTTTTCCCTGTCTTTATCAGCTTCTGGAAGGTTAAAACTTCCGAACAGAAACTCTGCGGTCAAGTCTGAATTTAATGCAATATTAAGTACTATTAAGGAAAACTTCTTTAAAAGATAATAGTTCTAACGCTTTCCCGTATTTCGTCCTCAATTTCTCAAATGTTAACTGAAGGGGGACTTATAAGGGTAGTTCGCATCTGTATCTGTGTTATTGGTTTGCGTACAACAATAAAGTTGTACTATAATAATAACATCAACGAGTAATGTACAAATACCAACTCTGCTGTAAGGACATATCTACATTACGAACGGAAGTAATAGCTCGAGTTCTAAATCCGAAACCCCGAATTTCGGAGTCGAAATTCGGAACTCCGATTCACAACCCGAAACTCGAAACTCAAAATATGAAACTCCAAATTCGGAATCAGATACTTGAAATTCGAAACTAAATTAATTCACGAAACTCTAAACTCTGAACTCGACGTTCGGAGTATAAAACATGAAACTCGAAATTAGATACTTGAAATTCGAAACCCGAAACAAATTTAAAAATGAGGACAGTAAAAGTAAGGTAGATTAATTAACGTTAAGATTCATTAGTTGAAACTGATGATAGGGTCGATGCTCGGGACTAAAGGGTTGGTCATCGCTACCGTTGAATTCTCCACTTTGGTCCGGAGGTATCTTGTTAGAAAATTATTAACTGACCCAGCTGAGCCGAGTGAAACAACATTCATATCGATGTCTTAAAGCACAATTAATCGCATCAACTTTTCTATGGGATGGAAATCTCACTGAGGCATCGATATAAGTTTCCTCAATGCATTAAGCAACTACAAAAAATAAGAGGTCATACCTATTTATACTCAACTACAATTCACGATATTTTTACCAGATTCTATTCTCGGGCCGCTTTTATTTTCAATATATCAATGAATAGCGCAATAACCTCCTTTTGCGAGGAGAATTGAGTATATATGCAGATGACACTTGTATATTTTACTCCGAATACTATAATAAATGAACTGTAAAACGACACTAAAAGCACAAAATGATCTCAATGTGTTACATGATTGGGTTTACAAATAACCTACCCTCTATAAACGTGCTCAAGAGTTCGAGACAAGCTATCGATATTCAGACGGTAATTCACTCAAAGGTAAGGAAACAAATACCGGAATGCCGTTCGTATCTAATAAAATACGAATAAAGAATCACCCCAAGAAGTATTTAGGAATGGTGCTGAATAGTGGATTAGAATGGAAACTAAGTTCCAAATAAATAAAATAAAAATAAAATAAATAAGTATACCTAGACTATCATCGTCATGTGGAAGTCTGTATGACACTACGCAATGTTTGTTCGCCAAATGGGACATACATTCATAACCGACTTGTAAAGTCTTATCCTAACCGCCTTACAGAGCCTTTCACAATCCGAACAAGAATTATTGACTGAGTCGCCGTCGCCGGACACGACGAGGAAGCCTATATATATATATATGGGGCAGAGGTAGTGCTAATGAAACAACGCTCAGAAATCTACAAATTGATCAAAATAAACTATAAACCATATTACCCAAATACAGTTTAAAACCAAAGCGAAATGGGAATACACTCATTACGTAACGCTAACAATCTGTCCCTTCCACCGTCAGCGTACAAGATTTGACCAGAAACACAGGATTTCAAAGGAGCACTTTATTCTATTCTCCAGCCGATTACCGTAGCAGATCTTAGAATGTAAAATCTTTAATGTATGAAAACTAAGAGACCATGTAATATATTAGTAACGTTTATCCGGCACTAGGAATTCGGTATTGTAGACAAAGGACATTATGCATTTTGCTGTATAATGTCTTTTAAGTAGGTACACGAAGACTTGTAAATGTAAATGAGGGAATTTAGGTTTTTCACCATACATATAATCTCTGCTTACCCAGAATTTACTTTGCTTACTTATTGTTATGTCGCGATTTTCAATAATGTTGTGGTGTCAAAGTGTTGATATCGATGGTATATTAAATAATTACTGGATAACCTATCATAACTTTGTATCGCACGGTGTTCACTGATGTAATAAAGTGCTTTAGACAATAAATTGTCATTAAATTAACTATAGGCATACTTTCCTTTGAAAAGTAAAAGTCTTTAACTATAGTACTATATCTCGTAGCTATTAAACAGTATCCTAGGAGTCATAGGAAAGTTGTTGTTACCTGGACAGGAAAAGGACATTCTCAAATCTATCTTCCATCTAGGAAATTTATAATTTGAACCTTAATGACGGAATAACGGAACGTAATGTTTAAACTTGATAAATACTCCTTATAGTATTTATAATATTCATATATTGTCCTTTAATTAAATTAAGTCATTGATCTAACTAAGAAATAAAATTAGTCTATTGTGAATTTATGAAAACGTAATCACATTCGCTACCGCGTAGCTCTACGGGCTACGATCGTAGCCAATAACATGGGAAAACCCGTATGTAGCGAAAACTTGCTACGAGCAGAGCGCCCGGCTACCGGGTTGTTGGTGTCGAAAGTGTTAGCCGGAACTAGCCGCTATGGTACACGATAACACGAATCTTCATGTGGGCGCGTGGGAGTCTTGTTGTTACTTGTTACTTGTTTACTCTAAGGCATCCTTTTATACATAATCACTTCTCACCATCAACTACCTAATTGAAACGAGCCAAGAATCATGCCGTGTTCAATGTTGTATGAAAACATCTTATTAAGAATACACGCATTCCGAGGTTTCGCGACTCGCGACTACATATAGTAGCTCAATCTTATCTAGAAGTTCCTATAGGACTTCATCGTGGGACAAAGGCACGTCCAAGTTTCTCAATTTGCTGTTTGCTACTGTTTATTTGAAGGGTAGGCTACGTTTTACGCATTTGTATTTTATGCGTTGAGTTTTAATAAGTACCGACATTATATGGGCCGAAAAATTCTATTATTTTTTGTGTCATAACTCCATTAGACTATGCTAACTCGATTAGTGATCCTAGTAACACGCTAAATAAGGAAATGTATGCATTGCATTACTGAATTATACTCAATGTGGGCCTAAGATCATTCATCCCAGCACATTAACCACCATTGTCGCCGCCTCTCCCCTCGCCGCCTTCGGTACATACACAAGACCGATAAAGGGGGGAAACGGTGACATACGTATATATGTATATTCAGAATGCATCGCATACCTTTCATATCCAGTTAGGGGTTCTCTGTGTTCTGCCTATTCTTTTCCTACGGGTCAGAGGAACCGTCACTCTGCTTCGCGGGCGCTAGTTTGGCGGCTGTAACCGGCATGTAAGGATCTGTGGGAAAATTAGCTCTATGAACATGGCTTCTCTACACAATCAACCTCTCACACTCAACTTGATATAATTACTGTACTCGTTTACTTGGGGTGACATATCTCGCGGGTCGGAGGAGGAGTCCAGCTCAATCAATTATATAATTAGAGATATTCGCCGTCCGAAAACAGGAGTACCTCTCCACATCTCGGCACAGGTATTCTGTGCGCTGATGAGAATGCGGACCAAGGTCGAGGTACCTGACATAGGTGGCCACCACATCTCGGCACAGGTATTCTGTGCGCTGATGAGAATGCGGGCCAAGGTCGAGGTACCTGACATAGGTGGCCACCACATCTCGGCACAGGTATTCTGTGCGCTGATGAGAATGCGGGCCAAGGTCGAGGTACCTGACATAGGTGGCCACCACATCTCGGCACAGGTATTCTGTGCGCTGATGAGAATGCGGGCCAAGATCGATGTATCTGACATAGGTGGCCACCCCATCTCGGCACAGGTATTCTGTGCGCTACTACGAGATACGCGCTATACAGGGATAACGCACCTCTTATGGAGTACCTTTCCGCCCTTATGAGATGGTTTCTTACTATAACAACTTTAATGGCCTCCATGGCTTGGACATCATGGCAAGCTAAATCAATACAAAGTCAACTGTACAGAGAATCCATAAACCACTGTGAGCTTTCACCAAGAGAATTAAAATCACTTAGCTTTAGATAATTCCGGATAGCTTCAGACTCTTCACCTTCAATCACACTATCACTACTTTAAGAACTTGCACGCTTTCGCGCCACATTGGAACTGACTAGTCTACTTAACGGAAACTGATTTGATTTACTCCCTACGGCCCCCTCCAGGTGGCGCTGTTCAGTGTTGCTGTAGGGAAAGGATATTTGAGTGTCAGGTTTTCGCGTCCGTCGCGACAAATGCCATTCAATATGTTGCTAAATCAAGGTATGCCAATCAATACATTTGACGAAAACATAATTGACATCTTATAAAAATCCCAGATAAAAATTGGTCTAACAATAGTTTATCAAATCATTAATTGGGAAAAGATATCAGTGCGAAACGTTGAGTTGGGAAATGAAAATTTGACCAAATAAAAATATGGGATACGTAGTTCGGCGAGTTAAGAATTTGCTAAATAATGTTCGGCGAAACATTAGTAAACCCATAGAATTATACAAAAATACTGTGAGCATTTCTCAAAAAGTTTGTGTCACAATTAAGACAGAAAAATGAAAGTGCAATAAAATTTCAATTAAATTATATTGTTATTCCTTCTTAAGCAGCAAGTATCTTTTCTAATTAATAATATAATTGAAATCAGTAACGAAAACAATAAATATATCTACACTTGTATGATTGGAGGAAAAAAAATCTAATTATGTTTTCTCTGTTGAGGTGAAAAGTTGCGTGTGCTACTAGAGCAAAGTTTTTTGCATCTCGAGCTGTTGGTCCCTCGCTACGCTCATGATTCAAACATAGAATTCTTCGCTTGCTCGGAATTTAAAATCAGCACTCGCAACAAAAAATAACTTTGCTCTCTTGTTGCACAAATAACTATTTCATTATTCACTGTCCAAACATACTAAAGGCACCTTGTGTTGTGACGGACTTGCTTAACAGCAACACGTGGGTGATTAGTTCGAACGGTATTCGCGTAGATTACAAGAAGCGATCCTTTGATGGTCGACGTTCGATATATTTATATAAAACAGTGAAAGACAACGTTCATGTTCTCACTTGCGGCCGGTGGGCGCGCGTTGCCTTTGCTCGCAGTAAAAAACTAATAAAAATTAAAGTGTCAGTGAAACACGATGGTGAGCAGTTGTTTATGTCAAACGTGTTGTGGTGTCTCGATGTTTGTTGTACTTACCTACAAGTTAATCGTACGCTTCAGTGTTTATCTTTGTAAGCAACAGTTTTTGATGTTCATTTAATTTACTGTACTGTATTGTTTCAAGTTGCATGGAGTATGGAAGGATGTTATAATTTTATTGGTGTATCGAACTCTTTTGAGTTTGTTTACAGATTTGAAGGTAGAAGGTAGTGTAAACAGTTACACTGACAGTTAATAACAATTTCAAACTATCTGGATATGTAATTTCATCCGCTTTTTTAATCATCTGATATGCGCAGGGTCTGGTTAATTTATTTTATTATTAAAATTGACCCAAATAATTTTAAAATTGATTATTTAATACAGATCCTTAAAAAAAAAATTGTGAATTAGACTATTCAAATTAGGTAGCTATCTTATTATTTAAATTCATTTCGTTAAGGTTTATCGTTTGCACCCGATACATCGCTGTAATAATCGATACATAATCATTATTTTTTGATTAGATTCGGCATTATCTCGTGCATCCGCGTGCGGTGGTATGCCACGGTTTAATCCATTTCACTAGTTACCTACCGAAATAATGAAAACACGTGATTATTTTTTACCTTTCATTTTATTACATCTGATGACCTCGTAAATATCGATCTGATTTCTGATTTCAAATTAGTTTAGAAATATTCTCACCTAAATAGGTACGTTAATGTCGAATGACTTAATCTTAACTATTACAGCGTAGACAGTGGGTCTTTGATGTCAAATGACAAGCCGTCATACATCTGGACCAAAGAATATCTGGACATTTATTTATTTATTTATTTAATCTTTATTGCACAAAAGAAAACTTATCGTACAAAAGGCGGACTTAATGCCATGAGGCATTCTCTACCAGTCAACCTTCGGGCAAAGCAGATAAATGAAAAATAATCAGCAGAGAAATAATGAGAACACACAAGGGTTGTCACGCTCACATTTGTTCAAATCTTTTATTTTTCTTTTTTATTCAAGATAGCCATGCATTTAACCTTTATTGCACCTGATGTTAAGTGACAATAAGGCCTAAGATGGAGCATGCTTGGCTAGAAGATGCCTATTCACTCTCGACTTGAAGATATCCAAGTCAAATTTTATTCAAATGCAATGTATACCTATTAAGTAGACAAGCAAATTAAGTCAAAGTGAATAAATGCAAATTAAATTAATACATTCTTGGTAGACCGCGACGGAGATGACAGGATTACCTAGACCTAGACGCAGTGGCGGTCGGTTGCTGCCTAAACTAGAGACGAGAAGAAAAAAGGGAGTATTTGTGACTAATAATGAATATCCCTAATGAATTCGTTTTTTCATTTACATTTATGCTATTCGGTTTTTTAGTAAAAGCTTATTTATTTTACGTATAAAAAGTTAATACCTATATGGCGAAGTGATATATATACCGGGTGGAATTTTTCTATGGGCCCTGGAGGGGAACTACCTTAAATCCTTTAGTTAGCTCATTTTACTGAAAGGAAACATTCCTTTATTTTTAAAAAGAAACAAAACTGCATTCAAAGATTTTCCATAAATTACTTGCCTCAACCGTATATTATTAATTTTTCATCATTCATGGTTTATGAATCGCCATGCAAGTTTGCCGCGCACTATTCAGTATATATATTGCGACCAACTTTTCTGTGAACTAAAGGGTATCGCCACGATCTTCACACACAGAGCACTCGAACGCAGAGACACTGACAATAGTATGAAATTTCAGCATGACAGTCGTAGTTCCTAATTTCGCCGTTTCACAGATAAATTGGCTACACACCTATACAACGGGAAATACCGTGTTCAAACGGCGGCATGTCATACTTGTCATGGTTAACTGTCAGGCTTAACTGGATATAGTTAAATATACTCTATGATATAGTTACTTTGCCAGGTTTTGCAATAATTTTATTGACATTGATGATAAATATACATTTTTAATATTTTTAATCTATTTGGATAACGATAATATATCATCTTATCGTCAACGTTTGACGTACCTAGTCATACATATATATCGCTTGGAGCTTTAGAAACCTATTGTTTTCGATGAAGCTTACTAAGGTGCCTGCTTTTTTACCATTCTTGAGATGTGATACATGTACATATATCATATTGGAAGCAGTAAAGTCAGATCTTTATCACCACTCACTTTAGTAATTTACAAACAACAATATAAATTGATCCCACCTAGGCTCGTACAACTAAACAGTCTCAGTCCAAATTATATCGGTCTTCTCGTGCTGTTGACAACATAGATAAACCAGCATAGTCTAACCAGTCGTGACCTACGATTACGAGTCAATTGTTAGCGGTTCATTAGTCACCGTATGGATTGGGCAATTAGTAAATAATAATAATAATAATAATATTTAAGGTGTTTAACCTTTAGGACGCCAATGATGGATATGTGTATCTGCGTGTATCAGTCATTGAGTACAGAGGATGCGGACTCTATAGTTACATATATGGCCCTATGTATAACCCACACAACGTTAAATTTCGGTCTTCTTTACCTGAGAAAGTGCGTTTAATATAAGTGATAATATTTATGTTTGACATAGCTTTGAAAAGGTTAAAAAACATAAAAAATATGATACGGATATTTCTTAAACAAAATACGTTTCTGCCCATTTATTCTAGTTATCTATACCTATTTGAATGGCAAAAAATGTATTGGTATTTTATTCACGAGTAGGTATGTTATCTCTACAAAAGTACTAATGCATAAAAAAATTAACAAGTGGCGGTATTTTGCTAACTTATGTAGTAAATAAAGTAAATGTATATACTCGTGCGTATAATGACGTGCGACATACGAAGTTAAAAAAACGTAAGTTGCTAAAATTGCTTACCTATTAACACACATACAAAATGAGCATATAATAACGTAGGAACTGCTTAGATATTATTAAACAAAACCAGACCAATAATTACAGGTTTTCCTCGACTGCAGTTTACACGTTGTTTTGAGGATTACCTTCTAGCCTGCATCATCTCATTACATGATGTCATGGTCACTTCAGTTACTTTATATTAAGTTTTCCGCATTTTCGCAGAGCATATGCTATGTAATGATACAGACATATCCAAGGGGTATCCTAATACGATTAGGTGTATACGTTACATTTGGGCATTATAATTTAGGTATATCAAATAACAGTCACCAGTATAAATATATTCTACTTACATAAAATTAAACAAAGTCCTGTAACTTTGAAAGGCCCTATCGCTTGTCTCGCTTTGTCAACCACTGTTTATTATGTTGATTAGACTGGTAGTTCAAATAAAAAAATTCAAGTCTAACGGCATTTTGTGAGCCATTTTGGCAACATGACTTTTTCGAAGTAAAAAAGCCTGCTGAATTCGATTCTGGATGTTGCCAAGCCGAATTTTGCCCCCCTCCCCCTATGTCCCCCCTTTTTACCTCAAAATATGTCCCTAATCACGGTTATTACGGTTTTATACAAAATGTATTACAGCTAGAAAAAAAGTGTCAAAGACAAGAATGATCTCTATAAAATTTCCTATAACATGGTATATACACTTTTTTAGTAGGCCTTATGGTTTGTAAGTAATGTCTTCCCGAACTTCATAGACTGATAGAAAATTCTAAATATCGGCTTCCTTTACCGTCCTAACGGCATTTTGGGATTCATTTTGGCAACATGACTTTTCCGATGTAAAAAAGCCTGCTGAATTCGGTTCTGAATGTTGCCAAGCCGAATTTTGCCCCCCTCCCCCCATTTCCCCCCTTTTTGACCTCAAAATATGTCCCTAATCACGATTTTTACGGGTTTATACAAAAAGTATTACAGCTAGAACAAAAGTGTCAAAAAAAGAATGATCTCTATAAAATTTACTATCACATGGTGTATACATTTTTTTAATAGGTGTGTTTATTTAATAGACATTTTTTAATATTTGTGAGAAATATCTTCCCGAACTTCATTATTTTCAAAAAAATATTGATAAACGTGGAGTAGGCAGTGAAATACACTTATTTTGGGATTATTGGTATCGCACAGGATCCGGCCGCTCTGCAGCTCTTCACGCTGACATCCAGTTGGCGTGCTGCTTATTATACTCGTATGTCAAGACTTACGAGGCTTTCAGTCATAAGGAGTCGTCAGATTTACACGCAGAACTGTAATTATCCAAGTCGGGCTAAAAGCGACGTAGAAAATAAAAATGCTTTACTTCTGACCATGAAGTCATTCTAAATGCTCTAATATTTGTATATTTCTATAGTGCTTTTCTCAAACATACAATTAAATAAAAAAATATACTTCAAAGAATAACACTTAATATTGTTTGTCCGATATTTTCCGAATTTGACCGAATTCTCAAAATCCGATTTCAGATTCTGACTCAGGAGCCCCAAAAACCCCCGGATACCGAATTTCAGCCTCCTAGGACCAATTTGAAATTTTCTCCATACAAATAGTTTTTTTTTTTTTCGATATTTTCCGAATTTGACCGAATTTTCGGACAAGATTTCAGATTCATATTTTTGAGCCCCGAGAGCCCCCCGATACCGAGTTTTAGCCGCCTAGCACCAATTTGAAATTTTGAAAAAAAAAAAAGTCGCCATCTTGAATTTTTTTTCCACAAGTGTCTAACAACCAACCTTTAAAAACCAAACCTGCTTTTTGTCAAACCAGCCAGCTGTGTGAATGACCTTGTTGTTGAAACCAAAAAAAAGTTACTTTGCAGGCCTAGGCCTGAAAAGCAGTATGAAATCCCTTTACAGTCCTCTCGAGTTGTTGCGCCCAAAAAGCGATACTTCCGAGCCTATTTTAAGGAACGTAAAGACAATATTTCATTGGATGTTTGAGAAAAGAATATGATGTTCTCGATTTACCTTTACGTTGATAAAATAACCAAGATTTCCTACACCTTCGCCTTAGGCTTATGATTATGATGGTTACTTTTATTACGCGATAAATAAGTAACAAAGTATCCGTCACGTTTTGACAAAATGCGAGTGTGACTGACAGATGATTTATCACTTATTTATCGCGTGATAAAAGCAGCAATGCTAAGTGTTTGAAAAACGTGCATTTTTCAGTTCTTCCGTTGATGCATAATAAAAATAACATTAAAAATACACGAACCAACCAATACATTGATGTTTTTATAGAAAGTATCAAGATAACGATTCTGTGTTAATTATTTGTTTCATGACTGATAGGTAATATCCCATCAAAAACATAAAAGTTAAATGACAGCCAAGTTCAATATCGCCTGCAACGTTGTCGACTTCGCCGACAAAAGAATTGAGATCTATATGGGCGCCAAGTTCTTTGCCCTAAATTTTTTACATACAAAGGATATGTGACATAGTCAATGCATTTATTTTACTTGGGGTGTAATTCAATATGAAGACTTGGCTAGTTTTTACATATAATTGTTTATTATCGGTTAATAAATGACAGAGTTCTGACGCAAGAAGCATAAATAAATACACGCTGCCGCGTGTCTAGCTAATAGATAGACGGCCCTGCACTATACTTACCTATTTTTTGTCTGTTTAGACCTATGGTTGATTGATAGAGAACATCATCATTTGTACTTGTAAGTACTTTAGAATTTTGTGCAATAATAAGTAAGGATAAGGATAAAGGACCAAGGGAACACCAACAAATATATGTACCTTAGCTACAGATTACGAGGAAGCAAGTTAGTCATCGATAACACGGCTATTGTCCCATAACAATCCTTTGTACCTATTATCTTAATGAATTAAGTTTGAGTAGACTCCGATTAACAGCATTAACACACAAGAGTGGTATTCAAAATTTCATACCTAATTCGAAGTTCGTATTTTGCTGTCCATCTCGCACTCAGGTTAAGGATCGTTTGACAAGGGGCTAAAATAAGACACGAAGTGATGATTATTTGGATGCGAACATGCGTCAATAGTAGATTGTACAACAAGTGCGGGCGAGGATGAATATAAAGTCGAATGTAAAATGCGTTTTATGGACGAGTTGCACACTCCATTTTTCACTTCGATTGCGAGGAAATGAAACCGCATCATGTAAATATTATACTTCAAAAAAAGCAATGAGATAATTATAAAGTATATTGATTTACTAAAATAAAAAATAAATTTAAAAAGTAATAAATGATAGTAAATAAAAATTACAAGTTTATTTCTAGAAGTTTTATTGTGTACTTTGGCTGTTTGTATATTTGCCTTGGTCTTAGAATACTAACAAAGCGAAATAAAATAAACAGTTTATTCTATGAAGTTTTCAGTTTTTTTATTCTGTTTCTTAAGGAACTTTTGTCATTGTTATTATTATTCCTTTATTTATCTTGTTTCTTAGGCTATAGGCTTTTTACAATAAATTTATATAAAAAGTAAAATACAATAAAGTAATAATTAAATATAAATAAATTATAAAAAACCTAACCTAGGGTGCCGCCGGCAGCGGGGCAGGGCCCAGGCTACCGGTGGTTAGGGATGCAGAGTGAGGAATCTCCTGACAATGCGCGCCGTGTCCAGGAGTACTGCCTTCTGTATCTGACCCTTGATCCAGCCATCTAGCGAGAGTCTCTTAAGATGTTTGTCGAGACTCTTCGCCATAAGACCGTTCGCCGAAACGACTATCGGGACAATAATCGTCGAGTCAACATCCCACATGGCGGTTACCTGGTAGTCGTGAGCCAAGTCAAGGAACTTGCTGAGTTTGTCCTTCTCGGCCTTCACGAGGTTCTCGTCATGCGGGATACTGATCAGTCAACGAGTACTGCCTGGCGCTTGGATCAATCTACCAAAACAATATCAGGCTTATTGGCTACAATAGTCCTGTCCGTGATGATAGATCGATCACAATAGAGCGTGGCACGATCATTCTCGAGAACTGGCATCGGTGCGTACTTATAGTACGGCACCTCAGATCACACACGACCGTATCGAAGAGCAAGCTGCTAGTGAAAGTCTGAATGATCCTGGCTACTTGGTTATGTCCGTGCAAGTACTCGCCGTTACCAAGATGAGAACAACCGGAGATTATATGCCTGAGTGACTCACTGGGACGGCGGCATGCCCGACAAATGTCGACCGTACCGTACTTCAGGATACATCTCCGGTAATTGTTCGTCATCATTACTTCGTCCGCAATTGCACAGACAAAACCTTCGGTTTCCCCGAAGAGATCACCGAAGCGTAGCAAGTTCACCGACGCGAGTAGATCTACATCGGGCCCTGTAAGGGCCTTGTAGAACTGCCCGTGTAGCTCCTTTGCTCTTCCATACGGTCCTGCGGTCATCAGTGCTAAGCACCTCGTTTGCTAACGAGAACTGGCGCAGACCAAAGGAACTGGAGAGGTGAGGCATTTGTCAACTGCTACTATATTGCGATGAATCCCACACTCGTTGTTTAGGAAATACTCCCTAAGACACCTCTCGGTTATGGAGGCCCTTGGCTTGGCGTTTAAAAAGCCACGGCCTTATTATTACTATAAAAAATATCATGGAAGCTGAATAATCACTTTAGCCTGCTTCGCGTACCTTAACATACCTACTTTTTGAGCAGGAGATTTGAAAGATACTCGTATATTCTGATATTTTACTGCCATTTTCAGACCGTAAAGTCGTATGTAAAAATACCTACGCACATTTTGTCTTTGATTGGTTGAAACATAAATCTTAAGCAGCTCCTAAATTTAAATTATAAGCTAATATTACATGGTGGCCTTAGTTGAGTAACGAAGCACTAAACTGCTGCGGCTAAAATCTACGGTTCCTTCTGTAGAAACTCGACGCACTCTACCAAATATCCCTTTGTATATAGTACACCACTCTGCCCTGCGCGATAAGAAAATATGGATTAGTTTTCTAATGCTTATACGCATTATCTGCAATGGCGATGACTCGCGTAGATTGTCCTGTTCCAAAAAAACACTATCCTAATCAACACCACACTACATCGCATTACCAGCGGCTTTTGTTTACAATGACCTTCTTTTATAGTTTAGTACTTACAAGATTCAAATCAATTACTTAATGCAAGAACAGGGTTATCAAGTGGCCCTATATTCAGAACTACCGGTGGGTATTATATTATCGCGGCCAAATCCTTGCTATTCAGTTTAATACACTGCCTCATAAATATAACGACTTAAACGACTAAACGGTCAAAACCTATTTTCAACTTTCTGAGAAGAGTTTTAAGGACAGAGTTAGAATGGCATAGATCATCAACTAACTGCCCTTTAATTTAAAACACGTGATGCATCAAATTGGCAGGTTCACACGTGGCGTGACCCTGCGCAAGAGTTTCGTAACAGCTGCTCATAGATGGAATGCGCGAAAAAATCCAGTTGTGCCTTTCTATTTTGACCATGAATCATATGGAACTAAAAATAAATATTGCATATTAGTGCCTACACGTTTTAAATAATTAAGATATCTTAAAATTCACTAAATCATTTTCTATCAGGGTGTCAACAAAACGTGATTTTATTAGAGTTCTAAGTATGTTCTATTTAGTTAATTTCACAATTAACTTTGCACTTGAATCGTGCGATATCGTTTGTCTTTGACCATTTGAAGTAGTATATTTATATAAATTATATAGGTACTTACCGAATTTGCAATCTCATTAGGTATTCAAATTGTTGCAGTTTGTTGTAGGCAGAATGCACAATTTATGCTTAAGGAACACAACATTCTAATTCACTTCGTTTAGTCGTAATTAACGGTAGTATTACTTACGCACCTACCGTTACGCTTTACTCATTTGTTTTAGATTATTATGTTAACTTATCTATTCAATCTCCATGTGTAGATGCTTGTTATTGTAACATTTGTGACTTAGTATCTGTAATGTGTGTTATTTAAAGTTCATAATTACTTTTTTTAGAGTGGAGAGAAAGATAATGCCGCCTTCGACGCGTCGCCAGAGCGCCCGCCTCCCGGGCCGCGGCCCGGGCCACATGCGGGACCCTATAACCCTCCGCCCCCACCTTTCAAGCCACCACCTCCTATAGAAGTTCAAGATGAAAAAAAGGTACGTCATGCCCTTAGAAGTGCTAAGTGCAGTTGTCAGATTCAGCAGACCTATCATGTTCGCATTTGTCGCGCGATAGATAGACTTCAAAGCAGATTGACAGTTTCTGAAAGCATGTGCATCATTTAGCGTGTTTTTTATACAGAAGACCAAACCGATTATTTTAAGGGATATACTTATTTAAATGCACATCTATATAATTTTTCAGTGCACTAGGTAACTCAACTAATTAACTGAATGCATACCAGAAAAACTTATGCAGTGCAAAAAAAAACAATTGATTAACTGAACATGTCCTACAAAAAAAACTTAAACATCATACAAAACCAGATGACCTTTTTAACCGAATTCACACCAAAAATATGGTTTTCACCTCACTCGCTCGGAAAACCTCCGTTTATAGGGCGAAAACTGCGTGCAAAAGTCTATTTTATCCGCTAGCGTGCAAAAGTCATTTGAATTTCGAACACGACGATTTTGATTCTCTGTGGTGCATGTAACTTTTTTATATATAAGACTCTTTCAACGCGTGACTGATTTCATCAGTCGATAAATCTTCGAATAACCAATCAACGCACGCTAATAAAGGGCGATCTGGTCAGGCCAGTTAAAATCATATGTAAGTATGAATACTTCTTTTAAAAAAAATACACCTACAATATCACGTCCAGAAACCTGGTTTGTGGTTACAGATTTTTAAGTTTTTATTTTTCTACACTTTATTTTGTTGAATATGTTTTTTTGACTTAGTAAATATATGAAATACAACACAAATGTTAGTATTTATTTGTTATAAAATGTTGGAACATAAGAGTGTAATTTCTGAACGCACCCGGGAAAAAAAAAATAATTAAAAAGTTGGAAGATTTGAAAGTTTTCAGTTTTCACAATTCACGTAAACAACGTAAATTTGTTCTGTGAAGAATACATACCGTTGTCTTACTTTATAGAAATATCGAAAATAAGAAAGTTAAGCCCAATTTGGAGTATTTATTCAATGCTAAAAGCCTGTATTCGTTAAAAGGATTTCTTATAAATATTTGGAGACGTACCTAATTTACCGAAACTATTGGCGTTTTTAAAGAAGATAAAGCCGAAATACTTAATCTTGTTCGGATCTCATCGTCCAATAACTTCCAAAGCAAGTGTTATGGAAAATACTTCCGAGTGGCCAACTAATCTTTCCCATAATGCCATTCTCCCACATTCACAACGAATGTGTCAAGTAGTTTCAAATACAAATATAATAAAACAGTGCTTAAGAAAAAGTCAACGATAAAAATAAATATACACGACGATAATACCTACAAATTACGGCCATATTACTTTTAATTTTTAATACCTATGTGTGCTTCTCTCGTATTTATTTGGTTTGGATTTGAGTGTACATGTTTTAAATTTGATGTGTTAAATAGAAGGCAAAATTAAATATGATAATTTTTAATTGTTTTTCTTGAATCTTGCATTTTCCTCGCTGTAGTGAGGTGAAAAATTGTGTGTTCCGCATGGCTGCAAAATTATTTAGCTTCTCGTGTCTTGAAAGCCTCGCTACGCTCAGCTTTCAATTTCAACACTCGCGCCAAATAATAACTTTGCAGGCTTGCATAACAAATAACCATTGTACATCAGATATATATTTGAAAGTTTCACCAAAAATACTGACTTGCGCACTAATTATCCTCGCACTGCACACTAAGATCCGACTCGGCCGGGTTAGGTTAGGTTAGTTTTTTTTTAATATCCAGTAAAACAGTTTTGCAAATACCTTTAAATAGTATATTGAATTCGCATTATTTAGTGTGTATAATTAGTGTGCAAGTCAGTATTTTTGGTGAAACTTTCAGGGTAGAAAGGGGTAATGGGGGTCACTTAAGCAAGAATTAAAATAAACAAAATCTTTATTTCAACCGCCTTATAACATAATATACTTAATTGCCTATCATTTGAGATCAGTAATTATCACATTAATAATCATCTTTGGGAAATCTGAAAGTAAAAAAAAAAACTGTTTTTGACTCTCATTGCACTGAGGTAAGGGTAATTGTGGTCACCTTGTGGGCAATAAGAATCATCAAAAAATCTAACACAAATCGCAAGTATCAGTTGACCAGGAAGCTTTTGTGGTAGTTCTTTGTCGTACTTTCGGCATCTAAAAGCAAAATAACAAAATTATCTTATGCTTTTTACATTGCGGGAAATCGTGGTCACTAGCGGGCAATGGGGGTCAGGTTAGGTTAGGTTCGACCCTCATTACCCACGAGCACTTTCTGAAGAAAAAAAAATTAACACAAAACAAATACTAATAATACTCGTGATTTAAGTATAAAATCGTTACACTGAATGCATGAGTAAACGCGTAAAAAAATGTGATACAAGTAGATCAATAATTATAATACTTACCGTTTATTTTGCGTCTGTGAAAATTTACATCGGCGTGCCGCAAAAACAAAATACACCTCTCGTTCCAAAAGCCGTCGCCATACTGGCCCGGCGCACTCGCTGCGATAGTGGGGGGTCAAAGCAGGGTGGGGACGGCCGTAAACACGTTTCTAGTGGTTGTAGATTTTCGAGATTTGTGGGTGACCATCATTGCCCGCTGACTCCCATTTACCCGGTCTTCCCCCAAATATTTTGATCGAAAAAAAGGAATATACAGATATCTATTTAAATACATGCCTTATTTTAATATACAAATAATCGTAATTTATGATAGTAAAAAGGTTATATTTTTACTATCATATATTAACCGGTTTTGCATTCCCTAATGTAGAATAGAATAGAATAGACCAGAATATTCTTTATTGTACACCTCAACAGGAAAAAAATACAAACAAATTTAGATTAAGTACACGTAACATTCAATAGAAGTAAACAACAGGCGGTCTTATCGCTAAAGAGCGATCTCTTCCAGACAACCTGTGGGTAGCGAAATTAAATAAAAACGTCAGAAATTGCGATGCAAAAGTAATCATGGAATCTGTAGAAAAACGACTAAAATAGTACATAAGTAAACGTGCATAAAATACCACAAAAATAAATATATATAGGTACCTACCTACGCACAAATAAACTTACTTCAACATACAATAACATAAATACCTACATATAAAATAATGTTAGTAACGAACCACATTGAATGTCGGTCACAATGCCAAAATAAAAGAAGGAACAAGTATAATGTTCTTCAAGGAGTGTTTTAAAATTACATATAATTTAAGGCTTGCGTTTGGGGAAAACCTACTTTATTATCTAATTAGGCAGGGTGTCTCCCTTTATCAATTAATTATAGGTAATAACATATCTATAGTTGATTATTTTATGGACGTATTGTATGAAGTAATAATACTTATCGATAGACAGTCTCTAGATAGAAATATTTAATGATTCGACATTCAGCGCGTGTTTCGTTATCCATAAATTAGCTAGGTATTGAAATAAATTTGGTAGGTACTATTAAATAGTAGTGGATTTCTTTTCTATATAGGTACTCATATGTATTTAATTACTATGGGTATTTATCTATATATAAACCTACGCAGGACGCATCTATGTTTATTGTTATCTAGTACGGACCCATAAATAACGTAACGTAACACAAGCCTAATCGAGGTCAATTTGGTGTTTATTTTGTTAACATTCTTTGATATTTATTCATTATTATAAACCATAAAGATCAAAGCACAAAAAAAAACAATGCGTAACCTGGAGGAAGAGACCGGGAAACGAACCCGGTAAGTACCTCTGTACTGTACCCAACCCGCATTAAAATAAAAAACCGGCCAAGTGCGAGTCTGACTCGCGCACCGAGGGTTCTCATCTTCATTGGCCTGGTTGAGTTAAGTTTGCACCTGAAATGTATCGCGCCGCATACAAACGAGGTGCAAACTTAACGCAACCGAGTTCTCCAAATATGATGTCTGAAAAGACTATTTTTTATGATTTACTACAAATGTATACCTAGATTTCATTTCATTTTATAAGTATTTGTAGTATGTGACGATATTGCTTGCCAAATTTCATAGTTCTAGGTCATCGAGAAGTACCCTATCATTTTGATTCCCTTGAGAGTGTCGAAATGTACGTTTTTTGCGACATAAACGGCCGTATCTTTTTGTCACGTTAACGTAGAAGTTTGATTTTTTTACAGCTTCAAGGAACTTGAGTGGTGTTAATTTTAACTCGATACCTCCACGCATTCTAGAGATAAAGGGTCTTGACAGACAAACAGACAGACGGACGGACAACAAAGTGATCCTATTAAGGGTTCCGTTTGTCTGATTGAGGAACAGAACCCTAATAAAAAACCATTTGTTATTTGTAATTGCGATGCAGATATTTATACCTACTATTTTAGGAAAGGTACTTTTTTTAAGCAGGCTTATTAATTGACACTAAAATATATACACTTAGGGCAACTAATTTCATAATTCTCTTATGAGTCTGACACGGTGATGAGTCCTTAAAATGTGTTTAACTTGCTGGCGCAAACTAGCTGTGATTAAAATTTTGTGTGAAGTTATAAAGGTAGTTTTTCAAGTCAAGATTGTGATGATCATAGGTATATGCTTCTTATGTTATTTCGATTATAACTTTATGATAATTTTCATTGAAGATTGATTTTTCTGTTATGTTAGTGTGAAATTTAAAAATATGATTGTTTATATACTCGGCTTCTTTATAAAAATAAATAAAAAAATCATTATACATAGTAACAAAAACGAGGTTTTTATTCACAAATTGTTCCCTAAAAAAAAACTAAAGCTTAAGGTCACGCCGCCGTGACGCCGCCGCCGCCGCGGAATTTTGCCTATCACACCGCCGCTGCGGAATTGACCATCGGCGCTCATATCTACTCGGAACACTGGTAGGCATAAGTTTCCGTTATATGCATCCTGTATTATAAAAGCATACAATTTCAGGAGGATCCTGAAGACGATGGACCCAAGCGAGCCACCTGGGGGAACCAGATCGAGTTCCTCATGTCCTGTATAGCCACGTCCGTGGGTCTGGGCAACGTGTGGCGGTTTCCCTTCGTCGCCTACCAGAACGGTGGAGGCGCCTTTCTCATCCCTTACATCATAGTACTCTTCTTAATCGGCAAACCCATGTACTACCTTGAGTGTGTTTTGGGTCAATTCAGTACCAGAAATTCTGTGAAAGTCTGGTCACTGTCACCTGGAATGAAAGGTTAGTATTTCCGTTGCACGTTGTGGATATACTTACATGATGCGTGGTACCTAAAAACTTTACAACGATCTATGATTTTAATTAGAGCGTGCATATACAACGTCGAATATTTACCTAATATAATTAAATTCATAGATAGAAATAAATAAATAAATAATAAATAAATATCGGACAACCTCACACAAATCGATCTAGTCCCAAATTAAGCTCAAGAAGGCTTGCGTTATGGGTACTAGACGACGATATACGTACTTATATAGTTAAATATATACTTAAATACATAGAACAACCATGACCCAAGCACAAATATTCGAGTTCATCACACAAATATTTGCCCAGGCCGGGATTCGAACCCGGGACCGTCGGCTCAGTAGGCAGGTGTTTACAAACCGAGCCAAACGCGTCGTCAATAACTATACCTACGTATATTCAAATTAGCACCTGGGCTAGGTGATAAGGCAGAATACCGAATACTAGAAAATCTACTAGGTATCGTCTGTGTAAAACAGATAAGGAGTTACTGTTGTTATTGTTATCAATAGTAAGCTTTGTTATCTGGGAAAGTCTGTGCTAATCTGGCAGTCTCATCTGGCTGTAGGTACACATAGGGACTAAAACATAAATTATCGAACATTCATTATCCTTAAACCGTTGATGCAAAGAGCAAAGCTTAAAGAAAAATTTAGAAAGGAGTTGATGCAAAGATCAAAGCTTAAAGAAAAATTTAGAAAGGAGTTGATGCAAAGATCAAAGCTTAAAGAAACATTTAGAAAGGAGTTGATGCAAAGATCAAAGCTTAAAGAAAAATTTAGAAAGGAGTTGATGCAAAGATCAAAGCTTAAAGAAAAATTTAGAAAGGAGTTGATGCAAAGATCAAAGCTTAAAGAAAAATTTAGAAAGGAGTTGATGCAAAGATCAAAGCTTAAAGAAAAATTTAGAAAGGAGTTGATGCAAAGATCAAAGGTTAAAGAAAAATTTAGAAAGGAGTTGATGCAAAGATCAAAGCTTAAAGAAAAATTTAGAAAGGAGTTGATGCAAAGATCAAAGCTTAAAGAAAAATTTAGAAAGGAGTTGATGCAAAGATCAAAGCTTAAAGAAAAATTTAGAAAGGAGTTGATGCAAAGATCAAAGCTTAAAGAAAAATGTAGAAAGGAGTTGATGCAAAGATCAAAGCTTAAAGAAAAATTTAGAAAGGAGTTACTTGGTGGAAGAGACCGGGACCACATAAAAAAAGAGACATTACATGTTTCATAATAATTTATTATCCTTGTTCTGAATGTATTGTGTGGTAGTTATTCAAAGTGTTTTTATTTAGTTACCAGATCTTCATGTGAAAAAATAAAATAAAAACAGTTTTTTAAAAATGCTAAAGAATAAGATTGCTTGAGTGTCTTAGAGGAATTAATTTTATTTGACCATGGGAATGCTTCCTTAGGTCTGAGAATTTAAAAAATGAACTCCGTGTATGTCTAATTTACCTCGCAGTTAGTATACTACCCAAGCGGTAGGTAGGTATACGTAATTCTCGTACATAGTGTATTCTACGCTATGTTAGTATGTTTTTGTTTTTCAGTAGCATACAAAATGTATACTTATGTACAATATACGCACAAAGCCTTCCAATCCCAGGATATTATGGGGAGTCCTGGGATTGTCCATACTAAAAAAAATCTGTATATGGTACCATATGAGGCTAGCCTGACGATGGATCCGGAAGGTAGTCCTAGAAACTCTTTGATAGATAAAGCAATCGTAATACCAAGTTTGGGGTCTTTAGGATCGTCTCAGTAAGTGTTCAAAGAAAAGTACAGTCGGCTATAAAAGCTTGTCACAAAAATGACATTTTCTGGCAGAAACTTATATAGGTACCTGTTTAGATTTTTTGCATCACCTAGGCACCTAGGCCGTAGGTGTGATTTTCTGTAAACTACGCTTTACACAAACCACTGGCGGTAATTCGTAATGCTCCAGATCGCGTATTTATGGCCCTTGCCTTCGGTTTGGTCCAAAGACACCTACGATCTGGAATATTCACTAACTCACCGTCCTAGGTATGTAATGTAAAACAAACTCCTGTTGTGGCCTAATTCGAAGCGCAGCCTTTACTTTCTGTCGTCGTACGCTTAACTTACCATTGCATCATATTTTCAGGAACGGGTTACGCGCAGGCTCTCGGTTCCGGCTACATCCTCTCATACTACGTGTCCATCATCGCTCTGTGTCTGTACTACCTGGTGTACAGCTTCCAAAGCACTCTGCCATGGGCGGTGTGCGATGAGTCGTGGACGGACGTGCAGTGCGTGCCCTCAGACCAGACTGAAGGAGCCCACATCGAGAACGGCGTAAGCAGCGCAGAGTTATTCTTCTTGTAAGTTTTTGAAACATTGTTACCTGGAGAAAATATACTTATTCTAAACCACTTAGGACGTAGGTTAGGACTATACATCACCCAGTAAATCCCCTCTGTAAGATTGAGTTTGTGCTGATGCAGAGCTGTTCGGAGCGGACCGTATTTGATCAATCAGAATTCACAATTCTCAAAATCGTGCTCGCGCCTCTGTGGAAACAAATGCTCAAATCACATTCGGAATCAGTGTGTATTTGTATTTACTACGCTTATGTTATATCAAAAACAAAAAAAAAGCAATTATAGGATTTTTAATTAAAAAAGCCGGTTAAGTGCGAGTCAGACCGATGGTTCAATACAAACTATGAAAGCACTGCAAATTGCTCTAACAAAGATAACTATACTGAGCGACCTTTTTTTACTTTACCGTTAGAGAACAGACTTTACGTACTTAAATTAAATTTATCTCTATATTTTTGAGGTATGGAACACTAAAAAATAGTTAATCATACGAAAGGCAATGAGATTTCTCCACTATATCGATTTTACTCCCCTATCTATCCCCTAATGATCAGGGAAATTACTCTTATATTTAAAAAACGAACGTTTAATTTTTCAGGAGAACAGTACTTCAACAGAAAGACAGCATTGTTGGTGGACTTGGTAAGTTAAGTAAACATTTTCATTAAGAGCTCTAGCTCACTCTATCCTCTATGAGAAGATTAACAAAACATCGTCTTTACAATGAAATTTTTCGCTCCTTAATTTTTTTGAGTAGGTAAGTATCACGTTTCGGGCGGAACAACTCGAGAGAACTGTAAAGCAATTTCATACAAAAATGAAGGTCTAAGCCGAGAAGTATTTTTTTAACATGGTATTTTTTTTTATTGGTGTATTTTTTATTACATTGCATAATGTTTGTGAAAAGCACTATATACATGCCTAGCCGTGAAAAGGGCTTGCCGGCTTTCTATCACTAATCCCGGCATCTGCAGTAATGTACTATTTAACATTATTATATAATTATTTTCCAGGTCTCCCGATCTGGTACCTGACGCTGTTCCTGCTGGCTTCGTGGCTCATCATCTTCGTGATCGTGGCGCGTGGAGTCAAGAGCTCGGGCAAGGCTTCCTACTTCCTCGCCATATTTCCTTATGTGGTTATGATCATCCTACTGATTAGGTACTATATTACTATTGTAGATAATTTTAATGTTTAGAGTATGACTAAAGTACCTAGTGATGATTGTGGATCAGCGTCCATTGCTTAGGCAGCACATCCAGAAGAACTGTGCGAGCTAAGAGTGCATTGTGAACATGCGTAGTGAAAACCTAAAAAATCCTTCGCTCCGTTGAGCCCATAAATTAACCAAAGTTTCTCTACGTATCAATGAAATAATCGTAGGTGAAAGAAATATTCCTATTGTATTTTTTTTCCTCGCAGTCCACTTAGTAGCTTTTTAATTTATATCTTATATTAGTTTAGGGGTCCTTACGGATACCCTCGATCCAGTGGGATCTTTTGTTACACCTGCTCAACGGATTGGTCCACCACCTCGATATATCAATGGACAACATTTCATATTTTTAAGTCTACAATCTTATGAATTTGTTGTATTCCGGTGAGAAAGAGGACGTTGTCGCCTACCTAGGATTACTAATTATTTTTTAATTTATTTCTTCAAATTTATTCATTTTAAAATGTAAGTAGTACCTACTGAGTCGGCGGTCCCGGGTTCGAATCCCGGCCGGGGCAAATATTTGTGCAAAATATTTGTTCTTGGGTCATGGATGTTATCTATATATGTATTTATATATTATGTATATCGTCGTCTAGTACCCATAGTATAAGCTTTGCTTAGTTTGGGACTAGGTCGATTTGTGTATGATTGTCCCTTAATATTTATTTATTTATTTATTTATTTATTTATTTATTTATTTATTTATTTATTTATTTATTTATTTATTTATTTATTTATTTAAGTAGTAACTTCAAAACCATGACAAAATGTAAAGGATACTTTAGTCTGGTGTCTAATAAAAAAAACGAAGGACCTTGCGTTGAGCTTGATATTATTAACAGCAATTTTTTTTTCACGGATCGGTCGAAGACCTCTATGCAATGCATACAATATTTATCGAAAATTTGAGTTATTTTATGTATTTTCTTATACACACACCGAAAAATAAAATTAAACATTTTTTTAGGGTGTACACGACCCAGAGCAATCTCATTCTCTTTTTTAATTTCCACCTGTTAGAAATATGAAATATTGTCAATTGGTAGTGCCTGGAATTCCTTCGGTTCTGGGTATACAGAATTCCTTCATTATAAGTCTGGCGAGGGCATTCACATGGTATGTGCCTCATTGTCTCTGCCTCCTCGCCACACATCACATGCTTAGCTTACACGCTGGTGGATGTTATGATTTCATAACATAACGTCGATTCCACACGTCTTTGCTTTGCTCCGCGTCAGTGAAGACGCACCATCTTTGCTTTATTCTCGAGGTATTATTAATTCTTAATATTGATTGACCGTTTTCAGTACCGCCACTTTGGAAGGAGCCGGCACCGGAATCCTGTTCTTCCTGACTCCTCAGTGGAACAAGCTCTACGAACTTGACGTAAGTCACAATTCATACCTTTCGGACATGGGTCCTGATGGATTCACTTTGCTTGGTCAAAATCGAGGTTCAAATCTCAATGACATAAGTTTAAGTGAGAACAGTTTATAAACGAAGGTCATTTTAACAACTAAAGAACGTATCATAAATCAAAATATTAGTATAAGAGATCTCGGAATGGACTGCAGGGATAAAAACGTGAGCGTGAACGTGGTTATATCGTCGCCTGCGGAGATTACGCTTAGATGCTTGGACGTCGTGTAAACCGAGCTCTCTGCAATAACAGTTTGTGAGGTGGATCCACAGTGAGAGAAGAAAGGAGTTGGCTGCCTTGTTGGTTACCAAATGTTACCTTAACCCGTAGAATGTACCGTAAATTTATACGCCATTTTTTTATTCCACCCTGATCCGTTTATTAGCTCGAATTAATTCAAAACGCACGTGTATTTTATTTACAGGTATGGTACGCCGCCGTAACGCAAGTGTTCTTCTCTTTGTCCGTCTGCACCGGAGCCATCATTATGTTCTCCTCATACAACGGCTTCAGGCAAAACGTTTACAGGTAAATACATCGCATCCTGAGCTCAATTATACTCTCCGTTGTAAATTACATGCTCTGTTATCAACCATGCTGAGATATAGTTATGTAATATCCAAAACGATCTACTTGCTAGTGTAAGTGTTAATACTATGAATTATTTTTTTGGTTATTATACATAATTTTAATACAGTTTGTTTGTTATTATTTAAGGTAAATAGAACTTGATGATTTTCTGCTACATGCCTACTGAATACAGTGTCTTGTGTATTAAACTTTGCAGAGAAGATCTAACGCTACTCTGGTATAGCCTGACATAATAACCATACATCCAAATTCTTCGTTAACTAATGCAGTTATTAATATAGCGATTGCTATATTAATATCAGTGATAAATTATCACTACCAGTCGGTACCACCACGTCGAAGGAGGCTACCCACTTGTTCTACATGTTAATACTTTTTTATGGGTTTTCTTGAAATCAGATCTATTTAATTTCCTCGACAGAGACTCCATGATCGTCACGACCCTGGACACCTTCACTAGCCTCCTGTCTGGAATCACCATCTTCGGTATCCTGGGCAACCTGGCGCACGTGCTTGGTAGGCCCGTCGCTGAAGTGGTCGGCTCTGGTGGTACTGGTCTGGCTTTCATCTCCTACCCTGATGCTATCGCAAAAACCCCAGTGCCTCAGGTAGGTACAGATCCTTTGCATCGCAGTGTCTCTTGACCAGACTTTCAATGACAAACAGGCAACAACCCAAACCGGCCCCCGGCGTGACTCGAGAATAACTGAATTCAATGGATACGCGACCCTTGGTTGTGAACATTTTAGTACAAATTTGTATTCAACAGTGTCTGATTCCGGGTTAACGAGTGTCAAACTGACCTTATAGTCTTTGGATGGAACATACCTCTGATGCTACCTTGATTCGTTCAAGAAGACGTATCATTTGGATTTGGACAAGAAATCAGTCACACAACAAAATTACATTTTCGTCGTTAACGCAAAATAAAAAGTTAAACTATCTCTACTCGATTAATCCGTACCAGTTTTTTAATTCAGTATTAATTCGCAGTTGTTCTCGGTGTTGTTCTTCCTGATGATGTCAGTGCTGGGCGTGGGCTCGGCGGTGGCGCTGCTGTCCGCCATCAACACGGTGCTGATGGACGCCTTCCCGAAGGTGCCCACCATCTTCATGTCGGCCTTCTGCTGCACAGTGGGCTTCGGGATCGGCCTCGTCTACGTCACTCCTGTAAGTATCACTGTTCTGTACTGGTATCGTATGCTCATTTAAATATTTAACATTAACTACCTAAATCCATTTCTATCTAAGTATAACAAAGTTTTGTTTTTCACTTAATACTACGTGTGTTACGTGTTCATACGTGTGTTAGGTTGAAGGTAATTTACAAGGATTTCAATAGAAATTTATTTTTAGGGCGGCCAATGGATTCTGGAACTTGTCGATTATTTCGGCGGAACATTTTTGGTCCTCTTCTCTGGTATCGCAGAAATCGTCGGTGTTATTTGGATCTACGGTAAGCGATCTAGTTTTATAGTTCCTTAAATTACGGCTGCTTTAAATTTAACAATACTAAAAAATCCCACATTTCTATCATCATCATCAATCATTTCAATCAATCTATAGATATTACTAAACCTATCTTAGGTGCAATTTACTTATTATCTATCAATCCCATATATACAGGTTGTAATAGAAGCAATAAATCTAAACAGTAAGATCTATGTTTCAATTTAAATTGATCTCTTCTAATTGAACAAAGTTTGTGTCACCAAGTCACCATTGACTAACTTAAAAAATAAAGATAGGTTTCGGATGATCATTATTTCTAAAAAATGAATAGTATTTTCAATGTACGCCATCCAACATTGACATCGCGCTGACTGACACTGGCTGTCGCGTAATCTATATATATATAAAAGAAGAAGTCCTGATCCTGACTGACTCATCAACGCACAGCCGAAACTACTAATGTTAGAAAGTTAATTTTTGCACAGTTGGTTACTTTTATAACGTGGGCTAGGGATAAGAAGGGATTTTTGGAAATACCTCTCCTAAGAGGGTTAAATAGGGGTGCAAAGTTTGTATGGGGGAAACTTTTTTTTTAGAGCTAGAGACTTGAAACTTTGTAGAAAGATTACTTATTCAAAACCACAAAAAGTACTTTCAGCGTTTTAGAAAATTTCACCCCTAAGGGGGTTAAAAAGGGGTGCAATGTTTATATGGGAGAAACTTTACTTTTTGAACTAGAGACTTGAAACTTTGTAGAAAGCTTACTTAATCAAATACAAAAAAAGTAATTTCAGCGTTTTGGAAAATTTTACTTCTGAAGGGGTTAAAAAGGGGTGCAAAGTTTGTATGGGGAACACCGCTAATGTTGTTTATAAAGAAGTGTGACGCTAAGGTTATCAGTTTATATTTTTTTAGTTCCTGTCTTCTACCCAGTGACTACGTCCTTTTTTTAAAACAAACTTGCACCCCCTTTTCTATGGTTGACTGTCAACAATATTCTCTAAGTGCTGTCTCTTATTAATTGTGTTCCAAACTTTATGTGTTCCTATATTTAGTGAGTTGTCTATCAGCACATGAATAATCTATACTTTATATACCTATTCTTTCTTTATTTAGCTTCTTGAGAAATATAGAGAACTGTAGTACCAGAATATATTGAATCACTCTTCAAACAATACTACTAGCCTGTAGACCAAAATAGTAATCGCATCATTACATTCGCTTATGTGCATTTAGTTTTTAATGGTCACATTTCAGCATTATCTTTAAACACTAGCCTTTTTAATAACTGGGGTACCTGCTGGACTATTTAGAAACATTTTGGCCAGCCTCGGGAACTCTGCCACATCACTCTTTTCGTTTAATAGCCAGGCCGGCGTGTACAAATACCAGTGCTGCCTTCTTATGAAAAGAGGTCATTATTTATTATTGTTTTGAAATAAAGTTTATTATTTATTATTATTAAAAGAGATACTCTTCATTAAACTGCCTCCATCTCTCGATTACCAGTGCTGAGTTCAAGATTGTTTTAACAGCCTTACGATATTTAACATTTTTTTAAATCTCACTCATAATAACTAAGATCCCCATTTTCTAACTCCAAATCTATGCGTCGCTCTATATCTTGCAGAGTCATTTTTGCCAAAGATTAAAAGCATCAGGTAACTGACGGAATAAATATTAAGCATCCTGCAAACAATTCCCGTAATCTAATTGGAAAATCTTCTAAAATTCTTTAACAATTGCATATCAGTGTCTGCCACTGTTTGAAATGTAATATGTCTAGACTATTTTAACTAAGAATAAAATTTACTTATTTTAATATCTTTGTCATCATCAAAAATCTACGCGGACGAAGTCGCGGGCGGCCGCTAGTCATCGAATATTTTAGTTACTCAATATACAAACTATTTTTATACGAGTAAGTAAGTTGCTAAAACAATTAATTGTGTTTAGTTTAATGAGTAGAGTTTATGTTTTTATTTATTGCTCGTGTTACAATCCACACCCAGTATATACTCACTTATTTCACAGGTCGCACTCGACCAAGATTGCCATATCTCAAAATAAAAAATGTTTCCCTTGGTTTTTTCTTCACATGTTCTCGTTAAAAATACACACTGTAGTCAGTCGCCATCAATCGCCGCGCCGCTCACTCATACCATACTAAAACGAACTAACACTGTTCACCTACAAACAGTTTTTAGGGTTCCGTAGTCAACTAGGAACCCTTAATAGTTTCGCCATGTCCGTCTGTCCGTCTGTCCGTCCGTCCGCGGCTTAGCTCCGTGATCATTAGTACTAGAAAGCTGAAATTTGGTATGAGTATGTGTTTGTACCACGCCGACAAAACGGTAAAATAAAATCTAAAAAAAAACTTTTTTTCGGGTACCTAAAGTTGGGGTGTTTTTTTTTTTCGTTTCAATAAGGTGAGTCGGGGCTATTGTAGCTATGGGGTTATTGTATCTTCTTACCATTATAATGGTCTGTGACCCTTAAAATGGTCTGTGTATATATAGGATTGTGTATATATACCATTGGTCTGTGTATCCTATATATACACAGACCATTATAATGGTCACAGACCATTATAATGGTAATAAGATACAATAACCCCATAGCTACAATAGCCCCGACTCACCTTACTACATAGTGTGTGGGGTGTCCTTGGATAGGTCTTTTAAAAATAATAAGGGTCTCTAAACATTATTTTTTGATCAAGTCAGTTCGGTAAATATTCGCTCCGAAAGTAAAAAAAATAGCGTCCCCCCCCCCCTCTAACTTTTACCAACGGGTCAAAAAATTATGGGAAAATTCAAGAACATGAGGCCTTATAAATACTTTCAATGAAAACTGTATTGAATAAAATCGGTTGAGCCGTTTTTGAGTTATAGCAAAATTTCATAATTTTATTTAAAATGACGTGAGTGCCGCGCGGTGTCCTTATAAGTCGAACGTTACACATATTAACTGCCATGCATTCCGCTCAATCTGGCGCGTATAATAGATAACTTCCAGAAGGTAATAAGTAATTACAGTTACTTTGCCGTTTACGACCTTTTTTATAGAGCTTGAAATCTTTCTCGTAATGTAAACCTCGAAGCCCGTTTATTGTGAAGGATGGGCAACTACGGAACCCTACACTGAGCGTGGCCCGACATGCTCTTGACAGGTTTTTTTTTTCGTATAATGCGATGAGTTGTTGAAGGGTGGGTGGCCATTAATTAATACCTTATATACCCATAATATTATTTTATTACAATACGGTATTTGATTACGACATTACAGTGAAAATAAATTAATATCATTAAAACCACTAAACGACCATTCAGAAATATACGCGGTACCAAAAAAAAACTATTACTAACTTTTGGACGTAGTATTTTTAATAAGACAAAAAATAAAAATAAGATGTGTTTTGAGTATTGTTTTTTATGACGTCACAACCAGTATCTTCATTGAAATTTCATACTAATAAATCGTTTTTGACATTTCATAAAGAGTAGCTGATTTAAGCTGTCATCAAATACCGTATTATCGTGAGACATCTTTAATAATTATAAAAACAGTTTAAACTCACGTAAAATTTGTCAGGAACAGCCCACCATGGTTCGAATTGAACTCGTAGTGGGCCACAAGTCGCGTAGTAGTTCGGATAGCTGTCCCTGATGAAGACCTCCATACGAGATCGACACATATACTTATACTAGCTGTGCCCCGCGGTGTTACTTGCTCATCCCACGGGAACACAGTATCCTATGTCCTTCCCCGGGACTGAAACTATCTATATACCAAATTTCATCTAAATCGGTTCAGCGGTTTAAGCGTGAAGAGGTAACAGACAGACAGACAGACACAATTTCGCATTTGTAATATTAGTATGGATTAATTTTACCTTATAAGTACTTAAATACTAAAAAGTTATTGTGTTTATAGGCGAAGAGAGTTCATTTTTAGTATCAGACTATCAGTTATTAAACGGTGGCCAGCATTTGACGATTTACCCTATATACGAGTATGTATACTCGTAAATATGAATTTTTAGTGGTCATTTATTAGCCGAAAGAGTTTTCAGCGATAAACTTGCCAATTGCATGCATGTAAACAAATTAGAAAGTCGACTGACCTAATAACTACCTTAATTCTTAACCTACCTACAAAAAGAATAACTTAGCAGCTAAAGTAATAAGTTAGCATCGATTCCCTGGGCATCGATGCCACGTAAAATATTAACCCATGGCTGCCGTGAAAATAATAGCTCATATAGAATTATCTACTGTAGAAAATGCTGACGTAAAACTATACAATGTATCAAATCCTAGATAGAAGGATTAATTTGTTATCTCCGGACACCATAATAATTATCGTAATTAAGTATGCTATTTATCCAGACACAACCTAATAAAATAATCTATGAATTTAACTTTTGAAAGGTGATAAATATTTGCACTGTAATTGTATCGATTCTTAATTAAGTATGGTGAAGAAAAAAAAACATGCACTGGTATCGTGACCGCTGAGGGCATTTAGGTTTGCGATAGTAATTAATGTACCTACAGTAAGTACCGGTCAAAAGTTTAGGTTCGCCATTTGATTTTCGTACAAATCAGTTAGAATGACACAATGTATTAATGAGGTTAAAGTCTAACCTTCGTACTTCCGCGTCTTATATAGCTTTGTACCTTTTATTTCATTAACCTAATAAAGTTTTTTTGCATCAATACGACCATACTTTATTAGAAGCCGCTGTGATACATCTGTTCTGATACTCGATGATCACGGGTCGCGATGCTTCACAAAATTCGGGAATAATTTTATTTGAGTATGTTGGCCTTTGGTATAAACGCAAATACTTAAATCTGTCTTACGGAGATGCCACGACTTTGCGCGACCAGCGGCGGCGAGCGGTTCAGCGAGAGATCTGAGCGCGGCGGCCATACGAGTGAGCGAGACACACGTACCGCGCACCGCTGCTGCTGTCGCACAGTCGTGGCATCACCGCCCATATTAAAACTAAACTTTTGACGTACCCATTTAAATGGATTAAACTGTATTTCTGTATCATTTCAAACCATGTACAAGTGCAGTTTGAGAATCTTTCATTTTAGGCAATGTTTCATGTTGGGACACATCGTGGAAGCTTATTTGGTCAGAGCTTCCATAAAAGCACTAACTGTCGGCCTTTCAACTGACTCACATACATGATATAAGTACCTTCCACCCCCCGCACCCTCAACACACCCCCCACCCTTGAGGACTTATAAGATGGTCATCAAGATACCAGAGGGTATTAATTGTACCAATTTACAAAACTACGAATTGTTTCCCATGAATACCAATTTACTTAAATATACGTGTCGCGGATTGTAAGTGCTAATGATAATGTACGAATTGATAACCTTACAACAAAATAATCTAACAAAGCCCGTAAGCCCGTCAATGGCGAACCTGGCTACACGACCTAAACTCCTAAACAGAAGATGCGCAAGCAATATATGATATTGACAAAGAAAATTCTTTCCAGTTTCCACACATACAAAGTTTTATCTATTTAGAAGATGTAACAGTACTTTATCCCGTTTTTTTTATATAATTGATGTTCACTAGGTCTCGAGAATGTCTGCCTGGACATTGAGTTCATGCTGGGCATCCGCACGAGCATATACTGGCGCTGGTGTTGGGGCGTCATCACTCCAGCTATGATGTTGATTGTCTTCGTCTACGCGCTCGTGTCCTTCGACACACTGCTCTTTGGCGGTGAACCCTACCCCACTGCTGGATATGGTAAGAAGGCTTGTCTCTTGAAGATTCATGTTTTAAACATTTTACGCTTTGTTTAAAAAAGTATTATCTTGTGTTCCATATCCATTATAACTTTAAAACTTACGTACATATCATCTATGTTTAGTTGTTATAGTCCATGGAAATGGTACATTTTGCCTTGCATTAAATCGGGTAGTTCTGATTTTTTTATATGTTCTATATGATGAAGTGGTTATGGCAAATCCAAGTTTTCGACCTCGGGAACCCTCCGGATCATTGCGAAATTCTTGAAAAACCATGAATTTTTCGGCGTTTTTTCAGTTTCCACCAATTTTTACCATGAGGGACCTATTTTACCGCAAATATCACTATGTAAACTTTAAAGAAGACTAAATTTTCAACAAATTATGTTAACGTGAGAGAGCGTTAAATCAAATAGTTTGTAAGATGCAAGCGTTCAAAAATTAGCCAAACTTCGAAAAAAATATATTTTTAGACGTTTTTTTAAGTTTTCGGCAACGAGGTCAACTAAGGACCCATTTTACGTTATAAGTCCAATATATTTTATTAAAGTACACACCATCCGCAACTAAATGAGACCAATTTGGTCTATTAAGACTCGATAGTTCTTTAGATACAGCTGTGTGAAGTTGCTGAGGTGAGTAAACAAAATAATAGAAGGGTTTGTAAAATGAAATGCGACGTATGAAATAAGCATTATAATTTACAGAAACACAGTAATAATAACAATTATTAGTCTTTTTTGTACATCTTTGATGGATCAGGCTGATCTTCCAGATCTACAGCACTTCTTTTATGGAGGGCTTACTCCGTTAGCATTTCTTCATCGACCGGCTCAAGCCGCTCGGAACCGCCATCTAATGATGGGTCATCGATGAATTTGTTCGTCAATGTCGTCACATATCAAGTCAAGCTTGTTTTAGCAAGATTGATCGCTGCAGTGGTTACAAACAGCCGAGCATTTGAGACCAGATTTTCTGCAACTACAAGTTGTATTACCAACTTTTTTTGCAGATGCGGGAAATCATTTTAAGCAAGGGTTGAGGAGCTGATGGCTTCGTCATCAGCTGAGGAATGAGGCCTCGAGTGCGAGGCCTCATTCCTCAGATGTGAATGAGAGGAATTAGGAAAACCGCAGCGTTTTGTTTGAGGCGCGGCTGTTTTTCAGTGTCGACAGAAACTTCATTTTTCCTTGGCCAAAAAGTGCTCAAGTTGTATCACAACCACTGCAAGCGTGAAAGAACAGTGCCATTACGGGTTATGCTTGGTGGATGAAGGAATCCGTCGAGTAGGTAAGAAGAAGCTAACGTCTGATGAGGACTTTGTTCCAACTCTACGAAGACGTGCTCTTGGTGTTTTTTTCTAAAGCGTCAGATGGATACCCATTGAAAACCACAGTTATATGGGAGCCGTAGCGACTTTGCAAGTATTGGACATGACTGGAACCGATTTCCTCAAAATACACCACTAATTTGAAAAAACATTTTTAGGTGTTAACATTTGAATAGCTGTATTTTAGAAACTATTGGGTCTAATGTAACCAAATTACTTTTATTTTGTTGCAAATTTAGTGTACATAAAAGTGTTCATAGTGATTTATACTGTAACAAAAGCGTTTGGTGGAAATAACTAACAAAAAATGAAATAACACAGAAAAATTCATGGTTTTTCATGAATTTCACAATGAACCGGAGGGTTCCCGAGGTCGAAAACTTGGATTTGCCATAACCACTTCCACATATAGAACATATAAAAAAATCAGAACTACCCGATTTAATGCAAGGCAACCCCACTTTTAAAGCACGATTTCCATGTACTATTACTTTTGTTTTTCCTAATACAACGGTGGATCCGCGCCCGCATGTTACGCCCAATCAGTTTGTAATCAATTTAGATTGGTCTATAATTTGATATTTGTGATAATACATTACTCTATTTTATTAGCTGTCAGCCTGTACGACAGACAATTCTATATGATTGATTAATATATAATGATGTGTTATCTTTCAGCGTCCGGATATGCAATGCTGTTCATAGGAATCGCATTTGTTCCTCTTTTCGTCGCATTAACAATGTATAAGAATCGTACTGGAAACTTATTCGAGGTAAGTAATATTTTATTAAATTAATAAATGCCCCGATAAACCTTAAAAATAGACCAAGAACAATATTTGGGTTGTTTCATCAATATAAATTTTATTTATCGACACATTTCAAGTGCGTAGGGACTTCCATCTCTTTGTTAAAATTCTAGTTTTTATATCCCAAAAACTTTCTGATAGTGTCATAAAGTCACCAATTAGGAGGTGGTCTAGTGTTAGATGTTGCTTTAGACTCGGGTAGGTAAGGTAGTACGCAGTCAAATTTAAACGAACATTGTCTACATGTTTACTTACTTTTAATATTTTGGACTGGTAGTAAAGTGTCCTATCCATTCTGTTACCTAAGATGTATGTACCTGTACCTACCCATCTAATTTTTAGTTCAGCTGATATATTTGCCATATCTTAAAAAAATCGCGGAGGAAATTCAAGATCTAAGTTATATCATAAATATCTTCTGCCTACAGACGTTCAAGCAAGCGTTCCGTACCAAGCCATCATGGGGTCCCGGTGACAAGACCACGAAGAGGGAATGGCTGCTCTTCAAGGAGGACGCCAAAGCAGACCGGGAGAAGCGTACCACGTCCAAAATGCGACACTTCAGCCTGAGCTTAATGGGCAGATACCGGAGATAATTTACGATATAATTAATACATACCTAGTTTGTAATAAATATTTATTGTATGTACATATTTTTTTACCAATGACAAATAAAGTCTACCAACTTTTACTTATTTTGTTATATTTTATGGGAATTGGGAGTTTTACAGTACTTCAAAGTACAAAAAACACAAAAACGACACTACCTACCCATTAAGATTACTCTCACACAGTGGTATTAGGTACAGCGACAGGTTGAGAACGCAAACAAGGGCACTACCCTTTACAGTTTTTAAATTCGCTGTCCGTGGAGACAGTACTGTGTACGATTCCCACTGACCGGGCGGAGTCGGCGCGCGCTGAAGCGCATCTAAATAGTTGCCAAATGAATGTAGAGCTTCTTTACGACAGTCAGATCCCATATTCGAATGTTATTGGCGCCGCTGCCGGCCGATCTGGCGCTTGTGGACGCGGACGGAGGTGCTCGGCTGTCGTCGCGCGTAAGCGGCTCCGTTCGGTCACCGCCGCGCGCCATCGGCTACGTTCAGTTACCGCTGCGCGCCATCGGCTCCGTTCGGTTACCGCCGCACGCCATCGGCTCCGCTCGCACGTCCGTCGCCCTAGAATTAATCGCTCGGACGGACGCAGTCGGCTGCCGCCGGGCGCTCCAGCGCCTGCTGGAACGTGGCAGCAGCCGAACCCGCCCGACCTGGTCACTAGACACGGTCGGCCGCTGCCGGCTGCCAGAGCGCCCGTTACGACGCGGCGGCAGCCAACCCGGCCCGGCCCGGTCTATGTGAATTGTACATAGTGGCCTTGGGACGTAGTGCAACCGGGTGGTCACGAACAGATGTGCAGATCAGCCACGAACGAGCAGTGCAGCAGAGCAAGGTGGAAAGTCAACCACGGAGACTCCGAATAGACAAATTTGAGTCTCCACAAGGATGAATAACATTTGACATTATTTAATGATTTAGGGCGTGGCCACATGTCCACGACACGGCGTCGTAAACGTAAAACGACACGGTGTCGCGTCGGAGCGCGACGCATTATCCACCGTGCGAATATACGTTGCCGCGTCGTGAAAACACACGACATGGTGGGTGGGTGGGGGGGATCAATGTGGATGTCGTACGCATGTTAAACTGATTGTTTCCATGATGAGGGTGGTCGTACTTGAGGGTTGAAAATGAAAAAAAAAATGTTTTCATCGGGCGCGTCAGATTTTCTATGGGGGTGTTAAGTGAACCTAAAAAAAGGCTCTTATATAATAATCTGACGATTTGGATGTGACGCAAACTCGCAGTTATTATTAGAATGTGCAAGAAAATTCGCCATTTTGAAATACTCAAGCGCATCAGATTAAGATATATATGGTTCATCTTTATGCCCTAGACGTGCTGTCTCATAATCTGACGATTATCTGGCGGGATTAGCCTAATCTGACAATAAAAAAAATTAACAGAAACTTGTGACTCAGAGCACTCTCCAGAAACAGGAAAATGTGACTCGGAGCACTCCCCAGAAGCAGGGGCATGTGATTCGGAGCTATTCCCAGAAACTTCCGATGCACTGTCATATTCCATTATAGTTTGCCGCTGTTGTAAATACTGAAAGACTCACGGTATTTTTATTGCTATAAATAATTTATAGCACTGTGCGTGATTTACTTCATTTAATGAAGATTCTCTCGAATGTTCAAGATTATCGTATGTTGTTCGGGATTTCCGGAGAACCGGTTTGCTCCGACTATATTCTAAAATATTTACCTACACATTTTTGTTATGTAAATTTAATTGTTTTTTGTAAAGTAGTTTTACCACAAAATACACACTTTATATTGATATTACTCATAGTACAGCTGCCGGCAAACTTTTAGAGCATAATCTTGACTGCGCAGTAGCCGATTTACGTACATGCGCAAATCCGCCATTTTTGTTCTAAAAGTTGCCGGCAACTATAAATATTTTATAACTTTAGTGTTGTAAACAACATGATCAGCTGTCATGGCGTCATGGCAACAGAAACCAGAGTGGAATACAGGCATCACGGCGTGCAGTTAGCACGCATTAAACTTTATCGATGAATTTTTTGTTACTTATTCGGCTAGTGGAAATCTTCAGATTATATATTTTCCGTTATCATTGATTCATTCCCTTTTAAATAAAAAAAAAATTAGCCACGCTCGAGAATGTCGAGATGAAGTTTTTTTTTTACAACTTTGTAGCCCTCCGCCTTCTTTACGTCACCTTTAAATTGTCAGATTAGAGGAATATAAACGTTTTAGCATGTAACTAACTCACCCTATTGCCTTAATCTGACGCGCTCGAGAATTTCAGATGAACAATTTTTTTTTACTAATCTGATTTTTTATCCTTGACGGGCGGCCATACATATGAGGCTCATATTTGGTGGAAGTACTTAACATGGGTACAACGTATCCCCCTATATATTAATCTGCCGCGCTTTAGGTACTCCCGAGATCCCCTCTTTGGCTCTCCTACTATTTATTTATTTATTTATTTAATCTTTATTGCACAAAAGAAAACAGATCGTACAAAAGGCGGACTATTATGAACCTTTTAGAAATATATAGACCATCATTCGATACTAAATTATCATTTATCATAACCGAATGAGAACACATGAACATTCAAAATTTGTTTAAATGTGGAACACCACTTTATAATTACAGTAAGTTTAATCTAGTTATGGAATTGCTATGAAGTGAAGTAAGAAATTAATTTTCCATCATCTCAGAATTCTAGGTAATAGAATATGGTTAATTCAAAATTCAACTACTGATATTTTATGGTTATAAAGAGCAATTAAACTCATCTAAAATTATCATACCTTACTTGAGGACCTATTATCTATTTCTACTAAAAAAACCTATCGATTCTGAACATTCAATAAGGCTAGATTTAAGCAACAAAATAATGAGTTAGAGGATCTTGGTAGATGTTTCTGGAAGCTAGACTAGATAGGAAACATTAGGTTCATGTTTTGAGGATAGGGATAGATAGATTTAATTAAGGTTAAAAGTTTAGTTAGTATAATTTACCAAGGTATGAAAATAATAGGCGAAGAACAGTGAGGATTAAATAAGTAACAGACTAAACATTATCTAAATTTTAATAAATAAAACTAATGAATAATATTAGTTTCGAAATAGGGCACAAAAGGATTATCACGGTTTTATTTTTTAAAGAATATGAGTTGCTGTTGCGGCGTAGACTCCTATCGTTCATAGAAAGACCGCAACGCTCATACTGCTCACATTTTGGCCATTTAGGGAGTTATTAAGAAATGTCCAAACTCTACTGTTTAAAGATTCACTAAACATTAGGGTTGATTTAAATGTAGAAAGTGGAAGAGGAGGACCAGGCGAGAAGTTAGGTAGAGTTTATGTAGGGCTTAGTTATACGTAGTAGAGTAGTGAGGAGGCGTGCGCAACATAGTTAAAAAACCGGCCAAGTGTGAGTCGGACTCGCGCACCGAGGGTTCCGTACAAACACTTTCCATCCCTAAATGGTTAAGTTTGCACCTGCACCCCTAGCACAACTGTCGCAAACGGCCATTTCTGGCGCGAGATAATTGCCTGTCTCTTTCTGTGCAGTAATGTAAGAGGGTGACGGGTAGCGCTATGTCGCGCGACAAGAGTCGCAAAGCATAGTTGTGCTAGACGGGCTGGTATGTATAGCGCCCCATATAAATTAGGTGCAAAGTTAGGTATTAATATAATCCCATTGGGTCGAAGTGTATCCGCAAGGACCCCTTCCTAATAAGATAAGATAAGATAAGGTTACATTAATAGGTATTAAAAAAAAAACTACTTACTAGATCTCGTTCAAAACAATTTTCGTTGGTAGTTTTTTTAGGGTTCCGTAGCCAAATGGCAAAAAACGGAACCCTTATAGATTCCTCATGTCTGTCTGTCTGTCTGTCCGTCTGTCCGTCCGTATGTCACAGCCATTTTTTTCCGAAACTATAAGAGCTATACTGTTGAAACTTGGTAGGCAGATGTATTCTGTGAACCGCATAAAGTTTTTGATGCATAAATAAAAAATAATAATAAATATTGGGGGCTCCCCATACTGAGAACTGAAACTCAAACATTTTTTTTTCATCAAACACATACGTGTGGGGTATCTATGGATAGGTCTTCAAAAATGATATCGAGGTTTCTAAAATATTTTTTTTCTAAACCGAATAGTTTGCGTGACAGACGCTTCCAAAGTGGAAAAAAGTTGCCCCCCCCCTCTAACTTCTAAAATAAAGTAAAGTAAAGTAAAGTACTCATTTATTGTGAACTGTGTATAAAGGATGGTATACAGCAAAATGCAGAGTATCAACAGCCGCCCGTTTCGGGCATACAATTTTTGTTCTTATGACACTACATATATATAACATAAGCGCATAATATAACATAAGTGCAGAAAATGAAAAGTCTAAAAAAACATATGATGTACATTACTATAAAAACTACCAACGAAAATTGTTTTGAACGAGATCTAGTAAGTCGTTTTTTTTTAATACCTAACATTGCACCTAATTTATATGGGGCGCTATACATACCAGGTGCAAACTTAACTTAACCACTTAGGGATGGAAAGTGTTTGTACGGAACCCTCGGTGCGCGAGTCTGACTCGCACTTGGCCGGTTTTTTTTATAGTAATGTACATCATATGTTTTTTTTAGATTTTTCATTTTCTTACCTTACCAACTTTTTTCAACTTTGGAAGCGTCTGTCACGCAAACTATTCGGTTTAGAAAAAAAATATTGTAGAAACCTCGATATCATTTTTGAAGACCTATCCATAGATACCCCACACGTATATGTTTGATGAAAAAAAAATTTTTGAGTTTCAGTTCTAAGTATGGGGAGCCCCCAATATTTATTATTATTTTTTTATTTTTGCATCAAAATCTTAATGCGGTTCACAGAATACATCTACCTACCAAGTTTCAACAGTATAGCTCTTATAGTTTCGGAAAAAAATGGCTGTGACATACGGACGGACAGACGGACAGACAGATAGACAGACAGACAGACAGACAGACAGACAGACATGACGAATCTATAAGGGTTCCGTTTTTTGCCATTTGGCTACGGAACCCTAAAAATGGGTCTGTGGAGGGAAGTAAAATTTTGGTTGCGCGGCCAAGGCAGGGCATTACAATAAAATCAAATAATATATATATATATTAGATAAGATATCATCCAAATGCTTTTCTATGTACAAATGTACATTACAATACCATTATCATTAATTACATTCTGATTTAATGTCATGGACAGATCAAATGTAAATAATATTTCAGCCAGCTAACAAAACGTGTTGCGACGCGACTGTCCCCAAATCTTCACGTGTAATCTCTCGGTATCTCAAAATTCCTAAGATATAGCCGGCCATAAATACGTTGAAAATACTAATACAAGTTCCCATTTCAAGCCGCACCTTGCGTGCGTATAACATAAATTAGAATAATGGTAATTTTGCTGTGATAAGATTGAGCATTATTTTGATTAAGTATATCTATCTATACTAATTTTATTGTCATTGATGTTCAGGAGGATAGCAAAAAAAACGCGGCCGAGGGCCTCTCGAATGACGCTTTTGATGCCTCGCCAGAAAAAAACCGTGCACCCCCGCCAACCCCGGAGGTTTCGAATGGAGTAAATGCTGTAAGTGCTTGATACTTGTAAGTATCGCTTAAAAATAAGTAAAGACAAGAGGAATGTAGAACAACAATGTGGTGGGTCAAATGATTCTTAGTAAATTTTTAAATATTTTATTTCTTTCGTATTTAGACGATATTTAAAGACTTGGATACTTTTGTTGTGATTTAAAAAACTTATATTTTCTCTCCACATAATGAAATAAAGAATAAAGAACTTATAAGGAAAGCTTTTTGTCAAAACAATTGTAGTGTGGAAAAAGTTTGGAAAGTTCATTTTTAAATAACGGGAAAGCTCAATAATTATTTTTTTTTTATTTCTATACTCAAGACGTTTTTTTTATTTCAGATACCGAAAATAAACGTTGTAGAACTTGAAGCAAACCCTGGCGAAAAAGCACCAAAAAAGGTCAGTACTTTCTCTTTTTACTTACCTACCGTCAGGTGTGGTGTGTCGTCTTACTTATCGTAGTTAATTCCCATAAACACATACGTTATTAGGTATATATGACAGGAGTGAACTAACAGACAGTAAACATCAACATAGAATTTCAAATACATATATATACAGCGTGTATATTTGACACAACCGCATATTGTAGCCAGACGGAGATTTTAGTGGTATAATCTGATATTTATAACAATTATTAACTTAGCGCTAACTACCATAGCGTAATTAATTTTTGAAAATTTTCTGAGCATCAATATATGGCGTACCTAGTTATTACTCTAGTGACAGTTGTGACATCACGATGTTATGTGTCAACAAACAACAACAAACAAGTACATTGCTTGCTGATTATTTTTTTATGGAAAAAAAATGATCTATTTTTTTTATAATTTATGGATAAATATATTAATAAGTGCCTATACGTCGTATTACTGCAAATACCGACTATCTGAAAAAAAGTAGTTTTGAGATTATTGGATTTTAAAGTTTGATTTTTTTTTTTATGCGAAAACATGAAATAAATTCCATTGTATTTATAATTTCTTAAGCTTCATACTATTATTTTTACTATACGATTTTCCAAAATATCCAGACTGTGTTTATTTAATAATAAAAACACGATTCAAATTATATAGTCGAGGTTTTGGCGTCACTTAATTGGTTTTGCCTTTACAAAATATACTTTTGAATATTTCGATATTTAAACCACTCGTTCCACTTGATAGAGCTTTATTTTGTTTATGGTTTTCCTACAAGCCACAAAGTAATAAAATATACCTACAGGTGTTTAAGTACTTAATTCAAGCATAACTGCAAATTTGTGAGATAAGCGGTTTTACCTGTAGGTAATATATAAGGTCATCTTATTAAAGGCAGCTTAATTTCATTAGATACTACAAAAAATCTGGTTTTTATTCATTTAAGTCAATTTTATAAGCTTATGATTGATGTACAATACAATATGACTCTAAAAAAATGTGTTAGTGATTTGACACAGTAAAAACACATTTTTTTACTTTATTAAAGTTTTTTTCATTTTGAAATGCTGGAATTTTTGAAATTCGTCTGTATCACTGCTGAATTTTGAAGCTGCAACATCCAGAACTCGGTCAATGACATCACTGTCACATTTAAGTAAATGAAACTAGCCGTAATACTCGTCAGGAATGTCACCTTTTTCGCAAAAGCTGATTGAATCCCTTTTCTTTGCTGTGGAAATGGATAAGGGCTTGTCGTACAACTCTCCTAAACGAAGGCATACGTTATCAGGAGTTGGAGGTAGTTCAACTGAAATGAGTTGAGAAAGTTCTGCGGTACGTAATACTTGACACAGGGTCCTTTGCGTGCCTGTCGTAGCGCATGTTTTTTGTCCATAATGTTTGGCATACTGTTGAATGGCATACTACTCGTTTATCCTATTCATTTTTGCGCATATTCATTTAAGTCCTAAAACATGTTTGTCCAAATACTTATTGATATCTCGAAAATCGAATTACCTAAAACTTAATATTCCTAACATAAATTGTCCTAAGAATATTTTTTCCTATCATTAAAATGGCTACAATTACAGCCTTTGCGCACCTAAACTAAATTATGGTAGTGTAAAGTCAGAATCATTTTGTATTCTACCTTAAGGCAGGTCAGACTTAGGTTAGGTACGACGACGAACAAAACGAGGAGGAGTGTTAGGTAAAACTGCGACCCTAACAAGCGAGCGAAGCGAGCGAGCGAAACGCCAGAACCGAGTTTTTGTAATCCCCCTCGCTTTAGGAAGAATTGCGACCCTATACTAAATGTTTCGGCGTGACGTAAGAATCATTACGTATTCTACCTTATGGCAAATCAGGTTACGGATATTGTACGAATCGTGCCATTACTGGCATTGCGTTTTTGCTAGGTGTTAACTTTCAACGTTTCAAAACACTGCTTGCTGTCCTTATCTCCATACCTCCGTACTATCTGTCTTAGAAACTGTACAGGTTCGCTTTTATACCAGTAAAACAACAATATAACAGTCGGACAGTCTAGCTCGCTTGACCGCTCTCCAAAGAGTGAGAGAGAGCAACCCCGGCCCCGTCAGCCATAGTGTCCATTTATTTGGCAATACACTACATCTACCTTTTACAAAAGAATGAAAATTTAATTTAAATTTTATTAATTCATAATTCAAAACGTTTATATGTAAGTAGGCCTACAGGGCACTTTTACATATCTCAATGTGAATCTACCGGCATTTCACAAGAGGAGACCGCTGTTGAGAAGAAAGCCGAAAGAAACTCAACAGTAAGTCATTTTTTCATAACTCTTACTTAATACTATTATATTCAAGTTATAACTAATCAGTACACGTAAAAAGGAGATGTACAGATTCTGAACTTCAATGTTAGGTACAGTAATATAAAATTTTATTAACAATTTTCTTGTATAAGATCACACATGACATGAGACATGCAATAAAATACAAATCAATAATTTAATTCCACTGAGATGTATTTGGTATATGACATCAGTTATTTCAATATCCCAATATCTTAGCGTACATCTAAATATAGGATATGATCCTCATGTAATATTTTGGACAATTTAAATAGACTCACGTAACAGTAAGCGCTGGAACGGATAACGCATTATGATCAGATTTTTGGTAACCTTATCGAAACGATAGATGCAGAGAGCGTACAACCGTTGTTGTGGGAGACCTTTCACTAGCGGACGACTATTAGTAAAAGTTCTTCATCCGATGCAATCAGAGTATTATTTAATAAATTATCTATTTCGGCATCTTTATCTGATAACTCCCATCTTACCTTCCTTCTTCTTTCAGTTTTCTATTATTTTATCAGTTAATAATATTAATTGGTTATATGGTTCCCTTTCTCTGGAATTGACTTATTTGGAACACTTTTGAATTTTTATTGTATTAAATAAACTTATTTATTATAGTTACCACTTTTTGTATACCTTCGCTAAAATAATGCTTCGTTAAGCCTGATGATTCACAAAATTACATGGATGATTCGAATTATTCCAAAACAACTAGAGGGTTCATGGTCTGTGGTTCTGCCATTTGTGACCCGAAATATTTATTTCCAATTGATCAGACTTCATTTCTGACTGTAGTGTGTTCGTCATTACATTATTGACAAAGTAAGTACATATATGAACTGCTAGAATTGACTAGCCTATAAATTTTGGACTCCATAAACCTATTTCAAAATGTAATTAATGGTACCATAATCAGTGTGAAGTCCATCAGTCTATCTATTATTTACTTATATTTACATTTTCCTTGATTTTTCCAGAGACCTTTAACCTCTTGAACACCCTAGTAGGCTGAGCCTTTCAACGGAAAATTGCTCCACTGACGCCGGCAAATGCCGTCAAATTCCAATTATCCAAATTTATGTAATTTAAATTTCTACGACTATCTTGCAATCCCTGTTGATTTTGGAGTATGTCTTTATTTTATTTTGCTGTGGCGTCACTGACACTGCAAATCGCTACACTACTTGGTGTTCAAAAGGTTACGACATTAGCAAATGGTCCCCATGGTTTTAATTCCGAGCTCACACCAAATTCCAGCACATCCTTGTTCTGTTAAAATATAATCGATAATACTACCGTAAAAGTGCAGCAAATTCAAAATACTTTTTCACCTTTCCTTCGTACTTTCATCAACTGAAACTTGTTCTGTTCATCATCATAGTCTGAGCACTCTAATCTAAGCAAAGAATTGGGTAATTTAAAGTGTCGTCCACTTAGCATCAGCGTTTAGATAACTTTCCGCTAATTAACATCAAAATTGCTTACAGAGTATTTCCAAACAAAAATATTTGTTTCCATTACTTCTTAATATAAATATTTAGCCAGTTATTGCTAAATAAAGCAGTTTTTTTTTAAGTACCTACCTACATATTCTCTTTCAATTACTCTTAGTACAATTCCGTACATTCTCTCTAAGGAATTTCGGAGTTGGCAAATCTGGTCATTTTAGCTAACGGTTCTCAAACTTTCATTTTTTTTACCAGTAAACTTTCTTTTGACATTCCTTGGTATTCTGGAATCATTGTTAATTGCCTGGGTCCGAAGGTTTCTAGTTCAGTTGTATATTTTTTCTATTTATTAGATTAAGTCTAAATTACTTGTAAAATTGTTTTGATTTTGGTGGAGCTTTCTGAGAGGCCTAAATTACCCCACGGTTCCACGGAACACATTTTAGTGATCGCTATCGTATAACATTACTTATTTAGGTACCATTCGAATGTCCTTAAATTACCTCTTATCCTGATCGAATATTGTTTAGTTGCCGTTTAACAACAGCCAAACTATCTGTTGATCTGATCGGATACTGTTTGGATACCGTTTGATAACAGCCAAACTATCTGTTAACCTGATCGAATATTATTTAGATACCGTTTTACCCCAGGTGTTGTTTGACGACAGTCAAACTGTCTCTTATCCTAATGGCAAATATCCCATAGAACCATCTAGACACCATTTGACAACTTGTCAAATTATCTCTTATCCTCAGGGGATATTATTTAGATACCGTTTAACAAAACTGTCAAACTATCTCTCATGTAGCTTTCAAATGCTACGCAGGTACCGCTGAGTAAACTGACTACCTTTAGCAATCTGCATAAGCAAATATCGTAAGTACTTGTTTGTCACATACCGGTTTAATATAAATTGTCTCTATCATAAATATAGCGTGACAATATTTTAGGTACCGTCCAGTTTACTAAGCTACCTCTAGGCCCCAGTGATATCTTGGTTCCCATCAAAGCAATGCAATTTGAAGTAATTACTTATTTTCCGCATCAAGTTATCTTGCAGAACAATATACCAAAAATACATACATATGCAATTATGAAGTTTTTACACTTCAATTCATTATGTTTCTCAGTTTTCCGTATAAGTAGTATGTTTCCAATATATGATACTGTGTCGTCATTTTAATCAGTTCTTTAACCGAAATTCACTTCAATTCCAAGTATAAATCAATATGACAATGCAGCTTATTTCCAAGATATCACTGTATTATGTATCATATACATAATTTTATTATTTACAAGGTCATAAATGTATACCGTCAACCTGTAGGTACCATTCGAGCTTGCTCGAATTACCTCTGCTTCTGGGCACCATTCGACTACAGTCAAATTGCCAACTTTCCTTTTGGATTTTATTTGTTTGTTTTATGCCATAAAGCTACCATTCAATAAACTGACTACCTCTGATCAAATCAGATTTCATTTTGTTAGATGGACATTTTATTTATTCAGAATACAAACACTTGTCAGAATTCGAGAGCGCTGTCTTTAGAAAAGGAGCTTTACGCAGCCTTAATACATAATTTTCACTCCCTTAGTTATCCAGTTTTATCAGCTATTAAACATTGATATTATTATAATACAGGTAAATAATATAAAAATTTACTAATTCCATACTCGAACCATAAAGTTCATAGCTTTCCAATTTGTTACAGAATATATATGTATCGAAACAGTGTCACGAAGACAACCGTTTTTTGCTTGGGCAATTTTGTTTTTGCAGCCAATATCAATGCTAACTAGTTTAATACCTGTCCAATAATATCACAAAACTTTATTCTCAACATTTGTTATTTCTTAAACGGCAAATCGTTAATATCATTATGATGATTCAATCAAAGGTATCACTGCTTATGTATCTAATACATAATTAGGTATTTATTAGTTCGTAGGTACCAATTAACGGGATGAGACCAGTATCGTGTGTGTACTTCTGATATTTAATTCGAATAAAGTATGTTGTGTTAACTAATTGTCTTTTGACAAAAATTGATGCTTAACCAATTTCCATATTGCCAGAAAAAGATTCCTTATGTATAACTTAAGTATTGTATGCTGCATCAATCACTATACATGACAACATTGTTTGATGGTGTTTCCATCTTCTACAGTGTTCTAAAATTATCAATAAGATATTAGGTACTCTGTCCACGCGGCGTACTTTTTGTATAGCTTTTGCGACAACCATGGACAACAGCATTTCTATAGTTTTAAAATTGTATTACAATAACAACAGCAAGCTTGGAATACCTACATGGCCTATTCTATTTGGAATGAATGACAAGGCAAATACAAAAGCAACTTATTATTTTGCTCAATAATATGAGTATTAATTGATCGGTTTTAATATGAATTGCCACATTTACCACGTATAAGTTTATCGGTTTCAGGCATCGATTATTATATTTATCCAACCGCCTGATATTTACAATCATAACTTCATAACCCATAATTCTTATTAAGGTACGTAATAAAGCATTGTAAAACATCTTGTTTCACAGATTCACACGAATAATTTGCCATATTACTTACGTCAATATGGTGCTGAAAAGTTATTAAATTTCGTAGTTTGTGAAAAGTAAATTGGCATACATAATTAATTATATTCATCATACTCAGCATATCCCAAAGTATAAATCGTTTATAATTAAGAACAATATGGGGAATATTTTGTTGTGATGTGGCATTCATATTTAATTTAAACTCAGACATTGTGCTGCGCAAAGACTGCGCAGATGTCATATTTCGATACGTGCAGCACGAGTTTTAGTTTAGCCAATCACAGCGCAGCGCGTCACGCGCGGCGATTCTCATTGGCTGTTACGATCTCGCCGACACATTTGATTCGCTTTTAGTTGTCATTCCTTCCAACATCAACTAAATATCGTTCATAAGTCTTTTTGGGGGTACTCACGTATTTCACATAATTAATCAAATTAAACTGGTCTCATTCGCTAATTTACCTCTAGTATTTTCTTTTGTTGTTTTCACTTACTGTACATTTTGTGATCCTGGCAGGGTCGCCACTTGTACAGGTTCGCTTTTATACCAGTAAAACAACAATGTAACAGTCGGACAGTCTAGCTCGCTTGACCGCTCTCCAAAGAGTGAGAGAGAGCAACCCCGGCCCCGTCAGCCATAGTGTCCATTTATTTGGCAATACACTACAGAAACAAAATTAAAAATGTAAATTATACAAAATTTAACTTTCTACAACAATGCGAAAGCTCTTTTCTAGCTAAAACGCTCCTAAACGAAAATCTAAGCAAAAATCTGAAGAAATTGAAGGTTTTTTCAATATGGCGGCGGGTGCGGAGGAGGGGGAATTGTGCATCTTGCATTTTAAACACTCACTATTAACCATCCTAGACAACGTATCAAAAATTCAGAACTACCGGACCGTTTGTAAGGTAAAACCCCTTTATTCACTGCTTAATTAAAATCATTAATATACATTTTAAAACTGGCCAATGATATTATGTTAATTTTATATTATATAAAATGTGACTAACCTAACCTCAAACTTAGGGTCTCGTATATTTAAATGAATCTTACTTACGGTCTACATCCTTGTTCTCCGTGACCATTCTAGCAAGTCTTACACATCACAATTTAGGGTCTTTTTAATAACTATTCACATTAAATTAAAACCTCGAACGCTTGGCTAGCTGGACCGAGTACAAATTCACCGGCCAAACCCAAAATTCAAAGGACCTGGGACACCATAATATCTTGAATAGACACTCACGACCTTAACTAACGATAGTTCGGGCAGGGATCGTTCGAGGCTCTTGGCAGTCTCTAGACCAGAGTCTGGACAGTGGCTTCACGTCTGAGAGGGTAGGCGAAAACCTGCACCTTTATCGAGCCTAGCACACTAAGAATAGCCATTGGTCTTAGAATAGGTGCAGATATTTGTGCGGACCACTGCTGCGCTTCTTATGGAGCCTCTGTCGACCGCATGGGACACCATGGTCTCGTCTGTTCTTCGGGCGCCAGCCGCCGCTCTAGCTACGCTACACTAAACGACATCCTGAGAAGGGCATTTGTCAGCGGAAACGTGGAGAATGGGCCGCGCGTTGGTTTGGGACGCCTCCTGCGCTAATACGCTGGCGGCGTCCTACCTTTCAGCGACCAGCAAAAGAGCTGGTGCGGCGGCGGACGCCCGTGAGCACTCAAAGGTGGCCAAATGTAGTTGTCTCGGCACCCAGTACGACTTTATGGAGCTTGGCGTCGAGTCACTCGGCTCGTGGGGCCAGGGGGCACGCCGCCTGTTTAAATGTGTTAGGAAGCGCTTGCGGGAGGCCACAGGCAATCCACGCGCGGCACCTTTCCCGCGCAAAGATTGGGAATGCTGCCTGCGCGCTACGGTTTGGGTACCCTAACATGTGGTCCCGATCTTTTTTAATGTTATATAGTAATAGTTCCTAGTTTAATGTTTTTATATCATTGATTATAATGAAATAAATATATTACAGTAAAATTGTGTTAGCAACGTTCAGAACATCGGCGCATAAGTCGCTACTGAGTGAAATTAGCTGCTGCGCGAAGCTCGTACGTAATTCGCACTTAGTTGGTTGTGCCTGTACAAGTTTACTGTTAATATGGGAATACAGTTCATGCAAAAGCGATTAACTCGCTATATAGTGATTTGGCAGTGTAATATTGCAATCTAGTTAATACAAAGATATTCTGTCAAAAAAATATAAATGTGTTTAATTATGTTTTTAAAGTCATAAAATAAGTAATTTACTGAAGAAACGTCTATGAAAATACCAGTTAAGTACCTACACATAGAACTTACTTCAAGTAAATAAAATTCAAACTCGTATGTACCGTGAGAATGCAAGAAAACGGTATGAGCTAATTACAGTTTTTATTTGGAGGTAAAAATATAAATCATTAAGTATATTATTATACACATTTCAGTTTCTGCCAGTGTATAATTTCACCAAATCATGAGTAAGTTACTTTATTCCGTGAGCTATATTTGCAACAAGGGTCATATCGAAACATAAGTTTTACCAGATTGTAGAGAAAAAAAAGTGATTCTAATGGGCTAAAAAAATCACTTTCGACAAAAAGTCACTTAGTCGGTATTTGCAGTAATACGACGTATAGGTACTAAGCCCCCGTAAAGTATGCGGTTATATCAAATATACACATTGTATTTATATATATTATAGAAACCAAAGAAGGATCAGGATAGAAACTTTTATGAAAAAAAGTAGAAAATATCGAATACAACAACAGTTTACAAAATATTTATCAATGTTCCTTTTCTTTGGCAATTGTATTACTTTTATCGGATTAGGGCAATAGATTACTCAAGTAGTGCAATGGTATCGAATATTATTATATTTCAGGTCATGATCATGACTAATTAACAAAAAAACAAATATTTTATATCATTAGAAAATAGTTTTAGCCTCGTCCCAGCCCAGGTCCATCAAAACATAGTTTATTTAAATATTTATTCTTTAACTATTAAATATCACTTTTAAATAAATCATCTTTCGTAAACCGTAAAACTACCCAACTACAGTCCAATCACCCAACTATGGTCCAAAAAAATACTCAATCATTACTAGAAAGAAAGAAAGAACGAAAGCAAGAAAGATAAATGTTTATGTTTTTTCCATAAAATAACTATCAAGATCCATATTCTATCAGCGATTTTATACGGTTATATTTACTAGTTGGTTGTTTAAGTTTAAAGGACTCATGCACGTAAGATCACGTTCGAAACGTCGACGTTATTAAGAGGCCTAGGTGGTTTTCCACCGGCGAGGCGTGGCGGGTCGTGGATGGGTGAGAATTGAAATCGCGCTGGCCCTTTTCCACTAAAAATTGGCATTAATAGCTATCGCGAGCCCGCGCGGGACCTCGCGAGCCCGCGCGAGCCCTCGCGTGCCTGATCGAGCTCGCGGTTGACATTAAGGTCTTCGCAAATTATAACAACACATTATAAGGTTTAATTACAAAAAATGTACGACGCGTCGTCCACTACTAATATCCTTTTTTGAAATTAAACCTAGTAAATATGACATAGGGCTTAAATTTCAATATTTGGCATAGAATCGAGTCGCCGTTGAGTTATTATAATGTGCGAAGACCTACCGCGCGTCCGCCGCGCCGTAGACTGTAGGCTTGGACGTAGATGTAGACGATGTAGTGCTGTTAAGTTCGCAGTGAAATACACACGTGATTGCTGTATCATGTCTCGTGAATTAGTATTATTAAATATATTAATGGAAGAAGAATCGGATGAGGATAATGCAACAAGAAATAATCTCATAGTGCTTTCAAAAAAACGAACTCAACGTTACTGGATTCGAAATCGTATAAAATATCATAATGAGCATGGGGAGTTTCACACTGTGAAAATTTCAACTGTCTAGCTATCACCGTTCTTGAGATACAGCCTGGTGACAGACGGACGGACGGACGGACAGCGAAGTCTCAGTAATAGGGTCCAGTTTTTACCCTTTGGGTACGGAACCCTAAAAAAAAGATACCAACTACAGAAAAGCTGTCAGTACTATGGAAAAACTAGTTGTTTGTATAAGGTAAGAAAAACTACAATTTAAAATTTAAAATATTTATTTAAAACAATCTTTTTTTTAACGAGAATGTACTCTTAATGATTTTTTTATTACCACAAAGCCACCTACTATCAAATAAATCAATTCACATTTATATCCTTAATCGGGGATCTAAAACAATCTAATATTGTTCTTATTTATTGATGATCTCTTATTTAGAAAGAAAGAAAGAAAGAAAACACATTTATTGCAGTGAAGAAGACGCACCACCATTACAAAGAACTTAAAAACTAAATCACTTAACATACAATATCATAAACTTAATTTAAACAGAAAATTATATAAATGTAGGTAGAGGTTAATGGTGCTGCCATGTCCACCGCAAAAGCCACACCACTCAGCATAATGCTGCGACATCGACGGAATGTCGCAGCGCTGGTCTTCCGTGGGGCCTGAGGTAGGTAGGCGAGAACAGCGACAACAAGTCGGAACAGTAATGTCTACACGCATCTTATGAATGTTTGTAGCAAAAAAGAGTAAAAAACTGATAAATCACGGGTGTATAATATGAGGTAGATTCCACGTTTCAATCCTATAGGTACCTAGTGTGTATATCTGTTGTGTTTGTATGTGTTGTGTGTGTATGTCTGCCTTTACAAAGCGTGACACGGTATATAAGAAAAGACGGAGGTATGCATAAAAATACAGCAGATAAAAAACAATACGATAAGTATAAGTAGGGTCTTAAATATACAGTTTATATAATACTTAAATTAGGCTCAGAACTTATGAGCTGGAAAGTTGGATATTTAAAAGATATTTCCGAAGTTTTATTTTAAATGTGTTTAAAGTTTTAGAATTTCTAATAGGAGGTGGAATATTGTTCCAACATTTCGTGGCAGAGTAGCGAAAGCTACCACGAAATGCCGCTGTTTTTCCGGGACGCGAGCAGATGAGGCGGACAGCTTCTCTCGTGGGGCGCATCGAGAATCTCAACTTCTCAAATAGGTATTTAGGTTGCTGAGTATGGAGCACACCAAAAAGCAAAGAAGCGAAATGTAACGACCGTCGCGCCTCCATCTTCAGCAATCTATTATCATTTAGAAAGGGGGTGACATGATTTCTAGGTGGGATCGGGAAGCAAAAACGAGCACATGCGTTTTGGACGCGTTGAATAAGAGCCCTTGAGCGAGCCAACAAACAACCGTTAATCACAGTGTCAACATAGTTGAGCTTAGACAAAATCAAGGTATCACAAAGCTTTATCCTAATATCAACGCTAAGATACCTTCGAATCTGATACAGCACTCTTAACCGGTAAAAGCAGTTCTTAACGGTGTCAAGCACATGCTGCTCGAAATGCAACGTGTCATCCATAAGAAGACCAAGATTACGGGCCACGTTAACACGCTCAAGTCGTTCCTCTCCCAGCTTCACCTGCGGACCCCAATTCATAGTTTTGTCAATCTGACCTTTGGTGCCAAGAATTAGAAGCTTAGACTTAGTAGGGTTAAGGACTAGACCATTACGCACAGACCAATCGGAAATTTGATCCAAATCTTCATTTATCAATTTTACAGCAGTTAATGTTTCACGAGGATGAAAAGATGTGTAAATTTGTAGGTCATCTGCGTATAAATGGAAATTGCAGTTTTTAATTTTGTTAATAATGTCCGATATATACAAAATGAACAATACTGGACCAAGTATAGATCCTTGCGGAACACCGCAGTTCACAGAAATGTTTTGAGAATAGTCGGTTAACCCAGATTGATCACGTAATCCAACACATTGAGATCGGCCACACAAATAAGTTGAGAACCAATTAATAGTTTTAATGTCAAAACCATAATACGCAAGCTTAGAGAGAAGCAATGAAACATTGATTGTGTCAAACGCACGGGAAAAATCTAATAAAACCAGTAATGATGCTTCTCCCCTATCTTGAGCGGACAGGATATCGTCAACAACGTCAAGCAGAGCAGTCGCTGTGCTGCGTCGTCTGCGAAATCCAGACTGTTTACTTGGCAGTATGTCATTTTTTTCTAAATACTCAGTTAATTGCAGGCACACCACTTTCTCCAAGATTTTGGACATAAAACAAAGAATGCTTATCGGTCTGAGGTCCCGTTCATCTGATGGGTTAGATTTTTTTGGTATCGGTTTAACGATAGCAGATTTCCAAGTGTCTGGAAAGCAACTGGTATGAATCGATTGATTAATTATAGCAGTAATTATGGATAGAGTTCTAGGTAAGGTCAGCTCAATCATATCCAAAGAAATGCTGTCAGTACCAACAGCATTACTTGAAAATGACTTGATAATTTTTAATATTGTGATTTCATCAACGGGTTTTAATTCGAATGTTGAAGAACCAAACCTGTGAAACTCAAAATATGTGATATCAGAGAGGGTAACGTCACGTCTGGGGGGGAGGTTCAGAAAATGTCTGTTGATCAGGTCAGGATTATTAAAACATAAAGGTAAATCATTCTGTTTTTTGAAATCAACCACGTTGCGTTTAATATTTTTCCAAAGAGCACGGGGATTTTTAGAATTGTCGTTGATATGCACCTGATAAAAGGCTGCCTTTTCCGAAAATAAGGCTGTGTTAACAACACTTTTTAGGTCTTTATAGTATTGCTTGTGAGAATCTAAGCCGGTACGACGGGATCTAGCGTGTGCGTCATCGCGAAGTCTCATCATCTCCTTTATAGTGGTAGTTATCCAAGGATAGCTTTTCTCCTTAATTAAAACTTTTTTTAAAGGTGCGTGTTGTTCATAAAGGTTCAAGACGTGGAAGTTAAAATAATGAAGTGTTTCATCAACGTTCTCACAGAGTAACCGCTCCCAGTTCACAGAGTTGAGGTCGTTGTTGAACATTTCCGTATCAATGTCCTTAATTGGACGATAGACTGTCCATATAGGTATTGTTTCAATATTTTTAATGTTTAGCTCGCAAGTTAAAAATGCATGACTACTAAGATCTCGGATATGATAGACAGAGACGTTACTCAAATCTGCATTTGAACATATTAGATCAATTAGTGTTTCAGAGTCAGAGTGTTCAGTAAAATTCGTAGGTTGGTCAACAAACTGGGTTAGTTTTAAAGTCGTCAAAAAATCTGACAACGATTTATAGTTGGAGTCATGCCCTCCAAGGGTATTTATGTTGAAGTCTCCTAATAAGACAATGTGGTCATATGACGACAGTGAGCATATAGATGCACTAAGTGCCTCAAAGAATACGTCCGCACTCTGCCAAGGAGGTCGGTACGCGGTTCCAATAGCAACCCTCTCGCAATTAAGAGTGAGACCCAGCCACATTTGTTCGACTAAAGGCACCACAGGGGTAGACAAGACACGGGCGTTAATACCTTGCCGTATATAAAAACCAACACCGCCACCACGCGTGCGCGGGCCGGCGGGACGCGGCGTATGGCGCAGACGGAACCCGGGCGGCGCCGGCGCGCGCGCCTCGTCACCTCCACGCAGCCAAGTTTCATTTACCGCTAGTATATCCACACGATGACGGTCCAGTGCTACTAAAAACTCATCGTGGCGGGTCCCGAGCGACCCAGCGTTTAATAATCCCAATTTATATTTTTTTATCTTTTTTATGAATTGAATTATATAGGAATAAACAAGTTGACAGTACATGCAACATGCAAGAAGCCTTTTTATGATCGTCATATGCCGCCACTCGATTGAAAATAATGATAAATATAGGAAAACTGATGGCATAATAATTTGCATACTGTTACATATGCTGTGAAAAGATTTATATATATTTTTATAGGGGCATTGTGGATACAAACAACATGCAATATAAATTTAAACATATGTATTTCATTGAAAATTGTGTAAAAGGTATCATATGTAATAAAATACTTTGTATATATGTGTAGGTACGGTATAGTGTATACTCTCAAATAAACGCAATGAGACCTAAACTTCATCTTATAATTTATTTTTAATATATTTTTCTCCGTCACTTTAACATTGCAAACAGTATTTTTAAGTAAAAGTATATAAATTAAAATAAACACTATATAACCAAAATATCGTAAAAATATAACAAATAGCGTGCACCATAGTAATAAGTAATTCAAATTGAAACAATAGGTGTCATTAGAGTCACGACACAATTTGCAAGTAACTTTAAACATTTTAAACATAATATTTTGAATTTTTCTAGGTGCAAACTTATGCGCTACTAAAAACCTTGCTGATGTCGGCGTCACAACGGATTTTCTGGGGTGATTGACTGGCATCACGTCGGACAAAAATATTACCGCGGCTAGTCCAGGGGGCCCGCCATTGCAGACGCCGGGCCTCCATACGAGCTTTGTAAAATAGTTGCCGGTTTAAAGAAGTCAGGCGCTCGTTAAGATATACCCGGCTCGGTTCACCGGGAAGATTAAAACCTGTAGTGTCAATGACACGCCGAACGCGGGCCGCGCGAAGAAGCTCGTCCCTTAGGGCGCGCCGCACCAGCCGCACCACCAGAGGCCGCGATGTCACGTTCGGTGATGTAATGTCCTCTACAGAAGCGCTGCGAATAGTAGTCTGCGGTGTGTGGATCTCGTCAGCACCGCCGCCTGTCGCCCCGTCGGCCGATTGCGTCGCTGTTGTTGCAGGCTCAACCTGAGGTGTTTGACGCGTTGAGCTGCCTGACTCGACCTTGACCGCACGACGTGCACCAACTCGGACTACGCTGACGACGTCGCACTCCGACACTGTTACACCGATCTTCCTGGCTAAAAGTGTAACAAGATGTAGCTTGTTTTCTTGAATTGTCTCTGGTAATCCCGAGATTTCTATGTCATTAGCGAGTAGTTCCTGGTCACGTTCATTAATTTCAGATTTAAGCCTTTCGACCTCTTGGGCTAGGTTGTTTTGGACACCAGAACAACCTGCATTATCATCGAGGCGTCTTTCCAGTGACGAGATTCGATCGTCAAAAGTGACAAGTCGTGAGGAAATGGACTCCATTGTTGTTGTGAGCCTGTCGAGGCGCAGGAAAAACTTATCGGCGAACTCGTTTAATACTGACCTTACGTAGGTCTCCATTGTTGTTTTAAAACTATCTAGCATGTGCTGTGCAATATTCGTGGAGGTACTTTGAGTATTTTCTAGCGAATTACTATCCTTTGTACTAGTGCCAGGTAAACTTGTCTCTTTGCTGGACTTTTTGCGCAAGGTGATATTATCGACCGGTGAGCTGGTGTTGCTTTTGGTATTTATAGTTGTATTTTTCGATCCCCCGCTCGGAGGTGGCATAGACACGGGCCTCACTGGTGAATTTTGGTTGTCGGTTTTAGGCACATTACTTCGACACTCAGGACATACCCATTTCTCCTTACGGTCTTTCTCCATCGAACGAAATGCCTGTTCCGATATGCTGATACAGGGCAGGTCATATTTTCGTTTACACTGTCCACACCTCAAAAATTCTTTACTGATTTGATTGTTACACCCAGCGCATACATTGTTAGCAGTATTCATTTTTCTTCGTTATTTTATCACAGCCGGTACGGTATCGTTCCACAATACAGCGAAAGCAGCAACCAGTGACAGCGCAGATAGTAGTTAAGCAGCGAAAACACCGTCTAGCGAATAATAAGACGCGCAGCGGCTGCAGCGCTGAATGGGTCAGCTGATAACGCGCAGTAGCAACCGTTGATCACATAAACAATTAGTTCGATGTACGAAAAGTTCACTTAGTTTCAAGCGCGAAGGATAACTTTACGTATGCGTACTATAATCAGTTGTTTAATTATGTACACCACTACTGGTAAAAGTCACTTTTTCCAACACTAAACGATTAATAACGCGGAGCGTGCAAACATGACGTCCACTCAGTCACCGTTCCAATCTACCCTCTACCTACTGTCATCTTTTACAATACAAAAGTCAAATGAATATTTGTTTTATATCTATATATTTTAGTTCTTAGATAGGTAAGTCATAAGTAGGTATAGTTTTGTGGGTTTGATAGCTATACTTAAGCGTAAAAAGAAAATCAAGACATAAACGGCAGCGGTAACGAACAACAAAACGCACATCCTCTCCAATTCCTACTATTTCCACCGACCGAAGATGCGCTGGGAGGGGATTGAAAAAATGCAATACAAATTAAAATTCCCGCCCCGTCCCGTCACTCCACGCCTCGCCACGCGTATTCCCGCTTAGCCGGTGGAAAAATCTGATTTAATCTCTACCCTATATTAAAAGCAATAAGGTTCATTTTTACACAAACAAATATTTCAATTCAAGCCCTGCGCATACACGCGTCGCCTTACTATTTCCACCGAAGATGCGCGTGGCGGGGATTGAAAATTTGCCGTACTAATTTCAATTCTCGCCCATCCACGCCCCGCCACGCCTCGCCGGTGGAAAACCACCTTAACGCGTTGGCTAGCTCTCTCTCTCTCTCATTGAGCGTAAGCGTGAGCGAGATGGAAGTGCGTGCTCGGAAGCGCAGAAATCATGTTTTTTGAGTTGTGTACCTTGTTTTGCCTAATTTCGGTTTGCCTAATTTCATTTAAACCAATATTATTTAGCATAACTATTCACTTTGCCTAATTTTCATTTGAGTGAAAGTCGTTTTGTATAATACTCATTTCACATAATCTTATTTCGTCTAATTTTATTTGGCCTAATTATTAATATCTAAAAAATGTTTTGCCTAATTTATTTATTTAGCAAGCATTCTGACGCTCCGCTATCCATGGTCATAAAACAAACCTAACCTAACCTACAGTATTCGGTCTTTAACCTAACCTACAATTTTCAAAATAAGAATCGACAAAGTCAGTTTTAGATAAAATAATATTCGACAAAACAAGAGTTATGAAAATGATCATTTAGGCAAAACGAATTTCGACAAAATAATAATTATGAGAAATTATATTATACATATTGACTTTAGATAAAATGTTCATTAAAGTTGTTAGACAAACTGAAATTAGACAAATCAAGGGAATACCGTGAAAATCGTGTCAATTTAAATCAACATAGGTACCAGGTACCTACTATAAGTTGTTCATAATATTAGAGTTTATACTTAATAATTCATGTCCATATATGTAGGCATATGGACGAGTTACTTTCGAGTTAATATTATGGATGTGTGGACTAGACTGGACGTTGGGTAGTTTTACGGAATAACTTTCATTTTATTTGCTACGAGCATCAAGGAGCTATTAAGGAAGGATTATTAAATAAATACAATTAATTATTCGTTATTAAGTACATGTAATAATATTAACAGCCAATTTATGAGTATCGGTAGTAAATATGCTGTATATTTTCAGGGTGTAGGCAACACACCGACTCGACCAAAATGGGACAACGCCATAGAGTTTCTTATGTCCTGTATCGCCACCTCCGTAGGTCTGGGCAACGTGTGGCGGTTCCCCTTCGTAGCCTACAACAACGGCGGAGGCGCTTTCCTCATACCTTACATCATAGTTCTCTTAGTTATCGGAAAACCTATGTATTATTTGGAGACAGTACTAGGACAGTTCAGCAGCAGTAACTGCGTAAAGATATGGGCTCTTTCGCCCGCCATGAAAGGTAAATGAAATACTTATGTAGCTATAGCAGGAATTCTTTTTTAAGGCTGAATTCACTTCGTTTCACTTATTTCAAAGAATTCAAAGTAAGTAGCACTTTGTGGCCGCAGTTCATAATGCGCACAATACCCATTGCTTGTGAAGTGAATTCGGCTCTTATAAGGATTCTTACTATACCTACCTAACACATTTAGCTATATCTGTACAGAGAGCTGTATATACGTCAATGAAATGGGAATTATCTTATTGGCTTGCCTCTCTCTCAAGAGTTTTGGGTATCATATTCTACTGCTCCTAAGCTACGGCAACGGTTTAAGCTAAGGTCATTTTGAAAGATTTGCCTTTAATACATTGGTAGTTAATTGTGTCACTTCCAGCGAAAATATATATTGTGCGTATTGGTGCTGATTATTATTGCCTTTGCAAATCTTGCAAAATGACCTACAATGACACAAGTCATAAATTTTCGATACCTAATCTTTACGATTTCCGAAAGAGGTTGATAAACAAGACAATTTACTTGTATATCCTAACAACATAAATTACCTTATCTATGTTGTCTTAAGTTCAATAAATTACCATTACTAGCAAATTTATATCAAGGGTTCCGATGCTATTGAAAGAGAAAACATGTTATTTATGTAACGTATGTTTTTTAGGTACCGGCTACGCGCAAGCCCTTGGAGCAGGATATGTACTCTCCTACTACGTCTCCATTATCGCCTTATGTATTTTCTACTTCGCGATGAGTTTCCAATCCACTCTGCCTTGGGCTGTCTGCCTGCCTGAGTGGGAGAACTGTGTGCCTTCAGGGGAATCCGTCAACGCCAGCGAACTGGGAGGAAACGCTGTCAGCAGTGCAGAATTATACTTCACGTGAGTTCAAATTATTCACATATCAAAGCGAATTATCAATAGATTTCCATTTTACGATCAAGCATTACCAAACCGATAAACACAGGAAATTTTCATGATAAAATAAGGTTAATCTAATTTGATTGTGTTATCCAGTCCATGTGCTATCTGGTGGCATCATTAATATGATAAATAAGAGGCCTTTATGGTATATTTGAATCACATTAACCATTACAAATATACAAACATTTCGCACCCTTGGTAAAACAAAGCCACATCTGCAAAATGTCTACTTTACAGGAGAGCAGTTTAAAAATTCTCCAAGTGATTTTTGCTGATAACATTTTTGCGTTTCGTCGAATTGTCATGTACTTTTGCATATAGGTTTATATTAATTTAATCAATTAAATGTGTTATGTCCCATTTAATTTAACCCATTATTTTTCAAAATAATGTAACGGATGTGCACATACGGCTATTTATTACCAAGCATCAGCCGACGTATCAGCAGATCCGTCATTATTTTACAAAAATCTACGTGACGCATGTGCACATACGTCTTTGTTTTATGAATAACCTTTGAAATTATGAGGTCGTATATGTGTAAAATATTATATTTCTATAGAATCTGAAAGATTTAGGTATCTGTAAATGATTATTATTTCAAGTGAACTTATTTTACAGAATTATTTATTTAAATAACTAGGCAGCAATGAGTAAAAATACTGTGGTTTGCTACTAGAACACAGTAAGTGCAAGAAGATAAAACAATGTTATTAATTTTAATACATATTAACTTTTTATCGGCATGATAAGGTATCATCACTTACATAGTATTTTCCATAAAATATGTAGGTACTCCATAAATAAAATAAGCGTTAAAACTGAAACTAGTAAGTAACAACTCGTTCATACTAAACACTATATAAATTTTATTAATAAAATACCCGTACTTGTATTATATAACTTAATAACGAATAGATAAGAATATTAAACTTTTTGATAGTAGTATATACAACTGTTACTTAATGATAAGCCATAAAACATGAGCATTGACCTGAGCTTGGTTTTACGAAACACACGAGTGTTTTAAGACCTAATAATTATATAAGTCATAAACTGTTTTCATCACAGGCCTTAAAATTTGTATCAGATGATTATTTTACTATGCAGCGCTTTTGTGGCAGTGTTAAGATTAAGAATGACTATAAAGTCCGATGCGGGAGTGACAGTGATGAAGGTTGACATTTCGATAAAGGGTCGCTAGATGATTGAGCTGGTGAAACAACCCTCCTCTCATTATGGCGTCTCCTCTCGCGTTTTGCGGCTAAAACCTGAAACAAGCTTTGATTTTCAGTCTTACCTTACAGTCTTCGGCTAAAGACTTTCTCCACTTGCTATGCTCGTCGGCTAGAGTTTCCTAGTCTGCTGGGCTGTTGCCAAATGCCGGCATTGCTCGCTTAGTGCAGTCCTTGAAACGCAACATGGGCCTCCCCACATTTCAGGGTACACAGTAAGCGAGTGGCATCCATACGGTGCACATGCTTCCCCAGCCATCACAATCTACGCTGTTTAAGCATTGCAGAAACACTCATTCGTGATCCTTTCTCGCCAAGTGATGTTTAGACTGCTACGAAGGCGATTGTCAGATAGTGACTAGTCTATACTCCTGCACTGAGCTTCCCAAACATTGTAACCGCTTTACCAAGCCGGTTCCCGATATCCACATTCAGTGACAGATTGCTTGACAAGTGGGATTGCTAGATAAGGGAGCTGATCAACAACATCAAGGGACACGACACTCTCCAACAAAATAGTTGGTTTCTGGTGAAAACCTTGCGCCAGAACAACTGTCTTCTTAGCATTAATGGACATGGAAAAGAGAGAACAAGGGTGTGCGAACTTATCGAAAAGAATCTGTAACTCTTGTGTGATATTTCAATAGTTATGGTAACGATTTAAGTTAGAAATAGGAGGTAGCCAATCAAATAGTGTTCTGGATCTGCCCGCTGATCAAGGAGATTTGATGAGGGTAGTCGCAGGACTGGGCCTTTTCATCTACCCGCCTGAGATATTATCAGAAAATAATATAAAAACGAGTGGCGGTTAGGAGAAAGGGGTCATTCGCAATCTTGGTTCAAGCACGGTTAGCGTGATTTGATTGTCACTGTACGTTTAAGTAGCATAGCGTGTGATCTGTGAATTACGTTGTGAAGCATACATGTAATAAAAGTATTGTTAACCGAAGAAGTTGTGTTTAACTCGTCACACTTGGGAAATTGATGGCAACGAATGCGGGATCATCGGAAAATAACAGTGAATCGATGTATACGTTTACGACGAGACCTCAACAGGAAAAAAACAAAAAGTTTCCCTTCTGCTCTTGTGTGTAAATTGTATCCCCTAAACTAAAGTTCCCAAATGCAACCTTCAAAAGCAGGGAAAAAGATGTCGAAAAGTATCGGTGGCAGTACTCGGCCGCAGTCCCTCCGTATGTCGAACAAAGCAGAAGTCCGGCTGTCATGAACAACAGCACCGTGCGTGGAAACATTTAACTAGGTTTAAAAGTTTTGGTGGACATCTGTCGAGAGCAGGGCCTTCCTTCTTATCTTTTTTTTGCTTTTACTGTTACAAGCACATTATATGCTAGCATGATGAATGCAGTAGTAAGTAGTAACAGGCTATTTTTTCGCTGATAGGGGCGGGAAGAGCAGATTCTTCTAAGTTCGCTTTGTCGAAGATTTCCTCGTGTCCCAATATTTCGAGATTCCTTTAGAAACTTCAAATAACGAAAAGAATAATCACTTCTCTAAAAACGGCATCATAGAAATAAATACAATATGATAAATATGTTAAGATCTACAAAAAAGTAGATTTTATTAGTAGGTAAAGTTCGTACAGTTCATAAAGGTAATAAAAATTAAAAAAAGAAAAATTTCATGGTTTAAAATGGTTGGAATTACAGGTAAGGCATTTAGTTATTACATATTAATAAAACGTTAGATTTTTTTTACAATAACAGGCTTTTTTATACCTTCAAACTTTTTGATAACGACGCATCTTAAACTACGACCTAAAATAACGCAACATGTTACGATGCGACTATGAATAGTTTGTACAACAACGACGCAAATGAATATACGACCATAATTTAAAAAAACAATTAAATTACCTTAAACTATTCTTATAACATTATAGCAATATTGCCTAACATGTTTGTTAAAAAAAATATTAATTAGTTAAAAATCGATAAATAACGTCGAATGTGATCATGCGACTGGCTATTTAATCTCAATAATTAGAACTCAAACAGTCGTATGTGCACATACGATTGCTTATTACAAGATAATTTTCTTGACCTGTAAAAAGTACTTATCATTACCGGATTCGTTTTCCGCATCCATTCTCGCCGATTTAGATCCAAAACGCAACGCATGATCACAGTCCGGTAACACCGACACATCTGACGTTACGACAACGCGCGCGCCGATATGTGCTCACAGGAACGACGTCAAAAAAGGACGCATACGCATTTGTACCATTATTTTACGTCGCCTCTTCACTTGCGTCGTTTTCCGCTTAAAATATCTCAGAAACGACAAAAGTTAAAATTATAAAAAAATTCTACCGTGTAGAACGCATAATTCTAAGGATATTTCCGTAATAAAACCACTTTTGACGCAAAGTCACATGTTGCATTATTTTACCAAGCGTGCGATTTCATGATGACATTGATAACATACACTTACACGATATCCCGCAATTCCTATGATACAAACCTATATGGTATCAGTCGCCTCGCCTGGGCATTTTAGCGAGAATTGATGCAAAAATTCTGCCAAAATTGGCATAGGAACTTTAAGAAATGTTAGTAACATTCCTGTTTGTTGCTATTTCTAAAACACTAAATATGGAAAAGCTAGTAACAAAATTAACAGAATAGAAGGAATTATGTATGAAATTTTTGACATAAATTAAGCCATATTACCTAACAATATTCCATTAAACTACCCAAATATAGTCCAGTCCACACAACTATGGTCCAATTTAATCCGAAAATTACTCGTTAATATATGACAATTATAACGAATAAACTCTAAAGTGAACAACATAATTAAACAAACTTCAATAAAAACGTATAAAATCACTGATAGAATATGGATTTTGATAAAAAATAAAAATAAACGAGTTTTGATTTGGACCATTGTTGGATGATTGGACTAATAGTTGGGTAGTTTACGGTTCCTCTTTGTTACTAAGTACTTAGAACATACAAATGATGGTTACGAAATTGAACATTATTAATATTTCTTAATTAAGTATGTCTATTTATTAATATTTACTCATTCTAAAATGTAGCACCTAACTCCAAAACTATGACACAATAGAAAGGTTACTCTAGCCGGGGCCTAATTCGAGTGTCGATCGCCAAACGTCAGATCACCGTTAGATAACAGTCATCTCTCCGTGATCTCGCCTTTGAACTGTCATTAAAACGCGATGAGCTTAAAAGTGACATATCTCATCTCAATTTTGGAAATACGAAGGCGATAATGATTGTCAGAAATGTTATTCATGTATATTAATTTCTGTTTTGAACGAAACGTAACGGACGAATTTCACGTACGCGGTCAATTTAAAGTATGCGCCTGTTATTTATGCCGTCACATACAAAGGAAACGAAAGTTTAGCGCGTCCGAATTGACGAAGTTGCGATGTTCTAGGGATATCGCCACTTGTCAAGTAGGCACACGTCAAAAGTGACGGATGGCGATGAAAAGGAGAGATCTCTATTATATCTCTAAAATTGGTCGAATACCCCCCCAGGTGTCTTGTTGACAGATTTTTTTATTTGCTGTTTAGGTCGAAGACTACGTACAACTCTATGCAGGCATAGTTGTCGTAGATTTCGGTTATTCTAAATTCAACTAATTTTTTAGTGTACACGACGCAGAGTTCTCTTGATTTCTATAAGTAATTATTTTCCACCTGTTAAAAATATGAAATGTTGTTAATTGATAGCCATAAAATACTTACTATTTATGGAGGTAAGATAATTTCTTAATTTAATACAATATGTATGACGACGCGGTTGGCTCGGTTTGTAGAGACCTGCCTACTGAGCCTAAGGTCCCGGGTTGGAATCCCGGCCAGGGCAAAAATTTGTGTGATGAACTCGAATATTTGTGCTTGGGTCATGGTTGTCCTATGAATTTAAGTATATAATCAAGTGCATCATTCTCACGAAAATGCCCGCCTACGACCTTTAACATCACAGCGAAGAATAATGCTTCCTTCTCCCTTTTAAGAGAGTAAGTACGCAGCCATTTTGAGAATATTATATATGTACTTTAAGTATTCTAAGAATATAAGCAAGTCTATGGGAACGTTCACGTAAATAAACGGTAACGGCGTTTATCGCTGGTCTTACGAAGACCATATTATTTTATTGTAGTAAATATGTGTCACCAACGATAGTAATCGACGCAGTTTCCGTAGACAGTATCGATCTGTTTTTTTTAGCTAGCCTATAGGAGTGTCCCGCTGCTGGGCAAAGGCCCTTTGATTTCCACAGATCTCTGTTTGACGCTTCCTCCGACCAGTTGTTGAGAGAGTTGTCTATCTATATCCCGCCATCTCCGCCTGGGCTGGCTCCGTCTACGTCTTCCATTTTAGGGCACTGACTTGGTGGCTATGTTGGCCCATCTTTCCGGGTTCATACGGCAGACGTGGCCTGCCCAATATGTATTGCCTACGTCAGTTACGTGTGTTTTTAAACGCAACGTGGTGTTTCGGACGCGATCCGTCCTTTTCATTATCATAAAATGCCGTTCTGCCTGTGCTCCACGGCCCGATGACAAACCCTACAATTTTGACTTTTGATACTCAGTAAGGGACCATGTTTGGGCACCGTAGGTTAGGATAGGACAGGTAGAATACCCATGTCGATGAGTTTCCGCTTCAGTGACATTTTTATCTATTATTACTTATAAATAAAATATAAATAGGTACTCTGTTTCTTTAATCCATACTCTTATATTATCTAAGAATCTCCTACTTGCGTCCATGGTTGCCGCACATCCTCTCGTAGTCATAGAACCTATGAAAACAATAGATCATCTTAAGTCAATTCTCAGTAATCAACCAGATAATCACACACAAACTTTTCTTTAATTAAAGTTATTTAATTACCTTTCAGACAAACCGTACTTCGGCAGTCAGATGGCATTCATGACGGAATCGGTAGGTACCTACTTATTGATAATTATGGACTTATTGGTAATTATGGTATTTCTTTATACTGTTATGCATACTTACATAAAAAGAGAAAAAATAAAAGACATCATCAACACCCAGCCCAAAATCGCGGACACAGAAAGCCGAAAATTTGCTGAGATTTTTTTTATGGTGTAGTTCGTTGTAGAATAAAAAAAAATTATCTACAGGCACGCCTATTTGGGATTTAACCTTGTGCCTGCTGGCCTCGTGGGTCATCATCTTCGTGATTGTTGCGCGGGGAGTCAAAAGTTCCGGCAAGGCTGCCTATTTCCTGGCCATCTTCCCCTACGTCGTCCTCCTCATCTTGCTCATCAGGTGAGCTACCTCTGTCGATAAGGTATATTTAGTAGTTTTCACATACGATTGTGCGTGGGACATCGCGATCGGTCATGCCTTGGTACATTTTAATCGAATGTCAGTTATAAAAATGTACTGAGATGACAGATGATCGTATTTTGAAAACTACTATAGTTTACTGATAGTGCGTTCTTGGGGATTTGCACAGAATTAAATGACTCGTATATGTGTCAAAATAATTTTCTACTTTCAACAACATCTCGGGCTATCACCTCGCACTTTAAGTACGTGTTGTCAGGGAAACGCGACATCTCTGATTAACACTTAAAGATGTTCATATCGCCTCATCCGATGAGCTTCCTCATTTATGTTTCAACTCACCTCTGTTTCAGAACTCCTCAGTCTCCCCTTACTATCAGAATATTACATAACATTAAGCACTAAACCCCAAGATGACATGAACGATTTTCTCTCCAAATCAATATTCAGCAATTTTTTTCTTATTTCAGGGCCATCACTTTGCCAGGTGCCGGTAAAGGAATTTTGTTCTTCATTACTCCTGATTGGGGAAAAATCCTGACATTGGAGGTCAGTTATTTTCGAAGGTCATTTAGTCTTTTTAGGGTGTCCAAAGGGTCCTAACGGGATATTACTAGTCCTCCGCTGTCTGTCCATCCGTCCGTCTGTCAGTCACCGGGGCCTCTTTCCAACCCTGAAATTTGAAAATTTTGCATAATATGTCTAGTAATACTGGTCACTATATAACATCAAAATGTTTAGAAAGAAAAAAAAAACCTAAAGAGGAAGCGTCTCCAGTTTGGTCCCATACAATTTTGGTGAAGATCTGATGACGGGATCCATGAGGAATCGAAGGAACTCCCCAAATATTATAGGCTCCTTTATGCCGATTTCGATGTTTATACGAGTATATACTAAACTATGAATACAAAGATCAAAGCTTAAAGAAAAATTGAAAAAGGAGCTACCTGGTGGAAGGGACCGGGAATCGAACCCGGTACCTCTGGATTACCGGTCCAGCGCGTTAGCCACTTCGCTACCCTCGCTCCACGTAGACCTGACGAATTTTTCCTTATGCTTTGTGTGTCGATCTTTGCATTGTTTATTTAAAAGGTTTTTACACCTTAGGTAATCCAGAGGTACCGGGTTCGATTCCCGGTCCCTTCCACCAGGTAGCTCCTTTTTCAATTTTTCTTTAAGCTTTGATCTTTGTATTCATAGTTTAAATAAAAATTGTGGGGTACCCACATTAAAAAAATGAGTATATACTAGTTAGAGAAGAATTGGACGAGTCCAGTTCTTCTCGGAAATATGATCTCTTCCCCTTAAGGTCGGTTACTCTTTGTAAAAAAGGGATTATTTTTATCACAAGTCTTATTTCACAGGTATGGTACGCAGCCGTGACACAAGTTTTCTTCTCACTGTCAGTGTGCTCTGGGGCTCTAATCATGTTCGCGTCTTACAACGGATTCAAATCAAACGTGTATAGGTAAGGTTATTTCTACAAGTTATAGAGTTGCTTAATAAGTACGTAAGGGTCCGATGCCGATGACAATGTGAAGAAGATCTCATGTAAGTGTAGGTTGCAATAGAAAGCATAGAAACCTCTAGAAAGCAAAAGTAAATAGAATTGTCCGGCTCTTAAGATGAAGATTTATTATAACTTACCCGATAAGATTTTTCCCCATTCCCTTTATGGGTTGAATTTTTAAATGTCTTCTTATAACTTACCCGATAATATTTTTCCCCATTCCCTTTATGGGTTGAATTTTTAAATGTCTTCTTTTTGAGATAGACGCGCTTGTAGATGAACTGGTTAAAAACTCGGCTTATTCTAACTAATCATATTTTCTTATGTTCGTCACTGCCTATCAAAATGATAGATTAAGTTAGAAACTTCTTTCCAACAATTCTAACGAAATTTTAAAAAGATTTTTATTGGACATTTTCAGGGATTCCATGATTGTGACTACTCTGGACACGTTCACGAGTCTCATCTCGGGTATTACCATCTTCGGTGTGCTCGGCAACTTAGCGTATGAGCTGGGCTACGACAACGTGGAGGACGTCATCGGCTCTGGCGGGACCAGTCTCGCCTTCATCTCTTATCCCGACGCCATCGCTAAGTCTCCTTTTGTGCCTCAGGTAAGATAAACTTATTTCGATCTTCTGCTGCTTATTTAGTATTAGAACCGTTGGTGGACGTCACTAATAGAGTTGTGTAGCGATACCAGAATGAAAACCTTTTTAGCTTCCTTCGGCTACAGCTTCTGAAGTAAGGTTGTGCATATCTAGAGGGTGGATCATACACCTATTTAGTAATTACAGTAAACAGTACCTACTTACTTATAATCCATTTACCGCCAAATACCGCTTTTTTCTTATCTATTTATATTACTCGATAATTAAGATATGAAAGGAAAGATACGTTTTAATTTACATACTTCGTATAATTACGATATACAGCTATAAATTGTTTTTGTGGGCATAGGCCCACTAAATATTCAACAATAGTACTGACTGAGCGGCATTGGTTGAGCGTACTTGTCATTTTACAATTTACATTCTTCATACCTTTTGCATGAAGGAATTAAGAGCTCTACAGAGACAGGCTCCAAGAGCCTCACAAAATTAATGACGGTAATTTAGATTATCGAATTTGCGTATTTGATTAAGAAATCTAAATTACAGTTCTAAAGTAACGCATTATCAATTTATCATTATCACTGATTTGATTATTAAATTGCACTCCAATGCAAAGATACCTATGCCTTATCTTCAAACAAAGGCCGTCACTTTCCATTGTGCATCATAATTATCAAATCCAAGCTGACTAAACTCTACTAATGCGCACAAAAACCAATGGTCAAACTTGTGTACGACCTACTTCCACCAGAAAATAGTAGTTGACGAGGAATTTCGCTTCTAAACTCAAAGGCAAAGAGGTCATATAATTCAAATTATATATGTGTATACAATACACGACAATGTAATTTTTATAGACGAGAAACATAAGTTGTTATAGCGGCATTAGAAATACATCATCTGTGAGAATTTCAACTGTCTAGCTATCACCGTTCTTGAGATACAGCCTGGTGACAGACGGACGGACGGACAGCGAAGTCTCAGTAATAGGGTCCCGTTTTAACCCTAAAAAAATAACAAAAAATAACCGACTTCAAATAAACTGAAAAGCCAAAAATATAACCCGTTCATGTACAGATTACATTTGAATCACCTTTCAATCACTTTTCAAATCACTTCACTCGTCCATCGGTGCCAAACCATTAAAATATTGCTATGAAAACAGATGCCACGCATAAAGCCTTTAATTATTATTATTTGGTATGACTGACTTTCATTTTATCACCACATCTAACGAAACGCCGATCACCCATGGTAGCATAAAAATCCTGAATGCTCTGATTGCATACAAATCCAAAATATGAATGGCATTCCAGTTGTTCGCGGTGCTGTTCTTCCTGATGATGGCCGTGCTGGGCGTGGGTTCGGGCGTGGCGCTGCTGTCCACCATCAACACCGTACTACTGGACGCCTTCCCGAGGGTCCCCACCATCTACATGGCCGCCGGCGCCTGCATTGCTGGCTTCCTCGTAGGACTTGTATACGTCACACCGGTAAGATTGGATCCTATTTTTGAACCTCATGTACCACTGGATGTAGGTATGTTCTTGATTCGACAGTCTCCTGAGTACGAAAGGCAAACCTCACATAAATAGAAAGCGTAGCAGGACTTCGTTGACATTGATAGAACATATCAATTATGAATCTGATTATTTCACTTGTTGTCTACGAAACTGAGTTACGCAGTTCTCATATTAATTATTTCGTGGTTTCAGGGTGGACAATACATACTAGAGTTGGTGGATTATTACGGAGGCACGTTTATGAGACTTTTCGCTGCCATTGCTGAAACTATCGGCGTGTTTTGGATTTATGGTACTTTATTTTATATGACTGACGGTTCTAACATTAAAGTGGTGTTATAAAGTGAAATTAATTTTATTTATCTGCTTTTAGGTCTGGAGAATCTGTGCCTTGACATAGAATTCATGTTGGGAATCAAAACTAGCTTTTACTGGCGTATTTGCTGGTCCATCGTCACGCCGGTCGTCATGATCACAGTCTTCATGTACGCAATGGTGACTACTGAGGCTCTTGTCTTCGGAGGCACTTATACGTACCCGAGTGGTGCTTACAGTAAGTACAATACCTACTCATCCTATTTTTATTTTTTTTATTATTTTATTTATTCAAGTCAAAATAAGCTTACAGTATACACCAAATCGCTTACTTGTAATTAAAATTTAACATTATACAAAGCAAAAATAATAATAATTAAAACAACAACACATAAAACACAACAAAGGAACACAGGTAAAACATTGATCATATCTTCATGTTCCTCTTAGAAATAAATGGTTGCCAATTCATAAAAAAAAATAAAAAAAAAAATCACATATAAATTCATTAATAAATTAAAAAACAATACAAACTCAAATAAATAATTCATTGATAAAAAAATTAAAAAAAACCCAATAAATAATCCAATAATAATAATATAAAAAAGTCAAATAACAAATGTCAAATTTCCAAATAAAAATAAAACTATACATTTACATTTAGAACAACATTTAAAAATTCAATGCAATTTCTACAAAATCCACCAATACTGTCCGCGAATACATCAATGTCATGCCTTTCAATTGCCATGTCATTGAGAAGAGCTAGGGCCCTGGCCGTGGGTGCGTTGCTAGCCTGGCGGGTGCGCGCGCGCGGCGCTGCGAACAGGCGAGGACGGCGCCGTGGAGGCAGAGCTACCATCCCCTCAGGCAGAGGGCGCAAGATGGGCACATGTAAGCTCATTTGCGAGAGCACTGTAGGGTTAGTTACTGTATTGCGTAATAATTGGTAATAGTGTATCAACAGCAATAGTTTACGCCTCAGTTCTAGTGAGTCTAGCCCTGTCATTCCCGAGACGAAGCGAGAGGGATACAAATATGGGTAGTACCCGAACGACTTATTATACAGGAATCTTGAGAACTTTTTTTGTAATTTTTCGATAAGATCGATATATTTGGATTCATAAGGGTCCCATATTATGGCTCCAAATTCAAGTTTGCTGCGTACATAGGCGTTGTATAGCAACACAGCCACCTTTACACTTTTAAATTGGGACGTCATTCTAATAATAAATCCTAGTGTCTTCGAGGCGCTTTTGCAGATATTAATAACATGCTGGTGGAAATTGAGATGTGTATCCAAAGTTAGCCCTAAATCACGGATCTCGAGCACACGTTCTAGCTCGGTACCTTATTCATAGAATGTGTAATGTTTTCAATCCTATACACTGTACCTATACTTATGGTAAAAGAATTTATATTTTTATTCATACTCTTATTTGATATTTTAACATCCTGATTCATCATCATCATCATCATCATCATCATCATCATCATCATCATCATCATCATCATCATCATCATCATCATCATCATCATCATCAGCCTACTCTTGTCCACTGCTGGACATAGGCCTCTCCAACTGCACGCCATTGTAAGCGATCCTCGGCTACTCTCATCCAGCTCCTGCCAGCCACCCTGCACAGATCATCGCTCCACCTAGTCTGAGGGCGTCCCACACTACGCTTGCCGATCCGCGGTCTCCACTCAAGAACACGTATACCCCACCGGTTATCGGTTCTTCGGCTAATATGGCCAGCCCACTGCCACTTCAAATTGCTAATACGGTGAGCTATGTCGGTAACTTTGGTTCTCTGACGGATCACTTCGTTCCGAATTCGATCCTTCAAAGAAACTCCGAGCATTGCCCTTTCCATAGCTCTCTGAGCGACTTTAAATTTGTGGACCAGCCCAACCGTGAGTGTCTACGTCTCGGCACCGTATGTCATCGCGGGTAGGACGCACTGGTTGAAAACTTTCGTCTTCAGACATTGTGGAATTGGCGATGTGAAGACCCGACGAAGTTTGCCATATGCTGCCCAGCCCAGCTGTATTCTTCTATTAGCCTCTCTCTCGAAATTGTTTTTACCCAACTGCAATATTTGCCCAAGGTAGACGTACTCTTTAACAACCTCGAGAAAGCTGCCCTGTACCGCAATTGGTTCCGGACTAACATGTTCATTGAACATAACCTTGGTTTTGTCCAAGTTCATCCGGAGGCCAATGCGTTTTGAAGACTCAGCTAGGCCGTTCAGCATAAATTGCAAGTCTTGCAGCATTTCCGCCAGGATGACAATGTCGTCTGCAAATCGCAAGTGTGAATCCTGATGATTGTCCCTACCTTTTTACAAGCTTTTATTTATTTACAGCTGTGTACTTAAAACCAAGTATTTAAATAACTTGATCTAATAAATATATATTTTTTAATTGAAGTAAATTAAATGATAAATACGAGTAGGTAAATCTCGTGATAAGCTTTTATTTCATATATACCTATACATACCATATAAATTGTGTAATGAAATGACGTTGCTTTATTATAAGAGCTAAAGGAAATGTTTATTTTATTAATTTTAGACGATTGAGATACTAGATTGTTTAAAAAAAACTTTAAATTTTTCTCTTCGCCATGCTCATTGTAGTTTTTCTTGTACGTGAAAATACTGGCTAAGTATAACATATTCCTATTCCATTACAGTTGCTGGTAACATGCTGCAGTATGTTGGAATGGCGCTGATTCCCTTGTTTATTTTAGCTTCACTTTGGAAGTATAGATCTTCTAGTTTTACTGAGGTTAGTACTTTACGTATTGTTGTTGATATTTATACCTAGGAGTCGAAAAAAAACTATGAAGATTGTTATGAAAGTCTATTTAACGTCTATGGTAGTTTTTATACTCACTTAAGTACCCAGGTACCCATTGTAATTTGTCAATTATAATTTCACAGCAGAATCACAACAACGCACTTTTTAAACCTGTACCCAAATTCTATACCTACTCTACGCTACCCGCTACTGAATTATAATATTCTTTAGACTGCTCTCAACTCAACTGTCATAATAAATTTTAAAAAAATATTTGATAAAAAATCACGCCCCTGACCCTGATTGGTTTAAATTTATAGTCAAAAAAATTAACCAATCACGAGGTACCGGCCGTGACCATCGCGATCATGTTTTTAGGATTCCGTAGTCAACTAGGAACCCTTATAGTTTCGCCATGTCCGTCTGTCCGTCCGTGCGCGGCTTAGCTCCGTGATCATTAGTACTACAAACCCGAAATTTAGTATGAGTAGGTATGTGTATGTATCACGCCGACAAAACGGTAAAATAAAAACTAAAAAAAAACCTTGTTTTCGGGGAGGTAGTAGGTACCTCCCGTACACCTTAAGTGGGTGTGTTTTTTTTGTTCGAACACTAGTGTGTGGGGTGTCGTTGAATAGGTCTTTTAAAAATACTAGGGGTCTTCAAACATCATTTTTAGGGCTCCGTGCCCAAAGGGTAAAAACGGGACCCTATTACTGAGACCTCGCTGTCCGTCCGTCCGTCTGTCACTAGGCTATATCCCAAAAACGGTGCTACCAGCTAGACAGTTGAAATTTTTACAGATGATTTATTTCTATTGCTGCTATAAGATCAAATACTAAAAATAAAATAAAATAAATATTTAAGGGGGGCTCCCATACAACGAACTTGTTATAGATTATCACTATAATTCTATACATATATAGGGGGAAGTCCCCTAATGCCGGACGGCACCTAACGCCGGACACTCGAACTATCTCGGCAACTGGAGGCTCGGCAACGGCAACTCGGCAAGTGGAAGGGTCCACTTGTCCTTGATTCGCTCGCGTTTCTAGTTGCCGAGATAGTTCGAGTGTCCGGCGTAAGGTGCCGTCCGGCGTTAGGGGACTTCCCCCTACGATGTCGGATAATTGAATGGTGCCACAAATTTGAATATTTTAAGTTGTCATTGACGTTGATTGTACTGCCACATATATTTCGAGCAAGGAAACGTGCACAACCAAGTTTTAGATTGACTTTAACGTTGATGTTGATAATGCTGCCACCTAATCGCGGGCCTATGATGGTTGCTTTTATCTTATCACGCGATAATTGAATGACAAAAGCATCTGTCACACACTCGCATTCTGTCAAAACGTGACGGTGCTTTATCACTTCTTTATCACGTGATAAACGCAACCATCGTAGGCCCCGTAGACGATTTTTTATCGACTGTGATAAGGAACTAGCATTAAATCTTTATAAATCATTTTAGACTGTAAAGCGCGCATTCGGGAAGAAGCCTACGTACGGGCCGTCAGAGGAGGACAAGCGCGAAGAATGGAAACAGTTCAGGAAGCAGGCGAAGTACGACAGAGAGCTCAGGACCAACAACTGGTTCCACCACATCGCCCTCAGTCTCTACGGGGGGCACCGGAAAGGGAACTAATTTTTGTTAATATTTTATTGTATCTCATTGAATTAAAGTTAATAAATAACTATTATTTATTCTTGGGCTGTTGTTTCAATTATATATAGGGGTGTTTTGCTTACACTAACTTCAAACGTTAATAATAAAAATTGTCAGGAACGGCCCGATATGTTTCGAACTCATTTGGAGCTCTTCATCAGGGGTAGCCTCGGGGTAGCTATCCGTGATGCTACGCGACTCGTTGCCGCCCTCTGCGCACGCGCAGATAACGCGGCGGTAGGAGGGCAGGGCTCTTGCACTGTCACTCCTGGATTGTCTGTCACTGCATTTTCACTATTACCCACTGATACCAAAGCAAGATGTTTCTTAACGCCGGAATTACAGGTTTCCATGCTGGAGGTAGAGCCCAACCACCGTCTCGGTTGAAATTCGGGCGCCGTCCAATTTCGATAGCTTCACGTATCTTCCGTTGTACAAAGCGTTTCTCACGAACCAACAACACCTTATCGAAATGGACGAAATGGGACGCACCGGCCTCGACAACATGCTCCGCAACAGCGGAGTCTCTCGTATCCATTTTTGTTATACCTATTGTGCTAAAGAAATTACACGATCACAGCATGTCTATGAAAACACTTTACAAGGCATATGAAAACCCGCAGCCATATTGAGAAATCTGGAAATTATTTGAGTCATTTAGATGCTTTGTTGATACCAATATGAAATCTACAAATACTGTTATTATAGAACAGCATATACTTTCGGATAAACACAAAGAACAATAATATGTACGTTTGAATACTTCTTTAAAAAAAATACACCTACAATATCATGTCCAGAAACCTGATTTGTGGTTACAGATTTTTAAGTTTTTATTTTTCTCCACTTTCTTTTATGTTGAATATAAACATATTCAACATAAAACAACATATTCCAAATATATATTAATAGTTAGTATTTCAGTTTCATACTAGTAAATATATTAATTACAACACAAATTTTAATATTTATTTGTTATAAAAGTTGGAACATAAGAGTGTAATTTCTGAACGCACCCGAGAAAAAAAATAAAAATTAAAAAGTTGGAAGTTTTCACAATTCACGTAAACAATGTAAATTTGTTCTGTGGAGAATACATACTGTTGTCTTACTGTTGTGTTTATAGAAATATCGAAAACAAGAAAGTTACACCCAATTTGGAGTATTTATTCAATACTAAAAGCCTGCATTAAAACGAAAAAGGATTTGTTTTATATATTCGCTTCGCACATGGTTCAATCTTAGATTCCTTCGCTCGCTCAGCTTTCAATTTCAACACTCGCGCTAAATAACAAATTTGCAGCCTTGCATAACAATTAACTATTTCACCTCACTCGCTCAGAAAACCTCAGTATATAGCGCGAAATCTGCGTGAAAAAGTCTATTTTATCCGCTAGCGTGCAAAAGTCATTTGAATTTCGAACACGATGATTTTGATTCTTTTTTTTTATGTCATAGGGGGCAAACGAGCAAACGTATCGCCTGGTGTAAAGCGATTACCGTCGCCCATAAACACCTGCAACACCAGAGGAGCCACAAGTGCTTGCCTACCCGGAGGACGAAGATAGAATGCCTCTATGCTAGTAATTTCACCGGCTATCTTACCCCCACACCGGAACACAACAATGCGAACATTGCTGTTTGGCGGTGGGTTAGTAGGCAAGACGGTAGTAACAATCCGGACGGACCCTGCACGAGGCCCTACTACTCCAAAGAATCCAGACCCTGAGTCCCCACAGTTCAATAACTTCCAAAGCAAGTGCTACCGTGCTGTATACTTCCGAGTCGCCAACTAATAATCCTCCCGCAGAATGCCATTCTCCCACATACACTACTAATGTGTCAAGTAGTTCACAGGTTACAAATACAAATCCTTAAGAAAAACTGAACTATAAAATATACACGACGATATTACAATTTTTTTTTTTATACTACGACGGTGGCAAACAACCATGCGGCCCGCCTGATGTTAAGCAGTTACCGCCGCCTATGAACGCTTGCAACGCCAGGAGCATCACGCGCGCGTTGCCGACCCTTTAAGAACCTATTTACTCCCCTCTTGAAGAACCGCATACTGTAGCCCCCGGGGAAAACCTCGGCAGGGAGCTCATTCCACATGCGAAGCGTTCGCGGTTGGAAGTTCCTCTGGAACCGGACAGTTGTCGACCATTTAGGCTCTAGCATGTGAGAATGAACACCCTGCCGATGGCGAGCAGTGCGGTGGTAGAAGGTAGCCGTGGGCATCATGTCAAACAATTCCTCAGAACACATCCCATTATACAGACGGTAGAACACACACAAGGAGGCAAAGTCTCTCCTCAGACTTAAGGGCTCGATTCCGTCTGTGAGTTTAGGATTGTCAACAATTCGCACAGCACGTCTTTGTACCGAGTCAAAAGGGCTAAGCTGGTATGCGGGGGCTCCTGCCCAGAGGTGACTACAGTACTCCATGTGGGGTCGGACTTGCGCTTTGTACAGCAGTAGCCTTTGACCAGGAGTGAAGTACCGCTTCGCTCTGTGCAGTACACCAAGCTTTTTAGATGCCAGCTTTGCCTTATCCTCTAAATGACTTCGGAACTAAACGTCACTGGTGATGTCAACCCCAAGGATCCCAATACTCTTTGAGATGTTGAGGGATGTGTTCTGGAATTGCGGGGCCACAGTAAACGGAGTTTTCTTAGCGGTGAACGCGCAAACTTGTGTCTTAGAGGGGTTAAACCGGGCCAATTACGGCAACATTACTTTTAATTTTTAATATGTGTACTTTTCTCGGATTTGAGTGTGTTATGTTTTAAATTTGATATATTTAAATAGACGGCAAAATTAAATATTTTTATGTTTTCGCTCATAGTTAAATCTTAGATTGCTTCGCTCGCTGAGCTTTCAATTTCAACACTCGCGCCAAATAACAACTTTGCAGCCTTGCATAACAAATAACTATTGTTATGCAAGGCAGCAAAGTTGTTATTTGGCGCGAGTGTTGAAATTGAAAGCTGAGCGTTTTCAAGACACGAGAAGCTAAATAATTTTGCAGCCATGCGGAACACACAACTTTTCACCTCACTACAGCGAGGAAAATGGAAGTTCAAGAAAAACAATTAAAACATAAAATATTTAATTTTGCCTTCTATTTAACACATCAAATTTAAAACATCACACACAAATCCAAACCAAATAAATACGAGAGAAGCACACATATTAAAAATATGGCCGTAATTTGTATTATCGTCGTGTATATTTTATCGTTGAGTTTTTGTTAAGCACTGTTATATTATATTTGTATTTGAAACTACTTGACACCTTCGTTGTGAATGTGGGAGAATGGTATTCTGGGAAGGATTAGTTGGCCACTCGGAAGTATTTTCCATAACACTTGCTTTGGAAGTTATTGGACGATGGGATCCAAACAAGATTATTTCAGCTATCTTCTTCTTCTTTAAAAACGCCAATAGTTTCGGTAAATTACTTATTGTCTCCAAATATTTATAACAAATCCTTTTTCGTTTTAATGCAGGCTTTTAGCATTACTCCAAATTGGGCTTAAATTTCTTGTTTTCCATATTTCTATAAAGTAAGAAAACAGTATGTATTCTCCAATTTACGATGTTTACGTGAATTGTGAAAACTTCCAACTTTTTAATTATTTATTTTTTTCTCGGGTACGTTCAGAAATTACACTCTTATATTCCAACTTTATAACAAATAAATATTAAAATTTGTGATGGACCTATTTAATATATTTACTAGTCAAAATATTTAAATGAAACTGAAATACTTACGATTAATATATATAAACATATCATTAAAAATCTGTAACCACAAACCAGGTTTCTGGACGTGATATTATAGGTGTATTTTTTTTTAAAAAGAAGTATTCAAACGTACATAATATGATTTTAGCCGGCTAGACCAGATCGCCCTTTATTAGCGTGCGTTGATTGGTTATTCGAAGATTTATCGACTGATGAAATCAGTCACGCGTTGAAGGAGTCTTAAATATAAAAAAGTTACATGCACCACAGAGAATCAAAATCGTCGTGTTCGAAATTCAAATGACTTTTGCACGCTAGCGGATAAAATAGACTTTTGCACGCAGATTTCGCCCTATAAACGGAGGTTTTCCGAGCGAGTGAGGAGAAAATAACTATCTCGACGACAAACGTTGACTACGTTCAACAACGACTTGCTCGAAATAATGATCTGCTGCAATATACCGTGGACTCTAAAATAACTCAAAATTCAAATTATTCTTTGTAAATTGTCTAAAAGGCAAATACGGCGATAGTATAGTATATACACCTCGACAACCCTAGGTCACTGTCGTATGTCATTGTGACGGCAATGCACCGGTTTTGCTGAAAAATCTACGATAAGGATCACTGCTCTACAGGGCTAGCATACTTCCCGCGACTTCGCTTGTCGCGTGAGTTAGCATCTCCTGTCTTGCTCGCACGGTATTGAAACGAAAATTACAGGTAGTATTTCTCGCGCTACAAAATATAAGAGTCGCGTGTCAAAGTTATGCTAGACGTAACTACACACGTGGAATTACTTGTCTTTTGAAATAAGGGGATGCCGATGATATCAGATTTTTCTACCTCGTTTTTAGGGTTCCGTACCTAAATCAGAGAGAACGGAACCCGTATAGATCACTTTGTTGTCCGTCCGTCTATCTGTCTGTCAAGACCCTTTATCTCGAGAACGCATGAAGGTATCGCGTTGAATAACAAGTCATTACATTTATGATAAAGATAAATATGTTTAATATTAATCTAACACGGTCATGGTAGTATGTTTTTAGTTATGTAATCCGGTGAAAATGTATGTCAAAGTTGTCATATAGGCAAAGGGTCACTTTGATAGGTACTGAATAAATTAACAGACTTGGTTTTATATTGTATCTCACAACTTTTTTCGGTAGAAGGTTGCGACACTTGCAATTTTTTTACATGTAATGTTTTTGATGGGATCTCATTTCTTTTTGTAAGTGGTCGTCCTTATTTTTCCTTTAAGGACTAACTAGCTGTGTATCCGCAACTGTCTTTCTTAAATCCCACTCTCTGTCTCTGTGGGCTTTTCTCGAAAGTTTTGATGAAGCGATTTTTGACAAGCCAGGACGGTAATTAGTAATTACTTCTTAGTCTATTATACTCCGAAATTGCGGAGTTTTGCACTTTAAGGTGGTTGCAGAGGAAACAAAACTAGACATTCCACGCTAGATGGCGCTGAGAAGCAAGATTTGTAGTTTTTGTGTATTATTTCGTATGTTACTTGAGTTTCAAGTAAAATTTGTGTATTGGCGAGTCCGCGTATTTGTCTTTTATTCATGTAGTATTATTAGCACGTCATACATTGTATTATTCTCCCGTGTATTAGCAATTTGTGAAAAATCAGCAAGTACTCACACTAATAGACACTAATTGTGAGTGTGTGCGGGTGATTCATTCATTAAAGGGTCGCGTATCATCTGTCAGTTTGATAGTAAGCGCAGAATAAATAAGCAGGCATGATATTTGATTTTGATGATGAAGTAAAGATGCACCTCTAGCACAACTGAGACACGCAACTCTTTCTCGCGCGAGAAAAATTACCTATCTCTTTCTTTGCGGTACCGTAAAACGGGGTTACTTTAGGAAAATTTGGGGCTACTTTGATAGATTTAAAATGGTTATAAAAACGCAAATATTCATAGTGCGATTGAGCAAATGAAGTAAAAGGTTAGGTCATTGTTGAAGGTAGGTATTGCATTGCCACAGATAGTTAAAAAAATAAGGATATGGCGTCAAAACACTTTTCCAAAGTAGCCCCTGCATTTGAAAGTAACCTCGTTTTACCGTACTGTAGGAGACTGACGGGCGTTGCTATGTCTCGCGACAAGAACCGTGAAGCCTAGTTGTATTAGACGGGCTGGATTGTCAAAATAAATAATACGAAGAAATTACAAATCTTTAGCAGTTCTATATTTTTAAAGTATGTGGTGAAATTAAATAAGTATTTTTGTTGGGTTTCTTTTCTGATATATTGTGATTCTGATTTGTGATGTTATTGAGTTTGTCCTAAGTGTTTCTGAATGATAGATTGGGGTATAGCAAAAAGGGCCCAATTTTAGGGCACATATTTTGCTGAAAAATATTTTTCTCATTTTTGTTACTTTTTTGATTACAACTAAAGAGTACATTAAAATAAGTATCTATTATAAATTACAATTGTTTGATTACCTTGCCCGTTTAAGAACTAGAGCGGTCCTAAGCTACGTAGTCTGGGACTACTTGTACTATCATCTATTCTGTGCTGGGACTTAGAAATTTACGATGAAAAAAAATCACAAGTATACCTCTATTTTTTATTACTTAATGACAAGATCGGGCCCTTTTTGCTATACTCTGACCTGATATACAAAAACCCGACATCAAGAATAGTAGGTACTGATTAGGGTTGGGATTTTCGTGGTTCTAGATCGTGGTTCCATGGAGTTCAGTCTAAAAATATATAACTACTAGAACTACTACTAACTGAGCGCAGCACCATATAAAAATATATAACAATATATTGTTATTATATATAGATTTTAGAACCACCAACCCCACTAAATAAAATAAAACAATTTTGTTACGTGTGAGTTTTATTATAATACCAATGATTGTGTGAGTTGTAGACGTCGCTTTAATTCGAAATGGTGGATTATTTTTCTTTTTTACCCCCAGATCTTCGCCATTTTCAATTTTTTCGTTAAAAACTAGGTCTATTACCTAGGCTTCTTTCTGTTTAGTGCTGTTTAGTGGATAGTACGGCTGCCTGAAAACGAAGGTTTATATTTACATATGTGGTTTACAGGTAGGTATACGTTGTAATATTATTTTAGGCAATACGCATGGTTTGTAGAAAATTATAAGTTTCTGCAGCTTTTCTTGGATGAAGCCTTCATCTGTACGAACTTTAATTGTCATTATTGTTGTTGATAAATCAATGAAGGAAATCATCTTGCAGTAATCCCTTTTGATGAAGGTCTAAGCTGGCCTTGAATCTGTAAAGAAATTATTTATTACGTCACTAGAATGCCAGCAATGGAAACCGCTGTATGCAGTACCTATTATGTGATTATCTTATAGGGTGTTAGGGTAATTAGTGTTATTACAGTTAACCTTCAAGGAGGAAACTTAGTCACTGAACCGATAATTCCAAAACAATTTGGTTTCCCACACATATTGAAAAACATGGGTATATACTCGTAGGTCTTGGTATCAATTCAGTCAGAGAGAAGAAACTACCTATATGAACCTACTACGAACAGCTTTGTTTTTTTTTCATCACCCAAAGCGAGCGATTGCGTTCAGTTTTTGTGGTTGGTTACACGGTTGTCATCACGCCACGCTTGTCTTCGCCTAATAAGAAAATAGCACGAGACACCTCTTTCACGGCAGGACGCTTCGATTTGTAATATTTACAAACACAATACTTTCCCCGCAATTTCTGACCCATGATATCGCAATATCATTTACGGATCACTATGTCCTGAGTACACATGTTTATTATATGCACGTTTCATTATTCACACTACATAAAGTAAAAACTCACGAAACGAAAAAAATGCAAACCAAACATGATTCATTTTTATACGAATTTCCACAATTGTCAGTAGGTATAGTAACTATTGACACAATTCATTATTTCATTCACAAGATTTAGTGCGTTCGAAATCTATTCCACTTTATTATTGTTATGAGCAAATAAACACAATAGGTAGGTATCTTTAAAACCAAATGTTTCCAATTATTTGTTACATGTTTAATGAAAGCTGTAATCATTAAAAAAAATAAACTGTTATGCATTCATATCGAAACATCAATTAAAACGTATTATCCTAAATCATAAGTTAAGTAGTATTATATTTCAGAACGCACTGTTCATGAATAGCTTTACGTGCGCTTACGTTTGTATGTTGTGTAAAAGCAACGCACACATACATATATTATATGGACAATATTTCAACGGGTTTTAAAGCTTTGATAACTTTGTAATTGTATGATTTATAGCAACACTGATTTCATTGGCGAATATAAGATAGCTTAAAGATTTTTTTAAGAATGTTTAATAACCTAAAGCCATAACTGCCTAAGTGTGTAGTGATCAAACAATTTGTATGAAAGTGACATCTCTGCAACCACCTTAACACTACCGAAGTTGACATTAACTAAATGTAAAGCACACAGACTTGTCACTCCCTCTCATGATCCATAATGACCCCTCTCATTATAGATAATGATCCTTCTCATGATTCCTCTCATGACGATGGTGATGATGAGGGTGGTGATGATGGCGGCGATGATGGTGGTAGTGGTAATGGTCGTGGTGGTAATGTGGTGAGGATGTTGATTTTATAACCATCGTCATCACCATCACCACAAGCATTACCATCACAATCGTCATCATCCATCACCACTATGACTATCACCATCTGAATCAACACCCCCATCATCATACCTAATCACCATCATCGGCATCATCATCGTCATCGTCATCGTCATCATCATTATCATCATTAATCATCTACAGCAACACCATCATCATCATCAACAATCACCACCATCATCATCATCATCATCATCATCATCATCATCATCATCATCATCGTCATCATCATCATCATCATCATCATCATCATCATCATCATCATCATCATCATCATCATTACCAACACCTCCCTCACCACCACCAGTTTTCACCATCTTCATTACTATCAATACCCCCATCATCACAACCGGTCACCTCCACTCCATCATCATCACCAACAGTCACCACCATCGTCGTCATCATAATTATCATCATCACCAATCACCACCATCATCATCATCATCATCATCATTACCAACACCTCCCTCACCACCACGTCACCACCATCGTCGTCATCATAATCATCATCATCACCAATACCACCTTCATCAGAATCAGTCACCACCACCACCATCATAATTATCATCACCAACACGCCCATCGCCACCACCAGTCACCATCATCATCTGAACAATCCAACACCCTCATTACCAACACCAGTCCCCAGCTTCATCATCATCATCATCATCACCAGCACCCCCATCACCGCCACCAGTTACCACCATCATCATCATCATCATCATCATCATCGCTACCATCACGTAACTCAATTCGGTACGGCGATGAGCGTGTCCATTCTGTATGTATTAGGTAATAAGTATTCTGTGCCTGAGGTCTTAGTATCCAAACCGAAGGTTATATGAACCGCAAAGTTAACTTTATAAACGTGTATTTTTTTTTATAGGGTTCATAAGGAAATACAAATTTATCTATGCAGCTCGCATAACTGGAAAACCACACGGAAATTTTGTAATGTTTAGGTTTTTTAATGATTTGTACACCAAACCGTAATAGAGCACGAAATTTCAAGTCTTCTAGAAGTAACTTAGAATTCGTATGATCATGAGTGAGTCAGTGAATCAGTGAGTGACAAAATTAAGGAACTTTGACTGGCAATAATTTCTAAACTACTGGTTCAAATTGAATGAAATTTAGAATATACCTAGGTTATATCATGTTCTCCTGGTCATTAAAAATTCAGGCTTTTAGCTTTGTCCGTAATGAAATACTGGGAGTTTGAAAATGGTCTGAATGGCTTCGAGAAAAGGATGTTACGGCGTGCCGGCAAGCGCGTTTGCTCGACTTGGCGGGGGCACTGCCGTGCCCCCAGATCTAACTAGAATAGAAGTCCAGAATTTTCAAGAACTCCACTCTTCATCACACAATGTGTCAATAAGATATCGCCACTTCATTCTGAATAAAAATATAATTATATTCACGGTTATTCAGGTAGTGTTTACTGTGTTTGCAGTAATTTAAAATGCTTAGAACTACCATATAATAAGACAAAGTTAGTAAAAGTAGTAAAAGTTGATATATTTTATTTGTTATTGGTAAAATATGTAGGTACAATAAATATTTATTACAATTATCTCCGGTATCTGCCCATTAAGCTCAGGCCGATGTGTAGCATTTTGGACGTGGTACGCTCCTCCCGGTCTGCTTTGGCGTCCTCCTTAAAGAGCAGCCATTCCCTCTTCGTGGTCTTGTCTCTTGGACCCCATGATGGCTTGGTACGGAACGCTTGCTTGAACGTCTGTAGACAGAAGATATTTAATATAACATCAAGAATCTAGAAATTCCTCCGCAATTTTTTCAAGATATATGGACTGTTCTGTAAAATGAGGTAGAATAGATAGGACACTTTACTAACAGTACAAAATATTAAAAGTAAAGTAAACAAGTAGTCAATAGTTCACTTCACTTCACTCTTTTATTTATGGCTACTGTGCATCTAGCACAATTCTGCCAATGACAAGTGTTGAGCGTAGCACGGTACATAGATAAAGCATAGCACTTTTAAATTTTGACACTTTTCGGAGCTGGTAATTCCTGAGGACAAAAATCACATACACAGAAGCTGCTAATGTCTAACACGAATAATACACATAGATAGCCCAATCCAGATTATAAGCAGACAGCGCACAGTCTAATAATTCTTGCAGCGCATTATAGTTTAATATTATTTTTTTCTATGAATTTGCTCAATGTACAAATTACCTTTTTATTGTCTGTGTGGCATAAAAGGGAAGCCATATTCATGGGAAGTGGAAGTTTAAGTTTAGAAATAAGAATATGAAGCGGCGGAGTTTTATTATTTAGTTTACATTTAAAAAACATGTGGTCTATTGTACCAACATCTTCCCCACATTCAAAAAGGGGGGAATCTTTGATTCTAAATTTGTGAAGCTGCTCAGGCGAGCAGACTCGACCTAATCGAAGTCTTATTAAAATTGAAGTATGTCTCTTGGAAAGGGATCTATTTTTGAAAAACCACGGGCGTGATGGAATGGTTTGTTGAATGTTAGAATAGAAACATTTTTTGGAACGGGACCAGCGAGAGGACCATGTTTTAAGCATGGTGTCGGATGGGATGTTTGAAGTATCAGGTGAAGAAATTTTGAACGTGATATCGTCGCCATGAAGGACAGCTTCTTTTGCAGCTTGATCTGCCCTCTCGTTACCTAGTATCCCACAATGACTCGGTATCCAAACCAAACATACATCTAAACCTGCCTTGTGGCAATTATAAAGGGCATGTTTCAATTGACGTATGAGAAAGTTACGAGCACAGTTTCTGAAAGGATGGGCCGAAATTGCCTTTAGAGCACTGAGGCAGTCTGAAAAAATGACAGATGGTGTAATTTTATGGGTGAGGATATATTCGACGGATTTCCAAAGGGCCAAGCATTCACCTGAGAATACTGATGACTCGGGGGGAAGTTTGAATTTGGCGACATGGTTTGTGTTCAGTAAGAGAAAGGCGGCTCCTACACAGCCTCGGTTTGATAGCTTAGACGAGTCAGTGAAAAAATATGAGTGAGCTGGGAAGTAAGTGTTGACGTATTTAATAAAAAGGTTATTGCAATTTGTAGATTTTTTGTCAATACCCGTGTCAAGAACTGTGCGTGGGGAAAAGATTAAGGCCTCAAAAGGAACGGAGTACAAAGGAAGATTTCGTAATGGGGGCTCTCAGTGCCGCGATTTTCTCGTAGCTCTTTACGAGATTGGGTTTTTCCTTGTTGCGCCAGAATGCCTTGTTAGTCCCGTACCATTGGAGGAGTCGGAGCTTTGGAATAAGAGGATGTGACGTCTGTGTAATAATTGTATAAAGATAACGGTCCGAGAGGAGTTGTCTTCTTAAATCGAGTGGAGGATCGGCACATTCTACTTGTACCGCTCTGTTGGGAGAGGATTTCATGGCGCCAAATGAAAGCCAGACTAGCCAGTGACTAGTCTCAGGGCTTTCATTTGGATAGTTTCGAGTACTCTGCTCTGAGGGCAGCTTTATTGGTGTACCCTTGTTTTGTCGACAAACTTTTCATCGAATATTATTTCATCGACAACGATTCATCGAAACTTCAGTACTAGTAATATTGTTTGGCGTTATTTTATTTCAACTACTATTTATTTAAATTTATCTTACTACGTAGAAATACTATTCAACGAATATTACTTAATCGCTGATTTGTTTCAAATTATCTTAATTGGCACAACTACAAAATGCATTGCAATTCATTTCTTCGACGTATTACTTTAATACAATTTTATATGTCCTACTGCACATTTATACATTTACAAAAAAAACGGCCGAGTCGGATCTGCTCTGAAAGGTGAATCATTTAAAGTTTGAGAATAGGTTGAGGTTAATCAATCACCTTTCAGAGCAGATCCGACTCGGCCGGGTTAGGTTAGGTTAGTTTTTTTTTTTTTATATCCCTAAAAAATATTTTCCGTTTTAGTTGTAGCGAGCTGGACCCGTACATGCAAGTGAAATGATATTACGTGAAGTAAGTTTTATGTAATTTAAAAAGATTTTAAACGATAAATTATGAAACGTACTTCTATGAAATAATACATCTGTGTAATGAATCATCCGCCATATGAAAATTCGTGATATAAAAATACTCGTAATGAAATTTCGATGAAGTGAGTTGTCGATGAAATGAAAATACTTGAAACGTTATCTTTGAAGTAAAATTTGACGTAACGAGTGTCGGCGATTCAAGAGTAAACCAGCTTTATTACATGGTTCAAAAATAAAGGTACCGAAATCTAAGTGGCTCCGAATAAAAGCGTTGTACAGTAATTTTTGAGAGTATGGATGCGCTCTCCACCAGGTACCAGAAAGAGCTCTTAGCATATTTAAGTTTTTTTCACATTTATTGGCAACGTACTTTAGATGGGGGACCCCTTGGAATCGACGGTCAAAAATAACTCCCAGAAATTTTACTGATTCCTTAGTAGGAATGGGTTCATCGTTGTATGTTATGTGGCATTCAGGGGGGTCACGGCTTCTTGAGAAAACGATGGCTGAGCTTTTTGAGGAGGACAACGAAAGTCCGTGCTGGTCCAGCCAGGTGTTAAGGGACCTTAGGGCTCCATTAATTTTATCCGCCGCAACCGGGACTTTTTTGTCATTACAATAAATCGCCAGGTCGTCTGCATATTGCAAAGTTCTACAGGCCCAATTGACAGATTTGTCTAAATCGAGAGAATATATATTGAAAAGAATCGGACTTAAAACCGAGCCTTGGGGAAGGCCCCTCCAGACCTGTCGAACCGCCTGAACATCGCCATTCCATCTGACCTTAACCCTTAATTTGGCAGAGACTGATGTTATAAAGTCATATATTTGAGTAAGTATATTGGATAGGGTATGTTTTAAGAACTTCTAAAAAATATTTAAAAAAATCTAGATTATTTCGTTTTGGAAAAAAAAAATGTCCGTCACAGCGTACATTGCCAAATATAGAGAATGCCTATGATAAATCCATATGTCCGCTGAGCCGTACAATGCCAAAGACGTAGTGTAATTTAAAAAACATGTTTTAATTTTTTTTGTATATTCAAACTTTACTTATAAATATATTTCGTGTGACAATGTAATTGACAACTTCTGGACTGCTTTCCGAAGACAAAACAGAGTAGATTAAAATCATACATCATTTCACTTAAGTACGCGCGGGTAGTTTTTATAGTCCCACTTATACGGCTTCTTTCAACAATTTCACCACCCAAAGGTTGTCTAAAAGAGATCTTTATAGATATAAGACCACCTCTTGTCATTTCATTGTTGATTGTTTATATTTTGGCTCTGTGTTGAAAAACGCTGGTCGCCATTTGTACTCTTACTTTTTTTCAAACTTGTGGTCTCTTGCTGACCATGTTGGGATGCCCAGCTCGGGTTTATCACATCGTTTTAGACGGTGTACGCAAAGATAGAATTGACGAGATGTTTAGACGGAACATTTGTATAATGTGTAATTATCTATATATGTATAACTTCATGCATAATGGGAGTTAACGGGACATCTGTCTCTTGCGTTGTGTCTACTTCATGACTGCGTTTAGGATAGTTGTTTTGCAGTTCTTGCTCATGATCGGAAACATTGGATATATTCAAACATTCCAGAGAAGTTACTAAAGAAGGTGCTGGTGATGATGGGTAGGTGTGAATTTATAGAACTCATTTTCGTCGGTTGATAGTTCACTTGTTTTGATGAAGCATACTGGTATAAGTGCTAAAATTTTGCCGTCCGACCCGACATAACGTATGGTGTTGATGGGAAGCAACTAAAAAATAAATCTAAGCATAGAAGCGGGCACACAAACACCTACATTCATATTATAATAAAAATAAATGAAAAATTGTTAATTAATACGCAATACTATAATATTGGCAAAGTCCGCTACAACGGACAGGTCGTGTGCATTGAATATATGGCATTGTCCGGTGTGGCGGACAACACATTCAGAGGAAGATTCAACATATTAAAAGTAACAAAAAGCATCCATACTATACGCACATGCATCAATTATATAGTTTAGTGTATTATTTAGACATGAAAAACGCACTTGTTAAATAAAAAACAAAAAATAAATCCAGAAATATCTTTTAGAAAACAGTTGACGTCTAACACGGAGCCATTTTCTGGAAACACTGTCAAACTAGTTTAGCTAGTACTAATATTATATTTTTCTGCTAAAATATAACTATCGCACTAGCGATTGCCATATATGAAATGAAAAGAAATCTCACCAAAATATGCTATATTTTTTTAAATCAGTTGTTCCTCGCACCGGACTACGTCAAATTAAGGGTTAATAGACCTGTGCATTAGTAAATTAGAGATCATTTGCACAATCTTTGGGGAGATATTTTGTCTCTGAGTACTGAAAGAAGTACATTATCATACGCGGCCGATACGTCCAGAAACACTGCAACCACGGATTCTTCTCTTGAGAATGCCAGTCTTATATCAGTAGAGAGTATGCTATGGCTATCTGTGATACTTTTTCCTTTTCGGAATCCAAACTGGAACCGCGGTAAGATGCCTCTGCTCTCGAGAAACCAATCCAAGCGATTTTTTATTAGGTGTTCCATGACCCTACAGAGAGTCGAAGAGAGAGCTATTGGACGATACGAAGTTCCTAAGTCAGAATTCTTACGCGGTTTCAGAATGGGGATCACATACTGCTCTTTCCAAGTGTCCGGGACATAACCGGAGTCGAAGAGAGAATTGACAATATTTCGTAATACGTTTTCGTCACAGAGCAGGCTCTGGATAGGAAGGAGTACACGATACCATCAGGACCTGGAGAGGAATCTGAAAGCGTCTCCAAGACTGATCGTAACTCAGCTATGTTAAAAGGAGCAGATAGGAAATCGTTATTATCTGTGTTCGTTGGTACTTGGGAGGGGAATTCGGTATAGGGGGGAACGTAAGGAGGAGCTAATTTGTTCGCAAAATCATCGAGCCATAAAGGGTGGCCCGAGAATGAAAGGGGAGGTGACTGACATGACTGTACGTTTCGAAATGCTTTGATATTACGCCAGATAAGGGATGGATGGGTGGAAGGAGATATACCTACTTACACAAAATTTATTCCAGCCTTCTCGTTTTTTAGCTGAAAGAGTTTTTTTGGTCTTGGCTTGAACCTGTTTGAGAGTGAGGAAGTTTGCCATACTCATGTCTAGACTAAAGGTCTTTTCAGCTTCTTTTCTCTCTTTTATTAAGGACGTACACTCAGAGTCCCACCATGGGGGAGAGGGACGTCTGTTGGGAGATAGATTCTTTGTCGGAATCGACGTCTCCGCGGACTCCAGTAGCGCTTCGGAGAATAGGGAATAACAATTCAAACAATTCGCTTGTGAAACAGAAGGTAAATTGCTAATTTTTCTTTCTGCTGAGAGCGCATGCAATGGCCAATCAGCTTTTGCGAGATTACATTTTTGAATGGGCGGAGGAGCCGAAGGTATAGTAGAACTAGATAAGTAGGTGAGCGTTAGTGGGAAATGATCACTGCCGTAACTGGATGGTAATATCTCCCAGTAAATTAGAGGGGCTAAAGATGGGGAGCAAATGGAGAAGTCCACCGCTGATGGATTTTGAGCGGGAGAAGAGCGGTGAGTGGGTTTGCCATTGTTCAGAACAAAAAGGTTAAAAGAGTTGATTATATCTGCTAGTTTAAGGCCGGAAGGATTATTAATATGAGATCCCCATAGAGAGTGGTGGCAGTTAAGATCTCCCAATATCAGGAGTGGCCCCGAGGTACCTCTTAAACGAGCTTCAAGATCGGAAAGAATTTTAGGGGATGGGTGAGGGATATATATCGAGAATATAGAAATGTCTAGCACTTTACAGGCAACGGCGTAAAAAGAAAGATGTGGCGGGATATTTATCACGGAGTAATTTACACCCTTACGAATAAGGAGAGCGCAACCGTCGTAACCTGTAGGGATTCCCCTACAGGTTACGACGGTTGCGCTCTCCTTATTCTCTGTCTATTCGTTGTCTGAGGCAAATATAGTTGGGGCAATTAAAAGCAGAGTTTGGTTTAAGCCAGGTTTCGAAGATAGCCAGACAAACTGGGTTAAATTTTTGAATGATGTGTAGGAGATCAACCTTATTGCGGCTGATACTCCTGATGTTCCATTGCACGATGGTTTGAGCCATGAGGCCCAGAAATGGGGCCGTTTGATAAGAAAAAGGACAATGTAGCTAGAATATTGGCAACGTTGGACGGTAACGGGACAGCGTTCTGCTGTAGGATTGAAATTAGAGACGAAACGATGGAGTTAAGCAGGGGCCAAATGTTGGGAATAACGGGTGTTTGGGTAGCTGGGCTAAGGTTAGAGAACATAACTCCATTTGGTGGGGGAGGGGGATCGTAGTGTCTTACAAGGTCATTTTGGGCCTGTTTATCGTACCCATGATCATTACTCGGGGCGTGGGGCTACCTTGTTTTCGTAATAGTTTTTTTATATGATATTGATGCCTGGGTTACTTCATTATACGGCTTCCGAGAAGATGGGAATTTGCGCTCCGCTTCCTGGTATGAAATGCTTTCGTCACCCATAGTGCGTTTTATCAACTGTTGCCTATTGTACTCCGGACATCTTTTATCGGTAGCCATATGAAGGCCAGAACAGTTCAGGCAGGAGGCTTCCGCAGAGCAACCCTCAGCGTCATGTGGTTGCGCGCATCTGGCACATCGCGGTCTAGAACGGCATTGGGTTGGGCCTTAATGTGCCCATAACGACAGCACTTGTAACATTGGACAGTGGGAAAGTAGTAGGGGTTCACTTCCAGCGCACAGTTAAATAGGAATACCCTGTCCGGTAAAGCCTGACCGTTAAAGGTTAGAACAACGGTTTCAGAAGGGGCCCATTGAACCGTGTTGTCATCATATTTTTTTTTCTTAAAGTTGAGACGCCTCGCCTTTACTACATTCCCGAACCCGTGTTGTCGAATTAAATTTGGTATTTCTTCGTTTGTGTAATCTGTGGGGATGTTCCTTACGATTCCGGTTTTCGATATATGGTAAGAGGGTATGAACCTTTTATATTTATCGAAGCCTAAGGAGGCAGTTAAAAAGTTGTTAGCCGCCGCGGCGGAGGTAAACTCCACGCTTATCCTATTTCGTTCGACCTATCTTTTTAATCCCACCGTCTTTGATTTTAGCTACTCCATTCGTGAATAAGTATTGCCCAAACTTGACCGGGTGTAAATAAGCTCCAGAATCGGCTTCTTGCGTATCCCGCGACACGTGAACGATGAAGGGTCCTTTATCTGAGGGATAATACTCATTGCGAGTTTGGAACTGGGATGGGGGGGTGAGGCGAGGGCTATTTGTATTTTGAGTTGGAGGGGCGGATTCTTGGCTGAAACGGGGCATCTTGGGAGAATCGGGCTGCTTGCCTGAGCCAGAGGGATCACGAGTAATAGCTGATAGATCTCGTTTTTTTACACTTTTGTTTTTTTTTTGAGAATCCGAGTTGGGGGGTAGATCCGCATTTGCTTCATTCCTATTCAAGAAAATTTGATCCAGGGATACTGGAGAATTTTGAATTTCCATATGAAATGCTGGAGAGGGTGGATCTTCTATAAATTCAGAGATACCTGAATCAAATTGAGGGGACCCCATATTGAGGAGTCCTGGAGAGGGGAGCACAAAACGCACATGTGAGTAGTTGCTGCCCTCTCCTATCACAAAGAAAAAGAGTTACTTACGTGACCAACAGATGCACAAATATTGAACAACACAAGGGGACGAAAACACAAACAGAATTAGGGGTTACTCAAACCGTAACGGACTTAGTGCGGACTTATAACCAAAAAATCAATTCCGCACACGTGCACCACTCAAACGCTCGAAGCAGAATCGTCTAATTGTAATTTATATTGTCTAGGAGCACAGCAGCCCTCGGCCTCGGCCAGATCGCAAAAAAAAAAAGGGTCAATAGTTCGTTTATATTTAAATTTGTTTCCGTATCAGTACCCGAGTCTAAAACAAAAATCTAACTCTAGACTACCTCCTAATTGTTGCTTTCATAACACTTTCAGAAAATATTTTTAAGATTGAAATACATGGTGTTTGGTATATCGTTAGCCAAATAAAAATGTGGGATAGAAGGGGTCATTTGCTACCTACGGTCCCTAAAAAAAAATCTTAGGCCCACGGACTTTTTTATGACATGTTTTTTATTTTATTTTTTGGAAAATCCTAGAGACCGTTTCATTTAAACTTAAATTACAAAAAAGATTTAGTCCTTAGACCTGAAATTTTTATTTAATTGCAAGGTGTAATGTTGAAGCATGTAGGTACGATTCTATCAAAATCAAAATTACCAACAAGTCGGGTCTAGTTATTTTTTTATTGACCCTGTAACGTTTTTCAAGACGTGAATATTCGATGAAACGGAAACTTTGATTATCTTTAAAAAAAACTACTAAAAACCATGCTCTTGAAATTATTTAAAAAACGTCTCTTGTCTGTCCTCTTTCAAATGATGTACAATAATGCCATACAAACCTTACACAACTTCATAAATTCGTCAATTTTGTGCAATAACGGATTCGGTTCAGGAGACAGATTACTTAAATTAGAAAACTGAAATTACTTACTTCGAAGATGTTCCCAGTGCGTATCTTGTGCATTGTCAGGACGATGAAAAGAGGAACAAATGCGATTCCGGTGAGAAGCATAATATTTCCGAACACTGAAAGATTTATAACTCATCATTTTATAGTAATCAACTAATCAATCATATAAAATTGTCTGTCGCTCAGGCTATGCTTATCTGTTAAAATAGAACAATATATCAAAATACCAAATCATAGCCCCATCTAGATTGATTTCAACCTGACCACACCTGACCGTGTGCTACACATTATTTCGATGGGTATACAGAGTGTGTCCTGGGACAGTGCAAATAACTATCAACCCATAAGCGCATTCTACACTCACTATTTTATTCTTAAGTAAGCTCACAATAAATTGTAAAGTTATTTAATCTTGTGGTTTTTAGGGTTCCGTACCCAAAGGGTAAAAACGGGACCCTATTACTGAGACTTCGCTGTCCGTCCGTCTGTCACCAGGCTGTATCTCAAGAACGGTCATAGCTAGACAGTTGAAATTTTCACAGACGATGTATTTCTATTGCCGCTATAACAACAAATACTAATAATATAAGAAAATAAATATTTAAGGGGGCTCCCATACAACAAACTTGTTATAGATTATGGTACGGAACCCTTCATGCGCGAGTCGGACTCGCACTTGCCCAATTTTTATTTCAATGTGTAACAATATTTTTTTTGTAATTGTACAAAAGTATCAACTACACAAAGATGACATATAGGTACGTAAGTTTTGTAGGTAATATAATTTATTATATTGATTTGACAGCGGAGGAAGGAAAATAAATCAATACCTACCATAAATTTGACTGATCAGTTTGTTAAACAATTTTTGTATTTTAAACAAAGTGTATAACGCCTAAAACATGAACCTTTTCAAGACAAGCTATTACCATATCCAGCTGCGGGGTAGGGTTTACCGCCAAAGAGCAGTGTGTCGAAGGACACGAACGCGTAGATGAAGACAATCAACATAATAGCTGGAGTGATGACTCCCCAACACCAGCGCCAGTATATGGTCGTGCGGATGCCCAGCATGTACTCAATGTCCAGGCAGACGTTTTCCAGGCCTATTGACAACAATAGTTAAAAAAATAACGAATGTTACGTTCTTGATTGGATTTCATATTCTGCAGAAACGGTTTTCTTTGTCAATATCAAACATTACTTTGTGCGGATATCCTGCTACATCGGCTTTGTAAGTTCATTTTGTTGTAAGGTTATCAAACCGTTCAACACACGTATGTTTGCATTTCTAAAGTTAGTCGTAAGTAGTGTCACTAACACCGCGGTAATTGTTGTAAAGTCTGTGCAAAATGGGATCTACAGGCAAAAACTATAGGATTAGGTTAGGTTAGGTTAGTAGGGTTCATGAATTGAATTTAAAACTTCTGTGACGTTTATAACAAAATAAAGTAGGTACCTACTGACAATAGGATAATCTATTCCTTATTTACTTTCGTTGTTTTATTCTCTTTACTACACTAATTATTATCGGAAATCTCAATACACTCCGTAGTCACGATTCCAGCGCGTGTTTTTTATCTTCACCATACATATTTAATTAAGAATGGATAGAAATGTGTGCGAATATTTATCACCTTTCAGAAATTACCGATTCACTTTATTATGATAATTTCTATGGTGTCTGGAGATAAGAAAATAATCTTGCTATCTAGGAATAATACACAATAACTATAATTGGCAAATTATCGCTAAAAACTCTTTCAGCGAAAACATCACCTACTGCCGGTATTTTTTTTACTTAAACAGTGAGTTAAGGAGAACAGTACTGCAGTAGAAATGTGAAAAGGGACAAAGTTTTTCTTTTATATTTTCTATTATCTTGGTCAAGTGCGAGCTGCGAAATTTGTAGATATTACCGGGTGTGGCGTGTAACATGAGCAATAAATTTACACACAGATTCTACACATTAAACAACATTTAAATTGTTTAGCTACTTTTAAAAATAACCTGTAACTATTATTAAATAACTGAGATGCACTGTATTGCGAAATATTTGATAATTAGTAGCGTGACAGCCAGTATCAGTGAGCGCAATTTAAAGGTTGATGACGTACATTGAAATTACTATTTAGGGCCAAAACATGACTACAAGATACGAAATCGCATCATGGTACGACACGACATAGTAGAGTTCATTTACATCTACACACTTACGAGAACATAAATATCTGAAGTTCTGAACACGATTTTATGCTCCTGACCGTGTTCAGATATTTTTGTTCTCGTAAGTGTGTAGATGTAAATAAACTCAACTGTACCACGATGCAACTGTCTTTTTTTAGGGTTCCGTACCCAAAGGGTAAAAACGGGACCCTATTACTGAGACTTCGCTGTCCGTCCGTCCGTCCGTCCGTCTGTCACCAGGCTGTATCTCAAGGACGGTGATAGCTAGACAGTTGAAATTTTTACAGATGATGTATTTCTTTTGCCGCTATAACGACAAATACTAAAAATAAAATAAAATAAATATTTAAGGGGGGCTCCCATACATCAAAGGGATTGGTTGCGTTAACTTTGCACCTCATTTGCAATAAGATAGAGCGCTATACATACCAGGTGCAAATTTAACTTAAACAACTAAAGGATGGAAAGTGTTTGTACGGAACCCTCGGTGCGCGAGTCCGACTCGCATTTGACCGGTTTTTTTAATTGTGAAACAAATGTTTTATTTGTGTTTTAATTTATTGCTCATATTACAAGCCACATCCTGTAGATGATAGAGATTGATAACAAGTAAATTACAGCTAAGTTGTCTGTAATAAATAGCTATAGTTTGTAGGTATTGTTCCTAGTATTGTTAAATTCAGAAGCAGGTGTGTTTTTTACTATCTTTAAAATTAGGTCGCTTACCGTATATCCAAATAACACCGACGATTTCTGTGATACCAGAGAAGAGGACCAAAAATGTTCCGCCGAAATAATCCACAAGTTCCAAAATCCATTGGCCACCCTGAAAGTAAGTTTGTAGTGAAATTTTTGGTAAGTGAATTACTTACTATACCGAAACACATGTCCCTGCAAACTCATTCAAGTAAAAAAAAACAGCCAAGAGCGAGTCTGATTCGCGCACCGAGGGTCACGTACAAACTTTCACTTATCCCACCTTAATTGACCTGGTTGAGTTAAGTTTGCATCTGAAATGTATAGAGCCGCATACAAACGAGGTGCAAACTTAACGCAACCGAGTTCCAAATATGATGTTTGAAAAGGACTATATTCTTTATGATTTTATTAGTATAGTATTATAGTATGTGACGATACTACTTGCCAAATTTCATAGTTCTAGGTTATCTGGAAGTACCCTATCATTATGATTCTCTTGAGAGTGTTGAAATGTACGTTTTTTGCGACATAAACGGCCGTATGTTTTTTTCACGTTAACGTAGAAGTTTGATTGTTTCACAGCTTCAAGGGACCGTAGACCTGAGTATATGGTGTTAATTTCAAAACGCGATACCTCCACGCGTTCTCGAGATAAAGGGTCTTGACAGACGGACAACAAAGTGATCCTATAAGAGTTCCGATTTTTCCAATTGTGGTACGAAACCCTAAAAACACCTTGTTATAGATAGAAATGCATTTAGATGGTTCCAAGTTTTGGTTTTCAGGTAGGTACCTACATAACGTAAAATATTAAAGCAACCATACGATACGAGTATAGAACAGTAATACTTACAGGAGTGACGTAGACGAGGCCGCTCCCGAAGCCCACTGTGCAGCAGAAGGCCGACATGAAGACGGTGGGCACCTTCGGGAAGGCGTCCATCAGCACCGTGTTGATGGCGGACAGCAGCGCCACCGCCGAGCCCACACCCAGCACTGCCATCATCACGAAGAACAACACCGAGAACAACTGCGAATTAATACTGAACTAAAAAACTGGTACAGATTAATGGAGTAGTGATAATTTAAGATTTTTTTTGCATCTTTGCTAGCTTATTTCACCTGCTAATTTCTTGATCGAATCCATATCTATTTTATTTTTTGGGTGTAGTAAAGGATTGCTTCATTAATTATGATTAGCTCAGGGCTCAGGGGTAGGCAATCTTTATTATGTTACTTTAATTTTCGGACCGTGGCCTATTCCTGTGTCGCATTAAATAATTGACAAAATCCATAGCGAGTAAGTTGACTTTTAACAACATTTCTTGCTTGGCCCGTGTTCAGTATAAATTTCTACGTGACATAATTGATGCTTAGAATATTAGGTATTCTTGAATGAATCAAGAGTCATTCAGAGGCATGTTCAATCCAAAGACTCTAAGGTCAGTTTGATACTCGTTAAGCCGAAATACAAATCCGTATTGAAAAAAAAAAACACTACCAAGGTTCGTTGCATATTTTCAGTATTTTTCGAATCACGCCGCGTCGGGTCGTTGATTAGTTGTCATTGTGAGTCCGGTCAAGAGACGCTGCGATGCAAAGGATGTGTACCTGAGGTGCTGGAGTCTTCGCGATAGCATCAGGGTAGGAGATGAAGGCCAGGCCGGTACCACCAGCGCCGACCACTTCACTGACGGGTCTGCCAAGCACGTGCGCCAGATTTCCCAAGATACCGAAGATGGTGACTCCAGATAGAAGGCTGGTGAACGTGTCCAGGGTCGTGACGATCATTGAATCTCTATCAAGGAAGACCTATTTAGTCTGATTTCAACAAAACTCGAAAAAATATATATAATGTAGTACAAGTGTGTAGCGTCCCTCAATAACTAAAAGGTATAGCCTGACCACTAATATATGAGGATTGTCAAGAGGGCGCTATTTATAACATTTAACAACAATTTTGTAACTGTCAGTATATTGGCATAATATTTCTATTTGTCATATCATATTAATAATATTATAATAATATAATATTGGCAAACGATTTTTTTTTTTCAAAGTTATGTACTTACTTTTATTATTTATTTACTAATTACTTTTATTATAATGAATTTAGAGTCCTTATTACAACAACATCCAATCTATCGCAACCGCACTTTAATGACATTAGTTTAAATACCTGTCAATTCCGATCTTAACTTCGTAATATCAATGGAATGCTCCCTTTTCCTGACTGTTTCTCGTGTAGTAAACACACTTTATTTATTATATTATTTATATTACGGTCACGATTGTGAATGGTTTTCGGCATTTTGTTTGGATATTTTTAAATATTTGTCTTTTAAAGAAACGTAAACAAACCATGACGAATGACATTGACATTGTTGACAAACACTCATAAAATCATTGCCAGTGTAAGAAATTAAATCCAGTGAAATTCCGCAACATTTCGCATCCTCATATATTTGTGGTAAGGGTTTACAATGTATTTACCTGTAAACGTTTTGCCTGAAGTCGTTGTATGAGGAGAACATTATGATGGTGCCCATGCACACCCCCAAAGAGAAGAACACTTGCGTTACGGCGGCGTACCATACCTGTGGATAGAAAACACGTGCGTTAGGTAATAAACCGACCTGGGCGGGGTTTAAAAATATTGCCATGTGAAGTTTACGGAACATGCTACTGGCTTTAACACAACAATTCAACGGTACTTCGTCATCGTAGCGTTGAAATAAACAAGTTAATTTTGGCGATCACAAAGATGTGATTACAGTTTCGTTTATTTCGGTTGAGCTAGATTTGTCTTTGTCTAGGTCAACGTTCCCATTTTTATTGCAACCCTGATCTAGTTTCATCCCTATTCATTTATGCATTTTATCCAAGGACATACTGTATAAGTAAGCAAAAAGTTATTGATGCTATTATATATTGATAATAAAACCGACACCTATACGAACCAAAAAAAATCCACCACATGATTCAAAGTTATTTGATATACCACTCGTATAAATTTTATTTATAAGTCTTTTAAGTTGAACGGTAACGGTTAGGTTGCTATGCAAATACCTATACATATAATGACTATAGTTATAGCATATTATTATCTAAAGATAGCATGTAGCTTGTAGTAGGTAGCATATACCTAATTTAAATTATCTGATCTTGACCTAATCTGATGCAAACCCTTTCATACATAATACCAGTAGATCTCGATGTATGTGTGATAAAAGTGTACTCATGCCTCGTATAGTAGGTACATATATACATATATTACTATTAATTTTTATTTCCGGTTGCAATTATTTTTACGACTACGCTTCATCAACACGTTTGGTCTTAAGTCTCTTACCCAACAATATTTATATTTTATAGACTACTAGCTTTTGCCCGCGACTACGTAGTACGCGTGGAACTTGATAAAAGGGATTATTAAAAGCGCCTAAGCAAATGTAAGAGCAATTGTGCTTTTGGTCTAATAATTACATTTCCTACAGGGTCACCGCACCTCAACAGAAATGTTCACTCACTTTTCAATCTTTTTAGGTATAATTTCCAGGATGAAAACTATCCTATGTCCTTCCTCGGATCTTAAACAATCTCTATGCCAAATGTCATCAAAACCAATTCAGCGGTTTAAGCGTGAAGGGTTAACAGACAGACACACACTTTCGCATTTATAATACTAGCTTTTGCCCGCGACTACGTCCGCGTGGAACTTGGAAGTATGGAAGCAACCTCGTACAACACGAAAGATATCCACCTAATCACCTTATTTAATAAAAGGGATTATTAAAAGCACCTAAGCAAATGTAAGAGCAATTGTGCTTTTGGTCTCATCATTACATTTCCTACAGGGTCATCGATGTCATCATGAATTACTTACTCACTTTTCGATCTTTTTAGGGATAATTTCCAGGAAGAAAACTATCCTTTGTCCTTCCTCGGATCTTAAGCTATCTCCATGCCAAATTTCATCAAAATCGATTCAACGGTTTAAGCGTGAAGAGGTAACAGACAGACAGACACTCTCGCATTTATAATATTACTAGCTTTTGCCCGCGACTACGTCCGCGTGGAACTTGGAAGTATGGAAGCAACCTCGTACAACACGATAGATATCCACCTAATCACCTTAATAAAAGATCGCCTGAGAAAATGTAAGAGCAATTGTGCTTTTGGTCTCATCATTACATTTTCTACAGGGTCATCAATGTCATCATGAATTACTTACTCACTTTTCAATCTTTATATGGATAATTTCCAGGATGAAAACTATTCTATGTCCTTCCTCGGATCTTAAACTATCTCCATGCCAAATTTAATCAAAATCGATTCAGCGGTTTAAGCGTGAAGAGGTAACAGACAGACAGACAGACAGACAGATAGACAGACACACTTTCGCATTTATAATATTAGTATGGATAGTATGGATAAGTATGGATTATATTCACTATTCTTGCAATCACATTAAATTGAAGAAGTCAGGACAAAAGAAAGTAGACTCGTTCTTAAGTAAACTACGAGGTAATAACATCAGCATCCCTAAAATTAATGCTATTAAATTTGAATATCCGATGGCTTTCAGTTTAGGTAATTATGTAATGATATTGCAAAATCAAATTATGAACGGATTGAAACTCATACACACAACTAATAGGTAGGGGGAAGTCCCCTAACGCCGGACGGCACCTAACGCCGGACACTCGATTTATCTCGGCAACTGGAAGCTCGGCAACGGCAACTCGGCAAGTGGAAGGGGTCCTTCCACTTGTCCTTGATTCGCTCGCGTTGCTAGTTGCCGAGATAGTTCGAGTGTCCGGCGTTAGGTGCCGTCCGGCGTTAGGGGACTTCCCCCTAAGTATTTAGATTTAAGGTACAGTTCATGAGCTGTTAAAATAGCCTTCGGGTATAGCCTTTCTAGGTTCTCGCCCGAACTTACTCGTACCTAGATGAGATTTGAAATTCCGTTCTGATCAAACAAACAAAATAGATACTAATAAGTACCCATGTCCAAAAGATATGAATTGTGACTTACGTCAAGTTCGTAGAGCTTATTCCACTGAGGAGTCAGGAAGAACAGGATTCCGGTGCCAGCTCCTTCCAAAGTGGCGGTACTGGAAACGGTCAGTCAATATTAAATATGAATAAATATCTCGTAAATAAAGCAACGGTGCACGATACGAGACGATTTCGAACGCTTCCGGTCCACTCCGCCTCAGTGGAGTCACACCCTAAGGCTGCGCAACCACCAGTGCTGCGCGAGTAAGCTAAGCGAAGTGCGAGAAAAAAATTAACAGTAGGAATATTTATTTTACCTATGATTGAATGATATCCCAGCAGAGTTTTGATGAAAATATAGGTTCAGCAGAGCGAACGACTTACCTTTTCACAACGCATCTTCCCAACTCGGTCTTAGCTTGCACAGGCTATGGAAGTTCGCACAGCCTAAGCAATGGTAGCTAAACCCACGGTCATCAGGTACTATAAGCATACTCTAAACATTACAATTATGTACAAAAGTAATACTCATCATACCTAATCAGCAGAATGATCATGATCACATAGGGGAATATGGCGAGGAAGTAGGAAGCCTTGCCCGAGCTCTTGACTCCGCGCGCCACGATCAAGAAGATGATGAGCCACGAAATCAGCAGGAACAGCGTCAGGTACCAGATCGGCAAACCTGGAAAATAATAAGAAAAATTTAATGTAGAACTCACGATCAATCGGATATAATAAGCAATTTTTTCCCCATTCTGCGAACGATTGGCGTTGCGAGGAGCGAAAATATTTTTTTCACCTCACTAGCTCGGAAAGGCCAGTTTGTTGGTTTGATATCTATTGAGAAAATCGCTTTTTATCCACATGTGGAGAAAGAGTTTTGACCTTTCAACGCAGCTAAAGTAAAATTTGACATGAGCTTATTTTCTGAAAAATCCCGTTTAAAATACCTACATGAAAGCTAATTAGACGTTAGTTTTTATAAATGGCAAATTGGTTGATTATTGCAGATATTTTTCAAAGATATAGTACAAACCCTTATTCTTTTTTCATCGCTGTAGTGAGGTGAAAAGTTTTGTGTTATACACGGGCGAAAAGTAATTTTACGTCTCGTGTATTGAAACACTCGCTACGCTCAGGATTCTATTTTGAACCACTCGCTTCGCTCGTGGTCAATCATAGGATCCTTTCGCTAGCTCGTGTTTCAAATAAACACTCGCGGGTAAAATACAACTTTCCCCCCTTGTATAACAAATAACTATTGTTATTATAGTTTCGCCAAAATTACAATGACTTATTATAGTGAAAAGTGCAAATCAAGATTTTCTGTATTGTTATCGAATAACCGTTTTACATGAATTGTTATTGACGCTGATTTTATTAATCCTCTCCTAGAGGAGAGAGCGAGCTATGAGCTCTTAATGAAAATGTTTACCTACTTAACTTACCAAGTCCATCAACAATGCTGTCTTTCTGCTGAAGTACTGTTCTCCTTAAACATTAAATGTTAATTATTTTTTAAATGTAAGAGTAATTTTCTAAATCATTAAACAATGTTAAGGGGAGTAAAATCGATATACTCGTAGGTAGTGGAAATAATTGAAAGATAGATTTAATGTCATTGTGTTTTGTATTGGATACTAAATTTTCATTTTATATAATGATAATAATGAAAAAACATACATTCTTGGTATGTTGCATTTTTCTTATAATTAACATAATTATGATATAACGGCATTGGCGTATCTAACATTATTTTTCAGGGGGGGCCTGGGGTGGGCCCGGGGGTGGGCCTGGCCATGGTCTATAAGATGAAACCATGAATTTCTATGGGTAACCCAAAATCCTGGGGTGGGCACTAGACCATACTGGGGTGGGCACGGCCCACCCGGCCACCCCCCTATATACGCCAATGTATAACGGTAATTTTATCTAGAGTACAGTTGGCATAATATTTTTTTGTAGAAATGTATTAAATATACACTGTGTTTTATTGATTTGCGTGCCCTCATTTTATTTTATTCCATAAATATGAGTTACTGCTGTTAAATTTTTTAATTTAAAACTGATTTACAAGATATTTTACTTTAACGTACCAAGGATTATCTCGAAGTTCACGCAAATCAATAATAACACGGTGTATAAATGATAACTTGTATATATTATAATCTGTAATAATATGTCAAAAACTTACAAAAAGAACAACTCTGCACTGCTTACGCCGTTCTCGGCGTAGACTCCTCCAGACTGGTCTGAGGGCACGCACCGCACGTCCGTCCACGACTCATCGCACACCGCCCATGGCAGAGTGCTTCCGAAGCTGAACACCAGGTAGTACAGACACAGAGCGATGATGGACACGTAGTATGAGAGGATGTAGCCGGAACCGAGAGCCTGCGCGTAACCCGTTCCTGAAATGATGCAATGGTAAGTTACCTAAGCGTACGACGACACACAAAGTAATGGCTGTGTACAATACGAGTTTGTATTTGGACCTATACGCGAAACACAAACAAACCAAAACTGCTATAGGTAAACGACGAAGGGTATGTCTGTCTTGCATTTGTAAGACGGTCATTCCTTATATTTTGTCGTAATGCGTCCGCACCGCAACGAACGTCTGCTCAATATTTTACAAGTAAGTACCTATGGGTACATTTTTATGCTACTCACAGATACAAACGTACAAACGTAGATACACTATGGAGGAGAATTCTCCTATTATGGTAATTACCATACCTATACCTGTAGGTTAAATCATATAGTTAATTTCTCTAAGACAATAGTAATTTTATTTTTCTCGCAACTTGAAACACTGTTTCATTATTGGAGGGACATCGGTATGACGAAGTTATATTATGGGAATAAAAAAAACACTGTGTATAACCCACCTACGATGAGATATTAGATTATGTAGGTATATGCAAGTTTCGATTCAAATCATTAAATCAAATTATGTTGTAAGTACATGTACACTTTATTAATAGGTACCACGCATCATGCGAGTATATCCCACGGAAATACTAACCTTTAAGTGCAGGTGACAGTGACCAGACTTTCACACAACTTCTGGTACTGAATTGACCCAAAACACACTCAAGATAGTACATGGGTTTGCCGATTAAGAGGAGTACTATGATGTAAGGGATGAGGAAGGCGCCTCCACCGTTCTGGGAGGCGACGAAGGGAAACCGCCACACGTTGCCCAGACCCACGGACGTGGCTATACAGGACATGAGGAACTCGAGCTGGTTCCCCCAGGTGGCTCGCTTGGGTCCATCGTCCTCAGGGTCCTGAAATTGTATGCTTTTATATAATACTAGAAAGTGCCCGCAACTTCGTACGCGTGTTTTTTATACCTTAGTCGGTTTAAAAGTATCTTATAACCATCTTCGGATGTCCAGCTATCCTTGTACCGAAATTGGTTAAAATTGGTCCAGCCGATTCGGCGTAATGCGAGGACAAAGCAAATTTTGAAAACAGATGGCGCCAGGCTAGCAAGACGCCGCGTGCCGATACAAAACAAATGACGATCCTGCATCAATAGAATACTGATTTTCAATACAAATCTAGAATTTTATAATATTTAATATAGATATCTACTATATTCAGGATGCATTTAACGGAGATTTAGCAGTGGTTTATGTCTGATGTCGTGATATCACAAGTGACGCGACTCAGGGTATAATATGCCAAAACTTCTTATATCAACCGTTACGCACCCATTTAAATGGGTGCGTTCACGAAAACTGAACAAGACAAAAGAAGTCATGGGACTTCAAATATTTAATTACCTCTAGATTGGGCCTTTCCATATTAAGAAAAACCGGCCAAGAAGAGCATGTCGGGCCACGCTCAGGGTAGGGTTCCGTAGTTGCTCATCCTTCACTAGAGATAGTGACCGACCGAAGTTTCGGTTTCGGTTTCGGCCAGTTTCGGCCTAAAAATCATGTTTCGGCCAAAGGTTCGGTTTCGGCCAAAAAACAGCCGAACCTTTCGGCCGCGCCGAAACTTACTACTTCGTACTGTCAGGTCGCGTTCGGCTAACGTCGGGTGCGCCCGGCAGTCGGCACGGCTGGCAATATGGCGTCGCTCGCCTGACTCCGCTGGCCGCTGAATCACTTTGCTCAGTGAGGTGACATTTGTGTTTTTTCCCCGAATAATGTTAGGTAAAACTGACCGAGCAAGCAGAGCATTTCCGTTTCAGCGTGGCCCAAAATTCTTTCGTATGCCTGGATGTTTGGATGTCCATGCGCTTACCGGCTGTTGCCTTGCATTTATGTCACATTTCTCAACCGATTCTGATGAAATTTTGTGAGTAGGTATGTTCGATAGGTATTATAGTATTTTTCGTCAATTCAGTTTTTCGAAATTTTCAAAATAGAGTTGCGATTAAAAATAAATTTAAATTTACTTAAAATTTACTTAATTTAGGTTTTGTTATGAATTTATCAACTCATAGTGTAATTTTTAACGCAAATTTTCTTAATTTGCAATCAAATTGACGGCGATATTGGTTATTTAGGATAAAAGTTAGAAGGTTTACTTATCTCATAAAACGACTTTAGGATTCGTCATTGTTGCGTGTATGTAATAAAATGAGTTTGAACCTACGTTACGAGGCTGCCTAATTGCAATATAAAAATGAAAACTCAATCAATTATTTTGATGCTAGGTTTTTATACTTGTTTCATTTTATACCATCTACAATTAACAGATCGCAGCCTCAGTACAGTATTACAGCTGTTAATACTTTTCACTTTTTGACAGTGTCAATGTTAAAATATCAATTCAACAAAATTGAAACGTGAGTTTGTTGTGTAATTGCTGAAATTTTCATTTTTTTTACTTTGCCTACCCCCACCTCACTCGATATCCATCTGAACTTTTTTTAAATTTCTTTAATTGACTAAAATAATCTAAGTATTTACTTATCACACCTACTCCTAAAGTTTCATGAGCATCCTTTAAGAAATACGACCTCCAGGCGAGAACAGAAAAGCATCCAATCGTTCGTACATACGGACGAATTTTGGATCAAACTGAAACTGAAACACTTTACTCCATCAAACTTTTCGTTGTATTCATTATTAAATCTAGAAAGAACGGCCCGCTGATATTTTATACAACGTTTTAATCCACGTTTATAAAAGGTTCGGTTTCGGTTTCGGTTTCGATTTCGGCCGAAACTGTAATCAGAACCGAACCTTCGGTTTCGGTTTCGGTTTCGGCTGAAAAACGTGTTTCGGTCGGACACTAACTAGAGACGATCAAAGACGGAAAGACAGAAAAAGGTCGTAAACGCCAAAGTAACTGTAATTACTTATTACCTTCTGGAAGTCAACTTACGTCCTTTTAAAGAAAATTATGAAATTTTGCGATAACTCGAAAACGGATGGACCAATTTTGTTCACTATAGTTTTCATTGAAAGTACTTATAAGGCCTCATTTTCATGAATTTTTCTATATTTTTTTGACCTGTGGTTGAAAAGTTAGAGCCCTAGATGACCTAGAACTACGAAGTTAAGAAGCATAACGTTTCTTGTCCTAAAATTTTTTGGCCATTCATGTTTGGCTTACTGTTGAACGGCATAGTACTCGTATATCCTATTCATTTTTACGCATGTTAATTTAACGCCCTAAAGCATGTTTGTCCTAATATTGATTTGATAACTAGTGTCCGACCGAAACACGTTTTTCAGCCGAAACCGAAACCGAAGGTTCGGTTCTGATTACAGTTTCGGCCGAAATCGAAACCGAAACCGAAACCGAACCTTTTATAAACGTGGATTAAAACGTTGTATAAAATATCAGCGGGCCGTTCTTTCTAGATTTAATAATGAATACAACGAAAAATTTGATGGAGCAAAGTGTTTCAGTTTCAGTTTGATCCAAAATTCGTCCGTATGTACGAACGATTGGATGCTTTTCTGTTCTCGCCTGGAGGTCGTATTTCTTAAAGGATGCTCATGAAACTTTAGGAGTAGGTGTGATAAGTAAATACTTAGATTATTTTAGTCAATTAAAGAAATTTAAAAAAAGTTCAGATGGATATCGTGTGAGGTGGGGTTAGGCAAAGTAAAAAAAATGAAAATTTCAGCAATTGACAACATTTCATATTTATAACAGGTGGAAATGAATATAGAGATCGACAGGGCTTTATGTCGTGTACCTTAAAAAAAATATCTTTGAATTTATTCTTCTGTATTTAAAGAAATATAAGAAAATACATCAAATAACTGCAATCTAAGACAATACGGGCTGAATAGGGTTGTTGTCTAAACCAAAGAGCGAAAAAATATATATTTTATTTATTTGACGTTGACAGATGACAGATGCATACCGAGTTTTATTAAGTTTTTTTTTAATAAGAAAACCGACTAAAGTAACCGTTCCATTAAGTTCTGGTTTTGGTGTTGCCACATTTTAAAATGAGTATGTTTTTATAAATTAATAATAAAATAAATAATCATCTCAGAAAATAAATAAAAACAGAGATTACTTAATCTTTGTAAGCAGAATTGAGAAAAGTAATAAAATGATAGTCTTAAAAATATGAAATGTTGTCAATTACACAACAAACTCACGTTTCAATTTTGTTGAATTGATATTTTAACATTGACACTGTCAAAAAGTGAAAAGTATTAACAGCTGTAATACTGTACTGAGGCTGCGATCTGTTAAATGTAGATGGTATAAAATGAAACAAGTATAAAAACCTAGCATCAAAATAATTGATTGAGTTTTCATTTTTATATTGCAATCAGGCAGCCTCGTAACGTAGGTTCAAACTCATTTTATTACATACACGCAACAATGACGAATCCTAAAGTCGTTTTATGAGATAAGTAAACCTTCTAACTTTTATCCTAAATAACCAATATCGCCGTCAATAAATTAAGTAAATTTAAAGTAAATTTAAATTTATTTTTAATCGCAACTCAGCTATTTTGAAAATTTCGAAAAACTGAATTGACGAAAAAATACTATAATACTTATCGAACATACTCACAAAATTTCATCAGAATCGGTTGAGAAATGTGACATAAATGCAAGGCAACAGCCGGTAAGCGCATGGACATCCAAACATCCAGGCATACGAAAGAATTTTGGGCCACGCTGAAACGGAAATGCTCTGCTCGCTCGGTCAGTTTTACCTAACATTATTCGGGGAAAAAACACAAATGTCACCTCACTGAGCAAAGTGATTCAGCGGCCAGCGGAGTCAGGCGAGCGACGCCATATTGCCAGCCGTGCTGACTGCCGGGCGCACCCGACGTTAGCCGAACGCGACCCGACAGTACGAAGTAGTAAGTTTCGGCGCGGTCGAAAGGTTGGGCTGTTTTTTGGCCGAAACCGAACCTTTGGCCGAAACATGATTTTTAGGCCGAAACTGGCCGAAACCGAAACCGAAACTTCGGTCGGTCACTATGATAACTCTACAATAACTCTACAATCTATCTCTACAATTGAATTAACTAAAACTGCTAAAACGTAATATTCCTAACATTCATTGTCCTAAGAATAATTTTTCCTATCATCAAAATGGCTACAATTACACCTTAGAGCCATTTCGGAGGAGGCGGGCCTCGGAGCAAAACGTCCTTATTGGCATTAAGTCCCCTAACCATAATGTCCGTTGAACCAAAATGACCACAGGGAAGAAAGGCCAAGCAGTAAATTGTCCGCAAATAAAAAGGCCGTTAAAGCAAATCATCATTCATTAAAAATGTCATGAAAGCAAGACGTCCCTAACGCATTATTAGGACCTAGTTTTACAAGTTAGCGCAGAATAAAGATACTACAGAGGCCGCACTCTTTTTGTCATTTACCGCTTTTGCAAAGGTGTTAGCCTAATAGACTAATAGTATCTCATTGGTAATTTTGTATGACATACAACGTCGTTGCTTGTAGCGCGTTGTGAGAGTGTCCTACTCCTAGGGTCGCCTACAACAACCAGGACGTCCTAAATAAGACGAACCTGACCCGAATTTTATGATGACCCTGGAAGCCTGGAAGTCTCTACTGAATGTAAATCTTGTTAAAGGTACAAATGTGCAGCTTTCGCATTCCGATTCACTTTCATGAGGTTAGAGCCAGTATCATAAAATTAACCTGATGGGGAACCCTGGAAATGTCCACTGGATCTCAGGATTGATTGGAACGCTGACATGTGTGGTTTGTAAATCTAGGGTCTATATTTTTTCATTAAGGTGCATCGAAATGTGAAAATCACACACGTCTGCACTAAATCAATCTTGAGATCCAGTGGGCATTTCGAGAGTTCATAATCAGGTAAATTTTTAACCGACTTCAAAAAAAGGAGGGGTTTTTCAATTCGGTTGTGTGTATATATATATAATATATATATTTGAAGCGATGTGCAAACCGAGATATTTGTAGTGCGACAATAACAATTAATAAGGACAAGACATCAATTTTGCGATCACCAGAACATACATGCAGGTCTAACCATATCAAAAATAGGGTTGATGTAGTTATGGATCGGTGCAAAAAAGAAGTATGTAAGAAATATAAACCGGTTCAGCAGATATTTGAAAAGGAATTTGCAGCAGAAGAAAATGAAGGTTATATACCAAATTTTCAGTCCAAAAAAGATATATTACGACGTGCTAGAAGAAATTTCCTGCAAACACAGCGAACGGAAGCTGCATCCCGGAAAGAAGTTAAAGTTCCAGAAATATTGCCAAATAATTTTTTGCTATGTGATGATGGCGCAGATGACAAAATATTTAATATTTTCTACAAAGTTTATGAGATCTGCCGTAAAGAAACTTGAAGATAAACTATTCTTTATTGACGGCACCTTCACACGAACGCCGAAACCATTTTGCCAAATTGTTTCTATACATGTTGATTTGCATAGTACCAGCGATTCGGTAAATGTGGTGGGAGTGATTTATGCCCTACTACCTGATAAATTGCAATGTACCTACGAACGGTTTTTTGAACTCTTGAAACAACATTTGGGAATAAGTATTAATAAGATAAAATGCGATTATGAAATTGCTATTATAAATGCTTTAAAAAAAGCATTTCCGCAAATAAATATATCAGGATGCTATTTTCACCTAAATAAAGCTGTTTGGAAAAAAGCTGAGGCTTTGAAGGCCGATGAAAACAAGGAGTCTAGAGACTTAAGCGGAATTTGTGCAAATTTTCCTCTTTTACCTGCAGCGTACTATACTGAATGTTGGTTGTACATTAAACAGCACGCTACAGACTCTGACTGTATGGAAAAGTTTCTCAATTACTTTGAAAAAGAATGGCTTAAACCCACTGTGGACATAAGCTGCTACAATGATGTGTTTCGCACAAACAATCCCATAGAAGGATGGAATAGACGATTTAACTCCAGAGTGAACAAAAAACCAACATTCATACTGTTTCTTGATGCATTAAGGAAAGAAGCGAAATGGCAGGAAATGAGATTTAAAAACAATATATTTCATGGTAGTAAAAGAAAAAAGGTGGACATCAGTTTTTTAGGCGGACATTAAGTACTCAGAAGTTGAAAAAATTGGAAGAAAGCGTAAAAAAAAAGCCCTTTAAATTTTTAAGAAGGGTAACTACAATTAAGAGGATTTTAAATATTGATATCTAATAACCACGTCTTTTAAATACCTAAGTAATTGACAGACCTGTTAAATAATTGTAGATAGTATATAATGAAACAAGTTTAGTAAAAACATAATTTATAGTTTTATTTTTAGGGCTCCGTAGCCAAAGGGTAAAAACGGGACCCTATTACTGAGACTTCGCTGTCCGTCCGTCCGTCTGTCACCAGGCTGTATCTCAAGAACGGTGATAGCTAGACAGTTGAAATTTTCACAGATGATGTATTTCTATTGCCGCTATAACAACAATACTAAAAATAAAATAAAATTAATATTTAAGAGGCCTTATTCCTTTTAAAATGCCGATTGCTTTGACAACTTTCTCTATGATCAAACATGTTTCCTAACATATTATTGATGTTACTACCTAGAACAGGGCTATTGGGATGTATTGGTATATATTTGAAACCTACAGTTTGAATTTTTCATTGATAATTTTTGTTTCAAAAACTACTCGAAATTTACAAAATTCACGCGGAAAATTTGTTTTTTTTTTCAACTTATTTTCGACTGCACGCAATAAAAGCAAGAAATAGCTATGTTACTACCTAGAACTCGAGGAAAAGTATTATTCACTTCCAAAAGTTGGTTAAAATTATCAATATATTTGTCATAATATGAAAAAAATTTTTTTTAAAAGGAATAAGGCCTCTTAAAGGGGGCTCCCATACAACAAACTTGTTATAGATTATGGTACGGAACCCTTCATGCGCGAGTCGGACTCGCACTTGCCTAATTTTTATAATTGCAATCAGGCAGACAGCCGCGAAACGCTTGTTCAAAGTAACCTACTAACTGCTGTGTGATAGTGATAAGGACACAATGACACATAAATATGGACAGACTTACATAGAACCAAATATATTATTTTTTGGATAACATCTGCAATACTAATTTTTCAAATTATAAGTATCTATAGATGACACAATTCAGTTAATTCATCAAACTGATTTTACTCATTCTTCAGATGTGTCCCATCACGGGTTAGTTAGGTACGCGAAAACGGTGTCTGTTAGCGTGTAATTTTTGATGTGTTGAGTTTTTCTGTAGTGTGTGTTTATCACAACAGCAAAATTTGTCTCTGTTGAGTTCATCATCTTTTGGTGGTGTGTTGGACGAGTTTACCTCGTCCCCCGCTAACATTGGCAAAAAAATGTGTTTGTAGAGTTTACGCTATGGCACCTCTAGTGGCTTAATACTCAAAGGAATTAGAGGAAAATATGTTATAACATTGTATTGATGTACATTTTCGAATTATTACTAGTTTTGGTTTTTTGCAGTAAAAATATAATTTATTTGATTTAAAAATAGTTTTGTAAAATGACGGCTGATAACTTTTTTGATATGCATTTAACGATATCCCCTTATCTATCTATCTATATTATATAAATGCAAGTGTCCTGACTGACTGACTGACTCACTGAATGACTCATCAACGCAAAGTCGGAACTACATGCTACAGAGTTGAAATTTGCACACTAGGTGTCATTTATAAAGTGTACAAGAGATAAGAAACGATTTTGAAAAATTCAACCCCTAAGGGGGTTAAAAAGAGAATGAAAGGTTGTATGAGGTACCAGTTTTTAACTGACTTAAAAAAAGGAGGAGGTTCTCAATTCGAACTATTTTTTTTTTTAACTTAGGAACTTGAAATTTCGTTAAAAGTTATAAAAATAAAATGGAAGAAATCTAATTTCAGCGTTTTTAAAAATTCATCCCCTAAACTGGTTAAAAAGGGGTTGACAGTTTGTATAAAGATTTTTTTAGTGCGGGAATTGAAACTTTGTACCTATAAGGGTAAACTATTATAATACAAGAACAGTAATTTAAGCGTTTTCAAAAATTCAACCCTTAAAAGGGTTAACAGGGGTTGAAAGTTTGAACCCATTACAAATTCATTGAAACTTCTTATAAAGGCATATAACAGTAACAAAATAACATTCATTGAACGTTATAAAAAAACAACCTCTAAGGGGTTAAAAGGGGGATGAAAGTTTGTCTTGGGGTTTAAATTTAATTGTAAGCTAGAATCTTGAAACTTCGAAAAAAAATATTAAAATAAAATTAAATGTAACTGATTTCAGCGTTTTTGAAAATTCATCTCTGAACTCACAAAAGGGGTTGAAAGTTTGTGAGGAGATCAAACTCTTTTTTGAGCGCCAGACTTGTAAATCTTTGCAAAAGGCATATAATTAGAATACAAGAAAAGAAATTTCAGTGATTTTGAAAATTCAGCCCAGAAGGTGGTGAACAAAGGGTCGTTTAAGGGGTTCCTAGATTTCACCTGTACCTAGTTTCATAATGATTCCGCGGAATTAGAGCAATTTAGCCGAAAAAAAACTAAAAAGCGGCCAAGGGCGAGTGCGACTTGCGTACGTGTTCGGTACCATTACGTTAAAATGGCAATAAAAACACTTTTGTTGTATGGGAGCCGCACTTCAATATTTATTATGAAGTATTTAAAATTATTTGTTGAATTATTACAGCAACCAACATAAAATCCACTTGACTTAAATACAACAACTTGCAAAAAAAGAAAAGTAATTTAAACATTGCTTCGATCTGAAAGTAAAATGTTCAAAATAAGATTCCACGCGGACGAAGTCGCGGGCAACACAGCTAGTTTAGAAAGAAAGAAAGAAAGAAAAATGTTTATTCCAATAAAAGCACACACAGGCAGGACATTATTGACATAACAGTGTTCAATTAATTATCGTATGCGGATTAGAGATGTTTACAATAAGTCCAGCAATGTGTGCGTTAAAGAAAAAGGCTTTAACTCAGCATGGTGCTGCAATTCGCAAACAAAGCAAACGGCAACGCTGTTACTCGTATTCTGTCAAAGCCCAACAGGGAGCCCGATTTAAAACAAGGCAACGCTACAAAACACAGCGACAGTTAGAAAACAAACAAATATATAAATAATCATAATATCATTATAAAACAAAAATATATACGTACATGCGATAATAATAGTAGTAGTATAGTATACCTACATATAGGTGTAGTGCGTGTGTATGGCAAGAAAAAGCAAAAAAACAAAGCAGACCAGGCATAATGAAACTTCCCGCATATGAAATTATAAACTACACAGTCCCTCAGTCTCAGTCCCAGATTCCAGGGCTTGGCTAGCCAACAACAAGGCTCGTAGTTTCCGCTGGAAAGTAAATTTAGAGGCACATTTCCTCAAAGGAGGCGGCAAGTCATTCCAGCATTTAGTAGCCTGGAACCGGAAACTACCGCGAAATGCTGCACATTTGTACCGGGGAATGATGAGCGGTTTATATTTGGCTTTTTGTCGCTCAACTCTCTGCTGCTGTCGCCAAATAAGTTTGGATAGCAAATAAGATGGTTTACCGGACTTAATGACACCGAAAAGAAGACAGGCAAAGTGAAGTTGTTGTCTTTGTTTCATTTTCAGCAGCTTCGCGTTGGTTAGGTAAGGTGACACTGATGTACGTGGAGGGATGGAAAAACAAAAACGGGCACAAGCATTTTGCACCTTTTGAATTAAGTTTTGAGTTTTTTTGAAGAGACAGGGACCGAGAACAGTATCGCAATAATTAAATTTGGAGAGGATGAGAGATTCGCAGAGTTTAATTCTAAGGTCTATTGAAATAAATTGACGTATATTGTATAACACCTTGAGCTTATAAAAACAATTACTGACAGTGTTGAGCACGTGCTCTTCGAAACGTAGGTGACTATCCATCATGATACCTAGATTTCGAGCAATATACACACGCTCAATGGGAACATTATTAATTTTGACTTCATGATCGTGTAGAGAAAAAACAGATATTTGTTTTTTACTTCCAAGTACTAGGTATTTAGACTTTTCTGGATTTAAAACAAGAGCATTTTTGAGCATTTTTGCAGGACCACTGGGCAACGTTCGAAAGATCGTTATTCATGTTCTGGATGGCTTCGTTAATATTGTTGTTGTTAAATGGTATCATCAATTGAAGATCGTCAGCATATAAATGGTATTTACAATGTTTTATGCAATGTATAATATCGGAAGAATATATAATAAATAGTAGGGGACCGAGTATAGAGCCTTGAGGTACACCTCTATTGACTGGAAGAGTTTGAGAACGTAGGACTGAGCCATTTGATTTTTTGATTTCCACAAATTGGTGACGATTAGAAAGATAGCTATTAAAAAACAGAACCGAAGAATGGTCAAAACCATAATAACATAACTTAGAAAGTAAAAGAGATATATTAATTGAGTCGAAAGCCCTGGAGAAGTCGAGTAGAGTGAGTATAGTGCCTTTGCCCTCGTCCTGACAATGAAGAATGTTGTCCACAACATCCAGTAGAGCCGTGCTAGTGCTATGACGTTTTCTAAAACCAGATTGCCTATGTGCCAAGATATTATTTGATTCACAAAAGTGTAATACTTGGTCGTATACTACTTTTTCGAGGATTTTCGATATAAAAGGTAGCAAGCTAATCGGACGTAAGTCCCGAACGCTGGCGGGATTGCTAGTTTTGGGAATCGGCCGAACCAAGGCAGTTTTCCATATCTGAGGAAAAGTTGAAGATTTGATGGCTTTATTTATAATGGTAGTAATAACAGTCAAGGTTTCAGGTAAAGTAAGGTAAACCATGTCCATGGATATGCTATCAGCGCCCATTGCATTTGATTTCATTCCTAGTATGATTTTAGATATAGTAGATTCGTCTACCGTTTTTAAGCTAAACACCTCAGTCCCGTACCTTGCATACTCATAAAAAGTGAGCTGAGAAATATCTACAGAATTTGTACCGGGAACGTTAAGAAAATGGTTATTAATAATTTCAGGATCACTTATGTGATTTAGGAGGTCTTGCGAGTCATTATTAAAGGGTAAAATAAAGCGTTTCAAATTTGACCAAAGAATTTTTGGATTATTAATGTGCCTATTTACTTGGTGTTCATAAAAAGCTCGTTTTTCATAATATAGACTAACGTTAAACAGTTTTTTTAAAGTTTTATACTCTTCTCTGTGGGCGTCACTCTTAGAATTACGGTATTTTTTATGAGCGTTATCTCTGAGGTCTTTTATATAGCGTAGGTTACTAGTGAACCAAGGGGTTGGTTTGTGCCGAACAGTTATTTGTTTTAAGGGTGCATACATATCAAACAAATAACTGGTATAGGTATTGTAAGCCAAAACCACATCATCCACGTCTGGCATATTTGTCATCGAACTCCAGTCAATCGAGGATAGCTCAGCATTGAAGCCGGTTAAGTCAATGTCTTTTAGCGGCCTATATTGAATTAATAGGGGGGTTGGTTTCAATTTAGCTATTTTAAATTCTGCTGTGACTATAGCATGAGCACCGAGTTCTGGTATGTGCTTCACGTCAATGTTCAGAACTGGGGCGTCCGTACATAGTAAGTCAATCAGGGTTGAGCTAGTTTCCGTGAAGTGTGTCGCATTTTTAACATGGTTTAGAAGTTTAACACATCTAAGGAAATTGTACAATTTAATGGTAGAAGAATCATTTGTATTTAAAAGATTAATGTTAAAGTCGCCTAAAAGGATTACCCGATCATATTTTGCAAAAGACAGGACCGATTCCGTGAGCGCGTCAATAAATATGTCTACATCCAACCACGGTGGCCGATACGCTGTACCTATAATGAATCGAATAGATTTGATATTAGTGGAAATCCACATTTGTTCTACGTCAGAGCCGGGCGGGTGGGGTTGCGTTCGAGCGTGGATGCTGTTCCTAACATAGAAGCCAGTCCCGCCGCCGCGGTCGCGCACGTCGCGCGGGCGCGGCACGTGACGCAGCCGGTAGCCAGGCAGCCGAGGAGCTCGACCTTCCTGGCCCGCCCTGAGCCACGTTTCGTTTATAGCTATTATATCTGGTTGTATACCTTCAAATGCTAGTAAAAATTCATCATGGCGGGTTCCAAGTGATCCTGCATTGAAGAGGCAAATTTTTAAATGTTTAGACTCGAAAAGGGAAATAAGAAAACTAAGTTAAATATCAGATATATAATTTGTATACGAGTACGTTAATAATACATATATAGGGCACATGCATAGAACAATATAATAGCTGAATACATTCCAAATACTAATATTATAAGATATGTATTTATAAATAAGATAATAATTATCAGTAAACCGGGTGGTAGTAGGTGTATTTTTATTACCTGTCGGCATAGCACGACAATATGTTGCTGGACTCAGTGAAACACCTTCAAACAAACTTATAAATAACATAAAAACATATATATTTACCATCAAACACATACCCATTAATTCGTTTTCAAGCATACATAGCAGAGAGATTGGAATTAGAAAAAACGAGTTTGCTTTATCGACATATACGATTAACAATGCCAAGCCACGAAATTTGCGAAAAACATATATACTTATCTTAAATACATCTGCACATTGTATAATATTTACAACCAAACCTAGGTATAAATTGGCTAAATCAAAAAACACTGGCGAAATAAAGAAATCACAAATTACATAGATATTTTTTTTAGAAAGTTTTTTACACATAAAAGTATTTAGAATAACAAGGACATTACATGCAAGCATATACATATTAATTAAGTACTTAGACACTACGTTTCGAATTAAAAGATTTCCCAAAAACACGCTCCACATCCTTTTCATGTTTAATTGGTTGTGCCTCGGCAGAGTCATCTCGACGAGTCAGAACACGACCTTCGCTGGTCCATACGTACTTCCACCCAAGATTCCGCTTTGCTTCACGAGCCTTGCCCAGTAGCCGGCGGTTGAGCGGGGTCAGCCGCTCGTTGATGTACACAGACACGGGTTCGTGCTCTGGAAGACCAAGACCCTCCGAGTTGAAACCGCGTCGCCCTCGAGCCGCCTTGAACAGCTGATCACGAAGCGGTCGCCTCGCAAGTTTCACCACCAGACGTCGTGGTTGAGGAGACACCCCGTCAGCGGTCGGCAGGCTCGTCCGCACCTTTCCTTCGCGGAAAACACTAACAACATCACGAGGCTCCAAAGTTATGCCCAGCTTGGATGCGACACTAACCACGATGTTCACGGTGGACTCCCCGGAATGCTCCGGGATACCTGACAACTCCAGCTCGTTACTGAGCTCGGCTTGCTCCTTATCGTTCAGGTCGCTGCGGAGGCTTGCGTTTTCATACTCCAACGTTTTCACAGTGGACACAATGGACACTATGTGTCCATTGTGTCCACTGTGAAAACGTTGGAGTATGAAAACGCAAGCCTAAGTTAGTTTCTCATACATGCTCAGACGATCGGTCATAACCATAACAATACTCTCATGAAATATGTTTTTAATTAGGTACGAGTAGGTACCTTTTAAATTCCGGACGTTTTGCTCCCGTGACTATTTCAATTGCGGTCGTTTGATAGTAAGGACGTTTTGCTCTGTACAAAGAGTACCTTTAAAATTGCGGACGTTTTGCTCCCATGACTTACCACGTTACGGTCGTTTTTTCAACGAGGACATTTTGCTCCGAGGACCACCGCCTCCGAATCGCTTAGAGCACCTAAACTAAATTATGGTAGGTGCGCAAAACAATTTTATTTTAGCACATTCAATACTAGGAACATCACAATTATGCACATTAACCATTCGACAGTTAAATCTTAAAAAATAGGCACAACAAACGATAGGACAAATAATATTTAGGACTAACGATAATAGGAGCAACAAATTTGCTACTTAAAAATATGCGGACTCAGACCATTTTCTTGATCTGAGTATGCGGAATAAAGATTATGACATTTGTTATTCGAAAAAAAAACGTTATGCATCACAACAATAGGACTAACAATTGACAACGTTTCATATTTTGCTAAATTCCTAAATCGAAAACCATTCGTAGAATAACGTGTAAAGAGCGCAAAAAAATATTTAGGATTTTTTTCTGCCCATATTTTTCAAAAAAATTACAAAATATGTTAAACCGGAAGTATGACGTCATTGCTGGACTTGAGGGCTTAAGCCTCCAATGGAATTTAAAAAAATCTCCCTTCCGGTTGTCACGTTTGAAAGTCTGTCAAATAATTGTCATTGACTCGTCTTTGTTCAGTTTTCGCTCGAGCGCAATATTTCATTTTATTATTGTTTTAACCCATTATACGACTCGGCTTTCCCACGGACATTGATTCTTATCCTTTTCACGACTCGGCTATTCCACGGACATGGATTCTCATCCTTTTCACGACACGGCTATTCCACGGACTTTGATTCTGATCCCTTTTACTACTCGGCTATTCCACGGACTTATAAAATAAAGAATTCTGAAGGACTCTTACAAGCTGACAGCTCAAACTTGAAACCCTCATGATGATGGAGTACACGAAAAGTTCTGATAAGTATAATTTAGCCGCCATAAGAGTTGTCAAAGCCTCACAATCTTCACGCAACACTTACGTCGATAACGCAGTCGGATATGTGGAGGTACGCAGAGAAGCAAATAATTGTTTCGTTCAATGCCGTCGTATGACTCCGGAGCACCGCGTCAAGAATAAGTTGTACAAGATCACATATGAAATTGACGAAACTGAAGAAACCGTTATAGACGTACATTGTCGGATGGCGGCTGTAAACATGATCTGTGCTGTGCTTTCTTATGTGCAATATGTGCATACCTGGGATAACTCGGGGCATCTATACAAAAATATATCAAAGTTACTGCAAGATATAAATGTTATCGAACATATTATTGCCTATATTTTTCTTTTCAGCTTAAAATAAAAACAACAAAACTTCTATTATTCGTTTATTTTAAAATAGTTTACATAGTAAATGCACAATCAATGTTTTTCCCCATATTCGTCGGTATAAAAATATTGCCGTCTAGATGAAAATATCCGCCCGCAACACCATTCTCGTGTATTCCCACGAGGAACTGTAAAAAAAATCTTTGCAGGATACGCAGATGAGTTATTTTTGCAAGTTTTTAAAGAACAATATTTTGTTTTCACGACAGACATGTATTATTATCAAATTATTTTGTACTGGCGAAAATAATATTTCGTATCGAGTTGTTCAGATCATTAATCTGTCGTAATCTGTCACTCATCAAGTCATCAACAACGAAACTCAAACATCTATTCAATTCAAAAAATAGATACGCACACTCAAAAGTGTTGATTACTCTACGCAAATTTATGCTAATAAGGTTTGGTTTTATATAAATGTACATTCGATAAATCAACAAAATACGGTTAAGTAGGATTAGACATAATGTAGATTGTTATAAAAGTCATGTGCGTGTATGGCAGTTTTAAGATAAATTTAAGAACGTCTGTGACTAGCGTAAGTTGTCATGGCTATCTTTTTTTTGACTGGCAACACGTCACCCCAGCACTGACGTCATTTTTGTCGCTTACGATCTATTAGAATGAGCAACTATAAAGTTGGGATTTTTGCTTCAAAATGGAGGCTTTCGAGGAAAAAAAATACGTGTAGGTAACTTAAAAAAAACCCTCTTTCGGACTGTATATTAAAAAGGATATGTAAAAAAAATGAAACGTCAATTGTATGCCATCTGATATATTTAGACCCCCATGATAGGGTTGCTGAATCGGACGAGGTAGTACTTGTATGTAAGGGCGTGACGTACCTTTTTTTCATCTTGAACTTCTATAGGTGGTGGTAGCTTGAAAGGTGGGGGCGGAGGCCCTGCACGTGGTGGAGGCTCCGGAGCCCCGGGCGGTGGACCGGGGAGGCCCTCTGGCGACGCGTCGAAGGCAGCATTGTCTTTCTCTCCACTCTAAAAAAATAAGTAGGTACAATAAACTTTAAACAACACAAATTACAGATATGACTACATTATAAATGTTACAATAACAAGCATCTAACCATTGAGATTAAATACTAGATATGTTAACATAAGTGCGTAGTGCGTACTACCATTACAACTAAAGGAAGTGAATTCTTCTAATGTCGTGTTCCTCAATCATAAATTGTGCTTTTCTACCTACACCTACACGAACTGCTAGTGCCTAACAAGTACGTACGTGGAAGCCTAAAAGTAACGCCAATGCCAGAAAAGGTCACCGAAACACGTTTACGCTACTACGGACACGTAATGCGGAACCCGATCGACGGAGAGCTGATCCCAACTAAAATGAGATAAGGCCCGATAAAGAAGAAGAGTTTATGTCGACCGATATTTTCGCCAATTGTGGAGTGGAGGTGAGTCAAATTTAATCTGTACATGAACGAGATATTTTGTGCCTACGAGATAGTGAGTGTTTTTTTTTTGTTTAGGTAAAAAAAATAACTCAAGAAGTAGACGCTAAAGTCAGAACAATTTGAAGTCGATTTACTCGAAATGGCATTTTTTGAGATAGCAGACTTACCCGTGACACGACGGGATTATTATAATACAATAACTTTGTTATCGATGATTATAACTTGCTTCCTCATAGTCTGTAGACATTTATTGCTTTTCCGTCCGTATTTTCTATCCTTATCATAACTATTGGTTGATTTGTTTTTTTTTGTTAACCTTCGCCATGCCGGATCAGGGACTGAAAAACCGCAAAAGACCGGTACTTTTAAATAAAGGTATCAATTGAAAAGGTACCCAACAGTAACGGTACCGAAATAAATAAATGTTATAGGTACTTTTATAAAACGGTACCGTTAAGATTGCCCGTTTCAAGTATAGGTACCTGACCGAAAAATAAACTATAACGGTACCGTTAAGATTGCCCGTTTCAAGTATAGGTACCTGACCGAAAAATAAACTATAACGGTACCGTTAAGATTGCCCGTTTCAAGTATAGGTACCTGACCGAAAAATAAACTATAACGGTACCGTTAAGATTGCCCGTTTCAAGTATAGGTACCTGACCGAAAAATAAACTATAGCGGTACCGTTAAGATTGCCCGTTTCAAGTGTAGATACCTGACCGAAAAATAAACTATAACGGTACCGTTAAGATTGCCCGTTTCAAGTGTAGGTACCTGACCGAAAAATGAACTGTACAATAACGCTGACCGATACAACGATTATCACAATGATTTCGGTTTAAGTATCGGGTACCCATAAAGGTGGCAACGTCGCGTTAATCCTGTTTGTTGTGAAAAAACCGGCCAAGTGCGAGTCGGACTCGCGCACCGAGGGTTCCGTACAAACACTTTCCATCCCTAAGTGGTTAAGTTAAGTTTGCACCTGGTATGTATAGCGCCCCATATAAATTAGGTGCAAAGTTAGGTATTAAAAAAAAAAATTATGGTTTTCGTAATTATTCCTTTATCTATGCTATAAGACGTTGCTTCGTACCAAATTTCAAGATTCTGAGTTCACGGGAAGCACCCTGTAGGTTTTGATTCCCTTGCAAGTGTCGAAAATTTGCGGCATAAACGGCTGTATCTTTTGATTGCGTTGGCTTAGAAGTTTGATTTTTTCACAGCTTCAAGGGACAGTAGACCTGAGTAATTGATATAAATTTCAGCTTCATACCTCCACGCGTTCCTGAGAAAAAGGGTCTTGACAGACGGACGGACGGACGGACAGACGGACAACAAAGTGATCCTATAAGGGTTCCGTTTTTTCCTTTTGAGGTACGGAACCCTAAAAAGCTGCACTTTGTTGTGATGGAAGCAAGGCGTTTTGCATAACTAATTCAACTAATTGACAGAGCAGAGCGAACGAAGCGAAAAGTAAAAAGTGGAAAGTGAAAAGCGAAGAGGGAAGAGGGAAAGCCTAAGGGCGCTACTACTTTTTCACGAAAAACTTTAATCATTGTATTAAGACTACAGTATAGCATCGCGATCCTAACGAAATAGGTATTTACGAAAACGCATGCTGTCGCTCTGAGCGCTCACACCCCCCGGCATCGCGCACAACACATACAAATCGCCTCAGGCACACATCCAATGACACAGCGCCGCTGCTACTGCTGCTAGGCTAGTTTGACGATCGGATTGACAAGCAAAATATTGCGATAAATAAAGGTGGACTGTTTTGTTTTCGTACCTACGGATAATGAATTGTTGTGGTGCGACTGAAATTCCGATATTATAAAGAAGTATTTTATTTCTTTATGTAATTATTAGTAACGAGTATGTACCTACAAGCTAAATAAATTTTTGATAAATCAGTTTGTTCCCGATGTACCGGTAGGATGTAAATTACTGTCATTTTTTATTGTAATATTGTTTAGGTATTTCAAAGGTATTTATATAATGAGTTACTTACTGATATTTACGAAACAAAACATTTTTTATTTGACTTTGTTATTGTGTACGAAAGTACATAATTATTATACTTACTTATAATGTTTACATGATATCGGAGTTACTATGTCTTTCTAGGGTTCCGTAGTCAACTAGGAATACTTTTTGACACAATTTTTGTGGTATATGTTTCTAGTGCCTTAGGAATAATTGACTGTGTGGGAATTGTGTGCAAGACGTGTTAAAGGTTTCCTTTTTAAAATATAAAGTTAAATTGGAAGTAAATAATACGTATATTTTTAAAATATTTTTTTAATCACTGTTTCTAATTTTGGTGTTTTTTTTGGTACCAGATGCCACCAGAATTGTTAATTTTGTATATCATTTCACATTTTTTATCGTCTTTTTCGCATTTCCAAAACTTTTGACTCGGTGAATTTATTTGACAAACCGCGAGAGTATAAAGTGTCATAATTTATTTGAAGTCAAGAATAAACAAAATACATCTAATATAACAAGCTGTCGGTGAGGGTAATCTTAGCTTAGATATTATGCTGGTAGCGGATTTTATAGCTCCTATCCTTTCCTATATTACTATTTTAACCCATATAAAACTCCTAATCCGTCGTACTTTTCGCAGTATCGTCCTATATGTCCATTATTCCCGTCTTATCTAAAATCATTGAATCCTTTGTAAATCGACGTCTCTCATCACATCTAAATAGACTTAACTTGTTTAATTCTTTAGCACAACCACCGCTTTGGTTAAGATCACCGACGACATTCGTCTGAATATAGAATATAGAAAAGTGACTATATTGGTGCTCCTTGATTTTAGTAGTGCTTTTAACACTGTTGATTTTGATATACTTCTCAGTTTACTTAGTACTTTAAATATATCTTCAACTTCACTGTCCTGGTTTCGTGATTACCTCTGTTCCCAGCGGGTTCGAGTTGATGACCGATTTTCTAGCTGGTGTGAACCGTCTGCTGGTGTCCCCCAAGGGGGCATATTCTCTCCATCGGAATCACCAAGTCACTCTCCTCCTCGTTCGATCTCTATGCAGACGATTTGCAGCTTTGAGGTTTGAGGATTTTGGCTCCTTGGTTTCACAAATCAATTCAGACCTAGAATCAATCCGTGCTTGGGCTTGATCCTTTGGTTTGATGAAGAATGCTAAGAAGTCGCAGGCTATTGTCGTTGGAAGCCCACATTTTATTTCCAAGCTTTCAGATCAAGCTAAGCCACTTATTTTCTTTGATGGTACGCCTATACCTTGCTCTTCTACTGTAAACAAATTTGGCATTACCGTGGATCAAACTTTGTCATGGGCACCTCTTATTTCTGAGATCAGTAGGAAACTTTTCGCGTCCCTTCATTCATTGAGGTGTCTGCAGAATTTCCTTCCTCTTCATACGAAGATCATGCTTGCCCGCTCACTTTTGCTTTGGTCTCCACAAGTTTGATCATGTGTCTCAATACCGCGCTCAACTTAAATGGCTTCCGATCCGTCAGCGCGCAGATACTATGTTCTTTGTCTTTTGTATAGTGTCCTTTTCATTCCTTCTTCTCCTCCTTACCTTGCAGAGAAGTTCTTTTACATGGCGGATGGTAGTGGCCATCGCCTGCGGTCAAGTGCGAATCTGGATCTATCTATCCCACTGCATAGATCTCATGTTTACGATGTGTTTTTTGCTGTGCGCGCCGTGAAATTATGGAATAAATTGTCTCCCGCCCTAAGGTAGACGCAGTTCGTAGCATCACTCAAGGGGAAGTTACAGAAATTGTGGCTGTCGAACGAATGATTACTTGATTAGGATGCTGTTTTTGTTATAATTATGATTATATTTATGTTATATGTATTTATATAGATATTACGTAATATGTATTACATTGACTGTTTGCCTATCTCTCTCTCATTTGGTTTTTGCATTTTCATTTATACTATTGTAAAGTTATCGTATTGTACATGTTGCTTGGTTTGTCTACCATTTACTTGTGTTTAATACTGACTTACTTGAAGCTTAATTGGAAGAAATCCCTTAGAGGGATAGGTTCGCTTTTCGACATGCTTATTTTTTTGCAATGTATTTCTTGTTATTGTGTACAATAAAGTGTTTAGATACATTACATGCAAACAATTAATCTAAATTATTACTTTTGCTATTCATAATTTATTTATTTTTAAGGATGGCTAATCGCAAAAAAAAAAAACAATCAAGAGAAGAAGTCCTTGAAAAGAAAAAATATATTGTTTTTACAAACGAGTTAGTGATTGTATTTTCATAGATATTTTGGTATAACTAAAATGATTAATAAAACATTTACTTTCTTTCAATTTCCAGTAGGCAATTTCATTAACAAATATTAATTTTTAGCACAAATAACTAATTTTGGTGTAGATCTACAATTTTGGTGGCCAAACAATCAAATATTTGCGGGCACAAGCAATTTTGGTGGCAGGCAAATTACTAAAATCATAATAACTTTATAACTATTATGTATAACAAAGGGCACACAATATTGGTTATGACTTGATTCGTATTATTGATATGTATATAATTTTGACTCTAACATTAAAAATAAAAAAAGCCACCAAAATTAGGTAAATTTTGAGCTTGTTGAAATTCACCCTGAAACTATACATTTGTAATATAATCATAAAAAATATAGTCCTTTTCAAATATCGTGTTTGGTGAACCTGGTTATATTAAGTTTGCACTTGTATTCGGCGCCATACGCACCAGGTGCAAACTTAACCAGGCCAGTTAAGATGGCATAAGTGAAAATTTGTACGGAATCCTCGGTGCGTGGGTGGCTCACACTTGGCCGATTTTTTAAATTAAATTGTAATATAATGATAATCAACCGATCGATCTTTTTCTTGAAACCCAACTAGTGTTAGTAGAAGTTCCTACTCTACTCCCATAATTTTTGAAACAGATTTAGATATCGATTACGCGGGTTAGGATCCTTTTTACTTTTTCATTAACATCCTTGTAAATACGTGATACTTTACTTCCTCCCCCGACCCGCAATCGTGCGATAGAGAGCGTTGCAGCTTGCGACTGAGAATAGGTACTTTTTTGATGAAATTTGCGTTACGGGAGAAAACGTTTTCCACTAACTAAATCTTATAGATTAAGAGCTAGCGACCAAATCGGTCATGTGGCTTCAGCTGTATTGAAACTCCGTTAGCTACTTCCCTGAACAACCTTTTCCTATAATCTTCGTGCTGGCAGGCCGCGGGCGGTGGGTGCGGGTGTAGTGGGGTGGGGAAAAAAAAGACAAAAAATGTGGGCTCAGCGACTTTATTTTTTTTTTCAAACAGTTGCTCTGTACTCCCTGTGCACCCACATTTTTTTTTAAATCGATCGGGTGGTGGGAAGGGGTTGCCAGCGTTAATTAAAAGTACCAAAATAATAATAATTTTCGTGTGGGCTCAGCTGTATTGGCTATTTTTTTGGGGCTTACATATTGATTAATCTCACCACCCGATCGATTTAAAAAATTTTTTGGGTGCACAGGGAGTACAGAGCAACTGTTTGAAAAAAAAATTAAAGTCGCTGAGCCCACATTTTTTGTCTTTTTTTTCCCTTCACTTCGATTTTGATGTCGATCGCTTCAGCATAATATAATCTAGGTTTATAGGTTTCGCTTTTTTTTAAAAAGTGCATTATTTTTATAATACAAACGGTTTCATTCAACAACGTTTTAATCACAAAAATTAGGTTTTTCAGCTACCTTTAAATTAGAATCTATAGCAAATTTTGAAAAAAGGAAAACCTACAAACCTAGTTTGTCACTGTGTCAATAACATACTAAAAAATTATGGAGATTGGAAAATATTTAAAGGTGGAAAAACGTTTTCTCTTTTTGTATGGACGAGTGCGTACTATACTTCCCTCTTAAGCGGTCGTGAAATTGTCAGGAACGGCCCGACATGTTTCGAACTCGTATGGAGCTCTTCATCAGGGACGGCTACCCGAACACCACTGCGGTAAACTCGTCACTGCTTCTTTGATCGACGGACAAAATGAGACGCACCGGCTTCGACGACTGCGATCGCTGAATATGTCGTCGAAGCCGGTGCGTCTCATTTTGTCCGTTTCGATAAATTTAATACCAATATCAAAAAATAGAAGAATTAAAAATGGTGGACGTCATTTTTTTAAATAATCGTTATGAGTGTCGTTTTCTGGGTTTTTGAGGTCGTAGAGATGGCATTCATTTTGGAAATAAAGATAGCGGACGTCACTTTTTTAAAAAACGTCGACATAGGTGTCGTTTTCTAGGTTTTGGGGGTGTAAATTTTGAAAATGGCATCCATTTTGGAAATAAAGATGGCTGATGTCACTTTTTTTTAATGTCGTCATGGGTGTCGTTTTCTGGGTTTTAGGGTGTGTACATTTCAAAAATGGCATCCATTTTGTAAATAAAGGTGGAAGATGTCACTTTAAAAAAAAAAGGCGGCATGGATGTCGTTTTCTGGCTTTTTAATTGTATAATTGTCATAATCCACTGCAATATTTTACGAAATATTACAAAATACCGTTTTTTTTTACTTACCAGTGAAATTAAACTGCATCAGGTATCTTTTTAAGTATGCGGATCTCGCCTGTGACGAATATAATGGCACAATTCGGCATATTTCAATTTTTTTGGCTCATAATTACTCAAGCACGTTCGTTATTATCTTGATAATTTCGAACCCTGTAGGCGACGATATATACAATACTTATACAGATAAATAAATACTTAAATACATAGAACATCCATGACCCAGGCACAAATACTCGTGTTCATCACACAAATATTTGCCCTTGCCGGGATTTGAACCCGGGACCGTCGGCTCAGTAGGCAGTTGCTTAACCACTGCGCCAACCGCGTCGTCAACTAATGTAACGTAATAGTTAAATATTATAAGCGTTTAATAAAGTAACAATATTCACTCACAAATTTAAATATAAAATATATAAATAAATCCTAAATAATAATAAACAAAGAATAAAAGAAGAAACAATATTAACACTTAAACAATAATTGGGACAACTAATTACATTACAATCAATAATGAATAAAAAACTAATAATATGCATCAAAATGTTACACCGCATCGAACTGTATTCGCCTTAACTGAATCAGGCGGTGCGTCGCCTTAAGTCCGTGAGCGATAACATTGTATTTTTTCTGTATAGGCTGCGCTGCGAGCGCGTCGCTCGGCTGTGGCTGTAGACATTCATTCGCTAGCAGGACAGTTTAACTAGTCCGTTCGCAAACATTATTAGCGTCATGTCATCACACGGCTGCTATGCTAACAGTCTTGTCTCAATAGTTTTGGAATTAAATTAGTCCTACTTGAACAGGAACGTAGTGGAACGTTTTAATTCATTCTTATAAAATATAATAAACTAGTGACGCGCCCCAATACGGGTAAGTTTTGAACAATGTTTAATATTAAGTGTAGCCGTTAAATAATGTTTTTATTCGAAAGAAAAGTGTACATAGATTCCTAGCTTCTTGTTAATACCTTTGTTCTAGTCATGTCATGTCAATGACACCAATATGGATTTTTAAGAAAAATTTATGTCCGCCATTTTCAAAATGGATGTCTTTCGTAATCAACACCCCGAGGACCTTCAAAAATTATTAAAAAATCAAAGACTACATTATTCATATAGAAACGGAAGCAAGAAACTATTTCTTGCTTTTTAAATAAAGTCTTAAACTACGTAACTCGTAATTACTTAAAATCTATATATATAAAACTCAAAGGTGACTGACTGACTGACTGACTGACTGACATAGTGATCTATCAACGCACAGCCCAAACCACTGGACGGATCGGGCTGAAATTTGGCATGCAGGTAGATGTTATGACGTAGGCATCCGCTAAGAAAGGATTTTTCAAAACTCACCCCCTAAAGGGGTGAAATGGGGTTCCAAAGTTTGTATGGGGAAAAAAGATTAGTTACACTATTTTATTCGAAACTTCACAGGAGTATTCCTAACGATAAATGAGAAAACACGTGTTTCAGGTTTTTTGAAAATTCAACCCCTAAAAGGGAGAAATGTGGTGACAAAGTCTGAAAATCAGCATGGGTATTGTTTTTATGGTTTATCGGGTCGCTGATTACAAAAACCGCAACGATTTTAAAATCCAACGTGGCGGACGTGAGTTACCATCTCCCCTGTTGGAGTGAAATGGGGTTGAAATGTCTAAATACTAAACCGCTGGTTCTAGAGAGTTCAAATTTGGCACGTAGGTTCCTTATAAGGTGTAGGGGTGCACTAAGAAAGGATTTTTCAAAATTTACCCCCTAAAGGGGTGAAATGGGGGTCCAAAGTTTGTATGGCGAAAGAAGATTAGTTAGACTATTTTATTCGAAACTTCACAGGAGTATTTCTAACAATAAATGAGTTAACACGTGTTTCAGGTTTTTTTTAATTCAACCCCTAAAAGGGAGAAATGTGGTGACAAAGTCTGAAAATCCATTGGTAATGCTTTAATGGTTTATCGGGTCGGGTCGCCTTTTGGGGTGCGATGGGGTTGAAATGACTAAATATGAGTACGGGTGTAATTTTTATGGTTTGTTGGGACGTTAATTACGAAAATGCCACCGATTTTGAAATTTTATTTGTGGTCATGAAAATTCTTGAAAGCATTTGCGCCAAATTGCAATTTAATAGGTCCAGTAGTTTTGCAGCAAATCGATTGTAACAGATGGACTGAAAGACAGCTACACGTGATCCTATAAGGGGGTTCTTTCGAATAACAAGTCTCAGGGGCAAACTCTCAAATTTGCGGGTATTGACTTGAGAGAACATTGCTTCTCTCATGGACAGTTTTATGTTGCTTGCTCTCGAGTAAGTTCACCCAGTAGCTTGATAGTTTTAGCGCCTAATGACAGATTAGTCAAGAATATTGTGTACAAAGAAGTTTTGTAGGCCCTATTTTTTTACACACGCTAAACAAAAGTAAAGCCGCAAAAACTATACATAATTTATAATAATACTTCTTAACGCGAGCGAAGCCGCGGGCACAAGCTAGTAAGCTAATAAACATGTCCGACATTTTGAATTAAACAATTCATGTCATATCATATATTTTTTACACAGAAACAAACAATTAGCGATATTTTTGCGGTATTTCAATGTTTACTGGCAGGAGTAACGCTTTTTCATCCGCCATTTTGTTTACGTTAGCATAACATGAGAAAATTTACAAATATCACTATAAAATAATATGAACAATATTAATATTTACCTTTCTATTGAGCGTGGAAACTAATGGAATAGCAATTCTTTATTTATGGAAGATGACGACATGCATTGTCGCAAAGCACATGTCGTATGCACCATTTTAATTAATAAATTGATTAATCATTGCAAGACAAGCGTCAGCCCTCAAAGTCATCTCCCTGAATTCTAAAAATGGCGCGTATGAAACTCAGGGAGTAACGCAAACCAATCCTCATATTTTCATAGTTTTTGTATAAAACTATGTAAATTCGATCGCAACTTATACTACTGTAAATTATATTACACTGTGGCCAACGCGCGTGACCTCCGCCGCAGAGTTCACGGAGCGAGTGGCGATCGTAGTTGTTGCGCGGGAGGGGCGCGGGGTAAAAATTCGCGTCGCGCGCTTGAAGAACCTCGCCTTAACGTAGATCATGTCGTTGTAGTGCAATTGTTTGTTTGAAATATCATAGCAGTAAGTATATCAATTTATTCAGTACTAGTCATACATTACCAACAAGTGTGATACAATCAGCAATAGTAACTTAATTTAACAAGTAAAAATACATTGATTTATATTGTAATTATACCTAATATTTATAGAGTGCGGTCTTCGCCAACAAAATGCATCGCAGTTTGGCGAAACATGTATAGTGTACCAGTTTGTAATTTTTTCTTGCGCAATAAATAAAATAAAATATCGATTTTTAAGAAAAATTAATATCCGTCAAACTTTATTCCAAAATTGATGCTATTTTTGAAATCTACACCCCCAAAAACCCAGAAAACGACACCCATGACGACTTATTCAAAAAAGTGACGTCCGCCATCTTTATTTCTAATATGGATGCCATTTTTGAAATTTACACCCCCAAAAACCCGGAAAACGACACCCATGACGACTTATTCAAAAAAGTGACGTCCGCCATCTTTATTTCTAATATGGATGCCATTTTTGAAATTTACACCCCCAAAAACCCGGAAAACGACACCCATGACGACTTATTCAAAAAAGTGACGTCCGCCATCTTTATTTCTAAAATGGATGCCATTTTTGAAATTCACACCCCCAAAAACCTAGAAAACGACACCCATGACGACTATTTCAAAAAAGTGACGTCCGCCATCTTTATTTCTAAAATGGATGCCATTTTTGAAATTTACACCCCCAAAAACCCGGAAAACGACACTCATGACGATTGACGACTTATTCAAAAAAGTGACGTCCGCCATCTTTATTTCTAAAATGGATGCCATTTTTGAAATTCACACCCCCAAAAACCTAGAAAACGACACCCATGACGACTATTTCAAAAAAGTGACGTCCGCCATGTTTATTTCTAAAATGGATGCCATTTTTGAAATTTACACCCCAAAAACCCGGAAAACGACACCCATGACGACTTATTCAAAAAAGTGACGTCCGCCTTCTATATTTCCAAAAAAAAAAGATGCCGTTTGTGAAATTTACACCCCCAAAAACCTAGATGGTGAACCTTACGCGAAAGTCGCAAGCTCACCTTTATTTAAAGATACCGTTTGGACGGAAGCTTGTTAGATATACATAATATTGTCTAGAGTATTGATATCGGTACCGAACTGCTACTTTATCGGTCATCTGACCGAAAAGAAACGGTCAGACCGTTTCTATATGTACTTTTATTTTAAGGTATCGTTTGATATCGGTACCGAAATGCTGCTTTATAAGGAACGGTCAGACTGTTTTTATAGTTACTTTTATTTAAAGGTATCGTTTGATATCGGTACCGAAATGCTACTTTATCGGTCATCTGACCGAAACGAAACGGTCAGACCGTTTCTAATGTACTTTTATTTTAAGGTATCGTTTGATATCGGTACCGAAATGCTGCTTTATAAGGAACGGTCAGACCGTTTTTATAGGTACTTTTATTTAAAGGTATCGTTTGATATCGGTACCGAAATGCTATTTTATCGGTCGGATACCTTTAAAAAGACCGGTCTTAACCGTTTTTAAAGGTACCTTTTCAGTCCCTTTCAAAAAACCTGAAACATGTGTTTACTCATTTATCGTTAGAAATACTCCTGTAAAGTTTCGAATAAAATAGTCTAACTAATCTTGTTTCCCCATACAAACTTTGAACCCCTATTTCAACCCTTTAGGGGGTAAATTTTGAAAAATCCTTTCTTAGTGCACCCCTACACCTTATAAGGAACCTACGTGCCAAATTTGAACTGTCTGGAACCAGCGGTTTAGTATTTAGACATTTCAACCCCATTTCACCCCAACAGGGAAGATGTTAATTCACGTCCGCCACGTTGGATTTAAAAATTTAAAAATCGTTGCGGTTTTCGTAATCAGCGACCCGATAAACCATAAAAGCATTACCAATGGATTTTCAGACTTTGTCACCACATTTTTTCCTTATAGGGGTTGAATTTTCAAAAAACCTGAAACATGTGTTTACTCATTTATCGTTAGAAATACTCCTGTAAAGTTTCGAATAAAATAGTCTAACTAATCTTGTTTCCCCATACAAACTTTGAACCCCTATTTCAACCCTTTAGGGGGTAAATTTTGAAAAATCCTTTCTTAGTGCACCCCTACACCTTATAAGGAACCTACGTGCCAAATTTGAACTCTCTAGAACCAGCGGTTTAGTATTTAGACATCTCAACCCCATTTCACCCCAACAGGGGAGATGGCAACTCACGACGGCCACGTTGGATTTTAAAATCGTTGCGTTTTTCGTAATCAGCGATCCGATAAACCATAAAAACAATACCCATGCTGATTTTCAGACTTTGTCACCACATTTCTCCCTTTTAGGGGTTGAATTTTCAAAAAACCTGAAACACGTATTTACTCATTTATTGTTAGAAATACTCCTGTGAAGTTTCGAATAAAATAGTCTAACTAATCTTGTTTCCCCATACAAACTTTGGACCCCTATTTCAACCCTTTAGGGGGTGAGTTTTGAAAAATCCTTTCTTAGTGCACCCCTACACCTTAAGGAACCTACGTGCCAAATTTTAACTCTCTAGAACCAGCGGTTTAGTATTTAGACATTTCAACCCCATTTCACCCCAACAGGGGAGATGGTAACTCACGTCCGCCACGTTGGATTTTAAAATCGTTGCGGTTTTTGTAATCAGCGACCCGATAAACCATAAAAACAATACCCATGCTGATTTTCAGACTTTGTCACCACATTGCTCCCTTTTAGGGGTTGAATTTTCAAAAAACCTGAAACACATGTTTACTCATTTATCGTTAGGAATACTCCTGTGAAGTTTCGAATAAAATAGTCTAACTAATCTTGTTTCCCTATACAAACTTTGGAACCCCATTTCACCCCTTTAGGGGGTGAGTTTTGAAAAATCCTTTCTTAGCGGATGCTTACGTCATAACATCTACCTGCATGCCAAATTTCAGCCCGATCCGTCCAGTGGTTTGGGCTGTGCGTTGATAGATCACTATGTCAGTCAGTCAGTCACCTTTGAGTTATATATATAGATTTTAAAAAAATTGAAAAACTTAATCGGAAAAATATCTATGGGGGTTGAAAACTTAAAAATGACTCGGCAATGTCGATCATAATCTTGTTATGCAACAACGGAACACCTCAAAAAGTGCATGTTTTCCAAAGACTAATGAAATGTGCAGGGGAAGTCGCAGGGAAGAAAATAAGAATCGTGTCTAATATTTATCTATTAGTCCAGGCCACACAACTATGCTCCAAATTAATAAATTAATTGACAATTCCTCTCTAATGTCCTCGGGAGCAATTGGCGGATATTTTTACCAAAAACGTATACTTGTTGACAGTTATAAGCCCTTCTTATGTAAGTAGACTATCTCCTGACAATACCATTAATATAAATTATCAACAGTTTTCTAAGAGGTTCTATCACTACTGTCGCCTGGGCCACGGGAAAGAATAACAACAAATAAAAGTTAATCCACACAATAAACAAAATTAAATTAAAAAATGGTTGCCTGTAAAGTCGGTTTTACGGGCGAAGGAAGATTTTACGTGGCAACGTTTTTTTCTCGGTAGAATATTTATTTGTATGATATCCATTCACAATTTCCCTAACAACATTTTAAGTGTTACTTTCTGAACGCACCCATCACATGTGTCATTCTCAAAACGAGAAAATCTATGCGCCAAACACCTCGGACTGACAGACAGTCCAGATACACCAAAGACTACAATGTAACATAGGGAATAGACTGGCAACTCAGCCATATTTAAAATCCTTGAATAGAGCGCCATCTAGTTCGTAGCTACCACAACTTGAGATATATATAGAGCTAGTATGTATGTATACCATATAGAGCTAGTATGTATGTATACCATATAGAGCTAGTATGTATGTATACCATATAGAGCTAGTATGTATGTATACCTATACCCATTTAGAACAGTGATAGTAGGTACATTACAGACCTAGGGCGGTGAATTCGTAAATGTCTCAGATCGCAGGTGTGGCCCGAGCCGAAGGCGATGGACATAAATATGCGATCTGGGAAATTTACGAATTCACCGCCGTAGGTGTGTAATGTACTATTCTATTGCCCCATTTGACGGCTGTCTTTCCCTGTACGTGGATAAACGAGACAACAAAGATCGCATTTACTGTAGTTTTTTAGGAAAACATCTTGGTCATAGCCTGGCTGCGCCGTGGTAGCCCAGTGGTTTCACCTATGGCCTCTCAAGCAAGATGGTCGTGGGTTCAAAACCAACCTTGAGTTTTTCGGAATCTATGTGCGAAATTACATTTGTAATTTATCATGAGCTTTTCGGTGAAGGAATACATCGTGAGGAAACTTCGCACACTCCTGCAAAGTAATTTAACGGTGTGTGTGAAGTTTCCAATCCGCACTAGGCCCGCATGAGAACTATAGCCCAAGCCCTTTGGTTGTGAGAGGAGGCCGCTGGTGATGATAGCCTGGCTACATGAGCACGGCGGCGCGGCATCGTTGACTTGGAACGTGCAGATATACGGTGCAGAGCCTTGTCGAACGGATGGCTTCGCACCGTATATTATATCTGCACGACGCAGCAAACAAACGAGGCAGCTTGACTGCTGTACCCGGCTAAAGACGCCAAACAAAATCGGCCCACACTAACACTACCGAGACGTTCACATTAAAGCCCGCTTTAGATTATCTTATTGTTTAGGGGAGTGCTTTAGGAGAGTGCAAATAGAAACCGGGTCGCTGATTACGAAAACCGCAACGATTTTTAAATTTTTAAATCCAACGTGGCGGACGTGAATTAACATCTTCCCTGTTGGGGTGAAATGGGGTTGAAATGTCTAAATACTAAACCGCTGGTTCCAGACAGTTCAAATTTGGCACGTAGGTTCCTTATAAGGTGTAGGGGTGCACTAAGAAAGGATTTTTCAAAACTCACCCCCTAAAGGGGTGAAATGGGGTTCCAAAGTTTGTATAGGGAAACAAGATTAGTTAGACTATTTTATTCGAAACTTCACAGGAGTATTCCTAACGATAAATGAGTAAACATGTGTTTCAGGTTTTTTGAAAATTCAACCCCTAAAAGGGAGCAATGTGGTGACAAAGTCTGAAAATCAGCATGGGTATTGTTTTTATGGTTTATCGGGTCGCTGATTACAAAAACCGCAACGATTTTAAAATCCAACGTGGCGGACGTGAGTTACCATCTCCCCTGTTGGGGTGAAATGGGGTTGAAATGTCTAAATACTAAACCGCTGGTTCCAGACAGTTCAAATTTGGCACGTAGGTTCCTTATAAGGTGTAGGGGTGCACTAAGAAAGGATTTTTCAAAATTTACCCCCTAAAGGGTTGAAATAGGGGTTCAAAGTTTGTATGGGGAAAAATATTAGTTAAGACTATTTTATTGAAAACTTCCAAGGAGTATTTCTAACGATAAATGAGTAAGCACGTGTTTCATGTTTTTTGAAAATTCAACCCCTAAAGGAGGAGAATATGGTGACAAAGTCTGAAAATCAACAAGGGTAATGTTTCTATGGTTTATCGGGTCGCTGACCAAAACAACAACGATTTAAAAAAAAACAAACGTGGTGGACGTGAAATACCGTCTCGCCTGTTGTGGTGCGATGGGGTTGAAATGACTAAATATGAGTATGGGTGTAATTTTTATGGTTTGTTGGGACGTTAAATACGAAAATGCCACCGATTTTGAAATTTTATTTGCGGTCATGAAAATTCTTGAAAGCATTTGCGACAAATTGCAATTTAATCGGGCCAGTAGTTTTGCAGAAAATCGGTTGTAACAGACGGGCTGACAGACAGCTACACGTGATCCTATAAGGGGGTTCAGTTCAGTTTTTGCTTTTGAGGTATGGATAGAGACCCGCGTTATCCTAATAGATTAAAAAAATATTATTTGGTGGCATCTCGACCGTCGTCAATCGGTACCTATAGGCGGGCGGCGCGTTGGGACGGGAGGAGTAATGATCGGGAAACTTCCTGCATCCGTAATAAATACATTCAAGCTTTTCAATAATTATGTTAAGTCATTTCAGAATTCTGAATTACGTTTATCTGGCTCAGAATAATACATTTTTCATTCATCAACGAAGAGAACCTCAATATCTTACAATAGAACATGACGTAACTTAGAACATGGCTTAGAATCATTAAACCAATCTCGAATATACCGAGTCGATAAGCGGAGGCTCGGGACATTATAAAAGCTTTATACCAAATAGCCTACTTTTAATCCTGAAAAAAAAAGAGCATTGTTCCCGTAGGATGATGTATATTACATAGGCACGCGAGCGAAGCCGCGGGTTAATGCTAGTGTAGAATATTTTGAATTTACTTACTCACAAAATTTCATACGAATGGGTTTGAAACAGAGACGCTTCGCTCGCTCGGTCGATTATTTATTGCAAGTCATTTGTGTCCCTGCCCGCCTAGCATAACTATGATTCGCGAGCTCGCGACTCTCACAGTACTACAAAGAAAGATAGTTACCAATCTCGCGTGAGAAAAAGTCGCGTGTCACAGTTGTGCTAGAGATGCTGGTGGGCAAAGGCCTCGTCCTCTTTTTCCCTTGATCTCTCAAATTCGCGGGCATTGCGGATAACAAAACCCAATCTCCGGTAGCAGTCGGTAGTTAGGGTTTTCATATGGACGTGGAAATCAAGATGTGAATCAAATGTAACACCAAGGTCTTTAACAGTGTCTACACGTTTTAGAGATTCCGCTCCAAGTATGTAATTGAATGATGAATCCTCGACGTTGGATATGGACTCGCGAGTCAAGCATGGTATTCAATCATACAAACACTATTTAGCACCACAAGTGGTGCAACTATAGCGGCGTCGTGATTGAAAACTGAATTCAAAGGAAGTACTCGACTCATTGCCGTAATATACTTTTGGCTGTTGAAATACACGCACAATTCACATTTAATAACACTTTGAAACACGAACCATTAACTATTAACAAGAAAAAACTCGGGTTTGCAAACAAAATGGCCGGGCTTGGCAAACGTCAGTAACGCTTCCTGATATGCGGGGAATGGTCGCGACTAGTTGCTGGAATTCTTAGCTATGAAGGCTAATATATGATTCACTTGGCTTTGGTTCACTATGATTTTGATAAGTACCCTTGAATTTTTATATACAATTTTATATCTACAATAGGTACATAGTGTTAAGTAAAATAAAAACTACATGAATGCCTGCACGTGTTGACTTAATAGTTGTTCTTATAATAATTTTAGTTTCGGCAGAATGGACAAGAAACATACTTTTCTTATTCCTCTGGTTCTAATTTCGAACAAGGGAATCACAGTTTTCTTGCGTTTTCATGAAAAGAAAATAAATTTGACTTTAATTTGCGTTGCAGATGACTGAATCATTGATTTATAATTTTATTCCATTTAGTACGGCAGGTCTCATAATTTTGAGCTGAATTCAAGAGAAGATTTTTATACTACGACGGTGGATCGATTATTAACCCTTCGTCTGTGTTGGTATAGGATCCTGACCACATATTAAGGCCGTCTTTTTGTATTTTTTTACGGACATATTTTTTTACTCATTGCAGCTCAAATGAGGTTTGAACGCAAGATTTTTTTTTTATCTCGCAGACGATGGGTTAAGAAAATTGTCAGTTAATGCGAATAAAACACCGTGAATTTTTGTATCCTTACACTTTGTAAAACTTTTTATTTATTGAAGAAAAACTGATCTGAATATTATTCCCTTGTACTTTTTTTTATGATACCTTTGACGTTTTTCTTATTCCCATGTCATCTTTTCTTATTCCCCTGACGGCGAAAACATAAAGTAATATATTTCTGTATCAAATTGACCCAAAGTGATGCCTATTTGATAAATCTGCGTAAAATTAAATACAATTTCGTATTTTCTAGCAAATAGGTAAAAAAATTTAAAAATACAAATCGCCAAGGGAATCACATGAAGAATTCGATTCTCAAGAATGACCCTCAAGTGAGAGCAAAATAAAAAATAACTTATTGATTTAGACCTTGTCGTACATAAGGAACACTGAAAACTCTTTACATACGAACCAGCAAAGAATAGTCTTTGGTTATAAGAAGATTTTACACTGGATAAACTGAGATTAGTGATTAAATTTGGATATTAAATAATTTGAAAACGGTGCGAGTTAGGAACTTGGTTTCTTTGAGAAATTGACTCAATAAGACGTAAAGAATTAACCCTTAAAGTTAAAGCAATTGAAAAAGGACATCCTGTATAAATATATCGAACGCCGACCATCAAAGGATCGCTTCTTAATCTACGCGAATACCGTTCGGACTAATCACCCACGTGTTGCTGTTAAGCAAGTCCAATAAATAAATAAAATATTAAGGGACAATCATACACAAATCGGCCTAGTCCCAAACTAAGCAAAGCTTGTACTATGGGTACTAGACGACGATATACATAATATATAAATACATATATAGATAACATCCATGACCCAAGAACAAATATTTTGCACAAATATTTGCCCCGGCCGGGATTCGAACCCGGGACCGCCGACTCAGTAGGCAGGTGTCTACCAACCGAGCCAAACGCGTCGTCAAAAAGACAAGTCAATTGACCGTGAACGGGTGCCGTTTGTGGGGTCCGGTCTGTTCATGCTAGCAAGGGCCAAATTAAATATGTAGCAACCGCATACTAGTGTTAAATTAAGTAAACGTGAGAAACTTAATCCTGTACTCGATTGAAGTTATTATATGTTGAATTTTACTTTTTGAACTATTAGAGACTGTATACATCTCTAAGAAACAGCTTAGTGTAGTATGACACTCAGAGACTTTATACATCGCTGAGGAAATTTAATAATTTTAAATTTTTTATTGCATGTTATGACGCCTAGAGACCATATACATCTCTAAGAAATTTAGGTTTAATAATTATTTTCTATTGTAAATTATTCACGTTGACGCCTAGAGACCTTATACATCTCTGTGGAATTAAATTAATTAAGTTATTTTATTTTATTGCATGTTGTGACACCCAGAGACTTTATACATCTCTGGGTATATTTAATATTTTAAATTTATCGTTAAAATTTTATTTTAATGTTCCTACTTAACATTGATTTGGAGTATCTTACATCTCCTTTACGTGTACCAGTGTAATTAGTTATAACACAAATGTATCATGTAATTGTTTTAAGTATATTATTTACGAAAAAATGACTTACTGTTGAGTTTCTTTCGGCTTTCTTCTCAACAGCGGTCTCCTCTTGCGAAATGCCGGTAGATTCATAATTTGACTTGTAAAAGTGCCCCTGTGGCCTACTTACTGAATAAATTATTTCATTTCATTTCATTTCATTTCATATTTATGAAAACGCTTTACAAGGCATATGAAAACTTGCAGCCATATTGAGAGATCTAGAAATGATTTGATTCATTTAGATGCTTTGTTGATACCAATATTAAATCTACAAAAACTGTTATTATAGAACAGTACTTACGTATATACTTTCGGATAAACACATAAAGAATAATATTTTCGCCTCACTCGCTCAGAAAACCTCAGTATATAGCGCGAAATCTGTGTGCAAAAGTCTATTTTATCCGCTAGCGTGCAAAAGTCATTTGAATTTCGAAACACGATGATTTTGATTCTCTGTGGTCCATGTAAATTATTATATTATGTCACTTCATGAATTGCACAGCTTTTACATGAAGAATGCGTTACATTTTGCTATAGAATCTGTGGCACATACCTATCATTTAGTTACTTTACCCGAATTTGAACCTTCTGATCACCCATCAAGGCGCCATCTTTCCTGGGCGCTTACGTCGTTTCGTTTTTCACAGCGTTTACTTTTTGCAAGCAGGCACGTTGTGTTTTGAGAAAAAGTTTGCAAACCCGAGTTTTTTCTTGTTAATAGTTAATGGTTCGTGTTTCAAAGTGTTATTAAATGTGAATTGTGCGTGTATTTCAACAGCCAAAAGTATATTACGGCAATGAGTCGAGTACTTCCTTTGAATTCAGTTTTCAATCACGACGCCGCTATAGTTGCACCACTTGTGGTGCTAAATAGTGTTTGTATGATTGAATACCATGCTTGACTCGCGAGTCCATATCCAACGTCGAGGATTCATCATTCAATTACATACTTGGAGCGGAATCTCTAAAACGTGTAGACACTGTTAAAGACCTTGGTGTTACATTTGATTCACATCTTGATTTCCACGTCCATATGAAAACCCTAACTACCGACTGCTACCGGAGATTGGGTTTTGTTATCCGCAATGCCCGCGAATTTGACAACACCTTCGCCATTAGGGTCATGTACATCGCTCTAGTTAGGAGCAAACTGGAGGCAGCGTGTATAGTATGGAACCCCCACGAGGTTACTTACACCCTGTTATTGGAAAAAATCCAAAAAGCGTATTTGCGCTTTTTATATCAAAAAACCTATGGATGTTATCCTTTTCTTTACCCGACAAAATTCTTGCTTGGCTCCCTGGGTTTTAACTCATTAGAAGTAAGGCGTAATTATGCACTCGTGACTGGGGCATGCCGAATATTGCGTGGGGATTCAGACTGTCCTCAACTGGTCTCGCAACTGGTTCGCATCTTCGCGCCTTCTCTGTCGCAGTCAAAATTTAATTTTAGACCACGTGATCGCGACCTATTGGCAGTTCCCAAAACGCGCACTGTAGCGTATCGGAAATCGCCGTTAGTTCGCGCTTTACAGTATCTGAACGCGCTTCTCAGATCAGCACCTGACTGCGATGTTTTTGCAAGCAGTTGGAAGATGATTTGTGATGAATGTAAGAGGTTATGTGAGGTGATGGATGATCGTATATCTTCTGTTACCTATTAATATTGTTATTGTTGTATTGTATAAAACAATTTAATGTTAGCATTTAAGATTAACATTGTATACATTTCACAGCGCCTTGGTATCTCACTGTTAAGCTGTGTTAATCTGTTTGAAATAAATAAATAAATAAATAAATCATTGTCCATCGACTTCTTCCGCGGAGGAAAAGTAGAGACGACTGAAAAAGCCTCTCGGAGAGGGTTTGTTTTCCAGTGGCAACGGTCAACACTGGACTGCTCCAGTCTCATCTCTTTTATGACTTGAAAGTTACAAGTAAGTTTATTCTACTTATTATGTTTGTTGCTCACAGCAAACTGTTGTTCAGCAGTGGCTAAATTAGCGCACAATCTTGCAATTTTCAACTGTACCACTTTAAATGGATACATGTGGTTAGTACTGCAATGAAGGTACCTACATTATTTACACGTTTTCTATACTCGTGTTTATTAAAACATCCAAAAGCTATATTATCTGACTCATTTCGCGACTGATTTGCCTCTTTACTTTTTGGAGAAAATTCAATAAACATTAATAACAACGTTGAAATATCTTTATTTACATTACTGCATTAACAGTATGTTAAATGAAATAATGTTTAGTGTACTATGAAATATGTGTTTTAAAGAAATTAAATACAAATTCTTATTTGAATCACAATTGATTGTTGTCATTAATCATTATTATTAACTGACAACTAACTTGAATATTATAATTATATATAAATAATTGGGCAACTGCACAAGTTATCTAGTGCCACAGTAAACTCTTTATGAAAAGACAAAACTTTTTATGACAATGAAGTACTACTTCAACAAATGAAATAATATGATGTCTTCTTCCATTTTGGTTGTACTTTGCTGTTTGTTATTTAGCTTTGGCTATTTGCAGAAAATATAGTTATCAGAGAAAGCATTAATGTTTCGGATAAACTGATTTAAAATAGAATAACTAAAGTTACTATCAGGGCCTAAGAATTTCTGGAGAACTGCTCTCTATATATAAGTGCCTTTGATTCTGTGTCAGTCTTAGGCAAGTTAATGAACATCAATATTTATTCATTAAGCATAAAGCATGTTCATGCACATTGACCACCAATTTAGTGAACCTCGGAGGTTCCTAAACTTTGGGCTCTTGGTACACCTAGAGTACTTACAATACCTGAATTAAATTCATATCATCAATATGTAATTTGACAACTGAGAAGCTCAAGCAGTGAAACCTTTGCATTTATTTGAAATTTTGAGAGTTTTCTACATAAGTCTGGCATGGAGCACTCATATGAGTGTAAATAAATATTATTAATAGACTTCATGTGGTGAAGCATCCTTGCTTTCTGTGAACACTCTTTATTACATAGAGAGAAGTGTTAGACCATTATTTCTACATGACTAGAAATGACTGATATTTATGATAAGCACAACCAAAGAAAATTATTCCACCAAGAACTTGCGGAGAGTTTCCTATGGTGACCGTTGGTTAAGGAAAAGAAAACAAGTAACATGCTAATATGTTTTTAATTGTTTTCTGTGGTTGAATATTGTGCACAATTTTTATTTTTATTAAAGCCTACTGTTATCTGGCAGAAGTGTGGTCTTCACTTATTACATTGTGCAATGCAGTATGGATTGAATAAATCAGATAGTCAAACTGTCCTTCAATTTGAGAATTTTGTTTTAAATATAAAAGGCAACCAGTGAAAGATTATCATGCTCACCAGGTATGCAAATACAACATACCTACTTCAGATTTATTCAAGTGAACAAACTAGATTGTCTGAGAAGACTATGATATATCAGACCATTCAGGTCTTCTGTTGTAACTAGCAAACAAGCAAGTGCTATACCGATGAGCTGAAGATGTCAGTGTCATTGTTGATCTCTTTGAGGCATATATTCAAATTTGCTTATTTAAAAAATTTGGACGTCCATCCTCCCTGTCAAAGCCACGGAGGCCATAATAACAGATAGGTCTACAAGAGACCATTTTACTATCCTCATAGGTTAGAGGTATAACCTAATTGTCAAAGCCGCAGATAAAGGTAACAGCTACTTATCCAAGCCGCGGAGGCCATAACTTAGTGAATAGGTCGTCAATAGACCATTTGCTATTTTCATTAGTTAAAGGTGCCAGCTACTTATCAAAGGCGCGGAGGCCATAATCTATTGAATAGGTCGTCAATAGACCATTTGCTATTTTCATAGCTTAAAAGTGCCAGTTGTCAAAGCCGCGGAGGCCATAATTTAGTGAATAGGTCATCAATAGACCATTTTCTATTTTATAAGTTAAAGGTGCCAGTTACTTGTCAATGCCGCGGAGGCCATAATTTTGTGAATAGGTCGTCAATAGACCATTTGCTATTTTCATAAGTTAAAGGTGCCAGTTACTTGTCAAAGCCGCTGAGGCCATTATTTAGTGAATAGGTCGACAGTAGACCATTTGCTATTTTTATAGCTTAAAGGTGCCAGTTGTCAAAGCCGCGGAGGCCATAATTTAGTGAATAGGTCATCGATAGACCATTTGCTATTTTCATAAGTTAAAGGTGCCAGTTACTTGCCAAGCCGCGGAGGCCATAATTTAGTGAATAGGTCGTCAATAGACCATTTGCTATTTTCATAAGTTAAAGGTGCCAGTTACTTGTTAAAGTAACTGACCATATATGGGTTTATACCTGAAATAAATTTTTCAATTTCAATTTCAATTTAAAGCCGCTGAGGCCATAATTTAGTGAATAGGTCGGCCTATGACCATTTATTATTTTCATAAGTTAGAGGTGCCACCTACTTCTCAAGGCCACGGAGGCCATATTATTAATGAATAGACTATCTATACTATAGATCGTTTGCTACTTTAAATACAATTGCCTGACCGATAGGGAGGTAGTATAAATATTTTTTCGGGAAAACCAGCAACATTCCTTCACAGCCAATTAACTCATTTCAATTAAATACAGGCACCAATTTTGACAACCTGCGGAAGGCTAAGGAAGATGACGATAACATATTTATCCACAGCACAGATTCAAATTAAGTTGATAGCTGTATGTCACTTCTCATGAGTAGCATCCCCATTTGGAATGGTCATATCATATTGACAGACCTTGCAGGACTCCATCCACCTCCAATTGATTAATTGGTACTGCAGACATAGCATAAAAGGGGGGTGGAATGTGGGTCACATGGAAAGGGATGGAATTCATGGGAGAATGAGGATACTAATTTAAAATTTAGTGTATGTATATGTACATCTACATAAGTAAGCTAAAAAAATTACTAGTATTACTGTACTAGTTATTTTCCAAAATACCTATATAAAGTAAAATCAGATTTTTACTATGTAGGTACATTCACAATGCAGCTTACTTTAGTCCTTATTGGAATAATGATGTGATTGATGTGGCATGATGCAGAAAATATTCTATGAAATAATACGAGGGGCACACCGAAATGATCGGGAATAGAGTACTTTAAACTGAGTTACATTAAATCCTTTTTTGTCACATGCATACTGGCGACTTACAATCACGATGCCGTTTTTACAATTTAAAAAAAGAACGATATATTTTTTTAATTCCATTTTTAAATTGACAACTCGATGAACAAAATGGAGCTGACGCGTGAAAATTTTCGTGCAATTATTTACCATAACTTTCGTCGTGGCTTATCTCCAGATGAATGTCGCAATGAGCTTGTTACTATATACGACATTGAAGCACCTAGTCAGACGATAATATATCGGTGGTATGCTGAGTTTCGACGGGGTCGTGCCTCTCTTGGCACCGTACCTTCATCAGGTCGGCCGAAAACGGCGGTTTCGCCTGAAAACATCGCGGCTGTGGAAAAACTACTAAAAGAAGATAGACATGTGACATACGAGCAGATTCGGGCAACCATAGGCATTGGAATGACTGCAATTCACACTATTTTGCATGGTGAATTGGGTGTCAGAAAATTGATTTCCCGATGGGTACCCCATAATTTGTCTGAAGAGCAAAAGGCGGCTCGTGTTGATTGGTGCCGATCTATTCTGAAATGCTACAATGGAGGAAAGTCAAAAGCCGTTTATAATATGGTCTCGGGTGACGAATCCTGGATTTATTCTTATGAGCCTGAAAGAAAGCACCAGTCGGCAGTATGGGTCTTCGATGACGAGGTCAAACCAACGAAAGTTGTGCGTTCTCGAAGCGTGTCGAAGAAGATGGTGGCTTCGTTCGTCTCAAAAAAGGGGCATGTTGCCACAATTCCTCTAGAAGAACAAAGAACCGTTACCGCTGATTGGTATATCACAGTTTGTTTGCCGGAGGTGCTGGCCGAACTTCGCCAAGGGAACCCGAGACGCCGCGTCATCTTACACCACGACAATGCGAGCTCCCACACCGCCCACAAAACAACTAAATTTTTGAACGACGAAAACGTTGAGTTGATGTCCCATCCTCCATACAGCCCTGACCTGAGTCCAAATGATTTTTTTACGTTCCCTAGAATTAAAGATTTATTGCGTGGTCAGCGGTTTGAGAACCCAGAAGCCGCTGTGGAAGCCTATAAATCGGCCATTTTGGCAATGCCTACTTCAAACTGGAATTATTGTTTTAATGACTGGTTTAAAAGAATGCAAAAGTGCATTGAATGTAACGGAGAATACTTCGAAAAACAATAAAATATAATTTATGTATATAGTGCACATAGTTTTTTAAATTCCCGATCATTTCGGTTTGCCCCTCGTATGAAGAAAATATTGTATAAAATATTAACTTGGTGCTAAATTTAATCTTCTAATTAGGAAGATAACTAATTCCAATGATTGAATTGACACAATAATGATCTGTCTATTACTATGATTATAATAATGTACCTATACATCCGGGATTGAGTCAACCAATTATTACATAATTTTAACCTACTCATGAATAGTCATGACATGAGCATTACTGAAAGTACCTACAATTTCAAGACAAGTTTGGTTCTGACCAAAAACAGTAATCCCAGATATTATACATATTTCTTTATAAAAAATAAAATAAAATAAATAATTATATACAATATCTATTCCAGGGAATATTTATTACACTAGATTTATGAAGAAACAATTTAATTGAGAAATTTTATATAAAACATTGTTATTGTATTGGAACCATATGTTTTCCACGCTAAGCATGGGTTTTTCCTAAGGAAATTATATTTCATTAATTCTGACCATGATTTACATCTTTGCTAAAGCGGTCAAATCTGAGATTTAAGTTAAGATGTCTAAACATTAGACAATCACCACTCGCACAAATATCTGTTGCAAAGTGTATGTTATTTGAATTTATTTATTTAGATCTGAAAGATCTATAAGTACCTACTTAATCTTTCCCAAGTGAATTGGTAATATATCTGTAAAATATTGATTGATTGACTTCAATAGATTTCATCTCAATATTGGTTTGATTCATTCAATAGATATAATATCATATTAATGAATATATGCTACTTTATTTTATAAATCGTTAGTAAAATTCTAATGATAGAGCAATTATGATGTTCTGTTATAAGTGTTTGTAATTTACAGTCTTGATTCACACAGCGTTTACAGACTTTGATCACCAGCAGATACCAGACGCGTCTTCATGTAAAAGCTGTGCAATTCATGAAGTGACATAATATGAATATTTTGCATTACAACAAAACATGTATTATGTCTTGAATGAATTGCACAGCTTCAGCAAGGCTCTTGCTGGTGAAGACAATGTGAAAAACGAAACGACGTAAGCGCCCAGGAAAGATGGCGCCTTGATGGGTGATCAGAAGGTTCAAATTCGGGTAAAGTAACTAAATGACAGGTATGTGCCACAGATTCTATAGCAAAATGTAACGCATTCTTCATGTAAAAGCTGTGCAATTCATTCAAGACATAATACATGTTTTGTTGGATTGCAAAACATTCATATTTAAAACTCCTACAACGCGTGACTGATTTCATCAGTCGATAAATCTTCGAATAACCAATCAGCTCACGCTAATAAAGGGCGATCTGGTCAGGTCGGCTGAAATGATCTGTACGTTTGGATACGTCATATTAAAAAAATACACATACAATATCACGTTCAGAAACGTATCACGTTTTTATTTTTGCTTCACTTTATTTTACGTTGGATACTCATGTTTTATTATAAATATTCATAGTATTTCAGTTTCATTTATATATTTTGACTAGTTTATAAATTAAATACAACAAAATTTTTAATATTTATTTGTTATAAAAGTTGGAACATAAGAGTGTAATTTCTGAACGCATCCGAAAAAATATAAAAAATTAAAAAGTTGGAAGTTTTCACAATTTACGTACCAACATGTAAATTTGTTGTGTGGAGAATACATACTGTTGTCTTACTTTATGTGACTTTATAGAAATATCAAAAACAAGAAAGTCAAAGCCCAATTTGGAGTATTTACTCAATGCTAAAATCCTGCATTAAAACGGAAAAGGACATGCTTAATATACGTAATGAAATTTTACCGAAACTATTCGGCGTAAAGAATCTTGCTCGGATCCCCAGTCTCCACAGTCCATCAACTTCCAAAGCAAGTGCTACCGTGCTGTATACTTCCGAGTCGCCAACTAATCCTCCCGCAGAATGCCATTCTCCCACATACACTACTAATGTGTCAAGTACTTCACAGGTTACAAATATAAACGCTTAAGAAAAACTTAACTATACACACTATATACTACATACTCAGGGACGTATTTACCCTAGGGCCATCCGGGCTATAGCCCAAACCGACAGGGGCGGCGTAGGCGCCCCTGGCCGATTGCATTTTGTTTTGGTATTGGCGCCATTCAACCAACTATTTTTTTCAATCCACAATTTAAAATTAACATGAAAAATAACAAGAACTGGTTAAGTCTTGGTCGAAAACAGTAAGTTCGTCAAACATCTTCGGGGCGCGTCTGTAAGTAAGAACATGCTCCAAAACATAGGGCGCGCGCGGGGCGCGGGCGTCGAGCGAGGTAGGGGCGGCACGGCGAGAGGGGCAAGGGCAATAGGCCATACATTTCATTAGCGTTGCCAGATCGGATCTTTTTACACTATATCGGTAAATTTTGTTACTACGCACCCCCGTGCCGAACAATTTCGCGCTAGCATTTTCATATGATTATGTTACTACGCACCCCCGCGCCGAAAAATTTCGCGCTCGCTGCGCTCGCGTCAACATCAATTTGTTTCACTACGTAGTCTACGCACCCCCGCGCCGAAAAATTTCGTGCTCGCTGCGCTCGCGTCAACACCAATTTGTTTAACTACGTAGTCTACGTACCCCCGCGCCGAAAAATTTCGCGCTCGCTACGCTCGCGTTTTTTCTGATTGTGTTACTTACACACCCCCGCGCCGAAAAATGTCGTGCTCGCTGCGCTCGCGTTTTCATCTGATTGTGTATATTTCCTTGACTTCTGGGGCGGCGAAACTTATAAGCCCGGGGCGCCAAATTTCAAAATACGTCCCTGTACATACTATATACTACTATTACACGACGAATACGACGATATTCATATTCATATTCGTGTGCTTTTCTCGTATTTATTTGGTTTGGATTTGAGTGTGTTATGTTTTAAATTTGATATATGTAAATAGACGGCAAAATTAAATATTCTTATGTTTTAATCGGTTTTCTTGCATCTTGGATTTTCCTCGCTATAGTGAGGTGAAAATTTGTGTGTTCCACACGGCTGCAAAATTATTTGGCATCTCGTGTCTTGAAAGCCTCGCTACGCTCAGCTTTCTTTCAATTTCAACACTCGCGCCAAATAACAACTTTGGAGCCTTGCATAACAAATAACTATTTCGACGACAAACGTTGACTACGTTCAACAACGACTTGGTCGAAATGATGATCTGCTGCAATATACCGTGGACTCTAAAATAACTCAAAATTCAAATTATTCTTTGTAAATTGTCTAAAAGGCAAATACGGCGATAGTATAGTATATACACCTCGACAAATCAACTACTAGGCACCCTGAGGAGGCAGGACGATAGCTACACCAGTTCGCCTGCTGAGACAGAAAGCCTACTGGTGGAAACTCACTTCCCAAGATGCAAAGTAATTGATAAGAACGAAGAGGAACAACAAAGGACGAATTATCAACCTACCGTGAGTGAATGGAAGATAGCGGAAAACATAACAGAACTGAATAAAACCACCTGGGCAATAAACAGTTTTGACAATTTCATATCACCAGGACTAGATGGAATCTACCCAGCTTTATTAAAGTGGGGAGGATCAGCTCTTACCGAACTAATATCCAAACTTCTCTGCAGCTGCATTGCCCTCCGATACATACCCAAACAATGGAGAGAAGTTAAGGTAATATTCATACCAAAACCCGGGAAAAGCGACTACACTGACCCGAAGTCTTTCAGACCAATTAGCCTAACTTCTTTTATGCTAAAGATACTAGAGAGACTATGTGACAGGGAACTAAAGGATACTGCACTCAAAAACATAAAAATCCACCCAAACCAACATGCTTACAGTCAAGGCAAATCAACAGACTCAGCACTCCACGCAGTGGTAAGCAATATCGAAGTCGCACTAACAAGGAAAGGCTCATGCCTGGGAACCTTCATTGACATAGAAGGTGCTTTCGATAAAACAAATTTTAGCAGCATCAAACAAGCTCTAGAAAGACATGACACAGAACCATTGCTAATAGAATGGATAATGAACATGCTAGAACAAAGAATCATAAGGCTAGCAGAAAACAAAGATCAGCAAGCGCTAGTCGTGAGAGGATGCCCGCAAGGAGGAGTCCTCTCACCCCTTTTATGGAACCTAGTGGTAAATGATCTGATAACAAAACTAAACGAGAGTCATTTCACGACCATAGGATACGCGGACGACCTTGTTATACTTATCAGTGGACTGGTAATAAGCACACTGTGTGATCTTACACAAACAGCACTAAAAATAGTAGAGAAATGGTGCAGGGAGAATGACCTATCGGTAAACCCCAAAAAAACTGACACAATTCTCTTCACGCACAAACGTAAACTGGGGCCATACGAAATGCCAAGCCTTTTTGGTACGAAGCTTACACTCTCCAAACAAGTGAAATATTTAGGGATAACCTTAGATGATAAACTGATCTGGAACAAACATCTTGAGAACAGATTTAACAAAGCCACAGTCGCCTTCTGGCAATGTCGAAGAATGATAGGCAAGAGGTGGGGTCTTGCCCCACGTATCATTTTGTGGCTATACAAGACAGTAATAGTACCTATGATCAGCTACGGAGCAGTAGTATGGTGGCCCAGAACGCAGCTAGCATGTGCGATTGCCGGCCTGCAGAAAATACAAAGATTAGCATGCACGGCAACAACAGGCTGCATGAGGACTACCCCTACAGCAGCACTAGAGATAATGCTAGGTCTCACGCCACTGCACATACACATACAAAGAGAAGCAGCCGTCACGGCGATGCGACTAAAAAGCCAAAATCTATGGACGAATAGCAATACCCAACACACAAAGATCTACAGTGATATGATCACAAAATTCCCAATAATGGAAGCACCAATCGACAAGATACCTAAGACTAACTATAACCTGTAAGAAGGAATACGTCATACTCCTAACTGAAGACCCAAAAGAGGGGCTAAACCTAAACCAAGATTCTCAGGTCATCTTTACAGACGGGTCAAAGACTGAAAATGGAACGGGCTGTGGTGTATTCTCGGAGGATTTGAGTATTCACATCTCTAAACCCCTAGGTATACACAACACGGTATTCCAGGCAGAATGCGTAGGAATAATAGAAGCCTGCAACGCTATAAAAAGACGCCAGGTTCAAAACACAAACTTACGTATACTATCAGACAGCAAATCCGTACTACAAGCACTAGACAGTGATAAATGTACCTCTGCTCTAATAGACGAATGTCATCGCAGCATCACAGAGGTGTGCAATGACAAAAATAAGGTAACATTACAGTGGATAAAGGGACACAGTGGCTCGAGAGGCAATGATGCAGCGGACGAACTGGCCCGTAAAGGATCAGAGACATCAACATGCGGACCAGAGCCAATAATACCCCTACCACAATCTTACATATACAATACAATAAACCAATATTCAATATACCAACACCAAAAATACTGGGAAGACATAGGAACGTGTAGACAGACGAAAGAAATTCTTCCGAATAGGAACCACAAACTCACCACAATCTTACTGAGAATCCACAGGAACCAACTACGCAAAATAGTAGGAATAATAACGGGACATAATACCCTGAACAAACACCTTTTCAATTTAGGGATAACAGATAGCCCTCTATGCAGGGCATGCATGGAAGCAGAAGAAACCACCAAACATATTCTACTAGATTGCAAACAGGTAGAAGTATACAGGACGAAGTACCTAGGATCCCCAAGTACCGTACACGACGCCACAAGCAACATTAAAGCTTTGATAAGGTTTGTCGAGGAGTTGGGGTGGTTGGAGTAGCGCTACCCCCTTTTCACGCAAAATAGGCACGTTTGGATGTCGACTTGCGGAAAATGCCCAGCGCAACTAACTAACTAACTAACACCTCGACAACCCTAGGTCACTGTCGTATGTCATTGTGACGGCAATGCACCGGTTTTGCTGAAAAATCTACGATAAGGATCACTGCTCTACAGGGCTAGCATACTTCCCGCGAATTCGCTTGTCGCGTGAGTCAGCATCTCCTGTCTTGCTCGCACGGTATTGAAACGAAAATTGCAGGTAGTATTTCTCGCGCTACAAAGAGTCGCGTGTCAAAGTTATGCTAGACTTTATGCTCCTAACAATAGGGTCGTGTTCAGATATTTTTATTCTCGCAAGTGTGTAGATGTAAATGAACTCGACTGCACATACACACGTCGAATTACTTGTCTTTTGAAATAAGGGGATGCCGATGATATCAGATTTTTCTACCTCGTTTTTAGGGTTCCGTACCTCAATCAGAAAGAACGGAACCCTTATAGGATCACTTTGTTGTCCGTCCGTCTATCTGTCTGTCAAGACCCTTTATCTCGAGAACGCGTGGAGGTATCGAGTTGAAATTAAAACCATATACCTGAGTATCCCTAGACCCGACCCGTAGACCGGAGTCTACGGTCCCTTGAAGCTGTGAAAAAATCAAACTTCTACGTTAACGTGAATAAAGATACGGATTTATGTCGCAAAAAACATACATTTCGACACTCTCAGGGAATCAAAATAAATGGGTACTACCCGATGGCCTAGAACTATAAATACCTATGGCAAGTAATATCGTCACATACTACAAATACTTATAAAAATCTGAAAACTATACATTTGTGATAAAATCATAAAAATATAATCCTTATAACCTTAAACATCATATTTGGAGAACTCGGTTGCGTTAAGTTAACTCAACCAGAGCAATTAAGATGGGATAAGTGAAACTTTGTACGGAACCCTCGGTGCGCGAGCCAGACTCGCACTTAGCCGGTTTTTATTTACTTTTTAGATTGTTTCTCCGTGGTCGGGTTTCAGTTTTTTACACTAAAATTTCTTTGTCGAAATTCTTATTAAATTTAATGGGATTTCAAACTATATCTAACTAAAATAGAAGTCCAGAATTTCCAAGAACTCCACTCTTCATCACATAATGTGTCAAGATATCGCCACTTCATTCTGAATAAAAATATAATTATATTCACGGTTATTCAGGTCGTGTTTATTGTGTTTGCAGTAATTTAAAATGCTTAGAACTATCATATAGGGGAAGATTGGCACCATTCGTACACTTTTTACATTACGTTTTTTGTAATTTTTATTTTTAAAGATAGATTCGTCCATCGGCCGCTATAATATAGCAGATACATTTAGCTTCCTAATTAAAAAGTTAGAAGTCGCCTACTTTTACAACAAACGAGTAGATCGACTTTTAGTAGAAGCTGTCAAATGTCCGAATCTACCCCACTGAAGGGGCACATTCGTACATGGGTCGGGGAACATTCAGACAGTATGAGATAACTTCGTACATGTTAAATAAAACAGCAATAATAATATCAAAAATAGTTTTAATGGTCTTTAAAAACAAGTCAATACCCGCCAACACCATTGGCGGATATTTCCGATTCAATTCTTTGGCATAATCATATGACAGCTTTCTGACTTTTGAGCCCGCAATGCATTTTCGAAAATTTTCAATATATTCGATCAATTGTGACTCTATTTCTTTAGAAAACTCTTTTTTCGTATAATTCCACACTATTTTTGCTAATTTTCTGAAATAAAAAGCAACATGTTAATAGGGGTACATGCATGACGTATACGAATGTGCCCCAGGTGTAGGCGTACGAAACGAACCATGTCCCGAAGGTCAAAAATAAAATATTGGTAACTACACAAAATTCATGAAGAGAAATACACAAAATATGTACTTTATCATGGAAATGATAGTATTTACTTACCGTTGATCAACAAAGTTTTCTGATTTACCGCTTCACTTAAGCAGGATACATCCGAGAATATCGACGAAAAATTTACTTAAAGTGTGCGAAAATAAATAACGCCCTCTCGTGTCGCTCTTGGTAACCGCACTGACAGCTAACTTCGTGGTCCACCGGACGCCGTCAGCGCCTACCCACACACACAAACCCGTAATAAATATATTGTCCTGATGAGCTGTAATAGTGACTGTATGAAGCTGCCCCGTGTACGAATGGTGCCAATCTTCCCCTACTAATAAGACAAAAGTTAGTAAAAGTAGTAAAAGTTGATATATTTTATTTGTTATTGGTAAAACATGTACAGTAAATACTTATTACAATCTAAGTTTAAATACATTTATTCGTGACGTGACCATAGAACATAATTACAAATAGTGTCAAAAATTATAAATTAAATAAAACAATAAGAAACTATACTACTATGGCTGTGCCTGTGCACATGGCACATATATATGGCTGTGTGTGTGGCGGTGCTGTGGCTGTGTTTTTTTTTTTTTTTTTTAGTTTTAATTATATCGTAAATTATCTCCGGTATCTGCCCATTAAGCTCAGGCCGAAGTGTCGCATTTTGGACGTGGTACGCTTCTCCCGGCCTGCTTTGGCGTCCTCCTTGAAGAGCAGCCATTCCCTCTTCGTGGTCTTGTCACCGGGACCCCATGATGGATTGGTACGGAACGCTTGCTTGAACGTCTGTAGACAGAAGATATTTATGTTATATAAAAAGAATCTAGAAATTCCTCCGCAATTTTTCCAAGATATATGGACTGTTCTGTGTATAATGAGGTAGAATAGATAGGACACTACTAACAGTACAAAATATTAAAAGTAAAGTAAACAAGTAGTCAAAAGTTCGTTAATATTTAAAATTTTGTTTGCGAATCAGTACCCGAGTCTAAAACAAAAATCTAACTCTAGACTACCTACTAATTGTTGCTTTCATGACACTTTCAGAAAGTATTTTCAAGATTGAAATACAGGGTGTTTGGTACATCGTTAGCCAAATTAAAATGGGGGATAGAAGGGGTCATTTGCTACCTACTACGGTCCCTAAAAAAAAACTTAGGCTCACGGACTTTTTTATGACATGTTTTTTATTTTATTTTTTGGAAAATCCTCACCGTCTCATTTAAACTTAAATTACAAAAAAGATTTAGTCCTTAGACCTGAAATTTTTATTTTATTGCAAGGTGTAATGTTGTAGGTACCTAAAATTCAAAATTACCAACAAGTCGGGTCTAGTTATTTTTTTATTGACCCAGTAACTTTTTCGAGACGTGAATATCAATAAAACTGAAACTTTGATTATCTTTAAAAAAAACTACAAAAAACCATGCTCTTGAAATTGTTTAAAAAACATCTCTTGTCTGTTCTCTTTCTAATGATGTACAATAATGCCATACAAACCTTACACAACTTCATAAATTCGACAATTTTGTGCAATAACGGATTCGGTTCAGGGGACAGATTACTTAAATAAGAAAACTGAAATTACTTACTTCGAAGATGTTCCCAGTACGTTTCTTGTGCATTGTCAGGACGATGAAAAGAGGAACAAATGCGATTCCGATGAGAAGCATAGCATATCCGGACACTGAAAGATTTATAACACATTATTTTTCACCTCACTCGCTCGGAAAACCTCCGTTTATAGGGCGAAATCTGCGTGCAAAAGTCTATTTTATCCGCTAGCGTGCAAAAGTCATTTGAATTTCGAACATGACAATTTTGATTCTCTGTGGTGCATGTAACTTTTTTATATTTAAGACTCCTTCAAACGCACGCTAATAAAAGGCGATCTGGTCTGGCCGGCTAAAATCATATGTACGTTTGAATACTTCTTTTAAAAAAAAAATACACCTACAATATCACGTCCAGAAACCTGGTTTGTGGTTACAGATTTATAAGTTTTTATTTTTTCTACACTTTATTTTATGTTGAATATATTTATATATATTAATAGTAAGTAGTATTTCAGTTTCATTTACATATTTTGACTAGTAAATATAATAAATACATCACAAATTTTAATATTTATTTGTTATAAAAGTTGGAACATAAGAGTGTAATTTCTGAACGCACCCGAGAAAAAATAAATAATTAAAAAGTTGGAAGTTTTCACAATTCACGTAAACAACGTAAATTGGTTCTGTGGAGAATACATACTGGGACTTCCGGTTCGTGTCCCAAGATGGCCGCATGCGTTTAAGTTTAGTTGTTCATTATTTATTCATTTTAGTTGTTCAATGTGTAGTATTGATAGCGTATTGTGCAGTGATCTAACGTATGAGTGAATAGCTAATGAAGAATTCAACTTGAAGCGTTCATAGCCCTTCCTGGGTCAAGGCCCGATAGTCCGCGTGGTTTTTTGTAAATCGCTATCACTTTACAAAAAGCACGATTTTTTCAACTCACCGTACAACGTGGTATCAATCCTCTATCTAGTCGCCTAGTGCGATTGGCAACGAGACATTGGCAGTAATGGTCGCTTAACTGTGACCGGTTGCCATTTTTTAAAAAAATCGAATAGAATAGAATAGAATACATACTGTTGTCTTACTTCATAGAAATATGGAAAAGAAGAAAGTTAAGCCCCATTTGGAGTATTTATTCAATGCTAAAAGCCTGCATTAAAACGAAAAAGGATTTGTTATAAATATTTGGAGACGATAAGTAATTTACCGAAACTATTGGCGTTTTTAAAGAAGATAAAGCCGAAATAATCTTGTGCGGATCCCATCGTCCAATAACTTCCAAAGCAAGTGTTATGAAAAATACTTCCGAGTGGCCAACTAATCCTTCCCAGAATGCCATTCTCCCACATTCACAACGAATGTGTCAAGTAGTTTCAAATACAAATATAATATAACAGTGCTTAAGAAAAACTCAACGATAAAATATACACGACGATAATACTTACGGCCATATTTTTAATATGTCTGCTTCTCTCGTATTAATTTGGTTTGGATTTGAGTGTGTTAATGTTTTAAATTTGATGTGTTAAATAGAAGGCAAAATTAAATATGATTATTTTTATGTTTTAATTGTTTTTCTTGAACTTCCATTTTCCTCGCTGGTAGTGAGGTGAAAAGTTGTGTGTTCCGCATGGCTGCAAAATTATTTAGCTTCTCGTGTCTTGAAAGCTTCGCTACGCTCAGCTTTCAATTTCAACACTCGCGCCAAATAACAACTTTGCAGCCTTGCATAACAAATAACTATTTTATAGTGATCAATCATATAAAATTGTTTGTCGCTCAGGCTTATGCTTATCTGATAAAATAGAACAATATATCAAAATATCAAATAATAGCCCCATCTAGATTGATTTCAACCTGACCACACCTGACCGTGTGCTACACTTTATTTCGATGGGTTTACAGTGTGTCCTGGGACAAGTGCAAATAGGTAACTATCAACCCATAAGCGCATTCTACACTCACTATATTATTCTTAAATAGCTCACAATAAATTGTAAAGTTATTTATCTTGTGATTTTTATTTCAATGTGTAACAATTATTTTTTTTGTAATTGTACAAAAGTATCAACTACACAAAGATGACATATACGTAAGTTTTATAAGTAATATAATTTATTATATTGATTTGACAGCGGAGGCAGGAAAATAAATCAATACCATAAATTAGACTGAACTGTTTGTTAAACAATTTTTGTATTTTAAACAAAGCGTATAACGCCTAAAACATGAAGCTTTTCAAGACAAACTATTACCATATCCAGCTGTGGGGTAGGGTTCACCGCCAAAGAGCAGTGTGTCGAAGGACACGAGCGCGTAGATGAAGACAATCAACATCATAGCTGGGGTGATGACGCCCCAACACCAGCGCCAGTATATGCTCGTGCGGATGCCCAGCATGAACTCAATGTCCAGGCAAACGTTTTCCAGGCCTATTGAACATCAATAGTTAAAAAAATAACGAATGTTACGTCTTCTTGATTGGATTTCATATTCTGCAGAAACGGTTTTCTTTGTCAATATCAAACATTACTTTGTGCGGATATCCTGCTACATCGGCTTTGTAAGTTCATTTTGTTGTAAGGTTATCAAACCGTTCACTATCATTAACACTTACTATTAGCAACACGTATGTTTGCATTTCTAAAGTTAGTCGTAAGTAGTGTCACTAACACCGCGGTAATTGTTGTAAGGTCTGTGCAAAATGGGATCTACAGGCAAAAACGGTAGGAGGTTAGGTTAGGTTAGTAGGGTTCATGAATTGAATTTAAAATTTCTGTGACGTTTATAACAAAATAGAGTAGGTACTGACAATAGGATAATCTATTCCTTATTTAATTGTTGTTTTATTCTCTTTACTACACTAATTATTATCGGAAATCTCAATACACTCCGTGGTCACGATTCCAGCGCGTGTTTCTTATCTTCACCATACTCGTACATATTTAATTAAGAATGGATAGAAATGTGTGCGAATATTTATCACCTTTCAGAAATTACCGATTCACTTTATTATGATAATTTCTATGGTGTCTGGAGATAAGAAAACAATCTTGCTATCTAGGAATAATACAAAATAACTATAATTGGCAAATTATCGCTAAAAACTCTTTCAGCGAAAACATTTCTGTCGGTAATTTTCAGTACTGCAGTAGAAATGTGAAAGGGACAAAGTTTTTCTTTAATATTTTCTATTATCTTGGTCATGTGCGAGCTGCGAAATTTGTAGATATTACCGGGTGTAATAAATTTACACATAGATTCTACTCATTAAACAACATTTAAAATGTTTAGCTACTTTTAAAAATAACCTGTAACTATTATTAAATAACTGAGATGCACTGTAGTGCGAAATATTTGATAATTAGTAGCGTGACAGCCAGTATCAGTGAGCGCAATTTAAAGGTTGATGACGTACATTAAAATTATTATTTAGGGCTAAAACATGACTACAAGATACGAAATCGCATCATGGTACGACACGACATAGTAGAGTTCATTTACATCTACACACTTACGAGAACATAAATATCTGAACTGAACACGATTTTATGCTCCTGACTATAGGCAGTAGTAGGGATTCGCCGATACTACGATACGGGGCGGACGGGCCTGATGGGCGGCATCCAGGGCGGATTTGGCGGACCACCAAACCTAAAAAAAAAAAAAAAAAAAAAAAAAAAAAAAAAAAAAAAAAAAAAAAAAAAAATAGCCCCCTACTTAGAGCGTTTGGAATAGGTCCCAGTACGCTCAGACAGCTCTGTCAGGACTTACAGAACGCCCTACGCTAACAATGCAACACCTTCCCCGACCCATCGACCCTTTTCTATTGTCTACCCGAGCTCGGGTTTTATTGCCCTCTCGGACGCCGAGCTCACTTTTATTACGGTCTACTATTGTTTCCCTCTTTTATATTTCTCTTTGGCTTCAACTGCCTACAACTTCCTTTGCAAACGGTATACATCTTTTAAGAACATTCTTTAGGTAAAGCTGGACAAATACCTAAACATCTCATACCTAAACTATCAGACTAGGTCCGCCACCTTGGTTCTTATTGGAATCGCTGTTTCAACCCAGCCTGTCTCACATCGTCTCTTTACTCCAAGGTTTCTTACTACGTGATGTGTGCTACGGTGTACGTATCACTAATCTAAGCTAACCTATGCTAGATCACAATTCTAACCTAACCTAACCTAAGCTACAGGACTACGCCCAGCTAACGCAGGATACGTTACCTGACTACTTAACTTCAGGTAGCCTTACTTCAAAGTATGTATTTTGTTACTCACTACATATGCTGCATTTCGAACGTTGTTCTATTTATATATTTTATCTTGTTCAACTTAACATTACTTCTAACTTAACTATCACCTAACTTCGAAAACTTAATTTTGAAGAACTGCTTTATTTACTTACCTACTTAAAACTAGCTACGAGCACAGTACAGTTGTTTTGGTCTTAAGAACGCTGTTCTAACCTAACCTAACCTTGCATAAATTTGAGTACGTACTCAATGTTACTTTCATCTCTTTTTTGTAATAACCGACTTCAAAAAGGAGGAAGTTCTATGTAAAAATATTGCCTGTAGCATAAGGATAATACGAATCTAATCTTACAATAGTAATGCGGTATTTTATACAGTAATAACTGCTTCAAAACTATACTAACTTATTTAAGCTGTAAGTTAAAAATACGAGTTCTAGTTTTGCATATTTATTTATTTCGTCAAATATTATGTTCTTGAATAGATGCTTAAGAAAATACCTGAATAAACTTTGTAACTTGTACTAACGTGTATTTGTAGTAGGCTGAACTAAACTCGTTGATTTTTTAATTTGTTTGTTGGGTAAATATTGTTTGTAAAGATTTATGACAGGTTTCTTCTCCGAATCATCAAAAGATTCGAAAGTCTATTATAAATTTTATTACTGTTTGTTGGTGGCTGTTGGGCGCGGTACAAACTAGTCGAAACGTGATTTTAACGGTAATCTATTGTCACATCCTTATAAAAGCCGATGGACAGTGACGATCTATAAGTATTCAGAACCGAGTCGTGCTTGTTACCAGAGCTCTCTCAGTGTACAGTGACATAGTGTTGAATCGTGCTACAGTGCTTATAAAAAATGGCAAATGTAAGTATGTACTATTTTTTATAAAATATGTATGTAGTATTTTTATGTACTATTTGTTTAACAGTGTTTTTTTTTTCTGTAACTTGTGTTCATCGTGTTACTTGTTAAGTGTGTTAATCGGATGTATAACTTATTGTTGAATATTGTTACAGTTCACGGAAAACACTTTCAAGAATTTTTATTACCCTGAACATGAACATGATGATTCAGGGAGTGATGAAGAAGGCACACTCGGTTTTAAAGTGAAACAAGCCATAGCGAAGAAACGTCCTGCAAATAGTATCGAGAGTTTCTTTGAAAAACCGCAGAAAAAAGTGAAACCAGTGAAGAGATCTTCCAGTGTGTCGCAAAGTTCCCATACCGGTGTTGCTTACCTATCTTCGGGTAAAGACGATGCTGCGTATGCATCACACCTTATTAAAATAGAAATATACGATCTTGAAAAAGTTAGGAACATCGCACCAGAAGAGCACTGGAAGCACGCCGATGTGAGATTAAAATCTTACATCTCAACTGAGCAAGATCCACAGCTTGAGACTGTCCGTGATGTTATATACAACATGACGAAAGACATAGCTTCGAAGGACACGTGCGTGAAATATTTTATAAACAATACGAAAAAGTAAACTAAGTGTTTGTGTAGTTTTAATACTAGGTTAAAACTGTATTTATTATATAAGACATTAGATAATATTTTATAACATACCCTTGTGTACTACTAGTATTATATATTTCTTACTGCTTAAACAACAACTTTTTGTTATTCAAAATTGTTAAGACTCGTTTTATAACCACATGTTGTAATTTGTTTTGTAGCCTAATCATATTGATCTATTTCCCTTTGCAAATGTATAAAACTCTCCACCCTTTAATATAAAATCACTAAGCTACGTTTGTTATTTTAAGGAAAAAATTTGTTGTAATGTAAACACTATTTTCTTAGACACATCTCACGATGGACTGTTTAAGCTGTGATGTTTACGATTCCGAGCTCGTCAGGCTATGCGAAGAAATTGAAAGTGATCAAGAAATGTATGAGATCGGGGAATTACTAAGCCAGCTGCATAGTCAAGGGTGAGTACTCTTGTTCCAACCTGTTATATTGTTTATTGATATTGTACTTGTATATTTAGACATGCAATTTAAACAGTTTATTCTTGTTCAAACTTGTACAAAACCATTGACCAGTGTCATTGAGTTGTTGCCTTTTTATGGCTCAGTTTCATTGTTCTCTGTTGGGTGGGGATCCTGGAAGGTTCTTTATAAGCGACGTCTCTGGTGTAGAAATCATTCATTATTCCAGTTACTGTGTTTGTGCTAGTACTGTGTCTGTGTATTGTACAAAATACTGTTTTAAAAATGGTGCTTGGATACTTTCATATGGGAACTAGTTTAACCCACGACAAAATTGCAGTTTTAAGCAAAGGATTCATTTTAAAAGTATTTCATAGAAACATAAGATTGTGGTATATTGACAATCAATTACCTCAGGCGCTTTTGGAAGATGAAGATATTATACCCTATTACACACCATGTGATGGGCATATCAATAAGTCGATGCATAACTTGTCATCAGATGTCATTGATGGGGTTTTAACAATGCAGGCATATTGCCAGCAATGTCGAAAAAACTTAAGTTAGTATAATGATAATAATTTAATCATTGTTTTGAAGTTTTAAATCTTGTATTAAATACTAACGTTTCACTTTTTCTATTACAGATCTAACCAAGTGGGACGGGGGAGAAAAAGGACAGCTACAAGTACGGGTGCAGAAGTACCAGTGAAGAGAAACTACCCTTCCAACAGTCGTGATATGTCTACATCCTCAAGCGAAGAACCATTATCCGATGTCAATGTAAGTACAAAAAATAATTCTGAAATTGAATGTTCGGTGTGTAAAAAGTTCGTGTCAAAAAGATATTTTGGTAACCATTTAAATAGTAATATTCACAAAAATAATGTGTTGAGATCCGATAGTGAATATGTTAATGTCCAATTAATTGAAAATGCATTCAAAAACAGAGTCGCTACTTACAGAATATTATTTAATGAAATGGATCACCAACCTCTTGATCCCGAAACTATTTTACAAAAACACAAGGATAAGATCTTTACATTATTAGATCGTTCACTTAACAAACATCACGCTTTAAAAGTAAATTTTATTCTTAATGCAAATTTTACACAAGATACCAAACAATTAAATAATACATTTGATTTCCAATTAAGTAATAGTATTGTTGATATCAGCACTGATAAAGCTGCTGTTTTTACGTCCCTAGTAAATGAAATTGTGATAAGGTTGTCAAACTTTGAAAGAAAAGATAGTGGGTGGAGTTTAGTAACATTTAATCATATCGATCTCAATATTAACAAATATAATCCATTACGCGGCTCTTCTTTTATCGAATTACCTCGTGATATAAAGAATAAAAAAGCGGTTATTAATGTAAAAAACAATGACCATGAGTGTTTTCGATGGGCTGTATTGTCTGGTTTATACGAACCCAAAAGTCATTCAAATATGGTCAGTTCATACATATTACATAAGAATAAATTGAACTTTGAAAATTTAACTTTTCCATTTAAATTGGGAGATATCCATAAATTTGAAAAAAATAATGATATTAGCATTAATGTATTTGGTCTCGAGTACAACTCTCAAAACAAGAAACACGATGTTATAGGCCCACTACATTTAACTAAATTAAAAAAGTCTAATCACTTAAACTTGTTGTACATAACTAAAGATAACCAAGGACATTATTGTTTTATCAAAAATTTATCGAGGTTAGTGTCTAAGCAATTGTCAAATGCACAACATGCTGTTCATATTTGCGATGGTTGCTTAATTAAATTTACATCACACGAGAGACTAAACCAACATCAAAAAAACGACTGCTTCCACGTATGCACAAACTTACCATCCGAAAAAGAAGACACAAGAAATTGGTTTAACGAATATGTTCCATCGAATCAAGTTACTTTTAATAATTATGAACGACAATTAAGAGTACCTTTTGTTGTATACGCTGATTTTGAGGCATTTTTAAATCCAATTCAATCCTGTTCTAACAACCCCAGTACATCTTCTACTACCAATATTCAAAAACATGAAGTTTATAGCTTCGGTTACTATATTAAGTGTTCTTATAATGACAAGTTATCTGTGTACAGAACATATACAGGTGAAGACTGTGCAAAAACATTTATGAAAGTCATAAAAGAAGATTTAGAAACTATTTGTAAAAGTAATGCGTTTGCTAAAACTTCTTTCCCTCTAACAGATGCTAATAAGGTAGACATTATGCAAAGCCATGCTTGTTATATTTGTGATAGAAATTTGAATGATGACTCAACCGTTTCTTATAATTATCATACTGGACTTTACGAAGGCGTTGCACATAAATTTTGTTCTGAAAAATACAAACCACCCAATTTTGTACCTGTATTTTTCCATAATTTGAGCAATTACGATAGTCATTTTATTGTACATGGACTTGGTCTTGAAGATGGTGACATAGAACTAATCCCACAAAATAAAGAAAAGTATATTTCGTTTTCTAAGTCTTTACAAGTGAATAATCGTGTTGTAAAATTGAGATTTGTCGATTCTCTTAAATTTATGTCGAGTAGCTTGGATAAATTAGCTAAAAACTTGACTACTGACCAATTTTACGAATTGAAATTGAACTTTCCTCGTGAAGAAGACTTTAAACGTCTAATACGGAAGGGTGTCTATCCATATGAGTACATGACTTCGTATGATTCACTGAAATTAACTTCGCTTCCTACACAGGATCAATTCTATAGTTCTCTTACTGACAGTCACATTTCCGAAAACGATTTCCTACATGCTCAAGATATTTGGTCTCATTTCCAATGCAAAAATATGGGGGATTATTCCAATCTTTATCTGAAAACAGATGTTTTATTACTAACTGACATATTTGAAAATTTTAGAAATGTGTGTCTTAAGACATATGGTTTAGATCCCGCCCATTATTATACCGCGCCTGGAATTTCCTTTGATTCGATGTTGAGGACTACCAAAATAAGTTTAGAACTTTTAACAGATGTCGACAAAATAGCTTTTATAGCGAAAAACATTCGAGGAGGGATTTCCCAATGTAACAACAGACATGCAAAAGCAAATAATACATTTATGGAAGACTATGATCCAAATATTCCTTCATCTTTTCTCATGTACTTAGACGCAAATAATCTCTATGGGTGGGCTATGTCACAATGTCTTCCGTCTGGCAAATTTGAATGGGTAAATAAAGATACCGATTTCAATGTTTCAGACGATGCCGAATATGGGTTTATATTAGAAGTTGATCTAGAGTACCCCAAGGAATTACATGACTCTCATTCAGATTTGCCGTTCTGTCCAGAAAATGTATGTCTAGGTGATTCTAAAGAAAAAAAATTGATTCCCAATTTAAACAATAAATATAATTATGTATTACATTACAGAAATCTTAAACAATGTTTAAAAAATGGGTTGCGTTTAGTGAAAATCCATCGTGTGTTGAAGTTCAAACAATCTACTTGGTTAAAAAGTTACATAGATTTGAATACCCGAATGCGTTCGCTGGCGACATCTGATTTTGAAAAAGATTTCTTTAAACTTATGAATAATTCTGTTTTTGGTAAAACAATGGAAAATGTCACGAAACGTGTGAATGTTAAATTATTAAGTCACTGGGAAAATCGCGGAAAATCCCAAGGGGTACAGTCCTTAATATCTAAACCTGAATTTCATAGTTTATCAATATTTTCTGAGAATTTAGCTGCTGTGCAATTGAAAAAAACAAAAATCTTTTATAACAAACCAATTTACCTTGGATTCTGCATTTTAGATCTATCGAAAACTTTAATGTACGAATTCCACTACAATTATATGAAATACAAATATACGGAAAATCTCAAGCTCCTTTACACGGATACTGATAGCTTAATATATGAAATAAACACTGCTAACTTTTATGAGGACATTAAATCTGACCTGAACTTGTATTATGATACCAACAATGCACTTAGAGCATAGACAAATGGAGATGTCATAACGTAAACTCTTCGAACAAATTTTTTCGCCAATTTTAGCGGGGGGCGAGGTAAACACGTACAGCACACCACCAAAAGACGAATAACTCAACAGACACAAATTTTGCTGTTGCGATAAACGCACACTACAGCAAAATTCAACACATCAAAAATGACATGCACACAGATACTCTTTTCACGTAACTGTGCAGCATACATAAGAAAAACATAGTGATGGGACACATATGAAGAATGAGTCAAATGATTTTAATGAATGAACTGAATTGTCTTATAGGTACTATTTATTGTGAAATTTGAAAACTGTAAATTCTGTATATTGAAGATGCTATCCAATAATAGTTATTTGTTATACAAGGGGGGAAAGTTGTATTTTACCCGCGAGTGTTTATTTGAAACACGAGCTAGCGAAAGGATCCTATGATTGACCACGAGCGAAGCGAGTGGTTCAAAATAGAATCCTGAGCGTAGCGAGTGTTTCAATACACGAGACGTAAAATAACTTTTCGCCCGTGTATAACACAAAACTTTTCACCTCACTACAGCGAGGAAAAAAGAATAAGGGTTTGTACTATATCTTTGAAAAATATCTGCAATAATCAACCAATTTGCCATTTATTAAAACTAAGGTCTAATTAGCTTTCATGTAGGTATTTTAAACGGGATTTTTCAGAAAATAAGCTCATGTCAAATTTTACTTCAGCTGCGTTGAAACGTCAAAACTCTTTCTCCACATGTGGATAAAAAGCGATTTTCTCAATAGATATCAAACAAACAGACTGGGCTTTCCGAGCTAGTGAGGTGAAAATATATTTGTTTCTATGTAGGTATATCTGTCTATATTTATTGTGTCCTTATCACTCTCGCATAACTAAACTGTGAAATAAAACTGTCGCCCGCGGTTGTTCCGGGCTTAAACAATCACGGACTTCTAAAACAAGTACACTCGACTTCATATTGTTGTTGCTAAAATGAAACCACTTCATTTTCACCATTTTGGAGCCGATAGCTATGTGCAAGTTGTGTGAGCGTCCATGGATCTAATATTAGAGATTCACAGATCGTCACAGATCAAAGAACCGTTTGCCTGAAATGACAATTTTAGTAGACGTTCACGCAGGATGCTTTGAATGGGCACTGAAAACAACTGTCATTCCCTATGGAATATTTAGTCCAACGTGCTTGTAGTTAAGAGGTCAGTGAATATAACCTTCAGGAAAAGAACGTACGCCTATCTAAAAATTAAGGTGATTATATGAAACCACATACAAAGTGATTTAAAGGTATGAGTAAATAATAAGTAAAGAGAAAACAATAAAACAAATTGTTATTAATTTAATTAGAATTACCACATATAAAATAAAATAAAATAAAGTTATAATTAAGTAAGTAAATAGATTCATCTATCTATCAGTCACAGACGTCCACTGCTGAACATAGGCCTCCCCAAGAATCATCACAACGATCGCTACGCTGCGCTTTCCTATACGTGGTCGCCACTCTAGCACTTTGCTGACCTAACGGCCATCAATTCTCCGGGCTACATGGCTTCGTCATTGCCACTTCAATCGTGCAGTCCTGTGAGCTATGCCGGTTACCTTGGTTCTTCTGCGGCATATCCTCATTTCTCATTCTATAAAAGAAAAGAAGAATACGGAAATAAGGAGGCAGCAGTGAAGATGGAAAGAATATGAAATAAAGTCTATAAATAATAGTATATGTATAACGCATATACTCATAGCCCAGCATTGAATGTTCCTTTTACCTAGATATACTTTTAGCAAACAATTATTTCATTTTCATGTTAAATTTCAACATCGTATGTCTAGAGAAAGGTAATATTTCTAATTCACCTTACAAGATTTAAAAATAGCATACATCTATACCTATTATTAAATTCAATCACTACATAGTATAGAACAAAGTCGCTTTTTGCTGTCTGCCTGTTTGTCTGTCTGTCCCTATGTATGCTTAGATCTTTAGAACTACGCAACGGATTTCGATGCAGTTTTTCTTAATAGATAGAGTGATTCAAGTGGAAGCTAGGTTTATAATATGTATAATACATGCATAATTTATCAGTTTTGCACCCGTGCGAAGCCGGGAGGGTCGCAAGTATCTAATAATACACTAACTATTAAACGAACTGCAGTGATCGAATGAATGAATGATTCATTCAAATGTTGAGTCGCGGTTTTGACTTTGTCACATCCCTCGCCCCTGTACCACCGTTTATGTTTACATTTTTCTGTCGTTTACGTATCGCAACGGTTTTTTTCTTGAAATGGAGATTGTACTTTAATACACATTTAATACTTCGTAAAAATACTTACCTGTGATAGGAAACGCGATCTTGTTACGTATTTGAGCTGTCAGATCGCCTTTTACAAGAAAATATCTGCACAATTCACCATTTTCAGAGAGAAGTGTCACGCGACACAGATCAATGCAAAATGGCGGTGAAGCGACTTCAAGTAGTTTTATATAACGTGCTTGACCAGTTGACCAGTTATTTTGCCGGAGGGGGTCGCCCGTCCATGGCATCTCCTGTCATTAAATACTCAAAGACAATGCATATGGTTTACCATTACTAAATAAAAAGAGGTTAGGTTTTTTTAAAGACGAAAATAATGGCAAAATTTTGAAAGAGTTTGTTGGTCTTAGATCAAAAATGTATGCCTTAGATGTTCAAAATAGTGGTATTATATCCAAAGCTAAAGGAATAAACAAGTGTGTTACCAAAAAATTAACCCTTAACGACTATAAAAGTTGTTTATTTGATAGAAATATACAACATGCTCAAATGTTACGATTCCGATCAATAAAGCATGTTTTATTTACGCAAAATGTCAATAAAATATCATTATCTTACAACGACACAAAACGATATTTATTGAAAAACACTTCGGATACTCTTGCGTGGGGTCATTATAGAATACCTCATAATTCTTAAAAAAAAAAAAAAAAATACACGGAACATTCAATTTTCATATTTATTTTTTGTACATAATATTGTATTTTAGGATGTTTTTTTTTTTATTTTTTAAGTTTTGGCAATAAAATTATTGGCGAAAAATATGTTTTTGTAAATTTTTATGTGATTTATCTAGAATAATATAAATATTAAAAAATATTTAGCAAAATTTTTGTTTTTTTTTTATTTGTTACCCCATTTTTTTTTTATTTAAAATTTATTTAAAAAGCTATGGTCTAGAAATTTTCTCATTTGAAGTCAATCCGTTAACATATGAACACACATATTTAAAAATTTATAATGATTCATTTTAACCACCCTTTCACTACAATAGTAGCGGGTCCAAGTGGGTGTGGTAAAACTCAGTTTGTTACCAATTTTTTAAACAATGCAAAAGAAGTATGTAATGTTGAATTTGATGAAATTATTTGGTGTTATGATGAAATGCAACCTTTGTACAATCTGGAAAATGTAAATTATAGCCAAGGAATACCAGATTTTTCTTTATTTGATGGAAAAAAGCCCAAGCTTCTCATAATTGATGACTTGATGAGAGAATCGGATGGACGAATCGTTGATATTTTTACAAAAGGAAGTCACCATAGAAACTTAAGTGTTTTTTATATTACTCAAAACATATTTCATCAAGGCAAAGGACAACGTGATATTTCATTGAATACCAGCTATATTGTATACTTCAAAAACCCGAGGGATAAAACACAAATTCGCTACTTGTCACGACAAGTTTATCCGGAGAACCCAAAATTTGTAGATGAAGCCTACAAAGATGCCACTAAAGATGCTCATGGTTACCTTATGATTGATCTGAAGCAAAATACCGATGACATATGTCGTTTTAAAACTAAAATATTTCCTTTTGATGGGCATTGTACCGTATATGTTCCCAAGAAAGGGTTTAAATACGACAAGAATCAACACGTTTTAATCAGTTCCAAATAATGCATCCAAGAGTACACACATATAAACATTTACTTGAAGCACTGCAGTTACTTAAACCAAAGTATCGCACAGCGTTGCTAAAATCTTGTGAAGATGAAGAAATCTATATATATATTACGCGAGGCCGATTTTTGTACATCCCATCAGATCTACAGTTATGGTCCGATTTTGATAAATGATATGTCATTAGATTCGTCTCATGCTGGAGAGGTGCATAAAACTCTTGGAATTTTAATTTTTTCCTGAAAAGGTACTGAAAAATGGATTTGAAAAAACTACTGTGCGCTAACCACGTGACTTTGACCACGTGACCTGTGATCCCTATTTTGACATAAGATGACCAAATAATAATAAGCATGATTTGCTCACAAACCTGTAGTAAGTTGTTCAGCATGATGAAATATTATTTTTGAGTCGGCAACATAATATCCGCAACACTTAAAACATGTACGAATATACAAAAATAATTTTACAGTTTCTTGACAATGAATGACAGTAACCATATTCTGACAACTTTTAATGTCTTTTTTATTGGGGGCTATTATGTCAATGCTCTAAATTGCCAGGTTGTTTTTCTTTTTAAAATGTTAAAATGTATGGAAACTTTTTCGCATACCTGTTAAAAAGGTGGATAAAAAGCCGGTTAAGTGCGAGTTGGACTGGTGCTCGAAAGACTAGAAAACTGACCGTCATTCAAGAATAGATTATTTTATAGGCGAGTTTTACAATAAATCAAAGCAGAAAAAAATTAGTAAAACTAATTTACACGTCATTCAAATAGGTAAATTTATGATAGATTATTATAAATATGATTATATAAGTCCATCAAAAAAATAATTCCAAGGAAAATGGCATGAGTTATGGTAAATTAAATGGTATTTTACAAGAAAAAACTTAGTCCTTGCGCTTGCATGTCGACGGGATCGGAAATGTGGTCGAGTTGAGAATATGGACGACATGACAATGTGCCTAAGTTGGGAATGTATCTACATTGGTAATATGGATGAGTTGGTAAAATGGATGAGTTGGAAATGTGGACGAGTTGGGAATTGGAAGAGTTGGGAATGCGGATGAGTTGGTAAAATTGACAAGTTGGTAATATAGACGAGTTGGGAAAATGGACGAGTTGTTAATATGGGCGAGTTGTTAATTGGACGAGTTGTTAATTGGACGAGTTGTCAATGTAGACGTGTTGGGAATATGGACGAGTTGGGAATGTGGATGAGTTGGCAAAATGAATAAGTTGGGAACACGGACGACTGGGCAATGTGGACGAGTTGAGAATATGGACGAGTTGGGAATGTGGATGAGTTGGCAAAATGAACAAGTTGGGAACACGGACGAGTGGGCAATGTGGACGAGTTGAGAATATGGACGAGTTGGGAATGTGGATGAGTTGGCAAAATGAACAAGTTGGGAACACGGACGAGTGGGCAATGTGGACGAGTTGAGAATATGGACGAGTTGGCAATGAAGAAGACTTGGTAATACGGATGAGTTGGTGATATGGAAGATTTGGCAATAAAGGCGAGCTGATAATAAGGACAAGTTGGTATTGCAGACGAGTTGGGTGTATCGTCGAGTTGGGAATATGGGCGAGTTGGAAATGTGGATGAGTTGGCAATGTAGATGAGTTGGTAAAATTGACAAGTTGGGAACATGGACAAGTGGGCAATATGGACGAGTTTGCATTATGGACGAGTTCGCAGTGAAGACGAGTTGGTAATACGGACAAGTTGGCAATGAAGACGCCTTGGTAATACGGACGAGTTGGTGATATGGAAGATTTGGCAATAAAGAAGAGCTGATAATAAGGACAAGCTGTTATTGTAGACGAGTTGGGTGTATCGTCGAGTTGGGAATATGGACGAGTTGGAAATGTGGATGAGTTGGCAATGTGAATGAGTTGGTAAAATTGACAAGTTGGGAACATGGACAAGGGGGCAATGTGGACGAGTTCGTATTATGGACGAGTTGGCAATGAAGACGACTTGGTAATACGGACGAGTTATCAACGTGGACGAGTTGAGAATATGGACAAGTTGGAAATGTGGATGAGTTGGCAAAATGAACAAGTTGGGAATATGGACGAGTTTGCAATAAAGACGAGCTGATAATAAGGACGAGTTTGTATTGTAGACGAGTTGGGTGTATCGTCGAGTTGAGAATATGGACGAGTTAAAAATGTGGATGAGTTGGCAATGTGGACGACTTGGAATTGTGGACGAGTTGGGCATATGGACAAGTTGGAAATGTGGACGAGTTGTATTTGTGAACGAGTTAGCAATATGGACGAGTTAGCATTGTTGATGAGTTGGAAATGAAGACGAGTTGGGAATGTAGATGAGTTTGGTGTATCGACGAGTTGGTAATGTGGACGACTTGGCATTGTGGACGAGGTGGGAATATGGACGAGTTGGAAATGTGGACGAGTTGTATTTGTGGACGAGTTGGCATTGTGGACGAGCAAGTAATATGGACGCGTTGGCATTGTGGATGAGTTGGGAATATAAACGAGTTGGCAATGAAGATGAGTTGGTAATACGGACGAGTTGATAATATGGACGAGATTGGCAATAAAGACGAGTTAATAATAAGGACGAGTTGGTATTATAGACGAGTTGGGTGCATGGACGAGTTGGAAATGTGGACGAGTTAGCAATATATATGAGTTGGCATTGTGGATGAGTTGGGAATATGGATGAGTTGGGAATAAAGACGAGTTGGTAATATGAACGAGTTGGCAATGTTGATGAGTTGGGTGTATGGACGAGTGGGCAATGTGGACGATTTGGCATTGTGTACGAGTTGGGAATATGTACGAGTTGGGAATATGTACGAGTTGGGAATATGAACGAGTTGGAAATGTGGACGAATTTTATGTGGTGACGAGTTGGCATTGTGGACGAGTAAGCAACATGGACGCGTTGGAATTGTGGACGAGTTGGGAATATGGACGAGTTAGCAATATGTTCGAGTTGGCATTGTGGACGAATTGGGAATATGGACAAGTTGCTAATGGAGACGAATTGGTAATATAGACGAGGTAGCAATGCAGATAAGTTGGGTATATGAACGAGTTGGCAATGTGGACGTGTTGGGTGTGTGGACAAGTTGGCATTGTGACCCAGATGGGAATATAGACGAGCTGACATTGTGGACGAGTTGTATTTGTGGAATAATTAACATGTTACCCTAAAATGCGAAACTTGATGGTAGAAATAACCTACATATGATGCAAATTTAAAAAAAATCGACTCGCTCAAGAATAAATCATATTTGAATTAATGACGTCTGGCTGATCATTCTTATTCTTATTCAAAATAAAATTTGTCAAATTATGCTGTCACCACAACAAATAGATTTTTTAAGGCTTCCGTTTTTAACGACTATGGTAAGGAACCCTAAAATTAGGTTTATATTATAGACTTGAGAGTATAGATAGCATCTCCCTCACTCTTCTGTCAGACACTATTTCAATGAGAGGAAAGACACGAAAGTTTGAATTTGGAATTTGGGTATACGTAAGGCCTTCAGCTCTAAATTTATTGAATAAAATATATCTTATATTCTTTTCTCAAACATGTTTAGCTGTTTTATATATTGGATTTATTTTATTACACATATTTGACACATTCTTTTTTTTATGGTGGAGTATTGTCAGTCAGTAATTTATTTAGATTAGTAAGTAGGGTTTGATTAAGAGTTATACTGGCGTAAGAATTACAAACACAAACACAATGTGAAATTGTTATTGAATAAATGATTGATGATGATGACATGGCAGCACCCATATTAAGAAAATTTGCACGATCTATTGAATTTCATAAAAAAAAAAAGCATTGATAATAGTGGTTTTTCGTGTATTCTATAAACGTTTTTTATTATTTCTATTACATACAATTGAGTTTATGTAACATTTTTTACTATCAATATTTTGAAGTATTTACGATTATAAATGAATACATACACAGTTACGCACTCCATGATTTCCTTTTTAAAACCTGCGTAGTGAGTGACCAAATCTGTCGTTTCGATTCATGTGCTATTTCTGGAAATTGATAGAAATCGATCAAATCGATAAATGTATGTCCTGAAGAAAGGACAACAAATTAAAATTCTACCAATCTTATGTTCGGTCCTATGAAAATATGTCAATTATTTTTTTACGATTTGGGACTATTGTCATGAATTATATTTTTTCCTTAAATCGAATAATATGCATTTTATTTGTGAAACAGATCAGCAGATCACATGGCATTAATGCACAAGTTATTTTTACAAAAGAGTTGAAAAAGTTGTCACGATGAACCTGGCAGTTGGCTATCAGGCCTGGCTCTATCTAGCCTGGCATGTCTTAACGTTTTTGAAATATCATTTTAACGTGTTTTTTTACAGTATTTATTCTTCTTTCCCCAAAAACTTCTTATCGATAAAGTAGTTATTTTCTGTAACACTACCGGATTTCCATATTCTAGCGGCGGTTCGACGCCGCAACGGGTCTCTAGTTAATATTATTTGTGAGTGTATTTATAACGTTTTAAAAGGGAAAATACCACTGGAATCAAAAGATAAATCAAAACTAAACAAATATAAAGACACATTACGAAAACTAGTTTCGAAAGGGAAACACAAATTGAGGAAAACTGTTATTATTCAAAAAGGAGGTGCATTTCTACCTATTATATTAGGTGCAGTTTTAAGTGCCTTAGTAAGCTCCGTAACATAAAATAAAATGGAAAACACAAAAAAAATGTTGTTAGTTGAACCAGACTTTATTGAAAGACTCAAACGAAATGATAGCCAACCCGAAAATGTATCATCTCGCCTAGACGGAGAGATGCAAAAAATCCTGAAGAGTAAAATTAATGATCGTGAAAAGTGGGCATTATATTCTCAAGCACTACAACGATTTTTGCACTTTATTGAATCAGATCGAAAACCATTTAAAATACCAATAGTGATGGAGGGGTTTGATCAACTCAACGATGAAAGTAAGGATTTAAACTTAAAAGTAAACAAAAAGGAGGAGGATGAAAATTATGAATCAGTTGCAAATAAAACACTACCAGATGGTGATGTTTCTGCAGTTACTGCAGCTACACCGTCTGGTACAAAAAATCCAGAAACTGTACTATTCAGTCCATCTCGTATTATAGATAATTTACCAAAATCATATGAGAAAAAAACCAGAACATTATTGACTTGTATTGTGTCAAGCAGACCAAAAATATGGTGGAAAACAAATGGTGAAGTTGTAATAAACAATCGAACTATTCCAAACAGCAATATTCTCGATCTGGTAAGCGATACGGTTAGATCTCTTAAACGCCCTAAGCCAACAGGATGGGAAGAGTTTGCTTTATTTTTAAGAGATATAAAAGTTCCTACGTCTTGTATAGGTAATCCTACTAATCTAGAATTTATAAATAAACCTCAATCGAGTGAACCTCACGCATCATCTGCTCCATCAAGTGCTCGATCGTCATCGTCATTTAAAGACACAAGCGCCAGTACACCTCTTTCAAGTGTACTGCTCAAGGCAAACAAAAAGAAACTAGATTGGGAAAGATGGAGCCCTTATTAGACATTCATGCAATATACTACGATGTATCTAATCCAGCAGGCTACAGTAGTTTAAATAAATTAAGTAAACAAATGAAAGGACGAATGAACAAAGACGAAGTAAAGAACTGGTCACAATCTCAAGAAACGTACACACTGCATAAACCGGTTCAAAGGCGATTCACAAGAAATAGATACGTCTTATCTAACTTTAATGAACTCTGGCAAGCTGATCTGAGTGATATGGGTACTTACAGTCAATATAATGATGGATACAAATATATTCTGTGTGTTATTGATGTGTTCAGTAAATATGCTTTTGCGAGAGCTATGAAAAAGAAAGATGCCACAACCGTTATAAATTGTTTTGAAAGCATATTTACTGAAGCCAATTCTACTCCTCGTCACATCCAATCTGATAAAGGCACCGAATTTGTTTCAAAGGCAGCAAGGGATTACTTTAGGAGCAAAAACATTAACTACTATACTACTAACAATCCTGACATTAAAGCAAGTATAGTAGAAAGGTTTCAAAGAACTCTTAAAATGAAAATGTGGCGTTACTTTACTCATAAGAATACATACAAATATATAGATATTTTGCAAGAACTTCTTTATTCTTATAATCACAGTTATCATTCTAGTATTAAAATGCGCCCTATCGATGTAAATTTTGATAATATCATGACTGTTTGGTGTAATTTGTATAACAGAAAAAAGGATAGACAACTTACTTTGGAAATCACAAAACTAAATGTTGGTGATCATGTTAGAATTACTAAATATAAACATATATTTCAAAAGGGTTACGAAACTAATTGGAGTGACGAAATATTTAGAATTGATTCAATAATAAACCGCTTTCCACGAGTTGTGTATACGTTAAGAGATTTAGAAGGTGAGCCTATCGTTGGTACATTTTATTCTAAGGAATTACAAAAAGTGACTTATCTCCCCTCCATTGATTATAAAATAATACGCTCACGTGGGGTTGGTGCCAGAAAAGAAGTACTAGTGAAGTGGCGAGGTTATCCTAACAAATTTAATTCTTGGATACTCGCTTCAAGCTTAAAAAAAATATGAGTGAAAACAGCTTTTATATTACATTGTTAAGTAACAGTTCCTCGGACTACTATACCGATAATACGACTGCACACTTCTTAACAAAATTACCCAGGAGTATAAAGTTGGAAGGAGAATGGGTAGTTGGCTTAGTAGAATTTCAATACCCTTGTTCAATGTACAATGTTCAAGATCATGAAAATATGATTTATTTAAAAAAGAAAGTAGTGTCACCCACTGACAAGATAGCCAAAATTGTAGATATAAAAACTCATATACCAGCAACTACATATGACAACGTTGACCATTTTATTCAAGCTTTTAATGACAACCCACAACTGAAAAATAATGTAAAGTTTAGATATGATAATCTAACCAAAATGGTTGGGGTAGCAACAATTAATAACGATATAACTTCTCTTATAACAACCCCAATACTAAGTCTACAGTTAGGTTTTAAACCGAAAACAAATTTACGGCAAGTTTCATTTGGTAAAAATCCTGTTAATTTGTATTTGGGCTTACCATCACAATTATTTGTTTATACAGACATCATACAACCACAGGTAGTTGGTGATGTTATAACTACGTTGCTTAGAATAATACCATTAGATCCAACAGAATTCCATTATGGAGCATATAAAACACACATTTTCTCACCCGCTCATTATGTACCTGTTTTACGTAGAGAATTTGATACTATGGAAATAGATATAAGAACAACTACCGGTGCAAGAGTGCCATTTCAATTCGGAATTTCCTGTGTGAAACTACACTTTCAACGGCTAAGATGAATTATAACAGATCATCTCACTCTTGTCCCTACGATCATTATTATACCCATCAAGCTGGTTCTGGTATAGGAATTGTCTATAAAGGTGTTCCGTTTCAGCGAGGGCATGGGATTGGAAGTTTTTTGGGGGGACTGTTTAGGTCAGTAATTCCTTTGTTGTCTAGTGGTTTTAAAACTGTTGGAAAAGAAGCGTTAGATGCGGGGGTTGGTTTGTTATCTGATATGGTAAATTCACGCCCTATAGATAGTTCAGTTAGGTCTCGATTTAAAGAAGCTAGTGCTAACTTAAAAAGAAAAGCTGATGAAAAGATCGATTCTCTGATGTCGGGATCTGGGTATAAAATGTCAACTAAGAGACGGGAACCTCTCATTACCTTGAAAGCATCGCGCCGAAGAGGAGCTAAGAGAAATAAATATAGTGACGATATATTTTCAAAGTAAATCATGTCATTCCTACACAATCATTCGTGTGAATGTGCAAAATCTGAGTTAGATATATTTGCCCTGCCTTCGACACAGACAAGTATTGAGAGTGGACAGTGGGTTCATTATAAACCAATCTCATCTTTAAGTGATGATGGTCCTTTGAGTTTCAAGTCCCCGGTTCAGGTGATGACTACATTGACTTATCACATACATTATTACATATAAACGCCAAAATATTAAACCAGGATGGTACAAAGTTAAAGCCTGATACTCAAGTTGCCCCCGTTAATAATTGGTTGCACTCCCTTTTTAATCAACTTGACGTATATTTAAATCAAAAACTAATCTCGCCACCAAACAACACATATGCTTACCGTGCTTACATGGAAAATCTACTTAACTATGGACCAGCCGCTAAAAAAACTCACCTTACTTGTGGGTTATGGTATGAAGATACAGCACATTATATGGACACCGTTGACGCAAATAACAAAGGATTTCACAAAAGGATGGAATTTGTTACAGATAGTAAACAAGTTGAAATGATTGGACATTTACATGGTGATATGTTTAACCAAGAGAAGTTTCTAGTGAATGGTGTAGAAATGCGTGTTAAGTTAGTGCGATCAAAAGAATCGTTTAATCTTATTTGTCACCAAGATAAGAAATTTAAGGTACAAATAATGGACGCTAGTCTCATAATAAGAAGAGCTAGAATCAGTCCAAGTGTTTTGTTAGCTCATCAGAAAGTGCTAGCATCAACAACTGCAAAATACCCTATCACAAGAGCAGAAGTAAAGGTACTTACAATACCGTCAGGAATACAGGGTAAAACTTTAGATAACATATTTCTTGGACAAGTACCTAAAAGATGTATAATTGGTTTTGTATCAAATTCATCGTTTAATGGTAATTTTGCATTAAACCCTTTCAATTTTCAAAATTATAATATGAACTCTTTTAGTTTATTTGTAGATGGTCATGAAATTCCTTCTAGAACATTACAACCATCATTTAGTTCTGGTTTAATAGCATCAACATATCATACTCTATTTTCTGGGACTGGTATTCACTTCCACAATGAAGGTAATGCAATAAGCAGAACCGATTACGGGGAAGGTTACTGTTTGTTATGTTTCGATTTGACGCCTGACCTGTCAGCCAGTTCTACCTCACACTGGAACCTTGTAAGACACGGAAGTGTTCGGATAGAAGTTCGTTTTGATAATGCCTTGAGCACTACTATTAACTGTATTGTGTACGCTGAATTTGATAATGTTATTGAAATAAACAAAAATCGTGATGTATCTGTAGATTACAACAGTTAAAATAAATATAAATACAGTGAAATTAACAATTAATCTCATTTCTTCTTAATCTGTGTTTGTAACATCATCGATGAATGTATACATATTTTATTTATTATGGATACTAATGAAATTCAATATTGTATGAAAAAAATTAACCCTAGATTTAAATCAAATGTTTTTGCTGCTAACCGAATCCCTATTTGGGTTGCTCGTCCAGTTTTTATTGTAAGCAATTTGGACCCTGATTCGAAACCAGGTTCCCATTGGGTTGCAATGCATATTGATGCTAAAGGTGTAGGGGAATACTTTGACTCATTTGGTCGGAAACCTACTGGTTATCATAAGTTATTTTTGAATAGAAATGCAAAACGGTGGTTTTATAACCAAAGACCACTTCAAAATCATTTTACTTCAGTTTGTGGCGAATATTGTTTAGTTTATTTATATTTTAAGTATCAAGGAAAAACTATGAGCGATTTATTGAGTTTGTTTTCTGAGAATTCTCTTTGTAACGATTTAATTTTAAGAAATATGTTTAAGTCAATTTTTGTGAAATAAAACAATATATATATACTAAACTGATTTTTTTTATTTATAAATAATACCTTAATTATACCTTATTTACCTAAAAATAGTGATTACATTACAACAATTTTTTTCCTTAAAATAACAAACGTAGCTTAGTGATTTTATATTAAAGGGTGGAGAGTTTTATACATTTGCAAAGGGAAATAGATCAATATGATTAGGCTACAAAACAAATTACAACATGTGGTTATAAAACGAGTCTTAACAATTTTGAATAACAAAAAGTTGTTGTTTAAGCAGTAAGAAATATATAATACTAGTAGTACACAAGGGTATGTTATAAAATATTATCTAATGTCTTATATAATAAATACAGTTTTAACCTAGTATTAAAACTACACAAACACTTAGTTTACTTTTTCGTATTGTTTATAAAATATTTCACGCACGTGTCCTTCGAAGCTATGTCTTTCGTCATGTTGTATATAACATCACGGACAGTCTCAAGCTGTGGATCTTGCTCAGTTGAGATGTAAGATTTTAATCTCACATCGGCGTGCTTCCAGTGCTCTTCTGGTGCGATGTTCCTAACTTTTTCAAGATCGTATATTTCTATTTTAATAAGGTGTGATGCATACGCAGCATCGTCTTTACCCGAAGATAGGTAAGCAACACCGGTATGGGAACTTTGCGACACACTGGAAGATCTCTTCACTGGTTTCACTTTTTTCTGCGGTTTTTCAAAGAAACTCTCGATACTATTTGCAGGACGTTTCTTCGCTATGGCTTGTTTCACTTTAAAACCGAGTGTGCCTTCTTCATCACTCCCTGAATCATCATGTTCATGTTCAGGGTAATAAAAATTCTTGAAAGTGTTTTCCGTGAACTGTAACAATATTCAACAATAAGTTATACATCCGATTAACACACTTAACAAGTAACACGATGAACACAAGTTACAGAAAAAAAAAACACTGTTAAACAAATAGTACATAAAAATACTACATACATATTTTATAAAAAATAGTACATACTTACATTTGCCATTTTTTATAAGCACTGTAGCACGATTCAACACTATGTCACTGTACACTGAGAGAGCTCTGGTAACAAGCACGACTCGGTTCTGAATACTTATAGATCGTCACTGTCCATCGGCTTTTATAAGGATGTGACAATAGATTACCGTTAAAATCACGTTTCGACTAGTTTGTACCGCGCCCAACAGCCACCAACAAACAGTAATAAAATTTATAATAGACTTTCGAATCTTTTGATGATTCGGAGAAGAAACCTGTCATAAATCTTTACAAACAATATGGACCCAACAAACAAATTAAAAAATCAACGAGTTTAGTTCAGCCTACTACAAATACACGTTAGTACAAGTTACAAAGTTTATTCAGGTATTTTCTTAAGCATCTATTCAAGAACATAATATTTGACGAAATAAATAAATATGCAAAACTAGAACTCGTATTTTTAACTTACAGCTTAAATAAGTTAGTTTAGTTTTGAAGCAGTTATTACTGTATAAAATACCGCATTACTATTGTAAGATTAGATTCGTATTATCCTTATGCTACAGGCAATATTTTTACATAGAACTTCCTCCTTTTTGAAGTCGGTTATTACAAAAAAGAGATGAAAGTAACATTGAGTACGTACTCAAATTTATGCAAGGTTAGGTTAGGTTAGAACAGCGTTCTTAAGACCAAAACAACTGTACTGTGCTCGTAGCTAGTTTTAAGTAGGTAAGTAAATAAAGCAGTTCTTCAAAATTAAGTTTTCGAAGTTAGGTGATAGTTAAGTTAGAAGTAATGTTAAGTTGAACAAGATAAAATATATAAATAGAACAACGTTCGAAATGCAGCATATGTAGTGAGTAACAAAATACATACTTTGAAGTAAGGCTACCTGAAGTTAAGTAGTCAGGTAACGTATCCTGCGTTAGCTGGGCGTAGTCCTGTAGCTTAGGTTAGGTTAGGTTAGAATTGTGATCTAGCATAGGTTAGCTTAGATTAGTGATACGTACACCGTAGCACACATCACGTAGTAAGAAACCTTGGAGTAAAGAGACGATGTGAGACAGGCTGGGTTGAAACAGCGATTCCAATAAGAACCAAGGTGGCGGACCTAGTCTGATAGTTTAGGTATGAGATGTTTAGGTATTTGTCCAGCTTTACCTAAAGAATGTTCTTAAAAGATGTATACCGTTTGCAAAGGAAGTTGTAGGCAGTTGAAGCCAAAGAGAAATATAAAAGAGGGAAACAATAGTAGACCGTAATAAAAGTGAGCTCGGCGTCCGAGAGGGCAATAAAACCCGAGCTCGGGTAGACAATAGAAAAGGGTCGATGGGTCGGGGAAGGTGTTGCATTGTTAGCGTAGGGCGTTCTGTAAGTCCTGACAGAGCTGTCTGAGCGTACTGGGACCTATTTCAAACGCTCTAAGTAGGGGGCTATTTTTTTTTTTTTTTTATTTTTTTTTTTTTTTTTTTTTTTTTTTTTTTTTTAGGTTTGGTGGTCCGCCAAATCCGCCCTGGATGCCGCCCATCAGGCCCGTCCGCCCCGTATCGTAGTATCGGCGAATCCCTACTACTATAGGCTCGTGTTCAGATATTTTTGTTCTCGTAAGTGTGTAGATGTAAATAAACTCAACTGCACTGCACCATGATGCAACTGTCTTTTTTTTAAATTGTGAAACAAATGTTTTATTTGTGTTTTAATTTATTCCTCATATTACAAGCCTCATCCTGTAGATGATAGAGATTGATAACAAGTAAATTACAGCTAAGATACTTGTCTGTAATAAATAGCTATAGTTTGTAGGTATTGTTCCTAGTATTGTTAAATTCAGAAGCAGGTGTGTTTTTTACTATCTTTAAAATTAGGTCGCTTACCGTATATCCAAATAACACCGACGATTTCTGTGATACCAGAGAAGAGGACCAAAAATGTTCCGCCGAAATAATCCACAAGTTCCAAAATCCATTGGCCACCCTGAAAATAAGTTTGTAGTGAAATTTTTAGTGGGTGAATTACTTACACCGGAACACATACAAACTCTCTCAAATAAAAAAATAAACCGGCCAAGTGCGAGTCTGAAGGTGGTTTTCCACCGGCGAGGCGAGGCGGGGCGTGGATGGGCGAGAATAGAAATTAGTACGGCAAATTTTCAATCCCCGCCACGTGCATCTTCGGTGGAAATAGTAAGGAGAGGCGGGGATGTGCCGGGCTTGAATTGAAATATTTGTTTGTGTAAAAATGAACCTTATTACTTTTAATATAGGGTAGAAATTAAATCTGATTTTTCCACCGGCGAAGCGGGAAGACGTTAGGCGAGGCGAGGAGTGACGAGACGGGGTGGGAATTTAAATTTGTATTGCATTTTTTCAATCCCCTCCCAGCGCATCTTCGGTCGGTGGAAATAGTAGGAATAGGCGGGGATGTGCGTGACATGAATTGGAATATTTGTTGGTGTAAAAAAGAACCGTCTTGCTTTCGTCAGATTATAAATTAATTAACAGAAAAACCGCTTCACGCGTTCGATAGGCGTTTTGTTGTTCGTTACCGCTGCCGTTTACGTCTTGATTTTCTTTTTTAGGGTCCTTTCATCCATCCGTACTATTTCACACTCACGCTTAGTACTAATACTAAGCTGTAATTTGGCAGGTGTATAGTATGTTATTCACGGAAAAAATGTGGTAGAATATAATTTTCATCACACTTTCTTGTAAACAAAGGTTTACATGCTAGAAAAGCGGGCGGTAAGTCGTAAATTACGCCCTAGGGCGGTAAGTCGTACATTACGCCCTAGGGCGGTAAGTAATTTCTATCACACTTTAAGGGATTACATGCTAGAAACCCGGGCGGTAAATCGTATATTACGCCCTAGGGCGGTAAGTCGTATAATACGCCCTAGGGCGGTAAATAATTTTGGTATTGACTACTATTTATTACTTTTGTTTTATTCCCTCCAAAGTGTGATGAAAAACGTCGTACGTGACTGGTGGTAGAGGAATTCCAAACTCGTGTCATTAAAACCCTCTCCTTCGGCTTCGGGCTTCTAATAGTCTTTTGTAATTCCTTGTTTACCACCCTTGTTACGTAATGTACTATTATAAACAAACAAACGGTGAGTTCGTTTTCTTGAAAGCACTGAGATTATTTCTTGTTGCATTATCTTCATCCGATTCTTCTTCCATTAACATATTTAATAATACTAATTCACGAGACATGATACAGCAATCACGTGTGTATTTCACTGCGAACTTAACAGCACTACATCTACGTCCAAGCCTACAATCTACGGCGCGGCGGTCGCGCGATGACGTCAACCGTGAGCTCGGGTAGGCACGCGAGGGCTCGCGATAGCTATTAATGTCAATTTTTAGTGGAAAAGGGTTCTCAAAAAAGGAGATAACAAAAATTCATGCAACTACAGACCCATAACATTAATACCAATTTTATCGAAAATATATGAAAAAGCCATGTATATACGAATAGAACAGTACTTAGAAAAATATATCATTCTAAAAACAGAGCAAAATGGTTTCAGGAAAAAGAAATCCACTTCATTAGCTTGTTTTCACCTTAATGATAAAGTAACTAAATGCATAGACAAAGGTATACCAGTAGGAGTGTTATTCCTTGATATGTCGAAAGCATTTGGCACCGTATGTCATAAGCTACTTCTACAAAAATTATACAAGTACGGAATTCGTGGTCCGGCGTATTCTTGGATTGAAAGTTATGTATCTAACAGAGAACAATGTATCCAAATAAACAAAACGGTTAAACATGTAGTGACTTCGTTCAGTTCAAAATATAAAATTAACGCATATGGAGTCCCCCAAGGAAGCATTTTGGGACCTCTCTTGTTTCTACTCTATATTAATGATCTGCCTGACTCCATCCAACAAGATTGTATCCTATTTGCTGACGATACAACTATAATAGTTGAAGGTAGAAACACAGATAGGTTTGAGGATGAAATCAATGGAGCCCTAAGCAATGTTATCAATTGGCTTAACTGTAATCATCTACAAATCAATCTCAGTAAAACCAAACTTATGCAATTCAAGTCACATAAATCTAAGACACATCCATTAAAAGTTACGCACAACTCCGACACTATCGAAGAGGTAAACAATACTATTTTCCTCGGCATGAGCCTAGATACACATTGCAATTGGAAGGAGCACGTTGATACAGTCTGTAAAAAAGTTAACAAATTTGTATTTGCGCTATGGCGCATTAAACAGACTGTGTCACTACAAACTGCATTAACAACGTACCACGGCTATGTTATGTCGACCTTGAGATACGGAATCCTTTTGTGGGGAAATTCTGTGGACGCAAATCGCGCATTCTTGGCCCAAAAAAAAATGCATCAGGACCCTATGTGGAGTAAATAGACGCGAAACATGTAAACCGCTGTTCCAAAAACTCGGACTACTTCCACTGCCCTGTGTTTACATTTTCGAAGTAGCAAATTTTGTTAGAACACATCCTGAAATCTTCAGCTATAGTGATAAAGAAACCACTAGGGCGCACAGAAAACATCAGTTAGTCTTGATGGAAAATACTAAGTTAGTAATATGGAACAAAAGCTCTCATAACATGTGCATCAAAATCTATAATAAATTGCCATCATTACTAAAATCTTTAAATAATCAGCAATTTAAGACAACATTATTCAGAATATTATTAGAAAATTGTTTTTATGGCATTAATGAATTTTTGGAACATAAATTTTAATTCTAAGCATAGGTATTATTATTTAATGAACTAATAAGGATTTTGACATAAAAGATATTTTAATTTGAATTTAATAACTGTATTATTATTATTTTTATTTGAAATATCCTGTTGTAATTTTAAATTTAATTTTATGATTATTATGTTTAACTGTATTTAGCATTTTGATTTGTGCATTAATTTTAATCAGCTGACTTTTATCTTTGTTTTGTTGTGTATTATTTTCAAATGGATCTTGATTTTATTATGTTATTCGATTTTATATTAATTTTTATTTCAATGTTATATTAATTTTAATTTTATTTGATCCGTTTTCAATAGCTTCAAATCAATGAAAAGGCACAAGTGTTTTTTTGTTGCCATTTAAATTTTCACATGCCAATGCTCATGGGCTGAATATATTGGGAAGCTTTTGTTTGATTACTTTTATGGAACACCTGTAATATGTTTGTACCATATATTCGAGTGAATAAACTACATTCACATTCACTCAAAAGGGTTCAATTCTCGCCTCGCCGGTGGAAAACCACCTTGACTCGCGCACCGAGCGGGACCCTACAAACTTTCACTTATCCCATCTTAATTGACCTGGTTGAGTTAAGTTTGCACCTGAAATGTATGGCGCCACATACAAACGAGGTGCAAACTTAACGCAACCGAGTTCTCCAAATATGATGTTTGAAAAGGACTATTTCTTTATGATTTTATTACAAATGTATAGTTTTCAGATTTTATTTAATATTTACAAATATTACAAGTATGTGACGATCATCATCATTCATTCATCCATCATCAGCCAATTCTTGTCCACTGCTGGACATAGGCCTCTCCAACTGCACGCCAATGTAAGCGATCCTCGGCTACTCTCATCCAGCTCTTGCCAGCCACCCTGCACAGATCATCGCTCCACCTAGTCTGAGGGCGTCCCACACAAGAACACGTTTACCCCACCGGTTATCTTCGGCTAATATGGCCAGCCCACTGCCACTTCAAATTGCTAATACGGTGAGCTATGTCGGTAACTTTGGTTCTCTGACGGATCACTTCGTTCCGAATTCGATCCTTCAAAGAAACTCCGAGCATTGCCTTTTCCATAGCTCTCTGAGCGACTTTAAATTTGTGGACCAGCCCAACTGTGAGTATCCACGTCTCGGCGCCGTATGTCATTACGGGTAATAGGACGCACTGGTTGAAAACTTTCGTCTTCAGACATTGTGGAATTGGCGATGTTAAGACCCGACGAAGTTTGTCATATGCTGCCCAGCCCAGCCGTATTCTTCTATTAGCCTCTCTCTCGAAATTGTTTTTACTCAACTGCAATATTTGCCCAAAGCCCAACCTCGATAAAGCTGCCCTGTACCGCAATTGGTTCCGGACTAACATGTCCTCGGACGTACGTACGTAAGCGTACTCGGACGATGGAGTTATACTGGTACGAGGAGTGGCACTAGATGTGGTCAGAGACATAATGAGAAGAGGAGTGATGGAAATATTAGCATGGTGTAGGGATAGAGGACTGGACCTAAACCCTGATAAAACAAAACTGATATTATTCACCAATAAGAGAAAAATAGAGAAAATGAAACCTATCAACATTCAAGGCAAAGAACTGGAAGTAGTCAAAGAGCTCAAATATCTGGGACTCACGTTAGACAGCTCTCTCAGATTCAAGACACACATAAGAGAACAATCGCCAAACGCCCATAAGAACGCTCTACCAGTGCAAGAGGGCGGTCGGAAGAAAATGGGGCCTGAAACCAGCGATGATACACTGGATTTACAAGGCGGTGATACTACAGAGAGTACTTTACGGAGCCATAGTATGGTGGCATAAGGCCAACATCAAAGAATACCATAAAGAACTATCAAAAGTACAAAGACTGGCATGTCTGATGATCACGGGGGCAATGAGAACAACGCCCACGCAGGCGATGGAAATCATGCTCGGTCTCAAGTCACTTAAAATAGAAGCGGAGAAGAGGGCCATGGAACAATGGTACAGAATGAAAGCATGTAAGGAATGGAGAGGAAGCTCTGTGGACAAGGGACACGCACTTATTCAGAGGGAAGCATGCTCGAAGATGGGGATGCTTACCCAAAACAACGATCTCATAAAGAGACAGGAGATGTTCGATAAGAAATATAGGATACACATAGGAGAAAGGGACAACTGGAAGATAGAGGTTGAACACCCCGTGACTATCTGCTTTACGGATGGCTCTCGGCGGGAATCCACGAAACTAGCAGGAGCCGGCATAGTGATACCGAAGCTGGACAAAAAGGTACACATACCTCTGGGGAGGTACGCTAGCGTATTTCAGGCAGAGGTATGCGGCATAATGAGATGTGCACAAATAATAGATGAATGTTCGCAGGAAGGGGGATCTGTCGTTATATACACAGATAGCCAGGCTGCACTAAAAGCGTTAGACAAACAGACGGTAAGCTCGTCCTTGGTAAAGGAATGCAGAGAAGCCCTGAACAAACTTGGAGAACACACAAAGATTACGGTAGCATGGGTACCTGGACATCAGGGTGTGACAGGGAATGAAAGGGCAGATGAGATGGCAAGGCTAGGAGCAGAGAGGGAACTCATAGGACCCGAACCTGCACTGCCAATATCGGCAGAAGTCACGAAAGGAGTTATAGCTAGGCTAATGGAGGAAGAAGCCAATAGACAATGGCGAGAGACAACGGACTGTCGACAATCGAAGATGATACTAGGAGGCATAAACAGAAAAAGGACCAGGTATCTACTGGAACTAGGTAAGAAAAATCTCAGATTATTAACAGGCATAATCACGGGACACAATAGCCTTAACAGGCACCTACATATTATGGGTGTAGTAAGTGATCCATACTGCTCGCACTGTGGACAGGAGGAGACGAGTAAGCATGTTCTAGTAGAGTGTGGCATGTATGCGATAATACGCTATAGCATCTTCAGAAAAGATAAACTAGAGGAGGAAGAGCTGAGGGACATTAACCTTAAAGATGTCCTTTCCTTCTGCAGGAGAACAAAGAGATTCGAGGAAGAAGGCTGTATGGGAGCGCCGCCGGGACAGTAACCGTTCGCTCCAATTGGGAATTGGGCTGAATGAACGCAGTCAGGCGATCGACAGCCCGCCTGTTTCCGGCCGGGCGTCCCTACACCAAATCATCATCATCATCAACATGTCCATTGAACATAACCTTGGTTTTGTCCAAGTTCATCCGGAGGCAGTTTTGAAGACTCAGCTAGGCCGTTCAGCATAAATTGTAAATCTTGCAGCGTTTCCACTAGGATGACAATGTCGTCTGCAAATCGCAAGTGTGAAAGGTACTCACCGTTTATGTTAATGCCTTGTCCTTTCCAGTCCAACGTCTTGAACATATCCTCCAATGCATTTTTGAACAATTTAGGGCATATAACATCCCCTTGTCTCACACCACGATGCATGGGGATAGGTTCAGAGTGCCGGTTCTGTATTTGGACGGCCATGCTAGAGCGGCATTGTAAAGACCTTTCAACACTTGGATGTATCGCCAATCGACTTGGCATCGCTGCAGAGATTCCAAAACCGACCAGGTTTCGATGGAGTCAAAAGCCTTCTCGTAGTCCACGAACGCTAAGCACAGGGGCCGATTATACTCTTCCGTCTTCTGCCTCACTGTATGAATGTGGTCTACGGTGCTGTATCCTGATCGAAACCCCGCCTGTTCCGGGGGCTGAAACTCGTCGAGTCTTCGTGCAAGACGGTTCATGATAACTCTCGAAAACAACTTGTAGACGTGACTTAGGAGCGAAATGGGTCGGTAGTTCTCCACAAGAGTTTTATCACCCATTTTGAAAACCAGCACGACAATACTCCTACTCCACGCCTCCGGAGTTCTCCCATCAAAGAGGACAGTATTAAAGATGTTTTGGAGCTCCTTCATTACCGGTTTACCACCAGATTTCAGGAGCTCAGTCGTAATACCGTCCTCTGCCAGGGGCTTTTCCATTTTTAAGCTGTTTTAGAGCTATCTCGATTTCGCCAGGGCTGATTTCTGGCATGTCTTCAGTAAAGTGGCGCGTAAGTGTGGCTCTGGAATCCTCATTTCCGGGATCAGGTTGAGTTGCGTGTAAAGCGTATAACAGGCTGTAGAAGTTCTTAACTTCCGCGACAATCCCTGGCCTTGAAGCAACGACTACTCCATCCGCGGTGGTCAGCTTTGTCAAATGGCTTCTCCCAAGAGATTGGACAAACACTTTGCTCAATAGCTCTTTCAACAGACCGTGTGTTGGAGCATCGGAGGTACATAAAACATTATGTGACGATATTACTTGCCAAATTTATTTTATTTTTAGAAGTTTTATTGTTCCACAGCTTCAAGGGACCGTAGACCGTATAGGGTGTTAATTTCAACTCGATACCTCCACGCGCTTTAGAGATAAGGGTCTTGACAGACAGACGGACAACAAAGTGATCCTATAAGGGTTCCGACTTGTTCTAGATAGAAATGCATTTAGATGGTTCCATGTTTTGGTTTTCAGGTACCTACATAACATAAAATATTAAAACAAGCATACGATACGAGTATAGAACAGTGATACTTACAGGAGTGACGTAGACGAGACCGATCCCGAAGCCCACTGTGCAGCAGAAGGCCGACATGAAGATAGTGGGCACCTTCGGGAAGGCGTCCATCAGCACCGTGTTGATGGCGGACAGCAGCGCCACCGCCGAGCCCACACCCAGCACTGACATCATCAGGAAGAACAACACCGAGAACAACTGCGAATTAATACTGAACTAAAAAACTGGTACAGTTTAATGGAGTAGTGATAATATAACATTTTTTTTGCATCTTTGCTAGCTTAGTTCACCTGCTAATTTCTTGATCCTATATCTATTCTTTTTTTTTGGGTTTAGTAAAGGATTGCTTCATTAATTATGATTACCATGATCAGGGCTCAGGGGTAGCCAATCTTTATTATGTTACTTTAATTTTCGGACCGTGTCCTATTCCTATGTCGCATTAAATAATTGTCAAAATCCATAGCGAGTGAGTTGACTTTTAACAAAATGTTAAATTTTTACGTGACATTGATGCTTAGAATATCAGGTATTCTTGAATGAATCAAGAGTCATTCAGAGGTATGTTCAATCCAAACACTCTAAGGTCAGTTTGATACTCCATAACCCGAAAATCCCGAAATACAAATCCGTATTGAAAAAAAAACACTACCAAGGTTCGTTGCATATTTTCAGTATTTTTCGAATCACGCCGCGTCGGGTCGTTGATTAGTTGTCATTGTGAGTCCGGTCAAGAGACGCTGCGATGCAAAGGATGTGTACCTGAGGTACTGGAGTCTTCGCGATAGCATCAGGGTAGGAGATGAAGGCCAGGCCGGTACCACCAGAGCCGACCACTTCACCGACGGGTCTGCCAAGCACGTGCGCCAGATTTCCCAAGATACCGAAGATGGTGATTCCAGATAGAAGGCTGGTGAACGTGTCCAGGGTCGTGACGATCATTGAATCTCTATCAAGGAAGACCTATTTAGTCTGATTTCAACAAAACTCGAAAAAAAATATATAATGTAGTACAAGTGTGTAGCGTCCCTCAATAACTAAAAGGTACCTATAGCCTGACCACTAATATATGAGGATTGTCAAGAGGGCGCTATTTATAACATTTAACAATAATTTTGTAACTGTCAGTATATTGGCATAATATTTCTATTTGTCATATCATAATAATAATATTATAATAATATAATATTGGCAACCGATTTTTTTTTTCAAAGTTAAGTACTTTATTTTTAAATCTATTATCGTATAAAAATTTTAGAGTCCTTATTACAACAACATCCAATCTATCGCAACCGCACTATAATGACATTAGTTTAAATACCTGTCAATTCCGATCTTAACTTCGTAATATCAATGGAATGCTCCCTTTTCCTGACTGTTTTTCGTGTAGTAAACATATTTTATTTATAATATTACGCTCACGATTGTGAATGGTTTTCGGCATTTTGTTTAGATTGCATGCATTTTTAAATATTTGTCTTTTAAAGAAACGTAAACAAACCATCACGAATGACATTGACATTGTTGACAAACACTCATAAATCATTGCCAGTGTAAGAAATTAAACCCAGTGAAATTCCGCAACATTTCGCATCCTCATTATATTTGTAGTAAGGGTTTACAATATTTACCTGTACACGTTTTGCCTGAAGCCGTTGTATGAGGAGAACATTATGATGGCTCCGGTGCACACCCCCAAAGAGAAGAACACTTGCGTTACGGCGGCGTACCATACCTGTGGATAGAAAACACATGCGTTAGCTAATAAACCGATCGGCGGGGTTTAAAAATATTGCCATGTGAAGTTTACGGAACATGCTACTTCGTCGTCGTAGCGTTGAAATAAACAAGTCAACTTTGGCGATCACAAAGATGTGATTACAGTTTCGTTTATTTCGGTTGAGCTAGATTTGTCTTTGTGTTGGTCAACGTTCCCATTTTAATTGCAAGCCTGATCTAGTTTCATCACTATTCATTTATGCGGTAACCTATCTCAAACACTAAAAACCATTGACCGAATTTCATTTCTCCGAAAACTATTCGAATTATTATCGTTTGTCCGATGACAGGATTCGTACATTTTTCTTTTCACCATTTCTCATTTAGTAGAAGTATTGTTTGTCCGAAAACCTTTTCTCGTCACATTCACTTGCCCTATGAGTTGTTACGTATTTTTTTCGTAGCCCATTTTTCATTTACCCAATGGTACTTTTGGCACTGCATACATTTAAACAAATTTTCAATTTACCTTTTAACTTTTCCCGCCCCATTCACTTGCCCTCTGAATTGCGATGTCTTTCGTTTAATACCCATTTTTTCATTTACGAGATATTTTTGGCATTGCATAAGAACTGCGATTACAACAGCGCGCCAGCCGAGCGAGTGAACCTAGCGTGCCGCGGCAGCAGCCGGCAAAGCTCCAAAACCGACCTGGCTGGGTTAGGTTAGAACTGTGACCACAAAAGCGTGCGAGCCGAGCGAGCGAAGCTAGCTTGCCACGGCAGCAGCCGGCAAAGCTCCAAAACCGACCTGGCTGGGTTAGGTTAGAACTGTGACCACAAAAGCGTGAGCCGAGCGAGCGAAGCTAGCGTGCCACGCCCCGGCATCAGCCGGCAAAGCTCCAAAACCGACCTGGCTGGGTTAGGTTAGAACTTTGACCACAAAAGCGTGCGAGCCGAGCGAGCGAAGCTAGCGTGCCACGGCAGCAGCCGGCAAAGCTCCAAAACCGACCTGGCTGGGTTAGGTTAGGTTAGAACTGTGACCACAATAGAACCACCAGTCCACTTGAGAACAGTCGAGTAGTTAATAAACCGAATCTTTACATCGGACGAATGAAACCAAAGTCATACAAATAAGTCGAATAATTAATAAACCGAAACGTTACATCGGAAAACTGATATTACGGACAAATGAGATTTTGGGAAACGTGTCATTGGTTGAGTGAATAAAAACTCCTAAACAATTAATGCCCAATCGTAAAATATCGAATTAAATTTTCGGACAAATGAAAAAAAGTTAAAATGATATTTGTCGAATAGTTTTTGTCGAAACGAAATTCGGATTAACGTTTTTAGTGTTTCAGATAGGTAACCCATTTATGCATTTTATCCAAGGACATGCTGTATAAGTACGCAAAAAGTTATTTGATATACCACTCGACTAAAATTTATCTATAAGTATTTTAAGTTGAACGGTAACGGTTAGGTTGCTATATGCATACCTATACATATAATGACTTAGTTATAGCATATTATCTAAATAAAGCATGTAGTTCGTAGGTAGTAGCGTAGCACAGTATATAATTTAAATTATCTCATCTTGACCTAATCTGATGCAAACTCTTCATACATATACCAGTATTCAGTATATCCTCATGCCTCGTATAGTATTACATACATATATTACTATTAATTTATTTCCGGTTGCAATTATTTTTTACGACTACGCTTCATCAACACGTTTGATCTTCAGTCTCTTACCCAACAATATTTATGTTTTATAGACTATAATATTCACTATTCTTACAATCACATTAAATTGAAGAAGTCAGGGCAAAAGAAAGTAGCCTCGTTCTTAAGTAAACTACGAGGTAATAACATTAGCATCCCTAAAATTAATGCCATCAAATTTGAATATCCGATGGCTTTCTGTTTAAGTAATTAATGTAATGATATTGCAAATTAAGAACGAATTGAATCTAATACGTGGTAATACACACAACTAATAGGTAAGTATTTAGATTTAAGGTACAGTTCATGAGCTGTTAAAATAGCCTTCGGGTATAGCCTTTCTAGGCTCTCGCCCGAACTTACTCGTACGTAGATGAGATTTGAAATTCCGTTCTGATCAAACAAACAAAATGGATACTAATAAGTATCCATGTCCAAAAGGGTTCCCCTCCGTTAGCCCGAAAAACTTTCATCCTAATTTCATTGGCCCTAATTTTGGTAACCCTAAAATCACAAACCCGAATTTTCATTCATCCTAATTAATAAATAGCCCTAATTTCAGGATTCCGAATTTTCATAATGCCTAATTACTTCATACCGAATTTTCACTAGACCTCATTCGCACTTAGCCGACTTTTTTAGACTACTAATATTATAATACCTAATTATGCTAAAACCTACATTTTGTTAAACCTATATATCCATAAACCTATGGCGAGAGCTGCTCTCCCTCCGCGCCTCCGGTTTTAGAATAATACTCTAGGGTTAGGTAAGACAGACAAGACCACGTGGAGTCGGGATTTCCATAGACTCTGGATGTACATGGTAATCTTTTGACGCTCCGCTCGCTTCGCTCGCTCCGCTATACGTGGTCACAATACAAACCTAACCTAACCTACAGTTTTCGGGGTTCAGCCAATTCGTTATTTGTCCAAATCCGTTTTTTCTGTTTTAACGTAAAAAAATAGGTTAAATAATATTGAGTACTCTTGAAATTTAGTTTCAGTAATGATTAGGTCTAATAATCATTAGGTGTGGTAATTATTAGGTTATTTAATATTAGTATTGTTGACAATTAGTACAAATCATTATTAGAGTATTGGATTATTAGGTCTAACTACTAATTAGGGTATAAAAATTAGGTGAAATGACATTAGGGCTAATGAAAATTAGAGCTAACGTTGATAGGTGTAATAATATTAGCACTTGCGTTATTAGGTCAAGTAGGGGAGTACCGTCCAAAAGATATGAATTATGACTTACGTCAAGTTCGTAGAGCTTATTCCACTGAGGAGTCAGGAAGAACAGGATTCCGGTGCCAGCTCCTTCCAAAGTGGCGGTACTGGAAACGGTCAGTCAATATTAAAAATGAATAAATATCTCGGAAATAAAGCAACGGTGCACGATACGAGACGATTTCGAACGCTTCCGGTCCACTCCGTCTCAGTGGAGTCACACCCTAAGGCTGCGCAACCACCAGTGCTGCGCGAGTAAGCTAAGCGAAGTGCGAGAAAAAAATTAACAATAGGAATATTTATTTTACCTATGATTGAATGATATCCCAGCAGAGTTTTGATGAAGATAAAGGTTCAGCAGAGCGAACGACTTACCTTTTCACAACGCATCTTCCCAACTCGGTCTTAGCTTGCACAGCTAATGGCACAGCTATGAAAGGTCGCACAGACTAAGCAATGGTGGCCGACCCACAGTCATCAGGTACTATAAGCATACTCTAAACATTACAATTATCTACAAAAGTAATTCATCGTACCTAATCAACAGAATGATCATGACCACATAGGGGAATATGGCGAGGAAGTAGGAAGCCTTGCCCGAGCTCTTGACTCCGCGCGCCACGATCACGAAGATGATGAGCCACGAAACCAGCAGGAACAGCGTCAGGTACCAGATCGGCGAACCTGGAAAATAATAAGAAAAATTTAATGTGGAATTCACGATCAATCGGATATAATTAGCAATTTTTTCCCCATTCTGCGAAGGATTTGCGTTGCGAGAAGCGAAAATATTTTTTGTTATTATAGTTTCGCCAAAATTACAATGACTTATTATAGTGAAAAGTGCAAATCAAGATTTTCTGTATTGTTATCGAATAACCGTTTTACATGAATTGTTATAGACAATGCTTTTATTAATCCTCTCCTAAAGGGGAGAGCGAGCTATGAGCTCTTAATGAAAATGTTTACCTACTTAACTTACCAAGTCCACCAACAATGCTGTCTTTCTGTTGAAGTACTGTTCTCCTTAAACATTAAATGTTAATTATTTTTTAAATGTAAGAGTAATTTTCTAAATCATTAAACAATGTTAAGGGGAGTAAAATCGATATAGGTAGTGGAAATAATTGAAAGATAGATTTAATGTCATTGTGTTTCGTATTGGATATTAAATTTGCATTTTATATAAACGATAATGAAATAACATTCATTCTTGGTATGTTGCATTTTTCTTATAAGTAATTAACATAATTATGATATAACGGTAATTTTATCTAGAGTACAGTTGGCATAATATTTTTTAGTAGAATGTATTAAATATACATTGTGTTTTATTGATTTGCGTGCCCTAATTTTATTTTATTCCATAAATATGTTACTGCTGTTAAAAAATTTAATTTAAAACTGATTTACAAGATATTTTACTTTAACGTACCAAGCATTATCTCGAAGTTCACGCAAATCAATAATAACACGGTGTATAAATGATAACTTGTATATATTATAATCTGTAATAATATGTCAAAAACTTACAAAAAGAACAACTCTGCACTGCTTACGCCGTTCTCGGCGTAGACTCCTTCAGTCTGGTCTGAGGGCACGCACCGCACGTCTGTCCACGACTCATCGCACACCGCCCATGGCAGAGTGCTTCCGAAGCTGAACACCAGATAGTACAGACACAGAGCGATGATGGACACGTAGTATGAGAGGATGTAGCCGGAACCGAGAGCCTGCGCGTAACCCGTTCCTGAAATGATGCAATGGTAAGTTACCTAAGCGTACGACGACACACAAAGTAAAGGCTGTGTACAATACGAGTTTGTATTTGGACCAATACGCGAAACACAAAAAAACCTAAACTGCTATAGGTAAACGACGAAGGGTATGTCTGTCTTGCATTTGTAAGACGGGCATTCCTTATATTTTGTCGTAATGCGTCCGCAACGAACGTCTGCTTAGTATTTTACAAGTAAGTACCTATGGGTACATTTTTATGCTACTCACAGATACAAACGTACAAACGTAGATACACTATGGAGGAGAATTCTCCTATTATGGTAATTACCATACCTATACCTGTAGGTTAAATCATATAGTTAATTTCTCTAAGACACTAGTAATATTTTTTTTTTCGCAATTTGAAACACTGTTTCATTATTGGAGGGACATCGGTATGACGAAGTTATATTATGGGAATAAAAAAAACACTGTGTATAACCCACCTACGATGAGATATTAGATTATGTAGGTATATGCAAGTTTCGATTCAAATCATTAAATCAAATTATGTTGTAAGTACATGTACACTTTATTAATAGGTACCACGCATCATGCGAGTATATCCAACGGAAATACTAACCTTTAATTGCAGGTGACAGTGACCAGACTTTCACACAATTTCTGGTACTGAATTGACCCAAAACACACTCAAGATAGTACATGGGTTTGCCGATTAAGAAGAGTACTATGATGTAAGGGATGAGGAAGGCGCCTCCACCGTTCTGGTAGGCGACGAAGGGAAACCGCCACACATTGCCCAGACCCACGGACGTGGCTATACAGGACATGAGGAACTCGATCTGGTTCCCCCAGGTGGCTCGCTTGGGTCCATCGTCCTCAGGGTCCTGAAATTGTATGCTTTTATATAATACTAGAAAGTGCCCGCAACTTCGTACGCGTGCTTTTTATACCTTAGTCGGTTTAAAAGTATCCTATAACCATCTTCGGATGTCCAGCTATCCTTGTACCGAAATTGGTTAAAATTGGTCCAGCCGATTAGGCGTAATGCGAGGACAAAGGAAATTATGAAAACAGATGGCGCCAGGCTAGCAAGACGCCGCGCGCCGATATAAAACAAATGACGATCCTGCATCACACTATTAAGATTTTTCCTGAAATCATGACCCATCTCTATAGAATACTGATTTTCAATACAAATCTAGAATTTTATAATATTTAGTATAGATATCTACTATATTCAGGATGCATTTAACGGAGATTTAACAGTGGTTTATGTCTGATGTCGTGATATCACAAGTGACGACTCGAGGTATAATATACCAAAACTTTTATATCAACCGTTACGCACCCATTTAATTAATGGGTGCGTTCACGGAAACTGAACAAGACAAAAGAAGTCATGGGACTTCAAATATTTAATTACCTCTAGATTGGGCCTTTCCATATTAAAAAAACCGGCCAAGAGCATGTCGGGCCACGCTCAGGGTAGGGTTCCGTAGTTGCTCATCCTTCACTAGAGACGGTCAAAGACGGAAAGACGGAAAAAGGTCGTAAACGCCAAAGTAACTGTAATTACTTATTACCTTCTGGAAGTCAACCTACGTCCTTTTAAAGAAAATTATGAAATTTTGTGATAACTCAAAAACGGATGGACCGATTTTGTTCAATATAGTTTTCATAGAAAGTACTTATAAGGCCTCATTTTCATGAATATTTTTTGACCTGTGGTTGAAAAGTTAGAGCCCCCCCCCCCTCTCGTACACCTAAAGTGGGGGTGAATTTTAAGTGTCCCCACGCTATTTTTTTTATTTTCGGAGAAAATATTTACAAAACTACTAACTTTATCAAAAAGTAATGTTTAGAGACCCGTATTATTTTTAACAGACCTATTTAACGACACCCCACACACTAGGGTTGGAACGAAAAAAAAATCACCCCCACTTTAGGTGTACGAGAGGTACCCGAAAAAAAATTTTTTTTTTAGTTTTTATTTTACCCTTTTGGCGGCGTGATACATACACATACTCATACCAAATTTCAGCTTTCTAGTACTAATGATCACGGAGCTAAGCCGCGGACGGACGGACAGACGGACATGGCGAAACTATAAGGGTTCCTAGTTGACTACGGAACCCTAAAAACTAGTCACAAACACACTAGCAAAAAATACTGTTAGAAACGTTACAGAAAATGATTTTAGCGATAATTCTTTCCATAATATTTAGTTCGTCGATAGTGATAGATTAGCGCAGTATCGTTATCAATTCGTCATTTCAGTCAAATTTGCTAACCACTGGACTAGGTATACTTGACAGTTTACTCGCAAGGAATAAAACGTCGTGTATTGATGTACCATCTCACCGCAGGCCTAAATAGTAAATAATAACATTCGTGGTGTCTACTGTAATGCACATATATACTATGATTGGATTTATTTTAACCAATGGCATCACGCGCTCAGTTGCTGTCGTTGTTCGTGAAAGAAATCTCTTAAGGAGGAGGGCTTAATATCCGCCAACATCACCCGTGTTATAGAGGCTCCGGGCCTCTGCCTCGCCGGAGCCAGTAAGGCCAGACGACGTTACTTTAGTGCCGTGGTAGATGTAAGTGTCTGTTTTGGTTCCCACGGTGTGTCAGTAACTATTTTCCCCCATTTCTGGCCAACAGTGCGAGCAGCTGGTGCCGCAACAGATTTTTCCGCAGTCAGAAAGCGGGAAGAAATTCGGCCCTTGGCGATAATTATTATGTATATTTAGTTACCTACCCGAAACGTTTTCTTTTTCTCATTTGTAGCCTTTCGCCAGATTTTCATATGTCCGATAGCATTTTTTTTCCAAAACGAAGTTTTCAGAATAATTATAAAACTAACCTAACCTAATGGGTTCTCTAAAACGATGTTTATAAAATCCTGAAAATATTACGGGTTACAGGAAAAAACACTTTCACACAAATTAAATTTGGCAAAACGTTACAGATAGGAAAATATAATGTTTCGGAGTTGTGATAGGATACTTTTTTTTTGTACCCCTTGCATTTGAAAGTATGGAGTTGAAATTAAAAATATACCTACCCAAGTCCCTTGAAGCTGTGTAAAAATCAAACTTTTAAGTTAACATAAAAAAAGGTACCGCTTATTTATATGCCGCAAGAAAAAGCGAACTTATATATTTCAACACTCTCCAGGGAATCAAAATATATAGGGTATTTCCTTTGACCTAGAACTACGAAGTTAAGAAGCATAACGTTTCTTATCCTAAATTTTTTTGACCATTAATGCTTGGCTTACTGTTGAATTACTCACATTACTCGTTTATCCTATTAATTTTTACGCATGTTCATTTAAAGCCCTAAAGCATGTTTGTCCTAATATTGATAACTCTGCAATAACTCTACAATCTAACTCTACAATTGAATTAACTAAAACGTAATATTCCTAACATTCATTGTCCTAAGAATTATTTTTCCTATCATCAAAATGGCTACAATTACAGCCTTAGAGCACCTAAACTAAATTATGGTAGGTGCGCAAAACAATTTTATTTTAGCACATTCAATACTAGGAACATCACAATTATGCACATTAACCATTCGACAGTTGAATCTTAAAAAATAGGCACAACAAACGATAAGACAAATAATATTTAGGACTAACGATAATAGGAGCAACAAATTTGCTCCTCAAAAGTATGCGGAATAAAGATTATGACATTCGTTATTCGAAAAAAAAACGTTATGCGTCACAACAAAGCGATAGAGACAAAATCAATTAAATTGGACCCGAAATTAGGTACTAACTATTATTTTGAGTGCTGTGGAACTGAAATTGTTGGATTAAATCTTATAATCGTGGCTATTTACAGAATACCGAAACAAACTAGATCTCATGTTGGTTTATTTATGCATAAGCTTTTTAACATTTTATTACAACATCTAACGTCGATACATAAGAGAAAGAAAGTAATAATTTGCGGCGATTGGAACATTGATATTTTAAAAGACAGTATATTTAGCCAAGACCTGAAGAGTACATTAATGAACTTTAACTTTGTCATGCACATAAACACACCTACAAGACGAAAAACTTGCATAGACCAAATTGCAAGCAATATAAAAAAAAGTAGTAGCTGAGACTCATAACCTTTGTCTATCTGACCATGACAAAGCGCAAACATTAAGTATTGATGTACAAAGGTCTGATAAATGCATTCGCTGGTTCGAGTTCGTAAGAGATTTTAGTGGTGAAAATATTAAAAAATTCTCCGAATGCATCGCTGCACTGTCTTTCTCTGATATCCTGAGTATTGAAGACTGCAGTGAGGCGTTTACTGCCTTTTACGACCTGATACGCCTATTTTATGATTTATGTTTCCCTTGGATTAAGATTAAAACTAGTAATCGTCAAAACAAAATAAAGTGGTTAACCAAGGGAATTCGTAAATCTTGTTACACCAAACGTAAGCTATATATAAAATGTAGAACCTCAAAATTTAATAAAAATGAAAATAAACGTTTATTAAAATCCTACAATAGTATTCTCCGAAAATGTATTTTTACATCACAAAGGTTTGTTAATAAACAACTCATTTTAAAACATAAAAATAAATGTAAGGCGACTTGGCAAATAATTTCATCAATGACATGTAACGATAATCATAGTAGCAATCTTGACTCCATACAATTTAATAATAAGACATATACGGATCCACAAGACATTTGTAATTTATTTAATAATTATTTCATTAATATAACTAATTCCAGTATAGATCATAAGCGAACATCACGTCATGTAACCAGCAATCTGGTTAGTCAAGTTAACTCCATGTTTTTAGAACCAGTTGATGAACATGAGATTTTCAAACTCATTATGTCGCTGAATAACAGTAAAGCTTGTGGATACGACGACATTACTACAAATATTCTGAAATTAAATGCAATATACCTGACCCATCCGTTGACACATATCATTAATCTCTCATTTACGCAAGGCGTCTTCCCAGAGCAACTAAAGCTATCGATAATTAAACCTTTATTTAAAAAAGGCAGTCGCAAAGACTTGAACAATTATAGGCCTATAACATTAGTCCCAGTTTTATCAAAACTATTTGAAGAAGCTATGTGTAGGAGACTAACATATTACTTCGAAAAACAAAATATATTACAGCCCAATCAATATGGCTTTAGAAAGAGCCATTCCACTGAATTGGCTTGTTTTCATTTCATTAAATATGTCACAGAATCTATTAACAACAAACTTCCCATAACGTCTATTTTCCTTGACCTGAGTAAGGCTTTTGATACTGTTAATCATAGTATACTTTTGAGTAAGCTAGAGATTTATGGCATTAGAGGATCAGTACTTGATTGGTTTAAAAGTTACCTGGGAAACAGACAGCAGTGCACGGAGGTTCTGCAATTGATTAGTCGGGGGAAAAGTTTTGTGAGGCAAAAGTTTCGGTCTGATTTTCGCGAAAACAGGTGGGGAGTTCCGCAGGGCAGTAATTTGGGGCCATTACTGTTCCTCATTTATATTAATGACCTTCCCCAGGCAACCGCACACAAGTGCATATTATTTGCGGATGATACTACGCTGATAATTAAGGGAGAAAATATATTAAATTATGAAGCTGACATAAATAAAGCCTTAGCGGATATTGCCACGTGGACCAATAATAATTACCTAAATATTAATCTAACAAAAACAGTATACACTCAATTTCATTCTTATCAAGCTAATCCGTGCAAACTTGACATTAAATATAATAATAAATCAGTAGAAAAATCAGATAGTGTGAAATTCTTAGGTTTAAATATCGACAAGAACTTAAGTTGGAAAGTACACGTAGAAGCAGTTTGTTCCAAACTTGACAAATTTGTGTACGCTCTTAGGAAGCTCAGAAATACGGTGTCTATTCAAGCAGCAACAACAGCTTATCATGGATACGTATCTTCTACACTTAACTACGGCCTCTTATTGTGGGGTAATTCTGTCGACATTGAAAAGGCGTTCATTCGGCAGAAAAAGTGCATTCGTGCTATAGCTAATGTTTGGACCACGGATAGCTGTAAGCCGCAGTTCAAGAAATTTAATGTTTTGTCCTTACCGTGTATGTACATAAAAAAAGCATGTCTGTTTGTTAAGCAACACCCTGAACTTTTTAAAAAGAGGTGTGATGTACGTGTTTGCAGGACATCAGAGAGCGCAATACAAAGATTTATTATATCAGCCTCCTTCTCATTCTTCGCTATACAATAGGAATGTGTATAATATGTGTATAGTTTTATTCAACAGCCTTCCTGATGAGTTAAAACAATTGGAAGGTAGCCAATTTAGCAAGAAGGTTACACAATGGCTGTCTGAAAATTGTTTTTACAGTGTAAGGGAATATTTAAATCACAAAATTATGAGCAAATAGAATTTAGAAACGTAGCATAAGTATTTTCATTCTTCTTGCCATTTTAATTAATTAAAATTATAAATTTATGTAAAACAATGTATGACATCCATTTTGTAATCCCTTTACTGTGAATTTTATTATAACTTGTAAATTTTAGTTGTCCCTTTTTTGTACATGTTAAATTATAATTTATTGATAACATTAACTATAATAATACATTAACCTAGTAACTATAATGATTGATTATGTATTGTGATTTTTTTAAATTCCAAATGATTTGCATGTCGTGTTTTCGACTGAATACTGATACATTCAAACATCCTTTGTCACCTTGTACCTTACGTATTCTGGCAAATAAATACATTCTATTCTATTCTATTCTATTCTAACAATAGGACTAACAATTGTATGCCATCTAACATATTTAGACCCCCATGATAGGGTTGCTGAATCGGACGAGGTAGTACTTGTATGTAAGGGCGTGACGTACCTTTTTTTCATCTTGAACTTCTATAGGTGGTGGTAGCTTGAAAGGTGGGGGCGGAGGCCCTGCACGTGGTGGAGGCTCCGGAGCCCCGGGCGGTGGACCGGGGAGACCCTCTGGCGACGCGTCGAAGGCAGCATTGTCATTCTCTCCACTCTAAAAAAATAAGTAGGTACAATAAATTTTAAACAACACAAATTACAGATATGACTACATTATAAATGTTACAATAACAAGCATCTAACCATTGAGATTGAATACTAGATATGTTTACATAAGTGCGTAGTGCGTACTACCGTTACAACTAAAGGAAGTGAATTCTTCTAATGTCGTGTTCCTCAATCATAAATTGTGCTTTTCTACCTACACCTACACGAACTGCTAGTGCCTAACAAGTACGTATGTGGAAGCCTAAAAGTAACGCCAATGCCAGAAAAGGTCACCGAAACACGTTTACGCTACTACGGACCCGTAATGCGGAACCCGATCGACGGAGAGCTGATCCCAACTAAAATGGGATAAGGCCCAATAAAGAAGAAGGGAAGCACACCAGGTGGAAGCCCCCGTAGCGACAAAAACCCGGCGCCCCCGCGTATCATACTCGGAGGGCGCACTATCATTCAAAGGCTCCTCATTGGGAGGCAAAAAATAGAATTACAGACGACTCGAAGGAGGTGATTGTGGCAGTAGCTGCAGCCCGACAAGCGCAGGTTCTTGCCCGACACCAGCCACAACCACAACCCCAACCAGTGATCCCCAACGGATCAGGTCAGTAGTCTCTAAGTAGTTTTAAGTTAGGTTAAGTCCCTTTCGGCGGTCCGTTCAAAAGAACGGACCGCGTCTGTCCCAGCAGTGCAAAGGGCCCCTTCGGGCCCGCAAGCAAAGATATAAAAAAAAAAAAAAATAAAGAAGAAGAGTTTATGTCCACCGATATTTTCGCCAATTGTGGAGTGGAGGTGAGTCAAATTTAATCTGTGCATGAACGAGATATTTTGTGCGTACGAGATAGTAAGTGCTTTTTTTCGGACTTGGCATCAACATCAACGGCGAGCACCTCACTCACCTTCGATTTGCAGATGATATCGTGGTCATGGCGGAGTCGTTGGAGAGATTAAGCGCTATGCTCGAAGACCTCGACAGAGTCTCCCAACAGGTAGGTCTGAAAATGAACATGGACAAAACTAAAATCATGTCGAATGACCATGTTGCGCCTTACCCGATAGTGGTTGGGAACTCTGCCCTCGAAGTTGTCGACGAGTATGTGTACCTGGGACAAATTGTCCAGCTAGGTAAGTCCAACTTCGAGAAGGAGGTTAATCGACGAATTCAACTCGGCTGGGCAGCGTTCGGGAAGCTACGTCATATCTTCTCGTCGAAAATTCCCCAGTGCCTGAAGACGAAAGTCTTCGAACAGTGCGTGTTGCCAGTGATGACTTACGGAACTGAGACATGGTCGTTCACAATGGGACTCATGAGGCGGCTAAGAGTCACGCAACGTGCAATGGAAAGGGCAATGCTCGGAGTTTCTTTGCGCGATAGAATCAGAAATGAGGATATCCGCAGAAGAACCAAGGTAACCGACATAGTGCACAGGATTGCCCGGTTGAAGTGGCAATGGGCAGGCCATGTAGCCCGGAGAACGGACGGCCGTTGGGGCAGCAAAGTCCTAGAGTGGCGACCACGTATAGGAAAGCGCAGCGTGGGTCGGCCCCCGACTAGATGGACAGATGACCTCGTGAGGGTAGCGGGGAATCATTGGATGCGGTCTGCACAGGATCGCACTTTGTGGCGAGTCATGGGGGAGGCCTATGTTCAGCAGTGGACGTCTGTGGCTGATAGATAGAATCTTTTTGAGAGACTGGAGTCTGAACTAGGTATAAACCTATATTACAGATCTCCAGGCCCTCACCCCGGAAATACAAGTCATAGATTATTCAACGTGATAGAGTAGGTAGTGACAGTGATATTTATGAGGTACATACAAAGTAACACATTGTAGCTTAAAAATTAGGTTTAAGAAATAAGGTAACGTTAGCGTGCACACATGTGCCTATTTTAGTTAATATACGTGTGAGTGATGTAGGTTTGTGTCTGCGTGTGTTTTGTAAGTGTGTATGAAAGTGTATATATTATGTGTGTGAATAATAATTTATTTACTTCCAAAAATACATAGATTATTCAACGTGATAGAGTAGTGACAGTGATATTTATGAGGTACATACAAAGTAACACATTGTAGCTTAAAAATTAGGTTTAAGAAATAAGGTAACCTTAGCGTGCACATGTGCCTATTTTAGTTAATATACGTGTGAGTGATGTAGGTTTGTGTCTGCGTGTGTTTTGTAAGTGTGTATGAAAGTGTATATATTATGTGTGTGAATAATAATTTATTAACTTCCAAAAATACAATACAAACTTTGCTATCCACAACACAGGTTTCGTCCACAGTTCCACACATAGAATTTGCATCCGCCTCAGGGTTCGTCAATAATATTGCTAGAATCTTCGTCAAATACTTACCTACATTGAAAATCATCCACAACACGTTTCGTCAATGTTTGTGTGTGTGGATGTGTGTGTGTGTGTGTGTGTGCGTGTGTGTGTGTGTGTGTGTGTGTGTGTGTGTGTGTGTGTGTGTGTGTGTGCGTGCGTGCGTGCGTGCGTGCGTGCGTGCGTGCGTGCGTGCGTGCGTGCGTGCGTGCGTACGTGCGGGCGGGCGTGCGTGCGTGTGTGTGTGTGTGTTAAAGGGACAATTATAAAAGACGAGGCTCAAAGGAGATCCTCAATCTCCTCGTACGTCAGAATAACCAGCCAGTTTGTGAGTTTCAGTTTGCATTCTCTAAATGTCAGTTTATAAATTCCGAGTAACCTATTTGTTTTATTGTATAACTTTGGGCTCAAGTAGTGATAAAACCGTCCTGCAAGTGCCAGCCGGAAACTGTGGACCTCACAGACGTGGTCCGTACGACGCCTATTTAAGATCAAAAAATCCTCTATAAACTCAAGGGCTTTATGCTTTCTTATTATAACCTGGCGAATAAATAAACCTCTACCTGTTAAAACTTTGCAGTCCCGATATAGTTCAACAGTAGGATATAAAAATGTTTTTTTAGTCATAACCTTTAATACAGCTCTTTGTGCTCTCTCCAATCTCCGAAGTAAAGTTTTACGTGCTCCGCCCCAAACACAAACACAATAACTTAACAAAGATTGCGCTAGAGCAAAATATATAGTTTTTCACTTCTCATGCTCTTAAAATGTTACTTTAGTCTCTGCATATCGGGACTAAAGCTCCTTATTAATCTCTAGGGACTAAAGTAAAATTGTTTTAATTTACTTTGAAAAACCCCTAAACAGCCAATCACGACGTTTGTGAATGGAGGTTTATAGCCATTTTCAGTGATAGGTATACAAACTTTTTGGTGCGTGAAAATGACCTCAAAATTACAACTGCTCAAAAAAGTAAAATTGTTTTAATTTAATGTTTAATTTACTTTGAAAAACCCCTAAACAGCCAATCACGACGTTTGTGAATGGAGGTTTATAGCCATTTTCAGTGATAGGTAGGTATACAAACTTTTTGGTGCGTGCAAGTAACCTCAAAATTACAACCGCTCAAAAATTCAAGATTTTATTTAATGAAACACGATTAATTATTACGAATACGATGTAATTTTATTATGCATGGTCCATAAGTCCATATTAGTCTTAAATAAAATAGTTTTCAAGTTTGAATCTGTTGGCTAAATATGCAAGCATTTAAAGCGTCGCTTTACAAAAAAAAGAAAAAACCACGGAACATTTCTTTTTTCTATTAGAATTTTGAATGGAATGAGTAGTTGGCCATTACTTGTATTAAGCTTGAATTGTAATTTATTTATTTATTTAGGAGAACCAACAGCTTTAACAATTTTGAGTAAACTTAAATATAATAGAAAGCAGGGAAGCCACTTTATACAGGATCTCACGGATAGAAACAATTTAACTAATCTTAAATTAAAGTGCGACACTCATCACTTCACATCATCTCACCTTGTATAGAAAAAGTCACCAATTAGACCAATTAACTGTGTCACTGTTATAAATTACGGACAAAATATGTTATCATCATCTTCCAATGAAGAAGAATAAAGCTGAAGGCTATATAGAGGAGTCAATCCAAAATAAACACAATATCTATCGAAGGCTATACTATATTGAAGGAATTAAAATATCCTAAAAGCAAAAATCACAACCAACATTTGCCCCACGCCCATCAACATCGCGGGTTGAGAATGAGCCTAATGAAATGACCATCGGCAACCTTTTTGAGAAAAGGTCTACGTCTCTACTATACCTACTCTCCATTCTCTCCAACTTTTACTTCGACTTCGAATGAAAATATTGAACATACTTCTCAATTACAAACCACGCCGACCCAGCTTAGTTTACAGGGGAAAACCATACATTTAAATGTAAAGAATTTCACAAATTGCCCTATAAATTTTTCTGAGGTTAGATTAACGGCTGTACTACGTAATTGTAAGAAACTTTGTTATAATAAATATCGTAATTTTATATTGAAATTCGTTTATTTTCCTCGCATTCAAAGTGAAAAGTAGAGTGTTTAACGCGAGACTAAACAACCATAATGACACTCGAACTATTAGCCACCCTCGCTTAGCTCGGGTGGCTAAAACATCTCGTGTCATTATGGCTTGTTTTAGTCCCTTGTTGAACAATCTACTATTACTCGTAAGTGTTTCGAGACTAACCACAGACCTTAGGTTTTTAAATACGTATACTATAAGTTTTCCAATGCGATATATTCGATATGATATAATTGACATATATTATAATGTCCTCGGGAGCAATTGGCGGATATTTTTACCAAAAACGTATACTTGTTGACAGTTATAAGCCCTTCTTATGTAAGTAGACTATCTCCTGACAATACCATTAATATAAATTATCAACACTTTTCTAAGAAGTTCAATCACTACTGTCGCCTGGGCCACGGGATAGAATAACAACAAATAAAAGTTAATCCACACAATAAACAAAATTAAATTAAAAATAAAACTTATACAATCACTGATAGAATATGGATCACGGATCTTGATAGAAATGAAGAGTTTTGTTTTGGACGGTTTACTAATATGTATGTTGCATAAAATTGATTGTCATAATTTTGTTTCGCATAGCAGCCCTTGACAGAATCATCATTTCGCAGAATTACTATTCCCATATTTTTTTAGCATACTGTCATTTCGGACAATTTTCTAAGGCAGAATAGTACATTGGCATAGAGGATTAGAATAATAGTCCTATGATCGAATAAGCGTGCCACCGAAATTTGTATCGCATAATATTTACTTGGCATACTGTAATTTGGCACAACGTTCTTTGGCAGAATCGTGCATTGGTATAATGTGTAAGTTTTCGGTTTTTGACCCATTTTGACGCTCCGCTCGCTTCGCTCGCTCCGTTATACACACAAAGTCACAATCACAACACAATACAAACCTAACCTAACCTACAGCTTTCGGTTTTTGACTCATTTTGACGCTCCGCTATACAATATACATGGTTACAATACAAACCTAACCTACCCTACAGTTTTCGGTTTTTTTACCCAAGTTCGATTTTGTCGCAGTTCTTCCTAACGGTATACTCTATGCGGTATGAGCAACAATTAATTTTATGTGTAAAGACCATCGATATTATGACAATAGTAGTATGCGATTAGAGAACACAGAGACACCCATACTAGTTGTAAAAGGGTCCCAAAAAGATACACTGCACTTTACTATATATAACCGTTTAATGGTATAAGTAGATTCAGTTGTCAGAGCTCACACATACAAGCCAACCTCAAACACTATAAAGAAATCAGAACAGACTGGCGTTCGCTAGTTTACCGATGTAACAACGCCATCTAGTAGAAAATTATGTTACTAAAATTTACATGAAATAGTTGACTTTAAGCGGTTTTAACAAATGATAATTGTTTGTAATATTTTTATGAGTGTTATTGTGATTTTTGTTACTAAAAAAGGTTAATTTAATTTTGAATAATCAGGACAGGTAGCGCCATCTGTTGGCAAGTAGTCGCAAACTGTTGCATAAACAATAACGATTTAACATTCCGCCCGCCAAGGACCAAATGAGACAGTTGTCCTTAAAACCGCCCGCCATGACATGTATATATAAAAAAAACAAGAAGCTCTTAATCTTAAGACATAACATAACACGCAAATAATTGTTTCACGTTCAAACATGTACATACTACATTAGGAACAGTGTTAATAACGTGAACTTAAACATAATAATATAAAAAATATCAGTAGTTAATTTACTGGCAAAAAACAAAGTTTATTTACAGCCCTCTTGATTATAGAATCTTTACATTTTAAACTGACTACTCGTGTGATGTTATCTGCACCTGGATGTTTCTGTACTACAACACCATACAACCATCTAGATGGAGGGAGAGCATCTTCCTTGACCAAAACTACGTCCCCGACACCTGGCTCAGGAGTTTGATGTGACCACTTGTATCTATGGTAGAATTGCGTCAGATACTCACTCGACCAACGGTGCCAAAAATCTTGAACAAGTTTTTGAGTTAGTTGCCATCTTCTTAAGTTGCTGACGGTAGCTGATTCATAACTGGAGGCAGGTACCAGCACAAGGGGTTCCGATATCAGAAAATGGCCTGGTGTTAATGCCTCAGGAGAATCGTCAGTGCCTTTAGATATTGGCCTTGAGTTAAGGCAGGCTTCTATCTGAGCTAAAACTGTGGTCATTTCTTCGAAGGTCAGAGTCGAGTTGCCAATAATTCTTTTGAGGTGGTGTTTTGTCGACTTTATACCGGCTTCCCAGAGCCCACCAAAATTTGGGGCATGAGGGGGAATGAAATGCCAGGTTGTGTGGTTTGTTGCTAGTTGAGCAGCTATCTCAGTTGCTATACTAGATTGCTCTTCTGCAAAGAGCTGCTTCAACTCGCGAGCGGCTCCCACAAAGTTTGTGCCATTGTCGCTCCATAAGTCGGAACAATGTCCACGCCTAGCCACAAACCGTTTGAATGCCGCTAAAAATCCCTGCGATGTCATGTCACTCACAGGTTCTAGATGGATTGCGCGAGTGCACATGCAAATGAACAGGCATATGTAGCCCTTGTAGGAGTGGTGGCCTCTGCCCTTGGAGGTTCGTATGTTGATTGGGCCGGCATAATCCACTCCGCTATGACGAAAAGGCCGATTTACCATTCCTCTAGCAGCAGGCAGTTGTCCCATTAAAGGATTGCTGGAAGCAGCTGCATATCGAATGCATGTCACACACTTCTTTACGTAGAATTTAACTAAATTTTTTACTCCCAGGATGAAATATTTGGATCTGAGGTAAGTGAGCATTAAGCTAGGACCCCCGTGCAATGTTCTCTCATGTGCATCAGAGATGAGCAACTCCGTAAAATGAGATTTTTCTGGAATGATGATTGGGTGCTTCATTTGTTCACTCATCTGAGCATGTTGGAGGCGTCCACCGACTCTCAAGACACCTGCAGCGTCGAGGTAAGGATTTAACGAGGTAAGTTTGCTATTTTTCATAATCTCCTTTCCCTTTTTCAGGTTCACGATCTCCGCTTCAAAACAGCTGCCTTGAGTCAGCATAATGCATGTAAGCAAGCTTTCCTGAATCTCCTTAGCTGTAAGCCATGCTTTTATGGTTTCTTTTTGCATGAGTTTTCTAGTCCATCTTTTGCAGTAAGCTACAACTCGGATCAGCCGCCTGAGATTAGAGAATCGGTCTATTATGTGCGTGCCTTCATCTGGATTACAGGTATTTATCAAACATATTTTACTTGGTTTACTTTCTAAATCCGTTTCATGATATGTACCCTTCTTATAAGTGATTATCCTTTCTTTCAGCCACGCTGGACCTTCCTTCCAAAGATGTTCGTCGTGGATACAGTTTGTACCCCTAGAAGCGCAATCAGCAGGGTTTTCTTTAGATACTACATGTGACCATTGATGTGGCTCTAATGATGTAAGAATTTCTGCCACTCTGTTAGCCACGAACGTTTTCCATCTATTGGGTCTACTGTTCAGCCATGATAATACAATAGTGGAATCAGTCCACGCGTGTACACTTGATTTATCGATCTTGAGTACGTTCGAAATCTCCATTAAAAGCTTGGTAAGTAGCACTGCGCCGCATAATTCTAAGCGTGGGATTGACACTTGCCTTATCGGTGCTACTTTCGTTTTTGCTGTAACTAATGAGACATGAGCGATGCCGTCCTCGCTGATAGTTCGTAAGTATATTACTGCGGCATACGCTTCACTAGAGGCGTCACAAAAGCCTTGAAGTTCGATAACCTTGCTTTTCTTCTCAAAGTGTATCCATCTTGGAATGCTAAACTTTGTTATTTGGGCTAGAGTCTCTCTAAAGTTCAGCCATTCACACATCAGCTGTGGTGGAACTTCATCGTCCCAATCAATACCGGTTAGCCACAACTTTTGAATATATATTTTTGCTCGAATGATGACTGGAGCCAGCCAACCGAGTGGGTCAAACAGTCGGCATATGTCGGAGATCATTCGTCTCTTGGTTATGGGAGCCTGAAGCGATGGTAATTGAACCGCATACTCAAAAGCGTCCGTTCTCCTATTCCAGGTTAGACCCAACACCTTCATTACTGTGTCCAGTTTGAGCTGAACATTGGCATCGTTACCTCCTTCATTTTGGCTGATAATGTTCATAAGTTGGTCGTCATTCGTAGCCCATTTTTGCAGCTCAAAGCCTCCCTTGCGTAGTAATTCGTTTAACTCTCTGTATATCTTTTCACCTTCTTCCACAGTGTCGCAACCTGACAACAGGTCGTCCATATAAAAATCCATGAGCACTCTGTCTGCTGCTAGTGGATAGGTTTCTCCGTGGTCGTATGCTACCTGGTGCAGAGTTCTAACGGCAAGATAGGGTGCTGCTGCGGTTCCGAAGGTGACTCTCAGGAGTCTGAAATGGTTTATAGGCTCGTCATTGTTATTTCGCCATAGTATACGCTGGTAGTCAGCGTCTTCTTGGTAGACCTTTACCTGCCGGTACATCTTAACGATGTCGGACACAAGACTTATCGGGAAACAGCGCCAACGTAAAAGTATGTGACGTAAGTCTTGTTGAAGCTGTGGACCAACTAACAGGTCTTGGTTCAAGGACACACCGTTAATTCCTGGACACGAAGCATCGAAAACTACGCGAAGCTTTGAAGTACTCTTGTCTTCTCTTATAACAGCGTGGTGAGGTAAGTACACAGCTCCTTGTCTGTCTTGTTCTTCTGTTGGTACTGCTTCGATGTGACCAAGGTCTTGGTATTCCTTTATAACTTCTGTATAACGTGCCTTTAATTGTAAATCTTTGTTCAATCTTCTTTCTAACTGACTAAACCGTTTTGTTGCTATAACTTCAGATTTCCCTTCCTTACATTTCGGACTTTCTTCTCGAAAGGGCAATTTCACGATATATCTGCCACTACTGTCTCGTTTAGTAGTAGCAGCGTAGATTTCTTGACATTTTCGTTCATCTTCGCTGAAATCTTCTGTAGACGCCAAGACACTATTGTCAGCTTCCAGCTCCCAGAATCGTTTCAGGAGTTCGTTATCGTTAACGTTAACGTGATTCACTCTGACAGTGTTCTGTGGCGTTGTTTCCTCTCTTGGAATTGGACCTGAAATAATCCAACCCAAGGCAGTATTCTGAGCTATTGGCGCTCCTGGTGATCCCTTAATGACTCCTTCTAGCAGTATCCTACCGTAGATATCTGCTCCCAGAAGCAAGTCGATTTTATTCGGTTGATTAAAGGAAGGATCTGCTAACTCCAGATTTGTGAACTCCGACCATAACTGTACGACGATTTTCCTTTCCGGCAAAACCGAGGTAAGTTTGCTCAGCACAAAAGCACTAACTTCAAACTCAAGCGAGGGATCAAGGAGTGATTGAATTTTTAAATTTACTCTCGACTTAGAGGCTATAACAGCGCTCTCGTCACTCCCTAATCCTGATATAGTGCTCTTGTGTCCTATTTTCCTAAGTCCTAACAGTTGGACTGCAGACTCCGTTATTAGCGAAGCCTGTGAACCTTGGTCGAGTAAGCATCTAAGCGTGATAACCTTACCAGATTTCGACGTGGCATTTACTAGTGCAGTTGCTAACAAAACCTGACTGCATGATGTCGAAAAGTGGGTTTTGACGTTTGTAGTGGACTCATCATGGACCTCAATAGTTGATGAGTGGGGCGCAGTTGTGGGTACAACTACGTTCGCTACAACTGAGTGAGTTTTCTCCTGGGACTCAGCTGTTTGTGTATCATTTTTGGGATGTAGTAAGGAATGATGCTTCCTTTTGCAGATTCGGCATCTAGATGATTGACGACATGAATAAACTGAGTGATGTGGACCTAAACAATTAAAGCATAAACTATGTGACTGGACAAAACCACGACGAGTATCAGTATCAATTTTACAAAATTCTTTGCAATTTCCAATTTTATGATCCTGCGAACAATAGGCACAGGACAGGGTTGCAACGTGATGAACTTTGGAATGAACAGGAGCATTGAAATTCTTAGGTGTACTCTTATTATTATGATAGGGTCGAGAAACCTTGGGATCAATGAACTCCAAGGCACGAAATCGTGTTTCTAAAAATGACTTGAACTGTTCATAGGTTGGCAACTCGTTGCCTGATTCACTTGACTTCAGTTCCCATTGTTTCCGCGACTCGCTATCTAACTTTAAACAAATTAAATGCACTATTATAATATCCCAGCTTTTAATATCTATGCCTAAAGTCTTCAATGCCTGTAGACATTCGTTCGTAGTATCTAACAGTTCCTTCAGCGCAGTTGCAGACTCTATTGTTAGGTTACGTTGACTCAGCAGTCTCTTTAGGATACAGTTCGATAGGTATTTCTTATTGTTGTATCGGTTCTCCAACTGCTCCCAACTGGTAATATAATTTTCTTGAGTTATCGGCACGTGTCTCAGTAGCTGTTCTGCTTCTCCGGTTAAGTGACTTTTCAGGTAATGAAGCTTTTGTACATTATCCAAGGACTCATTTTTATGGATGAGAGAGACGAAAAGATCCCGAAAGCTAACCCATTCTGCATATTCGCCTGAAAACATCGGAATCGAAATCTTTGGCAATTTAATGAGATCTCCCGCTCTGTCTGAAGGCTTGCTGGACTCGCCAGACTTCTCACTCCTTACCGTAGTTGTAGGGCTTACTTTACTTAACTGAGCCTTAATGAGACACTTGTATTCAATATACAATTCTTCTGTTTCTTCATAGACAGAGTCCTCAACATAGCTAGTTTTGACTAATTCGTCTGGGCTACCATCCTGTACTATCAGCGTATGTGTCCGTAAAAACTGAGCCCATAACTCTTCCAACAAATCTAGTCTAGCCTTAAGATAGTCTACAGAACTTCGCCTCTCCTTAGGAGATTTCTTAAAATTTTCAAATGCGCGCTCAAGTCTAAACTTAGCATCTTCTTGGACTTTGATGAGTGCTTCCATCGCAATTTTTCTAAGTGTTTTGCAACTTGGGTGAAATCGGGCGTGGATTCCCCGTCAGTTCACTTTTCTTAAAACTATTCTAAGTCCGGACTACTGACTTGATGAATTTGCTAAGTCCAATTTCTTTAAATTATTCTAAGTCCAGCTTGATCGAAATTTGCTAAGTCCAAGTTGATGATGAAATTGGCTAAGTCCAAGATATTGCAAAATATTCTAAGTCCAGTTGATTTGAAATTTACACTATGTTCAGATTTCTTCAATATTCCAAGTCTGATCACAATAAATAATAAAGTACTCACAATTTTCCACGGCACTCACACTTGACCATTTGTGACGTCACTCTGTCGTCACCGGTGTTCTCGTTTCTGACGTCACGCTGCTGCTCGGCTCCGCTACACTTCTAGCTGCGATCCACAGCAGTGCTAGCTGGCGCCCTCTGTCGTAATCCTCGCGATACCGAATATTCCGGCTCGTAAGGACCATGTAAAAGGGTCCCAAAAAGATACACTGCACTTTACTATATATAACCGTTTAATGGTATAAGTAGATTCAGTTGTCAGAGCTCACACATACAAGCCAACCTCAAACACTATAAAGAAATCAGAACAGACTGGCGTTCGCTAGTTTACCGATGTAACAACGCCATCTAGTAGAAAATTATGTTACTAAAATTTACATGAAATAGTTGACTTTAAGCGGTTTTAACAAATGATAATTGTTTGTAATATTTTTATGAGTGTTATTGTGATTTTTGTTACTAAAAAAGGTTAATTTAATTTTGAATAATCAGGACAGGTAGCGCCATCTGTTGGCAAGTAGTCGCAAACTGTTGCATAAACAATAACGATTTAACACTAGTAGTATACGATAACAAATTCAACGAAACTTATATCTGCCACAGTATATAATTATGAAAAATAAAGTCGGCGATATTAGTACCTATTATGCTTCGTGAAATTCTGCTACATAAAATGCTGCGAAATTAAAGTCGGCCATATTACTATTCTGCAATTCAAAATTCTGCCAAATGAGTGTAATGCCACATGGCAGCAGTTACGCTAAGTATACAATTATGCTAAAGTATCATTCGGCTAAAAATGTTTCTGCGATAACTGTTATGCGGAGTGTATTTCGGACAATCGATATTATGCAAGATAAAGGGAACCCGTTTTGGACCATAGAGCTTGGTTGATTGGACTATTAGTTGGGCTAGTTTTACGGAACTAGAGCGTTTTCGACCATCCGATATAAACCCCCAAATGTAACATTTAAATAATCGTAGGTTAATTATAATACCCAAGGGATGAAAAAAACATGCTTTGAATTTGAACAAATGCGGAAATGTACCTAAGTACTAAATATAAGTGAAGTAAGTACCTAAGTCTCAGTCCACGATGACATCATGTAATGATGCAGATTAGAAGGAAATCCTCGAAACAACGTGCGAACTGCAGTCGAGGAAGTCCTATAATTATTGCTCTGCTTTTGTTTAATAGATATCTAACTAGTGCCTACGTTATTATATGCTCATTTTGTATGCGTGTTAGGTGGGCAATTTTAGTAACCTGTGGTTTTTTACCTCGTATGTCGCACGTCATTATAAATACGAGATTATAAATATTTTTAACCGACTTCGTTCGACGACGTTCTATGTTCGACACAGTATGTTTTTTTATGTATGTCCACCGATTACTCCGCCAATTGTAAACCAATTTTAAAAATTCTTTTTTTATTTGAAAGAGTAATACTCCTAAGGTGGTCCCATTATAACCGAATTGGGATCTGATGATGGAATCCCAGGGAAATCGAGGGCAACCCTCAAATTTTATAGGCACTCATTATGTTTTTCATATATTTTCTAAGGCTGTTTAAGTATTTGCATATGGTAGTCATCATCTTCCTATGCTGATCTGATGATGGAAGGTATAACTCCTTAAGGGTTAGGGGTCATCCACATATTAAATAAATAAATAAAAAATAAAAAATATAAAAAAGCCTTTTATTCCATGCAAACTAAAACTCATTACAAAGATATCATTCCAATTATTCCATCATGCAACTATTCAATAATTTAATTTTTTCAATAATTTATTATAACTAGAGACCCGTTGCGGCGTCGAACCGCCGCTAGAATATGGAAATCCGGTAGTGTTACAGAAAATAACTACTTTATCGATAAGAAGTTTTTGGGGAATGAAGAATAAATTAATACTGTAAAAAAACACATTAAAATTATGTTTTAAAAACGTTAAAACATGCCAGGCTAGAGGCAGGCCTGATAGCCAACTGCCAGCTTCATCGTGACAATTTATTCAACTCTTTTGTAAAAATAACTTGTGCATGACATGTGATCTGCTGATCTGTTTCACAAATAAAATGCATATTATTCGATTTATGGAAAAATATATTCATAGTCCCATATCTTAAAAATATAATTGACATATTTTCATAGGACCGAACATAAGATTGGTAGAATTTTAATTTGTTGTTCTTTCTTCAGGACATAAATTTATCGATTTGATCGATTTCTATCAATTTCCAGAAATAGCACATGAATCGAAACGACAGATTTGAGGAAACAGGAAATCATGGAGTGCGTAACTGTTTATGTATTCATTTATAATCGTAAATATTTCACAATATTAATAATAAAAAATGTTACAAAAACTCAATTGTATGAAATAGAGAGTAAAAAACGTTTATAGATACACGAAAAACCACTATTATCAATGCTTGTTTTTTTTTATGAAATTCATTAGATCGTGCAAGTTTTCTTAATATGGGTGCTGCCATGTCATCATCATCAATCATTTATTCAATAACAATTACACATTGTGTTTGAAATTCTTACGCTAGTTATACTTAATCAAACCCTACTTACTAATCTAAATAAATTACTGACCAACAATACTCCACCATAAAAAAAAGAATGTGTCAAATATGTGTAATAAGAAAAAACAATATATAAAACAGCTAAACATGTTTGAAAAAAGAATAATTCAAACTTTCGTGTCTTTCCTCTCATTGAAATTGTGTCTGACAGAAGAGTGAGGGAGATGCTAAAGACTCTCAAGCCTATAATATAAACCTAATTTTAGGGTTCCTTACCATATTCGGTAAAAACGGAAACCTTATAAAATCAATTTGTTTTGTTGACCGCAGAATTTGTCAATTTTTATTTTGAATGAGAATAAGAATGATCAGCCAGACGTCATTAATTCAAATATGATTTATTCTTGAGCGCGTCGATTTTTTGAAATTTGCATCATATGTAGGTTATTTCTCCATCAAGTTTCGCATGTTAGCGTAACATGTTAATTATTCCACATTGCCAACTCGTCCACAATGTCAGCTCGTCTATATTCCCATCTGGGTCACAATGCCAACTATACACCCAACACGTCTACATTGCCAACTCGTTCATACACCCAACTCATCTGCATTGCAAACTCGTCTATATTACCAATTCGTCTCCATTGGCAACTCGTCCATATTCCCAATTCGTCCATAATGCCACCTCGTCCATATTACCAACTCGTCCACAATTCCAACGCGTCCATATTGCTTACTCGTCCACAATGCCAACTCGTCCACAAATACAACTCGTCCACATTCTCAACTCGTCCATAATGCCACCTCGTCCATATTACCAACTCGTCCACAATTCCAACGCGTCCATATTGCTTACTCGTCCACAATGCCAACTCGTCCACAAATACAACTCGTCCACATTCTCAACTCGTACACAATGCCAAATCGTTCATATTGCCCACTCGCCCATACACCCAACTCATCTACATTGCCAACTCGTTCATATTACCAACTCGTCTTTATTGCCAACTCATCTATATTCCCAACTCGTCCACAATGCCAACTCATCCATATTGCTAACTCGTCCACATTTCCAACTCGTCCATACACCCAACTCGTCCATATTCCCACCTCGTCCACAATTCCAAGTCGTCCACATTGCCAACTCATCCACATTTCTAACTCGTCCATATTCCCAACTCGATGATACACCCAACTCGTCTACAATACAAACTCGTCCTTATTATCAGCTCGTCTTTATTGCCAACTCGTCCATATTCCCAACTTGTTCATTTTGCCAACTCATCCACATTTCCAACTCGTCCATATTCTTAACTTGTCCACGTTGACAACTCGTCCGTATTACCAAGTCGTCTTCATTGCCCACTCGTCCGTGTTCCCAACTTGTTCATGCCAACTCATCCACATTCCCAACTCGTCCATATTCACAACTCGTCCATAATACCAACTTGTCCGTATTACCAACTCGTCTTCATTGCCAACTCGTCCATAATACGAACTCGTCCACATTGCCCCCTTGTCCATGTTCTCAACTTGTCAATTTTACCAACTCATTCATATTGCCAACTCATCCACATTTCCAACTCGTCCATATTCCCAACTCGACGATACACCCAACTTGTCTACAATACCAACTTGTCCTTATTATCAGCTCGTCTTTATTGCCAAATCTTCCATATCACCAACTCGTCCGTATTACCAAGTCGTCTTCATTGCCAACTTATCCGTATTACCAACTCGTCTTCACTGCCAACTCGTCCATAATGCGAACTCGTCCATAGTGCCCACTTGTCCATTTTCCCAACTTGTCAATTTTACCAACTCATCCACATTGCCAATTCATCCCCATTTCCAACTCGTCCATATTCCCAACTCGACGATACACCCAACTCGTCTACAATACCAACTTGTCCTTTTTATCAGCTCGTCTTTATTGCGAAATCTTCCATATCTACAACTCGTCCGTATTACCAAGTCGTCTTCATTGCCAACTCGTCCATATTCTCAACTCGTCCACATTGCCCACTCGTCCGTGTTCCCAACTTGTTTATTTTGCCAACTCATCCACATTTCCAACTCGTCCACATTGCCCACTCGTCCGTATTCCCAACTTGTTTACTTTGCCCACTCATCCACATTCCCAACTCGTCCATATTCCCAACTCGTCCATATTCCCAACTCGTCCACATTTCCAACTCGTCCATTTTACCAACTCATCCATATTACCAATGAAGATACATTCCCAACTTATCTACATTGTCAAGTCGTCCATATTCTCAACTCGGCCACATTTCCCATCCCGTCGACATGCAAGCGGAAGGACTAAGTTTCTTCTTGTAAAATACCATTTAATTTACCATAACTCATGCCATTTTCCTTGGAATTATTTTTTTGATGGACTTATATATTCATATTTATAATAATCTACCATAAATTTACATATTTGAATGACGTTTAAATTAGTTTTACTATTTTTTTTCTGCTTTGATTTAGATTTAGTAAAACTCGCCTATAGAAATAATCTATTCTTGAATGACGGTCAGTTTTTCTAGTCTTTCGAGCACCAGTCCAACTCACACTTGACCGGCTTTTTTCTCCACATTTTTAACAGGTATGCGAAATAAGTTTCCATATCAACATTTAAAAAAAAAAAACAACCTGGCAATTTAGAGCATTGACATAATAGCCCCCAATAAAAAAGACATTAAAAGTTGTCAGAATATGGCTACTGTCATTCATTGTCAACAAACTGTAAAATTATTTTTGCATATTTGTACATGTTTTAAGTGTTGCGGATATTATGTTGCCGACTCAAAAATAATATTTCATCATGCTGAACAACTTACTACAGGTTTGTGAGCAAATCATGCTTATTATTATTTGGTCATCTTATGTCAAAATAGGGATCACAGGTCACGTGGTCAAAGTCACGTGGTTAGCGCACAGTAGTTTTTTCAAATCCATTTTTCAGTACCTTTTCAGGAAAAAATTAAAATTCCAAGAGTTTTATGCACCTCTCCAGCATGAGACGAATCTAATGACATATCATTTATCAAAATCGGACCATAACTGTAGATCTGATGGGATGTACAAAAATCGGCCTCGCGTAATATATATATAGATATTCATATTTATTTTAATTACTAGCTTTACGTTAGTAGGTATTATTTAGATTTTATTGTATTAATTCCATTATATACATCGGGGTGTAAGTTTTTTTTTTTTAATTGTTGCATATTTCATTTTGTATTTACATTTATATAGTATGATTATTTTTAAGTATTATATAAATATATATTGTTCATTTTTATTCGGTATTTTATATTTTTATTCTTTAATTATAAATTTTACATGGACCCTCCTCTCAGGTATAGGCCTCCTCCAAAGATCTCCACTTGTCTCTGTCTTTTGCTACTTTCATCCAGCGTGTTCCAGCGATCGTTTTTATATCTTCCTCCCATCTTGTGTATGGTCTACCCACCCGGCGCTTGCCGGGAGGGCCATTCCATGTGGTAACCTCGTGTGTCCACCTGCCATCTGCGAGTCGCGCTACATGCCCGGCCCATCTAAACTTTAATTTTTGTGCATAGCTTAGGGCATCTATACTCTTGGTGACGCTTCGTATTTTTGTGTGTCGGATCTTATGTATTTTTTTTATTTTTAGCATGCTGCGTTCCATACTTCTCTGGCACGTAGTTATTTTTTTCTTTATTTTGCTGGTAAATTTCCATGTCTGGGACGCGTATGTTAGGCTTGGAAGAATACAAGAGTCCATTATTTTCTTTTTTAGCTCTACTGGCATATTGCTCTTAAATATTTCTTTATAACTCCAGTACCTATTCCACGCGTTTCTTATTCTTCGTTCTACCTCTAGCTCGTTGCTATTATTCTCGAATCCGTTCTGTTTTCCGAGATATACATACTGATCGACGTATTCCACAGCTTCGTTTTCTATGGCAACGGGCTTTCTAATGCTGTTTGTCATAATTTTAGTTTTCGTTAAGTTTATCTCTAGGCCTACTTGTTTGCTAGCTGCATTGAGAGATTCTATCATATATTGCAAGTTGTTTCCAGTTTCGGATAGTAATACGAGGTCGTCTGCGAATCTTAAGTGGCTTAGGTATCTCTCCCCAATCCTTAGACCGTGTTTTTTCCAATCGAGCTTTCGCATAGCATGTTCCAAAACACTGATAAATATTTTCGGGGACAGTGGGTCGCCTTGTCTCACCCCTCTCTTCACTGGGAAGCTGCAGCCTGTTGATTCTAATTTGACTCTACTTTTATTTTTTCTATATATATTCTTTAAGATCTGTATGTATGATTTTTCTACTCCTTGGTTTTGTAGTGCTTCCCAGATGCTTTCATGGGAAATTGTGTCGAAAGCTTTTTGATAATCTATGTAGGCTACGTAGAGCGGTCTTTGATTTTCTCGATATTTTTCTATGATCAGTTCCAAGGTATGTATATGATCTATGGTTGAAAAACCTTTCCGGAATCCAGCTTGCTCTATGGGTTGTTGGCTCTCCAATGTATTACTTATTCTCTGATCTATGATTGAAGAGAATAGTTTAAATAGAGACGGTAAGAGACTTATAGGCCTGTAGTTACTGATTTCATTTGGGTTGCCTTTTTTGTAGAGCAAGATGATATTTGATTCTGACCATTGTGTGGGTGTTTCGCCAGTTTCTAGAATTAAGTTAAATAAAACGACGAGATCCACATATTACGTCACGCAAAATGTCGAATATTTGAACCCCTCCCCCCCCCTATGTCACGCTTGTTTGCTATACCTTTAACATGTACTGTCACGTTTGGTATGACCCCCCCCCCCCCCCCCCCCCCCCCTCCCCCTTAACGTGTGACGTAATTTATGGATGACCCCTTAGGAGTTAGGGGATAATTCAAAAGACATGCATGCAAATAAGACCCCCCGATCACACCGCCATATGTTTTATTTGAATCACTAAAAAAGCAAAAAAAAATATTTTTTCAAAACAAGAACCGACTAAAAAAACTGAAAAGATAAAAATAACCCTTTCATGTACAGATGACATTTGAATCACTTTATGAAGTCGGTGCCAAACCTCACGTAAACAATAATAATATAGGTATGTATATATAAATATGGAACAAAAATACTCGTAAACACCAAATGGTAATCATTATAGGCTTTATGCGCGGCATCTTTTTTCATAGTAATAATTGAGTGGTTTGGCACCGACTTCAAAAAGTGATTCAAATGTAATCTGTACATGAACGGGTTATTTTTGGATTTTCAGTTTTTTTAGAGTCGGTTCTTTTTTACAAATGAAGCGAAAATTGAAAAATTTAATGATTCGGACAGGATTCGAACCTGCGTTTCCAACGGCTTTCCGGGCCAACACTGGCGTCCTCCCAATTGGACCACCGAATCAGATGTCAGAGTCATTGAATTTTTCAACCATTCGACATGCCTTAGGGTGGCATCGTAGCGACATCTACCGTAAAGATTTAGACTTTATCGTCGTTCTTTTTTGTTTATTTTTTTTATTTAGTCAATTTAACAAAATACCGCGATTTGTAAAATTTTTGACAAGTGCCTTCGTAGAGATATAAATGTACCTACCTATGTTGAATTACGTAGTACCTACACATATAAACTGATGCAACTAATATGTAGTAACCTACCAGGTTGCACGCGCGATAGTTTCCATTTTGATTAACATGAAACGTTACCTACTATAGAACAACATAAAACCAATTTTAATTGTTTTACTTTTACTCATCAAAATATACCTACTTACAAATGTGTTTACTTTTTAAGTGTTTACTTAGTAACAGAGTCGTGAAAGTCGGGAAAACTAGTAAATGTTCGCCATTCAAAATAATCATAATATAAAACTGCTAGTAGATTGCACATCTTATTCGACGAGTTTATAGATAAAATCCTTTTATATTATTTTGTTATTCACTAATAGGGTACGTAAAGTTTTTGGAAAACAATTGTTTTTTTATAGTCCTTGCTGTAAGGTATATAAACTGCAGCTTTTTAATTTTTGTTCACCATGGTTTTTTCATAATATTTCTTTAAATTTTTGTCTTGACCGCAATGGTCACGACGGGTGCCTCGTGATTGGTTAACTTTTTTGTCAAAATTTCAGCCAATCAGGGAATATTAGCGTGTTTTTATAATCAAACTAGCGTCCGGCCCCGGCTTCGCACGGGTGCAACGCTGATAAATGATGCATGTATTATACTTATAAACCTTCCTCTTGAATCACTTTTGTTGCGTAGTTTTAAAGATCTAAGCATACATAGGGACTATATGTAGTGATATTATGTTGATGTTCTCTTTTTGAAACTCATTTGAGTTGAGTAGAGAGCTGCCTTATGAGTTCAGTTGCGGGTAAGTACCATAGAATACCTATATAGAATTTTGACCATCAGGTTTAAAAAGTGCGTTGTTCTCTGTAAAATTCTAAGGTATTGATTATTACAGTACGCGAGTACAAAAAATATATTAAATTCGATGGTCGGCACTTAATTTTTTTGATGTAAATGTGAACGTGACAACCCTAGGGTATATTGCAAATTCAAGGTACCTATATGTCGGCTAGTCATTCGACATCAAAGAGCCACTGTCTATCTATGCTGTGGTATTATCGATAGTTTATAAAATACTATGTATTGAATCATCACATTCAGGATTAAGATTAAGTTCGTTCCAGATTAACCTTTTTAGATAAAACACGTTAATTTAAATAATTTATAATAATTTTTGAAGGATATTAATTATTATCTAAATTATATGGGTAAATTAAAAGAATTACTTAACTTGAACAAACCTTGAGCGTAACAAATAATAAAAATTAAAACTAATAAAGTTATCTAGGCCAGAAAATTGGCAATTATTGTTAATCCATGAACAAGCGTTTACAATAAGTACTTTTAAAAATCTTTTTCCCAAAACTATAGGTACGATAACTTTTTGTAATCCACGTCCAATCCTCCATGAAATTTGAAACGGTATATTAAATTAAAACTTCAAAAACCTGCTAACAATAAACACTGAAGCATACGATTTACTTGTAGATAGAACAAACATCAACAACACAACACAACACGGTTGATATACGGTATACTGCTCACCATCGTGTTTCACTGACACTGTTAATTTTTTATTAGTTTTTTTACTGCGTGCAAAGGCAACGCGCGCCCAACGGTGGCAAGTGAGAACATGAACGTTGGCTTTCAGTGTTTTATATAAATATATCGAACGTCGACCATCAAAGGATCGCTTCTTGTAATCTACGCGAATACCGTTCGGACTAATAGTCGTGCCCACGTGTTGCTGTAAAGCAAGTCCATCACAATCACAACACAAGGTGCCTTTAGTATGTTTGGACAGTGAATAATGAAAAACCCTTGTCTTTGTAATACTTATTTCTAAAGTATGTGATGGGGATGACTCATTTTGTTTACATACTCAATGTGTATACTTCATAATCTAATCTGAGGAAAAAGAAGGGCAAGGCACTGTCTTAAAATAAAAAGTACGACGGCATCGCCATGATACTATATTGTTAATCACTCTCAGTATTTAGTAGAGTAACAAACCCGTTTTGCAAAGCGATAGTGAACTCGATAATTACATGAAATAAAAACTTTTTGGATGTATCCGTTTAACGATATGGCTTATTTTAACAATCAACAACAACAAGAGTGCAAAGACGTATCGCAGAGCCATAGAGTAGTATTTTTTCTGGGTAAGAATTAGTACAATTTGGTAGCATACCTTTCCCGATAATTTATTCGAGATTTCCGTATAACTTAGATACAATACAAGCAACTTTGTTTACATATTGTAATTTGTAAACAAAGTTGCTTGTACCTAAAACGTTATAAAGTGTTATCACTCAAATTATAAGATTTATTAGACTAACATTTATAAGTAAATACGAAAGTGTGTGTGTTTTGTAAGTTTGTTACTTCTTCACACTGAAACGGCTGGACCAATTTTGATAAATTTTGGTGTGGAGATAACTGGCGCTCTTGACACCCTGGATTAACACATAGGCTACTTTTATCCCGAAAAAATGCAGTTTTACCGTGGGACAAGCGGGTAACACCTCGAGTAGCTAGTAAGATATAATCTTCAAGTTAGCGTACCGTGTAGGGAACTCCCCAAAGGAAACATACTAAGTTGTAACCGAAGGTCGACGCATGCAATCGCGGGGTTTCAAATCTAGCGCGGTTCTAGCATCATATTTTATCCACGATTACCGCAATGGAAAACCCAATTACTTTTCAGACCAGACTCGGGAATGCCTACAGGATTCATAAAAATTGGGCAAGTGCGAATCCGACTCGCGCATGAAGCGTTCCGTACCTATATATATAATCTATATTATTATTATTAGCAATTGGGCCTTTTGTGTCGACCATAATTGATCTATTGTGGCAGCCCTGTCTTAAAGCTCACTGCTGAGACCCGTTGAGTCCAGGAATTCCCAGATTCTTTGGGCAGTGAGATATTGTATCTCCTCTGGGGGCACAAGGTGTTGCCCTAAGTGGATACTTCTTTTGTGCATAAGTGGTCCACAGGAGCAGAGGATATGCATAGCTGTCTCCTCTGACTCTTGGCAGAACCTGCACGTTGCCTCCTGTTCCATACCCATTAGGAACAAGTGTTTTTTCAGCTTGCAGTGACCGGTCAGAGTTCTAGTCACCGTACAGACTTTTGACCTTTTGAGCTGTAGTAACTCTTTAGATAACTTTTGAACAAAGCCTTTTATAAGGGCTTTCGAGTGATTTTGTCCTTTCACAGCCACCCACATCTCGATCGCCTTAGATTTGTGTATCTCGCTGAGCAGAGAGTAAGCCTGGCGTTTTGTGATTCCACAGAACGGTTCTGGGCCGACAAGGGGCTTGTCCGCGCCATCTCTCGCGAGTTTATCTGCTCTTTCATTACCGTCAATATCGGAGTGACCTGGTACCCATCTAAGAGTGACTTTGTTGGTTTCGCCTAGGGCATTTAAGTTGTTTTTGCATAGTTAGACTACTCTAGATTTGACCTCTAGTGATTCCAGTGCCAACAGGGCAGCTTGGCTGTCCGAGTTGATGTATATGTGGCAGTGTCTTATGTTCTTGTCAAGGTTTATCTCTGCGCATTTGTTTATGGCAAAGATCTCCGCTTGGAAGATTGAGGCCTCTGTGCCCATGCTGACGCTTGCATTGAGCTTTGGTCTCTGTCCATAGACCCCACATCCTACATTTTTTCCTTTTTTGGAACCATCCGTATACCAGATGTGGCAGCCCTCTTTGAGAGACATTTGGTCGTTTAGCCATTCGTCTCTGGAGGGTAGTTCCACTGAGTAGTATTGCGTAAAGATACATTCAGTGAGCATGTCGTCAGAGGGCATGCACAGTAGTTTGTTTTCGAACACTGAAGCCTTTAGTTTGTTCAGTGCTTGTGAGCGCCATTTTGTCTTGGACAGAGTGCAGAGCCTGTAGATGCACTGCTCGGCCTCTTTCCGCACCTGTAGGTGCAGAGGTGTTAGGTCGAGCAGAGCGTCCAGGGCCGCGCCCGGCGTCGAAGACAGGGCTCCTGTTGCAATAATGCAGGCAGTATGTTGTAGGCCGCTTAGTTTTAGGATCGCTGTCTTTTGGTTGGCCTTATTGCACCAGACAGCGGAGGCATAAGTTATTATAGGCCTCACGACTGCTGTGTATAGCCACATAGCAATGTTGGGTCTTACGCCCCATCTTGCTCCTGCCATTCGACAGCATGTCCACAGTGCCATTTTCGCTTTTTGGATTATATTGTTCAAATGCGTGTTCCAAGTTAGCCTTGGCTTAGTAGTTAGTTATACTTGGCTTCATTTGAAAGTGGTATAGTTTGTCCGTTTAGCTTTAAAGTATTGAGCTTGTCGAGTTTCCTTTTATTTGTGAAGGGCACTTTAATGGTTTTGTTTGCATTGATAGACAATTCGTTTTCTCTGCACCATATATAGATAGTGTTGAGAGCTCCTTGCATGATGTTCGAGATTGTGTTAAGGCAAGGTCCTTTGATTATGACTACGATATCGTCGGCATATCCTTGTACGTCATAATCGTTGGCTGCCATTCGAACAAGGAGTTGGTCAACCGCTAGAGTCCACAGAAGTGGTGATAACACCCATCCCTGTCGACATCCTCTTGTGGTGTGAAATTCATGCGTGGTGGCATTTAGGGTTAGTATTGCTGTTCTGTTGGAGAGCATACTCCAAACCCATCTTTTTGTGGTGCCGTCTACACCTTTTGATTCCATACCCTTAATGATGGTATCTGTGGGTGTGTTGTCGAAGGCCCCTTCTACATCTAAGAACGCGCATAGAGCTGTTTGCTTGTCCTCTAGGGTTTTCTGCATCTTGTCGATCAGATCTAGCAGGGCAGTTTCTGTGGATTTCCCCTTTTGGTAGGCATGCTGGCAGGGACTGAGTGGCCTTGTTACCAGATATTTAGCTCGTATGTGTTGGTCAATTACCCTTTCCATGGTCTTTAGTAGGAAGGAGGTTAGACTGATGGGTCTGAAGGATTTAGGTTGTGAATAGTCCTTTTTCCCTGCTTTTGGTATGAAGCGTACCTTGACCTTAGTCCATTGTTCTGGTATCACGCTCAGGGTGAAGCTCGCCCTAAATATTTTTACCAGAAACGGGAGGAGAAAATCGCGGCCTTCCTGTAATAAGGCAGGGAATATTCCGTCATCTCCCGCAGATTTAAATGGTTTGAATTGTCCCAGAGCCCATTTAATTTGGTTTGGTCTGAAAATATTTGCAGCCAAGTTCCAGTCAGTGTTGTGTGCCCTATGAGGTTGTGTCTCTTGTGGGCGCATCGTTGTGTATCGCTGGTGGAATACGAGCCGGGGAAGTGTGTGTCCCAGAGGAGTTCTAGCGTCTCCTCTTCTGTGGTCGTAAAGGTATTATCTGGTTTCTTCAGGAGTCCGAGATCATTTTTTGGTGTCTTGGCTAGTATTCTGTGAATTCTCGCTCCTTTATGGGTCTGGGCAATCTCTTCACAGAATCTTATCCATGACGCTCTCTTGGTTTTTCTGATCTCTTTATTATATTCTGTTAGCGCTCTTTTGTACCTTTCCCATTCGCTAGGTTTGGTAGAGTGATTGAATATGCGGCGCGTGGAGACCCGGAGCCTTTCCAGCTTTTTGTTCCACCACGTCGTCGTGTTTTTGTTGTTTGATTCCTTCAGTGGACAGCTCCTTTCGTAGGCCTTGTTTATGCCTTCTGTCAGGAGCTCCACGGCTGTGTTGAGAGAATCTGGTGTTTTGATGTGTTTTGGGGTTTCCTTTAGGTACTCTTTCAGCAGGGCACCGTATGTGTCCCAGGCGGTCTCTTTAGGATTCCTGCGGTTTTCTTGCTCGGCAATTTCTAATCCTTTAACATCAAAAAGAATATGTTTATGGTCCGACATCGAGTTTTCACTACTGACATGCTAGTCGGCGAGGCATTTGGCTGCCTTTTCAGTTGCAAATGTTATATCGAGTACCTCCTGTCTGGCCCTAGTAACGAAGGTCGGCGTGTTGCCGTTATTCAACAGATGCAGACAGTTAGTAATGATAAAGTTAGAGAGTAACTCACCTCTATTATTGATTCCTGTGCTCCCCCAGATGGTATGGTGAGCGTTGGCGTCACAACCCACTATCAGTTCCGACTTTTGTTCCTTGGCATATTCCAGAACTTTAGTCAGCTCTTCAGTGGGATCAACTTTCTCTCCGGGCAGATATGCAGAGCAGATTAACACCTTTTGATTGCCCCGCCCCTTGAGATCGACGTATGCGACGGCTATGTCGTCGCTACATAATTCTGAAACAGGGAGAAAGTTAATATTTTTGTTAAACACGATGCAGGCCCTTGGTTTGGTTCCATTTTCGTGAACTAAAATTTTACCTGCATTACTCAGTCCCGCAATCTTGGAGTCGTGGTTTAACCATGGTTCTTGTATGAGGGCGATTTCCCGGCCATTGTCGCTGAAGATTTTTTCCACGACCGCTGAGGCCGCGATGGCGTGGTGCAGGTTGGCCTGTAGGAACTTCGCTCCCCTGGGTGCTGCGTCTGGCTTCTTACGGCCGTTGGGCACTGCCGCGCCCTCACCGTCCTCCCCTGTTGTTGGTAGTGGCCCTTCCCCTGGGGTGGTTCGCGCCCCTGTGGGTTCCCCTGCCTGGGGGAAACCGCCCTGATGTACCCGTGGTGTGGGGGTGTTGGAAGGGGACCGCCCGTTTTGGTCCAGGGACCTTCCGCGCAGGTGTTGAGTGCTGGGACTGTAGTGGGCGGCCCTGATGGTCCTGGGAGGACCTGTGGGTCTGCGGGGGGTGGGTTCGAGGCTGGCGGTGGTGGGGTTCGGGTTACCTCAGTTGCAGACTGTTGGGCCCTAGCCGGGCCCTTTAGTCGGAACTGGACTTCCCGGAAGCCAAGGCTAACATTTAGCTCCCTTTTCTTGAGGGTGTCCACTGATTGGTCGTCTAAGGACACGGTTAGCATAACCCCGCCTTTTTCAACCTTTGTGTGGATGACCTTCCAGAACTCCGTGTGCAGCCCCTTGTTTTGCGCACGGAGGAGAGATAGCGACCGCCCGACCTTCGTCGCATCTATCTCTGGGATGTACACCATCCCTATGTTTGGCCTGGGGAGCTCATTTTCGGGTATTATACCGAGGTTGGCTGTTGGCCATGGTTTTAGGGATGGTGTGGATACTGTGGTTTGCTCGAGTCAGCTCTATATAATCTATAACAAGTTTGTTGTATGGGAGCCCCCTTAAATATTTATTTTATTTTATTTTTAGTATTTGTTGTTATAGCGGTAATAAAAATACATCATCTGTGAAAATTTCAACTGTCTAGCTATCACCGTTCTTGAGATACAGCCTGGTGACAGACGGACGGACGGACGGACAGCGAAGTCTCAGTAATAGGGTCCCGGTTGTACCCTTTGGGTACGGAACCCTAAAAACCGGCCAAGAGCATGTCGGGCCACGCTCAGTGTAGGGTCCCGTAGCTGCCCATCCTTCACAATAGACCCGGAGTTTTAAATTACGAGAAAGAATTCAAGCTCTATAAAAAGGTCGTAAACGCCAAAGTAACTGCAATTACTTATTTCAAGCTTCTGATTTTACCTACGCGCCAGATTAAGCGGAATATTTTAATGCAGTATGGCACTTAACTATTATGTGTAACGTTCCAAGCAGGTTCCAAGTATAAGGACACCGTCTTACCTACGTCATTTTAAAGAAAATTATGAAATATTGCGATAACTCAAAAACGGCTCGACCGATTTTATTCAATATAGTTTTCATTGAAAGTACTTATAAGGTGTCATTTTCATGAATTTATTCATAATTTTTTGACCCGTGGTTGGAAAGTTAGAAGGGGGCGCTATTTTTTTGATTTCCGGAGCGAATATTTACAAAACAGCTGACTTTATAAAAAAAAAATGTTTGGAGACCCCTATTATTTTTAAAAGACCTATTGAACGACGTCCAAGCATATCGCATATCGAACGTTCAAGCCACTCCAGGCTGAAGATTGACGATGAAGTTTATATGTACGGGGCGGAAAGAGCAGAAATCATCTCTTAAAAAAAATGCAAAAGGTCTTTTGATCTTCGAAGCGCTCTTGAAATGTGATGGTCTTGTGGCGTTGTGATTGTGACATCATCAACCAATGCGTGGCTCCTTCGACTGCCTATGAACACGCTACGACGTATTCCGAAAAGCGAAAGATGGAGCCTAGCAACATATTTTGTTAATAAGTAATAATGGTAATAGCAGATATAATATGGTGTTACTTTTGAGTTGTATTAAGATGAAAATCATATCCCATTAAACAAATAGGTGTACCCGGTTACCTCTCTGAAACACTAAAAACAAATTCAAATTCAAATTATTTATTTGCTGAAATTGTGGTACATGTTACATTTAGAGATGATACAAGCATGTTTTCAGAACGGCACAATTTGCCCACATGTGGCATGCAAAGTAAAAATAAAATGTGTGGATCAGCCAGGCTAGATCCATACCATATAAAATTAATTTATTATTATTATGTACTTACTGTTATATTATTAATCTGTTCGTATATTTCATAAATTCTTATATTATACATATACAGTCGTTACATACAATAAAATTATTATTAATTCATATATTATCACAATAAGATCAATCAATATTATCACTAAAGTATTCATCAATATTATAGTAAGCTTTTCCGATCAAAAAGGTTTTTAAACATTTTTTAAATCCCATAGCAGTATTTTGTTCTGTAACAGTTTTCGGTAGTTTGTTGTAAATTTTTGGAGCCATCCCTAAAATACCTTTAGAGAGAAGAGCTGTTTTTGATGGATGTGCAAACAATTTGTTATGTTGCCGCTTGCTATTGTAGCACATAAATCTTGTATTATTATCTCTTACAAAAATAGCAACTTCATAGATATATAAGCACGGAAGTGTTAGAAGTTTTAGATTTATAAACTGTGGTTTACAGGATTCGGTGGGTATTAAGCCGCATACTGCTCTTACACATTTTTTTTGGGCTTTAAATGCAAGATTACGATTAGTAGAATTGCCCCAGAAAATAATTCCATATCGCAGCGTTGACGATACATACGCATGATAAGCCGATAATACAGCTGGTTTATTCACCACTTTATTCAATATATACAAGGCATACGAATACCTATTAAGTTTGCTACAAATGCTTTCTATGTGCGCTTTCCACGACAGACTACTGTCTAGGATGAGGCCTAGAAATTTAGCTTCATTCGTTTCTGAGATCGTATGATCCTTATATTGTACTTTTATATTTCGTAAATTATTGCGTCTCTGTTCAAAGTGCATAATGCAGGTCTTATTCAAGTTAATTTTTAAATAATTATTGTTTAGCCATCCAATAATTTCTTGTAAAGTAGAGTTTAATTCATATTCATAATTGTAAATATTAATGTCATTAAATATAATAGTGCTATCATCAGCAAATAATACCATTGGATGTCTAGTAATTTTAGGCATGTCATTGATGTATACCAGGAATAACAATGGTCCCAGTATACTACCTTGTGGAACTCCACATTGCACTGTTCTTAGCTCCGAAGTGTATGTTATTTCATTTTTGGACTTCCTGCATACGTGAGTGATCTGGGTCATCTGCTTCCTGTCACTCAAGTAAGACCTTATCAAATCATGCACGATACCTCTGACTCCATATTTATCTAACTTCATTAACAGTATGTCATGGTTCACTAAGTCAAAAGCTTTCGGCATATCCATATATATTGCAGAAACGGGCAATCTCTTGTCCATATTTATGACAACTTTTTGGACTAGCTCGAAGATCGCCATATTAATAGATTTATTTATGCGAAAGCCTTTTTGTTCGGGAACCAATAAGTGATTGGACTCTAAGTAATTATATAGACTTTTGTATATAACCTTTTCAAATATTTTCGATATGATAGGTGTCAATGCTATCGGCCTATAGTTTTTAAATTCATCTTTTTTGCCCTTTTTATAAACTGGTTTGATTATAGCTACCTTTAACTTTTCTGGGAATGTTCCATACTCGATACAAATGTTAGTTATATAACTGAGTACGGGCGCAATATAATTTTTTTTTTTTTTTTTTTTTTTTATGTCATAGGGGGCAAACGAGCAAACGTATCGCCTGATGGAAAGCGATTACCGTCGCCCATAAACACCTGCAACACCAGAGGAGTCACAAGTGTTTGCCTACCCGGAGGACGAAGATAGAATGCCTCTATGCTAGTAATTTCACCGGTTATCTTACCCCCACACCGGAACACAACAATGCCAACATTGCTGTTTGGCGGTGGGTTAGTAGGCAAGACGGTAGTAACAATCCGGACGGACCCTGCACGAGGCCCTACTACTCCAAAAAATGTGATATCTTTTTAAGAATGTTTGTACTAATCCCATCGTATCCAGTACTGTTAGTATTTTTCAGTGAACAGATTATCTTACGAAGATCTTCTGGTACTGTAGGTGGCATAAAAAGAGAATTACTAGAAGCGTATGTCATTGTTAGATTAGACTTATTATGAATGTCCTTATTATTTAAAACTATGTCTTTGTTCGGTTCGCAATCGTCATCAATTCCTATCATATCAATAAAGTAGTCATTAAATTCCTGAGCTATTGCTTGAGGATCGCTTATGACTGATCCCTTAATATTTAAATGTGAAATGGTATCCTTAGGCATTTTTGTTTTAGTGTTGCTTATGACTTGCCACGTGGCTTTTGTTTTATTAACCGAGTTTTTGATATAGTTGTCGTTTTGTGCCTTTTGTGTTAACTTTATTATTCTCTTTAGTCTATTAGAATACGTTTTTAATTTGGTTTTGTCGCTTATTTTAGATGACAATCTGTATTTCCATAACATTTGTCTTTTACGTTTGCAGCAGTTTCGTATACCTTTTGTAAGCCATTTTGTTTTTTTTGTTGTAGAGATTTTTATTTTTCTTAATGGGAAACATAGGTCATAGAAAAGTTTCAATTCGTCTATAAAACAATTGTACGCTTGATTCGGATTGTTAGTCATATAAACTTCACTAAAACTTAGTTTTCGAATACATTCACAAAACTTATCTATATTTTCCTCGGAATAGTCTCTTTGCACTCTATACCAGTGCGTTAGTACACATATCTTCTTCACTGGACATGTGATCAGTTGAGCCGTGTGGTCGGAGAGAGCTAGCTCGAAAATTTCACATTTACCACCCTTTATGTTGTGAATTATGTTGTCTATGCAAGTCTTGCTCACAATGCGAGTGGGTTTATGAAGTCCGATTTTTAGATTATAACCTTGTAACAAATGTTTAAATTTTGACGAAGCAGTAGTATTTTTTAGCATATTTATGTTGAAGTCTCCGCATATTATGATATTTTTATTTTTAAAACGTAGGTTATTTAGAATTCCACCTAATTTCTTGAATAATATTGATAATGACGTAGAGTCTGTATTGGGAATGCGATATATGCATATGATAATCACTTTATGCTCAGGGAGCTCTACTGCGGAGCACTCAACTATATTGGGAATGCTTAGCAATGTTATATATTTTAATGCCAAGAATTTGTGTTTCCTATTAACAAGTATGCAAGACCCCCCGTTACGATTATCCCTAGAGAAGATGTCTGCTAAAGCATAGTTGACAATATTTAGGTGTATTTCATCGCCATCTCGCATGTTATGTTCCGTGATGCACACAACATCCACCCAGTTATTCTCACCTACTATTTCTTGTAAATGTACATTGAGGATATCAGCTTTACTTAAGAGCCCATTAATGTTTTGGTGCATAATATAGATATTGTCAACGAAAAAAATCCTTATTGTTATTATTTAAATTAGATAAATCTTTCTGTCCACCTACAGTTAATTTCGGACTGGTTGTTTCTAAGTCGCCGGGGTTTCTAGATGGCTGTTCTGGACCTGTTAGATCAGCTACGCTATCTGTCTGCGTACCTTTGGTGGCTTTACAATATACCATTTCTAAAGCTACATCTGGGACAAGTTCGTCTCGAGTTACTAAAGGCTTTGCGTCCACTTGTGTGCTTATTGTCATTGAAGCTGTTATATTTCTAATCTCAGTTACTAGAGCTTTGCTTAAACTATCTATAAGGTATGGTTTCTTAGGTATGTAATGTCGGTAGTTCATGTTCACATATGACACATTATTAAACATGCTACATATATATCTTAATTCATAATTCAGTTTACACTCATTTAGATTTTTATTAAATGGAATTTCCGACATTATAACATTGGTGTGCGGAATGTTTTTTAGCCAACTACTTAGATACATTTTGAATTCAAATGGATTTCTGTCATTAATTCCTCCTAATACAATAATAAAGTTGTTTGCTGTTAAGTTATTATATTCATCGTTTTTTGAATTCAATAGAGTGCGAATATTTGCGCCTGGCTTAAAAAATGTAAAAACTTTGAACATGTTCCCTAGTAATTTTTGAAGGATTTTCCCAAGATTTCTTCCTCGCTGATCAGCTAAAAGTACGACTTTTCTTTTTTTCTGTCCTTTTTCATTAGCAGTTTCTGGGGCTCTTGGTTGGTTCATATTGTTTTTTACAGGATTTAAGAATCCTAAGCTCGTTGAAATTGACTTTTCGTGAGTAGGCGGTATCGTAATTATCGACAGGTCTGCAGATATTCCCTTGGAAGTTGATGGAGGCCGGCACGTTTCCTGAATTTTCTGAGCAGTGGGGTTTAAATTTGTTGACAATTGTCTTGGTATTATATTTAAGGGAGATGTACGAGGTGTTTTCATATTAATTGAAGTTATATTTTTAAATCCTATCGACCACCGCTTATTTTTCGGAGTAAGACAGTTATCCTTGCAAGGCGCCGGTTCGGTCGATACTTTTTTCAATAATTCAACTTGCTTAAGTTTTTCATCAAGCTTTATGATAAGATTTGCATTTTCGAGGCTCAGTTTTTCAATCTCAAGATGTGCACTATTCAGATCTGTCGTAAAATCCTCTAATTGTTGTTTTAACTCTGCGACTATAGAAGATTCTATTCCTGGTGCTGGCTGGCTTCGTATCGTGTCATTTAGCAGAGTAGAGTTTAATATCGAACCATTTGAAAGTGTCATGGAAATATTATCCGCTGACAACGCCCTCTTATTTATTTTTCTGAATGTAATATGTTCTTCCATGATTATTAGTATATAAGGGTTAATTTTAAATATTTATTATTCGTTTAAGCCGACTAGTATCATTAAGTATCGTTTGGACCCGTCTCTTCAGACTAATTCGGACTTGACTTGGGAGCTAGGTTTGGACCGACTTCATTTGTCCAATTCGGACCGTGGGACTGTAACATTACTACTAAAACATTCATCCGAATTTCGTTTCGACAAAAACTATTCGACAAATATCATTTTAACTTTTTTTCATTTGTCCGAAAATTCAATTCGATATTTTACGATTGGGCATTAATTGTTTAGGAGTTTTTATTCACTCAACCAATGACACGTTTCCCAAAATCTCATTTGTCCGTAATATCAGTTTTCCGATGTAACGTTTCGGTTTATTAATTATTCGACTTATTTGTATGACTTTGGTTTCATTCGTCCGATGTAAAGATTCGGTTTATTAACTACTCGACTGTTCTCAAGTGGACTGGTGGTTCTGTTGTGGTCACAGTTCTAACCTAACCTAACCCAGCCAGGTCGGTTTTGGAGCTTTGCCGGCTGGTGCCGTGGCACGCTAGCTTCGCTCGCTCGGCTCGCACGCTTTTGTGGTCACAGTTCTAACCTAACCCAGCCAGGTCGGTTTTGGAGCTTTGCCGGCTGATGCCGTGGCGTGGCACGCTAGCTTCGCTCGCTCGGCTCGCACGCTTTTGTGGTCACAGTTCTAACCTAACCCAGCCAGGTCGGTTTTGGAGCTTTGCCGGCTGCTGCCGTGGCACGCTAGCTTCGCTCGCTCGGCTCGCACGCTTTTGTGGTCACAGTTCTAACCTAACCCAGCCAGGTCGGTTTTGGAGCTTTGCCGGCTGCTGCCGCGGCACGCTAGGTTCACTCGCTCGGCTGGCGCGCTGTTGTGATCGCAGTTCTTATGCAATGCCAAAAATATCTCGTAAATGAAAAAATGGGTATTAAACGAAAGACATCGCAATTCAGAGGGCAAGTGAATGGGGCGGGAAAAGTTAAAAGGTAAATTGAAAATTTGTTTAAATGTATGCAGTGCCAAAAAAATCATTGGGTAAATGAAAAATGGGCTACGAAAAAAAATACGTAACAACTCATAGGGCAAGTGAATGTGACGAGAAAAGGTTTTCGGACAAACGATACTTCTACTAAATGAGAAATGGTGAAAAGAAAAATGTACGAATCCTGTCATCGGACAAACGATAATAATTCGAATAGTTTTCGGAGAAATGAAATTCGGTCAATGGTTTTTAGTGTTTGAGATAGGTTACCGGTATATCCATCCAAAGCCATGAAAAACTTAGTTACTTAGCCCGCGGCCTGCGGTGACTACTAATTGCCTAATTAGCATTATTTAATAGTAGGTACTAAAATTATTTAGTTTGCATTAGCCAATCCCTAATCACGTAAAGTTCAAATTGTTCACACATAATATGTATAGCGTAGGTGTCGTTGTTGAGTCAACTACTCCGCTATCCTTATTAAGGATGTTGACGTTTAAAGTGATCTTACTAATTGGTTCTACACCAAGGAAGTGGTATAGTTACACATATTTATCATACGTTTTCCTATTGATCCACCACAATAGCGCTTACCTATTGACCACCGCCACCGCTAATCATCAGTGAGACATCAAACTTCCCCAACATGACCGAATACTTAATGTGATGAATTGATGATGATGATGTTCACATAACTTTTCAACCCCGATTACTTATTGGAACTCCGAAAATGTTTCTCACGTAATTTTTCATCATAATAGTCACAATTCATACTTAGTTACTAATTACTACCGATCATAACTCCGAACTAGTATCCGACCGAAACATATTTTGTTGCCGAAACCGAAACCGAGGGTCCGGTGTTTTGGCCGAAACTAAAACTGAACTTTTTATAAACGTGATTAAAACTTTGAATATGTCAGTGGGCCGATTTTTCGAGATTATTATGAATAATGAAGCATCTCGCTGGCGAAATTGACCGCGCGAGCGAAGCGTCTCCGTTTCAGCTTGATCAAAAATTATTTCGTATGTCCGGACATTTGGATGTTAAGCCCCTTCAGTTTGATGTTCATAAAACTCCTTTTCACCTCACCAGCTCAAACATGGCGATTTTGCTGTCAGATAACAGTGAACAAAATGCGATTTTGTTTCGAGCGTGAGTAGAAAGTAGCTTTTTATTTTTTTCAATATCTGACCACGAATTGTCATTCTTCAGCCAAAGGTTAATTATATAATTCTAATCATTTGAATCTCGATGCACTCTGTTTCTTTCATATGTATATAAAAGAGAGGGATAGAAACTTATCAATTTGAAATTCGATTTTCGAATCCAACCTCGATTGAAAAACAGTTCGGATACGCGTTATACCAAAAAAATCATTAAAACAACCGAAAAAGTTTTAATTGCAACGTATATTTTTTTTCTTTATTATATTTTTATTTAACGACCGAATATTAAAATTATGTGCCTTTTATATAAAACAATAGATCATTGCTCAAATAATATAAGATTTTTCAACTAATTACTTATTGTAAATATAATAATAATTTATAATTTCACCATTTATCATAGATGCATATTCGAAACGTACCTTAAAAAATATCGAGTTCATATTGTAATTGTTATTTTTTTGCATTTATTTTGTTTGGTGTTTTAGGAGTAAAAATATTAATCAATTTATAAACAAAATCTCGTATAATATGTATGTTGGGATAGGGGTTGGGATGGCCGGGTGCGGTGTATGGCACATTTGTTGAGCTATTCGATATAGTTGTGGACGAGGAGGTAGTTCGAGCGAGATGAAACACTTCAGATACAATTAACTTGATTTATTCCTTATACAATGAAGCACAAAATAACAGTTCCTGGCACATAGGTCTGTAAGCTAGGTTATCGAAGTCTCGAACAGAATAGTCTTTATTAAATGAACACAAGATTGTTGAGTTATAACACTGACTCTATACAACTTGGTATAGCACAACGAAATGGGACAGTTCCAAGGCAGTAGTGCACTCGACGGTGACCCAAAGTGAAGTGTGGTTGTGGTCGGCGTTCGCTGAGTTAACCACCAAGACTCTGTCTAGCGCGCCAAAACAGGTTCAAGGGGGCGCTACTGTCGCCTTCCGATGGCGCGCTGGCTTCGTTGAGCTTCCATACTCATAACCGTCTCCGACATGTATTTATAAATAAACACGTCATGTATCTGCTAAATCTTCCAATTTGATCAAATAATGACAATAACCGTGTTGGTTGATTGATTAAATATAATTTCAAATAAATTATATTGTTATTCCTTTTTAAGCAGCATTTATCTATTTTCTGATTAATAATATTATTGAAATCAGCAACCAAGACTTTAAACATACGTTGGAAGAAAAAGCACAAAATGTCGAATATGTTCTCGCTGATGAGGTGAAAAGTTGTGTGTGCTACACGAGAGCAAAGTTTTTTGCATTTCGTGCTGTTGAGTCCCTCGCTACACTCAGGATTCTAACATAGAATCCTTCGCTTGCTCGGGACTCAAAATCAGCACTCGTAACAAAAAACAACTTTGCTCTCTTGTTGCACAAATAACTATTCCATGCCTCTTTGACATGTTCTTATTTTATTTAAATGTGATTTTGCATACGTCAAGCAGGGCATCAAACCTTCATCAAACAGATGTTCATTGCTTTAATTTTTAATTTTGCCGGTAGATATATTTCCTTTAAATATTTCATGCCCAATATTTATTCCATGTGTTTTTTATTTTTCGCTTTATTTCTTTCCCTATGCAAGACTTAAATGGCATGAAATAACAAGGTATACATACTCCTCGACATAGTCTATCGGTACTGATGCTATTGAAATTAGTTTTTTGACCCTGTTGGTCATGATTTTTGTTTTGTCTCTATTCCCATGCAATCCAACCTCTTTACTATAGTGGCTAAGATACTCTAACATGCATTCCAGTTGTCCTGGGCTTTCGGAGAGAAGGACGATGTCGTCCGCGAATCTGAGATGTGATAGGTACGTACCATTAATATTTATTCCCATGTCTTTCCAATCGAGGTTTCTAAATATGGACTCCACCAGTACAGCAATGAATAGTTTTAGTGATTACCTTGTTTTTAACCTCACTCCACTTGAAATGGTGGTCGGACCAGCTTGGTCCTTTCGTCTCCAGTCACACTCTAGTCATATTTTTTGTATATATAGTTTTAATTAATTGTATGTAGCCATTTTCGAATCCTTGTTCCGTAGGTGATTTCCAAATAGAGTTATGCGATATAGAATCAAATGCTTCTGAGTACTCGATGAAAGCTATGTATATAGGTAAATCATACTCAGTATATTTTTCGAATATAGTTTCAGTGTGTGATTGTGGGCAACTGTAGAATAGTTTTTCATACATAAAGCCTGCCTGTTCGATCGGCTGATTTTCATCGATGGCTTAGTTAGGCGTTAGGCTTAGTGTAGATGCAAATACTTTGTACCTATACAAGATATCAAACTAATGGGTCTATAGTTGATGATTAATTTAGGATCTCCTTCTTTGTAGTGTTAAGCTATCTTTGAAATTGTCCAAGATTTCGGCAATTCTTTCCCGTAGAGAATAAGAGTAAGTATAGGTATAACTTTTCACCTCACCAGCTCAAACATGGTGATTTTGCTGCGAACTAACAGTGAAAAAAATGCGATTTTGATTCGAGCGTGAGTACAAAGTGACTTTTGAAGTTTTTCAGGTTTTGGCCATGAATTATCAGCCTCAGGTTAATTATAAAATTCGAATCATTCGAATCTTGATGCACTCTGTTTCTTTTATATCTATATAAAAAAGAAAGGGATAAAAACATATCAATTTGGAATTCGCTTTTCGAATCCGTCCTCGAATGATAACAGTTCGGATACGCGTTATACCATAAAGTTCATTAAAAACACCCGAAAAAATATTAATTGCAATATATTGTTTTTAACGACCGAATATTAAAATAATTATGTCTTATAAAAAGCAATAGATTATTGTTGAAATAAAATAAGATTTTTCAACTTATTGCCTTCTGTAAATATAATAAGAATTTATAATTTCACCAATTTATCATAGATGCATATTCGAAACGTACTTTAAAAAATATCGAGTTTAAATTGTTATTGTTATTTTCTTCTGTATTTATTGTGTTTGGAGCTTTACGAGTAAAAATATTATTCAAGCTATAAACAAAATCTCGTAATAATATGCCTACTATAAATTATATTGATATTATATATATGCAGTTTAGCTTAAAATACACTAAAAAAGTGTATGTTTTAATCAGTCATATGATGAATGTAGTATTTGTTCTTAAAATGAGGGATCTGTCACCTTACTCGTAACTGAATAATCAAGCAATATCAGAATGAAGGGCGCAGGAAGAGACCTTCCTGCGCGACCGCTTGGTGAACTGACTGGCGAAGGTCGTCGGACGGTCTCCCGAAGTGGACTAAGATGACCTAGTGAAGGTCGCCGGAAGTTCTTGCCAGGTGGACCGATAACCTGGTAAAGGTCGGCGGTGCCCGAACTAGGCAGAGCATGTATGACAGGTCACCAGGTCTCCATCCTTCAGATGTCTACAGCTAAGGAAATGTAGGATATACATTATAAAAGAACATAGCAAACTGCAGTAGATAAACAAGGTAAATTAACAAAAAAATCTAGGAAACTAATTTTGGAATTGTAGGATATAAACTATAGTACAAACTAGCATAACGTCAGTAGATATACGAGTTGATTTACAAACAAATACATCTAGAAATGTGTGTGTGTGTGTGTGTGTGTGTGTGTGTGTGTGTGTGTGTGTGTGTGTGTGTGCGTGCGTTCGTGCGTGCGTGCGTGCGTGCGTGCGTGCGTGCGTGCGTGCGTGCGTGCGTGCGTGCGTGCGTGCGTGTGTGTGTGTGTGTGTATTTTCACGATACGGCCTTCAAAATATTTTCTGTTTCATAGTAGTCTAGGGTAAGTAGCCAGGATTTAGTTATTGTTTTACAGGATTGTTTTGTGAGGGGGTAAGTGGATATTTTTGCATTTACTTTACTATAGATGTAGCCACCTAAAAAACAGAAAAATTTTTGGGCGGAACGAGTTTTGAATTTCTTTGGGGGCCATATTTGATCTCTACGTCGTTTATTTGCCAGTACAGAAGGGTCAAAGTGTAATTTTGAGTGCTGTTTTAGTATGATATTCAGAACGAAAAGTTTGCGGACTGTGAGTACTTCACAGTGTTTGTATAGTTCTGTTGTAGGGTAGGAAAAAGGTAGAAAATAGCTCACTTTAAGAATAGATCTTTGGGCTCGCTCTACTTTTTTTCTACTAAACGACTTGATTTTTGATGTTTTTTTATGCAAAATTTACATAAAAAGTTTTTTGCATAATAATGAACCTTAGAGCTTATTTACTTATTTGTCAAAACAGATCAAACAACTTGGATAATTTTTCTTTGTTGCAACTAAGCTTGCACTTGTTGGTTAACTGTTTTTACCTGATCGTAATAGTAGATTGTACGACAAGTGCATAAAACGCATCATTTTACACGAGACGTTTATCCATCCGAGCGAGCTTGCGAGCGAGGATGAATATAAAGTCGAGTGTAAAATGCGTTTTATGGACGAGTTGCACACTCTACTTTTCACTTCGATTGCGAGGAAATGAAACTGTATCATGTAAATAACATATATACACATATCATGTATACCTACTTAAAAACAAATTTAATTAAAATTTAAAGTAACTAGAGGCCCGTTGCGGCGTCGAACCGCCGCTAGAATATGGAAATCCGGTAGTGTTACAGAAAATAACTACTTTATCGAAAAGAAGTTTTTGGCGAATGAAGAATAAATACTGTAAAAAAACACGTTAAAATAATGTTTTAAAAACGTTGAAACATGCCAGGCTAGAGCTAGGCCTGATAGCCAACTGCCAGTTTCATCGTGACAACTTTTTCAACTCTTTTGTAAAAATAACTTGTGCATTAATGACATGTGATCTGCTGATCTGTTCCACAAATAAAATGTATATTATTTTTTATGGAAAAATTTAATTCATAAAAATAATCCCATATCTTGAAAAAAATATTGACATATTTTCATAGGACCGAAGATTGGTAGAATTTTAATTTGTTGTTCTTTCTTCAGGAAAGAAGAATTTATCGATTTGATCGATTTCTATCAATTTCCAGAAAAAGCACATGAATCGAAACGACAGATTTGGGCACTCACTACGCAGGCTTTAAAAAGGAAATCATGTAGTGCGTAACTGTTTATGTATTCATTTATAATAGCTCGTCCACAATGCCAACTCGTCCACATTTCCAACTCATCCGTATTCCCACCTCGTCCACAATGCCAAGTCGTCCATACACCCAACTCATCTACATTGCCAACTCGCATTCATTTCCAACTCATCCGTATTCCCACCTCGTCCACAATGCCAAGTCGTCCACATTTCCAACTCATCCGTATTCCCACCTCGTCCACAATGCCAAGTCGTCCACATTTCCAACTCATCCGTATTCCCACCTCGTCCACAATGCCAAGTCGTCCACATTTCCAACTCATCCGTATTCCCACCTCGTCCACAATGCCAAGTCGTCCACATTTCCAACTCATCCGTATTCCCACCTCGTCCACAATGCCAAGTCGTCCACATTTCCAACTCATCCGTATTCCCACCTCGTCCACAATGCCAAGTCGTCCACATTTCCAACTCATCCGTATTCCCACCTCGTCCACAATGCCAAGTCGTCCACATTTCCAACTCATCCGTATTCCCACCTCGTCCACAATGCCAAGTCGTCCACATTTCCAACTCATCCGTATTCCCACCTCGTCCACAATGCCAAGTCGTCCACATTTCCAACTCATCCGTATTCCCACCTCGTCCACAATGCCAAGTCGTCCACATTTCCAACTCATCCGTATTCCCACCTCGTCCACAATGCCAAGTCGTCCACATTTCCAACTCATCCGTATTCCCACCTCGTCCACAATGCCAAGTCGTCCACATTTCCAACTCATCCGTATTCCCACCTCGTCCACAATGCCAAGTCGTCCACATTTCCAACTCATCCGTATTCCCACCTCGTCCACAATGCCAAGTCGTCCATACACCCAACTCATCTACATTGCCAACTCGCATTCATTTCCAACTCATCAACAATGCCAACTCGTCCATATTGCTAACTCGTCCACAAATACAACTGGTCCACATTTCCAACTTGTCCATAGGCCCAACTCGTCCACAATTCCAAGTCGTCCACATTTCCAACTCGTCCATATTCCCAACTCGACGATACACCCAACTCGTCTATAGAAACTCGTCCTTATTATCAGCCCGTCTTTATTGCCAACTCGTCCATATTCCCAACTTGTTCATTTTGCCAACTCATCCACATTCCCAACTCGTCCATATTCTCAACTCGTCCGTATTACCAAGTCGTCTTCATTACCCACTCGTCCGTGTTCCCAACTTGTTCATTTTGCCAACTCATCCACATTCCCAACTCTTCCATATTCCCAACTCATTCACATTGACAACTCGTCCATATTACCAACTTGTCCGTATTACCAACTCGTCTTCATTGCCAACTCGTCCATAATGCGAACTCGTCTACAGGTGTGCAGGTGTCTATGGGCGACGGTAATCGGTTTCCATCAGGCGATTCGTTTGCTCGTTTTCACCCTATGACATAAAAAAAAACTGCCCACTTTTCCATGTTCCCAACTTGTCAATTTTACCAACTCATCCACATTGCCAACTCATCCACATTTCCAACTCGTCCATATTCCCAACTCGACGATACACCCAACTCGTCTACAATACCAACTTGTCCTTATTATCAGCTCGTCTTTATTGCCAAATCTTCCATATCACCAACTTGTCCGTATTACCAAGTCGTCTTCATTGCCAACTCGTCCATATTCTCAACTCGACCACATTTCCAACTCGTCCATTTTACCAACTCATCCATATTGCCAATGTAGATACATTCCCAACTAAGCTACTTTGTCAAGTCGTCCATATTCTCAACTCGACCTCATTTCCAACTCGTCCATTTTACCAACTCATCCATATTACCAATGTAGATAAATTCCCAACTTAGCTACATTGTCAACTCGTCCATATTCTCAACTCGACCACATTTCCCATCCCGTCGACATTCAAGCGGAAGGACTTAGTTTTTTCTAGTAAAATACTATTTAATTTACCATAACTCATGCTATTTGCTTTGGTTTCTTTTTTGATGGACTTATATAATCGTATTTAAAATAATCTATCATAAATTTACTTATTTGAATGACGTTTAGTTGTACTTACTACATTTTTTCTGCTTTGATTTATTGTAAAACTCGCTTATAAAAATAATCTATTCTTGAATGACGGTCAGTTTTTCTGGTCTTGCGAGCACCAGTCCAACTCGCACTTAACCGGCTTTTTCCTCCACATTTTTAACATGCGAAAAAAGTTTCCATATCAACATTTTAAAAAGAAAAACAACCTGGCAATTTAGATCATTGACATTATAGCCCCCAATAAAAAATACATTAAAAGTTGTCAGAATATGATTACTGTCATTCATTGTCAACAAACTGTAAATTTTTTTTTGCATATTCGTACATGTTTTAAGTGTTGCGGATATTATGTTGCCGACTCAAAAATAATATTTCATCATACTGAACAACTTACTACAGGTTTGTGAGCAAATCATGCTTATTATTATTTGGTCATCTTAAGTCAAAATAGGGATCACAGGTCACGTGGTCAATGTCACGTGGTTAGCGCACAGTAGTTTTTTCAAATCCATTTTTCAGTACTTTTTCGGGAAAAAATTAAAAATCCAAGAGTTTTATGCACATCTCCAGCATGGGACGAATCTAATGACATATCATTTATCAAAATCGGACCATAACTGTAGATCTGATGGGATGTACAAAAATCGGCCTCGCGTAATATATATATAGATAGTTTAAAAAGTAATAAATGATAGTACATAAAAGTTGCAAGTTTATTTCAAGAAGTTTTATTGTGTACTTTGGCTGTTGGTATATTTGCCTTGGTCTTAGAATACTAACAAAACGAAATAAAATAAAGAGTTAAAACCCGTTCCAGACCTTCCGATCCGATCCGATTTATCGGAAGAAATCGGATAATGTGTAGTGCAATTGTTAGGATCTTATACACTACACATTATCCGATTTCTCCCGATAAATTGGATCGGATCGGAAGGTCTGGAACGGGTTTTATTGTATGAAGTTTTATGTTTTTTTTTTTTACTGTTTATTAAGAACCTTTTTCGTGTGGCTGTTGGACCGATCGCCTTGGTCTTCGACGACGATTTTACTTTATGCTCTAGAGCATAAAAAGCGACTTTATGTCGCCTACGCACAGCATAAAGTCGAACTTTTAGAGCGAGAGAAGTGAAAAATATATTTTAATGTCGTTTGAGGCATTTTACCTATGTCTTTATGATAAAATTAACATAAAGGTAAATTGTGTGATCCACTGCAATGTAAGCAGGACTCGAACCTGCGATCCTAAGTTTCCGGCGTAGTGCTCTACCAACTGAGCTATCATATCGTTACGTCAATCACACTAAATCTTTGATTCCATAATTCTTCACTACTGGAGCGCCCTCTGTGTCATGTGTGTTTAAAATACTTATGCGCATTAGCCAAAAAGTAAAAATGTGGTATTTTCACATTATTAAACAGAATCGATATAAGATTCTATAAAAAAAAATAACATAGTTAGATTAAGTTACCTGATTCACCTGATTGTCGTATCTTAACTATTGGCGTTTATCCAAATTTACCTGCTTTGATACTATGAAACCATTGTCGCTTATCCTTTTTTACCTGATATGACTTTGATCGACTACTGTCGCTTATTTTGAATTGCTTGAATGACAATTGAGTCGTATTTGTCGCATAGAATGTACTAAAAAACAAATATTTTCGTTAAATTGGTAGTTAGACAACTTTACCGGTTCTGTTTTATAAAATATCACACATTTAGTAGTAATTCAATATATTTATAAAGGCCGTTAGCCCCACCTGCGGTGTAAATCTGTGTCTGTGGCGCTAAGGCATTACTTTGGACTCGCTTGATGGACCCAAACGCCATCTCACTCAAACAGTGTCTTACGAGACGTCACTTATACCACACAGAGTTGTAGGTAGTTTTGTTATTCTTGTTAGGATAGGATATTATCTCATTGCAATTGTAAAACTTGAAATTTCACGTAGTTCGTGATTTAAAATTCCTTAATGAGTACCGAGTGACTGCAGTCTTGAGAACTCTTGTGCTGTTCTCATTAGTCATAGCTATCGTTTGCTACCATACATTGGTCTAGAACTACTGGAAATCTTTCAGCAGATCACACATAAACTAACTAACTATTGTGGCGCAGTGACCCAAAGAGGATCTTGGCCTCCGAAACAAGAGAACGCCACCGGTCCCGATCCTGTGCTACTTCTTGCCAGTTAACGGCTTGAAGCTGACACAGATCCACCTCCACACTGTCACCCCAGCGATATCTGGGCCGGCCCACTGGACGACGACCAGTCGGTCGTCCCAAATATGCCACACATAAAAATTGATAAAATTGAAATTTCACGTGATATTTAATGAATAAATCTTTAACATTTCTAAAGCAGTTTTTTTGTGTATTTGCGTAATTGGACCGTAAGTTTTTGTCTTAGAGAACTTTAAATGTCACATCATTAATTTTAATGTTTGAAATTAAATATTTTCCTCTAATTAAAACATTAATCGTGAGGTTCTATTGTACGATATGTAAGAAAATTGATTTATATATAATCCTAGTTATAATTTATTTTAATAAAATGAACGGTCTACTGATTTGTTTCAAAAACAGCGTAATATCAGGTGATGGTGACGTCACTTCCCAATACTGGGGATGGCGCCATTGGTTAGTAATAAAACCGGCCAAGTGCCCCGACTCATGGACTCGCGCACCGAGGGTTCCGTACAAACACTTTCCATCCCTAAGTGGTTAAGTTAAGTTTGCACCTAGTATGTATAGCGCCCCATATAAATTAGGTGCAAAGTTAGGTATTAAAATATTAAAAAAAAACTACTTACTAGATCTCTTTCAAAACAATTTTCGTTGGTAGTTTTTATAGTAATGTACATCATATGTTTTTTTTAGATTTTTCATTTTCTTATTTTAGAAGTTAGAGGGGGGGGGACCAACTTTTTTCCACTTTGGAAGCGTCTGTCACGCAAACTATTCGGTTTAGAAAAAAAATATTTTAGAAACCTCGATATCATTTTTGAAGACCTATCCATAGATACCCCACACGTATGTGTTTGATGAAAAAAAAAAATTTGAGTTTCAGTTCTAAGTATGGAGAGCCCCCAATATTTATTATTATTTTTTTATTTTTGCATCAAAATCTTAATGCGGTTCACAGAATACATCTACCTACCAAGTTTCAACAGTATAGCTCTTATAGTTTCGGAAAAAAATGGCTGTGACATACGGACGGACAGACGGACAGACGGACAGACGGACAGACAGACAGACATGACGAATCTATAAGGGTTCCGTTTTTTGCCATTTGGCTACGGAACCCTAATAAAAAGGGTAGACCGTCCATTTTGCGGGCATTCTCGATCGTACTGTTATGCTGTTGAAATGCTCAGATTTCGATGTGAACTTAGTGCTAACCTTCATTAAGGAAATATTACGTGTTTAAATAAATAATTGTATTTTATTAATAAAAATAAATCTCATAAAGTGAACTGCTGGAGTTGTGCTTTCGACCACTTGATATCCCTTATATCAGAAGTCGGGATAGGAACTCCGAAATTTCAAAATGGTGGGCCGCGAATCAAGGCGAAATTCGCGCAATCACGAAAGACGACGCTTACGTAGTCGTGAACGGTCTCCGGTAGGTATATAGAACGAGAGACGAACATAGAAAAAGGAAATCTCGTTCAAAGGAAAGATTATCACGATCTCGTCGCCAGCGTTTTGATCACCAGCACGGCCATCGGCACCGTAGTGGCAGAGAATCTACGGATTTTTCAAGGAGCCCTCGCGGTGAGAAGAGGAAGTCGCGTTCAAAACAACGGAGGTCACGTTCCAAGCGGCCGCGGCATCATCGCGAAGGCTCAGCGCGGCAAGCCTCGCCGCATACCCCGAGTTACATTAACCAGAATGACCCAACAGGAGTAAGAGAAAACGAACAGCAACATTCTGATGAACAAAGGAGAGAGTCACGGCAGGATGATAATCCGACGACGAGTGCGGAGGCAGCTGGTCCCCCGCCGGTACTGCAACGAATCGAGGCAGCACTGCGACGTGCCGAGTCAGAGCCCCAACGAGTTGAGGCGTCGACGGAGCAGTCGGAGATGCAGGCAGCGGATAGAGGCGGGACTGCACCGGTAGTTTCGCAGGATAGTACTGAGACCCCTGACGGACCTGACTAAAAAGGACTGTGCTTGGTGTTGGGCAACAGAACAGGAGCAAGCCTTTCAGAAACTAAAAGAGGTTCTGTCACAACGCCCATTACTAGGTATTTACAACCCACAGAGTGAAACAGAAATACATACTGATGCTAGTAAATACGGGTTAGGGGGTATTCTGTTACAGAGAGATTATGCTACAGGTACTATGCGACCCATAGCTTATTTTAGCCGTAAAACTAGTGTAGAAGAACAGAACTACCACGCTTATGAACTCGAAACGTTAGCAGTCATATTTTCGTTTCAGCGGTTTAGAGTGTATTTGATAGGAATTAAATTCACGCTCATTACAGATTGTAGTGCTTTAAGAGCTACGTTTGCCAAAAGGGATCTTATTCCCCGTATAGCGCGATGGTGGATTGCATTACAGGAATTTGATTTTGACATTCAATATAAGCCAGGGCATACAATGTCTCATGTTGATGCTCTTAGTAGAAACCCTCAACCTGATGGACCTGATGCGATACAGGACCTTATACCTTCAATATTAAGAATCACACAGGAGGATTGGTTATTAACTTTGCAACTAAATGATACTGAAATACAACGAATTCGAAAAATCTTAGAAAATAAAGAGTATTCAGATATCAAACAGAATTACGTAGTCAAAGATAACAAATTGTTTAGAAAGGTAGGGACTGGTTTAAGATGGGTTGTCCCCAAGAGTGCTCGATTCCAACTATGCAAACAGAATCATGACGACATTGGTCATTTTAGTGTTCAAAAAACCTTAGATAAAATCCAACAAGATTTCTGGTTTCCTAGAATGAGGCGTTTTATCACTAAATATGTGCGCTCATGTATTGAATGTGCATATAGTAAGGAACCTAGTGGGCCAAAGGAGGGACTACTGCATCCGATCCATAAGGTCGACAGACCCTTTGATACTGTACATGTTGACCATCTTGGGCCCTTTGTAAAAAGTGCAAAGGGTCAATCATACCTTCTAGTATTGGTTGACGGGTTCACAAAGTTTTGTTTTCTGAAGCCCCTTCGAAATCTTAAGTCTAGTGTAACGATTCGAGCCTTAGAGGGCATTTTTACAACATTTGGTTACCCTTGTCGATTAATATCCGATCGCGGCACTTCATTTACTTCTAAAGAATTCGTAAAATTTTGCGAACAATCTAAGATCCGTCATATCCTTAATGCAGTTTCCACTCCTCGCGCTAACGGGCAGGTAGAACGGTACAACCGGACTGTACTTGATAGTTTAACAGCATATTCCAACAAGTTAGGAGAAAGATATTGGGATACGGTGCTAGGTAAATTACAGTGGGGTTTAAACAACACAATCAACAAGGGTATAGGTAAAGCTCCTTCTGAGGCAATGTTTGGTGTCAGAATGCTCGGTAAAGGTGACAATACATTTGCAGAAGTATTACAAGATACCCGCCCCCCTGGGGCTATAGAAAACATCAGATCTCAGATAAGTGCACATATTGAAAAAGATCAAATAGCCCAAAAGGTTAGATATGACAGACATAAAATAAAGGCCAAGGTATATAAAGAGGGAGATCTTGTAAAGATATTAAAACCAACATCTAGTAACGATGGTCAAAGTAAAAAGCTACTTCCCAAATTCACAGGTCCATTTAGAGTTACCAAAGTACTTGAAAATGATCGTTATGAAATATCAAGTATAGACGGTTCTAATATAACGCAAAGAAAGTACTGTAGCGTATGGGCGGCTGATCGTATTAAACCATGGATCACTACTCGAGCTGACTCTAGTACTAGTGGCAGTAGCTCTGACTCTGACTCTGACAGTGGTAATAATCAAATTTGATCTGGTTTTGTTGTTCAGGATTAAAATAAAATACCCAATACGATGTCAGTATAATGCAGAAGAGAAAGTAGTATGCATTTGAGTATGGTAAAAGTTGATTTAAAGGGTTTTATGTGTGTATTCATTTGGTGATTAATGTCTCGGTAATATGCGAGTTCCTTTTAATTAGGTCGGGATGCAGGAATTGGTTCAAAAATATATAATTAGGGATTAATGGATCCATTATGTATCAGATTGGTCGATAAATAATGACTAGATGTTGTATAGGATTGTGTTGTAGCGGTTGAAAAGAGTTGAGTTACGTTATGTCGATACTAGCCTATTTAATGATTTACAAGATCTATGGTTAGTATGATACCTATGTGGAATAGATAATATGATTAGTACTGTGCTAGTAATGTAGTATGGTTAGTATGGTGAATATATACCTATGTGGTATAGCTAATATGGTTAGTAGTGCTGGCAGTGTAGTATGGTTACTGGTTAGTATGGGTAGTATTGTAGTATGGTTAGTATGGTGAAATATACTTGTGAGTTACAGCTAGAGTACGGTTAGTATGGTAGTATGGCTAGTATTGTCGAAGATTATAAAGTGTGATTTTTAAATTGTTAATAGTTTTGAATGTGAACGATATGTCTTATCCAATGGCTAAGTATAAGTTTGAGACAAACTTAGTGTCAGGAAAGGCCGAGTGTAAGAAAATTGATTTATATATAATCCTAGTTATAATTTATTTTAATAAAATGAACGGTCTACTGATTTGTTTCAAAAACAGCGTAATATCAGGTGATGGTGACGTCACTTCCCAATACTGGGGATGGCGCCATTGGTTAGTAATAAAAAGGGTAGACCGTCCATTTTGCGGGCATTCTCGATCGTACTGTTATGCTGTTGAAATGCTCAGATTTCGATGTGAACTTAGTGCTAACCTTCATTAAGGAAATATTACGTGTTTAAATAAATAATTGTATTTTATTAATAAAAATAAATCTCATAAAGTGAACTGCTGGAGTTGTGCTTTCGACCACCTGATATCCCTTATAGATAAATAGATTTTCATGTCTGAAATATTTCCTACAAAGGCGATTAGATAATTTTTCTTGATTTATTTCATGCTGATTTATGCACATTTATATATTTACCTGACTATAAAATGAGCATGCACATATATATTGTTAACTGTGTTGATTGTTGTGTAATAGATTATACTATTTTACCTGACTAGTGACTAATTTCTCGGGAAACGTGTCGTTTAGATAATTTTACCTAATTCTATTTTGACGGCCATTTTGCGTAAGCGACGCTAAATCCTAAAATATTCCATTAATAGACAAGATAACAAAAGCAACATGTAAAAAACATGATATTGTTTATATAAAATGAGCATCGTATGAAAATTATGGAAGCTGCAGCCGGATAGCTCAAAAAAAACCGAAATTACTTAAAACAATTTATTTAAAAGGAAAATTACAATTAAAATTATAATTAAAATGAGGTGACTCGATCGATGCTAGAAACGAAGTGACGTTGCCGCGTCCGCGCTGGCGCCGCCGGGGCCGGCTGTTACACGTGCCGCTGGATCAGCATTTCCCTCATTGTGTTGAAATTGGTGCCGTGTGCACTGCTTGCCTAGTCAGCACTCCTTGGTGCCGTGTGCACTGCTTGCCTAGTCAGCACTCTGCCTACAGTAGGCATATGTAACACCTCCCTCCTGAAGTTCAGCAACTATTTTTCAGGTTTACGAAGAATGTTGCTGGTATGTTTGTGGCGCTGCGGGGACTGGTTGCTGGGCTTATCGGTTGGTTATCTGGGGCGGATGCAACGTTATCGTTCGCCGATGCAATTTCATGTTGCCTGCGTTTCTTCAAATATTGGCGGCACGCGAGTGCGAATATGAGAGCACTCAAGCCTGAGATTACCGTGTAGAATGGTATGGTGGTGTGGTATATTGTATAATCTCCTTGCTTTTCTAACGTTATCAGTTTCTGAGATGCGATCTTCTCGTGTATCATGTCGAGTCCTTTGAGGTTTATAGAGTTGAGTGAAACGGTAGTACGGGGTGTGTGTTTGCGGCTTGTTCTATTTTCGTCTGCAGGTTTAATATTCGTACCGGTTGTCCTTCGACGCGATCGTTTGAATTTACTATGGTGAATTCCTTCGTACGTAATTTGCAGTTGTGTGGGATGGTTATAAGGTAGCTTCCGTTTAGTGTGTTATAATCGTCTCGCTCGCAGGTCAGCTGGACTTTTGTTGGCTCGGGGAAGGTTACTCCATAGTGTCTATCATCCAGCTGTTCCAGGGTCTCCTTGGTTAGTGTCACCGTTACAGGAGAGCAGACTTCGTCCAGTGCTTGATCGGTGATGAGTCTCTGGATACAGTCAGGTTCCGTCTTCATCTGCTGGTGCAGTTTGTCGTCGCAGAGGTACCAGGTGGTGAGCTTCGGGCATTCTGCCTCTATGTACACGTAAGACTTACCGTGTGTTGCTATTATGGGATATGGAGGTATAAGGGCTTGGTTGAATTTATTGGGTAGTATGGGAAGTTTAAACAGCTGATAAGTCTGAGAAAATACGATAGGGAACTTAAGAATGAAAACTATCCTATTCCCTGCGTAATACGAGCCTGGGATTATTATGTCATAAAATTCTCTTAGGTCTAGATCTAATATACTATCTTTACTATAGATATCTCTAAGCGCTGTCAGCATACTGTTAAAAGGTTTAATTCCTAACGACATATGATGTACACTCGAAGCGCGAGTAAAAGCTAAAATATTCTCTATTCTAGTTAGTTCGAGAGCTAGCTCGTCTACATTATCACTAATTATAGTTGAGTTGGTCGATCTTGGCGACCTTGAGTAATATTTTCCCGGTGTAAAAAGGTGACGTCAGTACTAAGTTTAGAGTTTCATTTAGTTTGGCCTGGTTTTCTACAATTTGAGATACTATACGGTCATGACAGGACATCCATTCCTTATTTAAACTTATGTGGTTATTTGACTCTATCGCGATTTTATTCTGATTTTCTTGCAAAACTTTGATGGCGTTATTATAGTTAATTGCGTCAGTTTGATCTAAATTTCCTGTAACACTTTTTATTATAGTCCGAGTCCATCGGTGAGGCCTCTCTTAGTGCTTGTAAGTTCAACGCTTTTTAACTGATCGAGGGTTCTGTCTAATTTATAATTTAAATATTCTACTTGTGTTTCGAATAGCCAAATGGTTTCGTTTTTCAGTCGTTCGGCGGTCTCTGTAATCTGAGTCTTAACCGAGTTGATGTTGTCTTCTATTACGGATAGGTCGGTGAACTGTAGGAAGCTGTGATAGTGGGATATTTTAGTCTCATTGGTCCAAGTCGAAAGGGTAGTAGTCCCGGTCCTTCAGAAAGGCTCTCAAGTTTTATCTCTTGAGCCTGGGTCGTCAGGGTGATTGTCAGCGTCAGCATGATCCTGTAACAATTCCTTTGTTTTAGGGGTGCGTTTAATCCTAGATTTTGCTATAGGGTTACGTTTTTTTGATGTGTAAATGTGGATGGGTAAGTCCGCTAGAACCTTATCATGTGTGTACCGAGGGGCTATTTTCTTGCGGCTGGCTATAGGATTTTTAATAAAGACCTGTTGCTGGGGTTGGTATTCAACTTCCGGTTCCCTAGTTTTATTTCTATTTTCTATTAGGGTGGTACGGTCTATCAACGACCGTTCGTTGATGACGTCATACACCTTCTTCATCTGCTCACGATGGCATTGAATATATTCCTGCAATAAATGTTCAGTTAAATCTATATCTATAGGGTCCCTAGGGTCAAAGTGTCCCGTTATAATATCAATTGGTCGGCATTTCGTAAAACTGTGTACGGAGCTATTGTACGCTATACCTAATTGCGTATGGCATTAGATTCACTACGGGTTCATTTTTCTTTTGCAAATGTAAGATCCTGATGTGCTCTAAGAGGGTGGAATGGAACCTTTCAATTATTCCATTATCGTTTGGGGAATGCGGCAGTGTTTTATGGTGTATAATTTTGTAAATTCTAGTATAGCTAATGAAGAATTCAACTTGAAGCGTTCATAGCCCTTCCTGGGTCAAGGCCCGATAGTCCGCGTGGTTTTTTGTAAATCGCTATCACTTTACAAAAAGCACGATTTTTTCAACTCACCGTACAACGTGGTATCAATCCTCTATCTAGTCGCCTAGTGCGATTGGCAACGAGACATTGGCAGTAATGGTCGCTTAACTGTGACCGGTTGCCATTTTTAAAAAAATAGAATAGAATAGATATTAGAATAGAGGTCAAATCAAATTTCTTTGTTTTTCAGAGATGTTCGAAATTTGAATAAATAATACTATCGAAATAAGAAATTTGTGTTAAAAAACAGTCTATTTTTATGGTGGTCACAATGTGCCGTTCTTGAAAGCATCATGGAGGGTTTATGATATTTGGATAGATAAAAGATTTAATAAAATAACAAGCTTTCGATAACTGAATGTACTTATACATGACTCAAAAGTTTTTTTCTTCAGATTATTATGCATATAAGCCTGTGCCGTCCCTTTGTCGGGTAAAGGCCTGTATCTTTTTTCCACTCATCCTTATTTAGATCAGCAATGTCCAACCCTTTTGTAATACATCCAGGTAGTCCCACCATCTCCATCGTGATCTATCGTGACGCCGAATTTTATTGGGTGGGTGTAGATTTCTTGATCTGCAGATCGGTTGACATGCGGCAAACGTGTCAGCCCTACTTTAGTTTAGCGGTTGTCTGAGTTACGTAAGCTATTTGGGTTTTGGCGTTCCTTCCGCGATCGATTAATTTGATCCAAGATTGTTTCATTGCCCTCTGGCAAACTTAGAGAGAAAAATTCTGAGCATTAGTCAAAAATCAAGTCCGGGCATTACGATGAGTCTAAATAAAGTTATATACCATCTCCATCGTGATCTATCGTGACGCCGAATTTTATTGGGTGGGTGTAGATTTCTTGATCTGCAGATCGGTTGACATGCGGCAAACGTGTCAGCCCTACTTTAGTTTAGCGGTTGTCTGAGTTACGTAAGCTATTTGGGTTTTGGCGTTCCTTCCGCGATCGATTAATTTGATCCAAGATTGTTTCATTGCCCTCTGGCAAACTTAGAGAGAAAAATTCTGAGCATTAGTCAAAAATCAAGTCCGGGCATTACGATGAGTCTAAATAAAGTTATATATTTTTTCATTAATTCAACTGTAATCCGATCATTAATGGCTTTTAAACGATAAGTAAAAAAAATCAGGTTTTTATTTTATAAACGGTAAACAATTGGAACAGAACTTATGGCCAGGCTAGGTGTCTAGCTAGGCCCGGCGGATATGTCAATAATTACTAACGCTCATTTAGATTTAAATATGAAGTGGGAAATTTATTGATGCAAATATGTATTCTGACTATATTTACATAAATAAGCCCTCATGCCAAAATTGTCACTTGCCTTCTTGGACTAGAATTTTTTTGTAATTTTTGATAATGCATTTTTATATCATATGCCATGTACTGTACTAGTGACGCAACTAATGTGAATACTTACAATAAATATTCGTATTCGTAAATTAGCGTTTTACCGAATATTACAATGGTATTCAAACGAACAATACTTGTTCTGCATTACGATATTCATATCTCTTAGGGTTGAATTCATAAAGATCATTAGACGTTATCATACTTAAATATCTGTATTATCAGATTTTTTTACTAACCGAAATACCTAAGGTACTCTAATATTACACAGAGAAGGGCCCTAAAACCCACACCAAAAGTGTTATTTTCTGGGAATCCTGTCTGGTATGGGCCCATGACTGAGAGTATCTAAGTATCCAAATGTGTTCGGGAATGCTAAGCAATGACATTTTTTTTTATAAGTAGGTACTTAAAATTAATAGATACCTAAATACGAATAAAAACAGTTGAATGTAATTTTATATGAAAATGAGTGCTTTTTGTTAGCATAGCGTAGTCGTGTGAAAAAACTAACTACACTCTCTTAAAATACACTTCAAACGCACGAAGACAGATCGAACCTCCGCGGGATCCGGTACTATAACAATTTTCCGTAACTAGATGGATCGCGAGAGCAAGTGACACAGCCTTCCCCTTCGACGGTTAGATTTACACTGAGCTCGCAGCCCGGGCACAGCCGCGCTCGCGGAAATTCAGTTTTTTTGATGCTTTATTAGACCGAATTTCCATTTTATTAACTTTTAAACAATACGATTAAAGATCAATGAATTGTCAATGTTCTTGCGAAAGAGCCGTGTAAATATCACTTGTAGTTTAGAAGCCTTAGCTTAGGGAATTTAAAATTGAAAACGACCCTGTTTCAACATTATTTTTTCCATAGTAATTATTGCTTTAAAAAAAATCCAACTATAATTTTTTAGAAGAAATAGTCAAAAGTAACATATATTTTTTTCAGATTTTTCCGTTGGCTAGATTACGAGCCTTAGGACTTTAAAAATCACCATTCCACGTACGGAGTCGCCTTAAATTTGGAACAAAACTTATTTTATTATAGTGACTTGACCGCAAGCGCAGTGGAAAATTTCTAAATTTATTTTTTAATATTTAATTTCTCGGTTCAAATACATTTATTTCTCATAAGAAACACGGTTTCGCTTACATGAGCTTTCAAATCCATTTAAAGAGCAATTTTCCCAAATACCTAGTGACATTACCCTAATAGTGACACTGGGTCTGAAGTAAACTACTCTAAATAGTAAAAATGTTACCTTAACTGTAATACTGAGGCAGCGAGCTGTAAATTGTAGATGGACGCCAAATTGCCAAGCGCAACCGCCGTCAGCCGAAGCGACTCGAAAATACGACGTAATATGTTTCGGCTCGGCCGAAAGGTTCGGCTGTTTTTTTGGCCGGAACCGAACTTTTGGCCGAAACATGATTTTAAGTCCGAAACTGGCCGAAACCGAAACTTCGGTCGGACACTATTTATAATACCTACTAATTTTAGCCCCTTGTGAAACATTCTATTCGGGCAAGCTTTATTGATTGCGACCGGCGAGGACCCACGTTTGCGACGTGCTGGAGGGGGAGGAAATTTTGTGATTTTCTGTGAGGGGTCCAATTTTGATTCCAAAACACAATGGACCAATTTCGCCCTCAATATATATTCCAAATGTTGATAATTATACAAGGTTGATCACGAACTTACCAATTTTTTCAAATGTGTATATTATTTTATTTTGTGTGCGACTCATATACCACTTGTTGCGAAATAAAACATTTGTTGGTACCACCAAAACAAGTTTATTATTTAATAGTTTACTACATTATACAGCTACAAGTGCAATTATGCAATAGGTACTTTAGAAATTACATATTCAAGTGTTCCGCTAAAAAGCCTTACCTTATTATTACTGAAAACCAAATAAAGGAACATAATGTTGAAATGAAGCTTTACCGATACGCAAGTATACCTAATAAATAAAGCTTATAATTCTATAACTTGGCCTTACTTATGTTTGGATTTTTTCTTTTTCTTACTAGACTTCTTCTTATGCTTACGTTTCTTTTTCTTTTTCTTATGATCATCAGAGTCGGAATCGGACTCACTTTCGCTATCGCTGGCGACTCGTTTCTTCTTTTTCTTGCTGCTACGTTTCTTCTTCTTCTTTCGTTTGCGAGCATCAGAAGAAGAAGATGACGATGACGAGTCACTTGATGATTCCGTTTCCGTGTCTGGTTTCTTTTTAACATTAGCTAAGTCTAATTTGATTGTATCCTCTTCCAATTTCGGTTTCTTCACATCACTAGTAACAGTTTGTGACATTGAACGCTCGCGCTTTTTACCTACAGAATCATCTTTTCCTTCATGATCAGATTCTACTGTCTCATCATAGTCAGGCTCAAAATGTGCTTCATCTAAAGTAGACTTTTTTCTTTCTCGCTCTGTTGTTGCTATTTTTTGACCAGAAGATGAACTTTTATCTTGACTACGAGAATCAACACTTGCTTCGGACCTTACTTTCCTTTCCATCTTAGGCTCTTTGCCACTCCTTTCCAAATCTTTACGTTTTTTATCACGATTTGGGCTCCGGCTTGAAAATTGCTCTTGCAATCCCCTGGCGTCCGCTATTAAACGAGGTTTATCCTCTTTAGACTGGTCCAACCTGCTTAATGATTCTGGTTTTTTACTTCTATCTCTGTCCACAGTTACTCTACGGTACGATTGTTCTTTTTTAGGAGTCTTTGACCGCGACTTGACTCGTTCTACTGTACTGTGTACAACTCGCGGTTCTCTCGGTCTACGTACATCGTCTACTTTACCTCCTAATCTGTCTTTCACAGAGAGTCTTGGAGGGGGAGTTTTAGAAGAACTCTTCTTATTTTTATCATTAATTTCTATAGATCTATGTTCGGGATCTGCTACCGGTACGGTAATTTGGATGTTGTTCATGGAACCCTTTGACTGAGAATCGTCATAAAGTTTTAGTCTATCGCTGCTTATTTTTTTTATTTCGATTGGCCTGAGAGAATTTATTGCCTTAGCAAATATTGCATTTTCAGCGCGCTTTAGGACTTCAGAAGTAACTTTACCCGAATCCTCTTCTTCGGGTGAAGTTATTTCACCTGGTTCTTTCTTCTCAGTATTGTCATCATCAACTTCCCATTTTGATAGTTCAGGCAATGGAGCCAGCATTTCTCTCTCCGTTGTACCTTCAATATCCGTCTTTAAATCTAACTCATCTGCAGTTACTTGTAATTCAATTCCATCAAAAGGCTCTTCTTTGAGCCCGGGATCAACGGTACCCTCTGTAGCGTCCTCTTTAACGCCTTCATTTTCTTCAGCTTTGACATAATTTAGTATTATTTCTTTGTCTATTGCTTCAGCAGGTTCATCACCATATAGATCATTTTGCGGTTCTTCTTTTACTGTCCCCAGTGCTAAATTATTTTTTTCCTCCGCATTGTCTTCTCCTACTTTGCTTGGCTGATTCTCATCAACTTTACTATCAGTATCAACTTTATTTAATTCTTTCCCGTCATCGTCCTTGATTTCCGATTTTTCGGCTTCATCGTCGTCTTTTTTAACACTATCTTTATCTTTCTTATCCTTTTTGTCTTTTTTCTTCTTTTTGTCAGCATCTTTTTCTTTTTCTTTTTCTCTTTTCTTTTTCTTTCTATCCTTAAGTTTCTTTTCCTTTTCCTTATCTTTATGCTCTTTGGTTCTTTCAGAAGACGTTTTATCTCGAAGTCTTTCATCTTTTTTATCTCGTCTTCCTTCTCGATCACGGTCACGAGAACGACCTCTGGACTCGCTTCGTCGCTTCTCTCGGGTTTCACGACTACGTTTGGGTGACCCCCGAACTTTTTTATCAGGTGTTCCTCTTTCATGTTCACGTTCTCTTTCTTTATCATATTCACGGTTTCTTTCGTGATCACGAGGTCTATCACCACGAGATCGCTCTTCGCGAGGTCTATCTTCACGTCCTTCGCGATTCTCACGTAGTTTTTCATAGCCCGACCTCTTTTCCATGTCACGGGTTCTTTCAGCTGGATCACGATTATCGCTAAAGCGCTCTCTATCACGACCATCCGGCTCTCTAAGTCTCTCCTGCTCAAAGTTAGGATTACGTCTCGAAGGACCTCTATTACGAACACCAGTTCTATTATAACCAGGACGCATTTCGCGACCCGGATTGTTTTCGTCTCTAAATCCATCACGGAAAGCTGGGTCGTGATAATTTCCTGGAGGCGGTTCCCTTGGGTCGACACTAGGAGGTCTAAACGGCACAGGACCATCACGGAAACCATGTGGTGGATTATCTCGAAAACCACCTTCCCTAAATGGAGCATTCCTAAAGTTTTCCCTGAACGGCGCCGGTGGTCCTCCTCGGAAGCCAGGATCTCGATACGGAACGGGCTGTCCTCCATCTCGGAAAGATTGTCCCTCTCTGAACGGCATTGGCCCTTGATCTCGGTAGGGATGTCCCGGCCTATAGTTATCTCGGTATCGAGGAGCATCGCCCACATGAACAGGAATTTCATTTTGCACAGGAGGGATTGGCATGTCCCTGTATCCTGGCGGGCCTTCTACAAACGGCGCTCTGTAAGGATCTCTATAATTAGACGGTGGTATTCTTTCCCGATCTATTGGTCCAGGTGGTGCATAAGGTGGTTTTTCGAACGGCGAAGGCTCAAATCCAGGAACTGCTGGTTCAAGCCCAGGAGGAATGTCTTCAAAAGGTGGTGGATCGTATCGACCCCGATAGCCGGGAGGTGGTTCCTGTATAGGAATACTTGATAACGGAGGAATGGGTTTAACACCCATGTTAGGGTACATCTGCGGTGGGGCATTGTTTCTTGGTCCAAACCTGGAAATAAGTTAAAATTTACGTAAATTAGGGGTTCCTAGAAGATAAATATTTTTTTATAAATGAGAATGAGATCGGAAACGGAAACAGTATCCCTTAATATTTTCATGGTATTAATAGAAAGGTCTCTTTTCTAAGTATATGAAAATGTGTCACTAATTAACGAATGAAAATGCCTTTCGAACGGAACCTAAATGGAGACTCATCAAGAGCTTTGAAAGGGTAATAACATAATCAGACTGTTTTTAACAAAAAATATTCCTGTAATACAAATTACCTCTTGTTTGCAATAAGCTCAATATTTTCTCTGTACATGTTCATCATCATCACACTAATCTATAGAGTAAAAATTCCACATTGTTCAACGCTAATAAAAACAATGAAAAAAAAATGGCTTTTCACAGCAAAGGTCTATGCCACGCTCTAATAGATATAAGAACTGTCGAATGCCATAACCTACACCTCTGCTGCTTACATTGCCTTAATTTTTAGTCTAAAATGTAGTTAAAATTATCTTTGGTGGACTAGCATTTCTTTGCAACTGGTAAATAATTACTGTTTTATACTCGCGTTCTTTAATCCGTTTATTATAATTTCACAGACAAAATCACAATAACGCATTTTTTTATCTTGTACCAAAGTTCTATACTCTATGGTACCCGCTACAGAACTTTAATATTCATAAGACATCTCTCTACTCAACTGTAATAATTTCAAAAAGAGAACATCAGCATATTTTTTCACGCTACTGTTCACTGATTGGTTGAGATTAAATCATCAATCACGAGGCACCCGCCATGATCATCGCGATCATGCTTTTATTTAATAGCCCATTTATTTGGTTGTACGTTGTTTTAAGGACATTTTTTTTATAGAATTTTATTTCGTAGAAAACGTTTCTTAAGTAATATAGTTTCACAGAACAATCAATCTACAGAATATTCATTTCATAGAATATTTGTTCATCGATATTTCATACTAAAGAATATTATATTAAATATTCATTTCATAGAACAATATACAATGTGGGTCCTGTAACATAAGCAAAAAATTAAAACATAGATTTTACTCGTTAAACTGAACAACATTTGTTCAGCAACTTTAAAAAAAAGTAAATTTTATTATTTCAAACAAATTAAATAGTATTTTCAATGTATGTCGTCCAACCTTGACATTCCCTGAGCATTGACATAGCTGTCACTCTACTAATATCGGACATATCGCAATACATTGCTTCTTTATCTTAAACATTATTGAAGTGAACCTCTAATGCGACTTCCAACAAGGTTGCGTTAAACGTTTAACGTTTAACGCTACCGTGGAGGGGAGGAAAGCACTGTTGCGTTAAACGTTCAACGCAACAATCCCACAGACAATGCGATGGATTTAAGGTTATGTAAAGGTACGTCTCTTGTGAATATCAATTGATTGTTAGGTTTTCTCTTTTGAAATTAGAATTTCTACCCCTTCCTATTTTCATTTCCACATTACGAAGTTTCACTTCTTCCGCGCGGAGGGCCTCCACGCACTATTTTTTTTTTCTATTCTACAAAATGTCATTTAATACACGTTATTTTCAGAAGTTGCTTAACAAATGTTGTTTAGTTTCAAGGGACGAATCTATGTTTTAATTTATTGCTTGTGTTACAGGGCCCACCCGGTATTATATCCTTAATTCATATTATCTTACTTAAAATAATACTCGTTACAAATAAAAACCTTGTTTGGTTCTGGCTTGTGTGGTCCTAACCTAGGATAGGTTAGAAATACGAGGACTTTACGAGTAGCAGTTCGAATAGGTAAAATAAAAATAAAAACGTTAAAATCAATAGATATAAAATTTCGATGAACTAAAAATCTATGAAATATATTTTCTGCAAAATGATTGTTCGACGAAACGAAATTATTTTATAAAAAATATTGAGTAAGTATTCTAACAAACATTTTCTGTGAAACAAAATCCGATGAAAATTCTGTCAGTACCTAAAACAAAAAAACCAAAGATGCATATCCCTTTATTTCTCACGGCAATTGATCTCATCTTGTCGCCTATCTTAAGGACTCGTTGACAGGTTATTTAGTAGGTACCTAGGTATCAAACGCCGTTTCATACCTTTACGATGGGAATAATACATATTGTAACTATACTGGCTTTAGTAATTTATACAGGACGCTCAAATGCTTCTTGCATACTTATAAATTTGTTTGGCGCATTACGGATAGTACAGGTATTGTAACTGTAGTTTATTCAACGTTTCTGCGAGTTAAATATGTAGATGATTGAATCTTAGACCAGACATCAATAACAATATGTTAGGGATGTCAACCGAACAACATTAGCATTAGTCATACGAGCGCTGCCTGCTTTTGTCATAGACTTCATGAAATCCACCTCAGTGCGCCTGTATAATGCAGTCACGCATTCAATGCATTAATGAAAGTACGGAAAACATACCTACATTAATAGGAAATGTGGAAATACCTCTGCTTATTTTTCTATACAAATCGAAGATTTCGTTCTCGTCTGTTTCCTCCTCCGTTCTATAGTAATTTGCACAAATAAACGAAACGGTCCAACACATTAGGTCAAAACGGTCCAGTCAAGAACATTTATTTTCTATTCAGTTTCTAAAATTTCGTAAAGATTGGTTACGTATTGGAGGAGTAAACAGACGGGAACGAAACATCAATTTTTATAGCTCAGTTAGGTTAAGTTTTGATCTCATTCGTATGCGACGCGAAAGTTACCAGGTGCCAACTTACGTAAACTGATAGTATCGGAAAAGGACCAGTGATAATTATATCCTCTCAAGCAACCACTCAACTGTAACTATAAAAACAGATGCGACGCATGAAGCATTTAATTATTAGGTACGAATATTTCCGTTCTATAAAGAAGTTTATGTGAGGTTTGGCACCGACTTCAAAAGGTGATTCAAATGTAATTTGTACATGAAAGGGTTATTTTTAGCTTTTCACTTTTCAGTTTATTTTGAAGTCTGTACTTTTTTTTATGATTTAAATAAAATACATACTACAGATAGGTAATCGGGGAGGTCTTGTTTGCAAGCATCTCATTTAAATTGTCCTCAAACTCCCTTACCGTTAAAGAGTTGTATCTTCCGACTTCCACCATCGGGTCAGCATCACGAGTCGATGATTGAACTTTAGAAAATTTACCCTCGATTTCCCTGGCATCTCATCGTCAGATCTTGACTTGGCGACGATGGGACCACCCCAAGAGCATACCTACTCTTTAAAATAAAAATAATAATTAGAGAATAGGTCCACAATTGGCGGAAAAATCGGCATCTAATGTTAAATCTTGGGATACGGGATGCAGGAAAACGCTCCAGCGCGTCTAGCATAACTGTGACACGCGACTTTTTGACGCGCGAGTACACCTACCTGTCACTTTCTTTTCCATACCGTGTGAGCAAGGCAGGTGATGCTGAGTCGCGCGACAAGCGAAGTTGCGGCAAGATGTGCTAGCCCTGCAGCTCGGTTAAAGTATTTATTCCGACAGAATGACTCTCACAAACGTAACTTACATCTACATACATATATAACAGTCATAACTACCAGTGAAACATAGAACCTCCTTCTTTTTTGAAGTTGGTTAAATATGCAATATTATGTAAAAATTAATGATCACAATACGGTTATTTTTTAAGCTCCGACTTTTGTTTCTGCTATGATTGCCATTAATGTGCAGATTTGACCTAAATTCGCTCGATTAATATTTTGTATGGGAGAAAATTTGCAGTCAATGAGTAAAGTTGCCCGTCACATACGGAGCGATAATATATATTCAAATACCGACCAGATATCTTACAGTATCGCTGAGCCTCCTCACACGACAAAGATACCAAAATATATATTCTGCCGCCATTATGCTCGTAGCCTAAATACACCTGAGATATAGTTATAAAGGTCTCTTAAGATACATATAATCGCGTCGTGTGGGGACTCTGTCAAATAGTTGGCAAAATATATCGTAAGATACCTTGCGATAAGATATCTGGTCGGTATATTAATATATATTAACTGGCTTAATTTGTTGTCGTCATATATTTAAGAAAAGAGATTGTGGCATTATTATTTTTTTTATTTTACGTTATGTTTTTTGTTATGTTATGAGACTAATTAAGATAAAAAAATTAAAGGTACCAGAATAATTTCGCATAAAGCAGTTAGGTTCCATTTTTAACTGACTTACAAAAAGGAGAAGGATTTTCGAATGTATGTCCACACCACCAATTGTAGACCGATGATTTCTCCGCCAATTGTAGACCGATAGTCAAACTTATATTTTATTTGAAAGAGTATACTCCTGAGGTGGTCCCATTGTTACTAAGTCGGTATCTGATGATGAGTTCCCGGGAAATCGAGGGCAACTCGGAAATGTTACAGGCACTAACAATATTTTTCATATATGTACCTATTTTTCTAAAGTTCAATCATCGTCTCACGTTGCTGAGCAGTTAGGAGTTAGGGAATATTTTAAACAAGATGCATACAAACAAGATTTCCCCGATCTTCCCTAAATAGTATGTATTTTATTTAAATTACCGGTATTCTAATCAAAATGAGTGCAGTACAATCCAGGCACGTAATAAGAAACACGTTGGTTTTCACCCCTTTAGGGCGCAAATCGGATTATTTGAGTCAAATAATAACATACTAACTGATAACTTTTCGATGTTAATAAAATTACATTATTATTAAATTACAAATAATTTAATGTTTTCAGATAATGTTGAAATTGCTCTACCGAGGGTAGTGCTATCCTACGTGACATGAGGCAACATATCGTTCAAAACGTGATAAATTGGTAGCATTTTCTGTTAGTTGTTTAGGAGACTCTATTTATCCCGTTGATATCGTTGGTACTAGAAGCCTAGATTATCAAACATTAATCGAAAAGTTAATTCTAAAAAAGAAACAAGTAAATTATTACCTTTCCAGAAGCTCTCGGCCATGGAGATCGAATCCAAGGTCAATTGATAGGTAAAGACGATCTTGACAATGATGAACAGTCTTAAATGTTCCATTTGAGATTGGATACAGAACTCTGCTTTATCGGGTGTTCCAGAATATAAGCCCAAGTTTGACGACTTATTATTTTATTTGCAGTAGGATTTGGAAAAAAGTAATTAATGCGAAAATATCGTTTTGATGTTTATGTATACAAATATTCGCGTATTTATAAACCATATCCGGTTTTTGTAATTTACCTACACAAAATACGAGATTTTTGCGAAAAGATAATAAAGCTCGTGCACAAACGGTGTACATTTACATTTCCTAACATTACTACTGTGACACCAATTGTCAAATTTGCGGAAGATAGCTTCGGAGCTGCCCACCCATACCTACAGCTATTGGGAAGCATGGTGAGGACTTCACTTTCCATAATAGCGGCCGGAAAACAGAGCACGTTGAACGGAATCCGGACCGGAAGATTACATATGCAATTAACCGGAAAAAATCTCACTCAGCCCGTGTCCCGACCGACATGACGACGAAAAAACGATGTAAATCGCCTATTAAAGTCTAATGACTAGTGAGCCGAAGCAAAAATTGATCTACAGACATTTATTTATTTAAGAAGGTGAGATGAAATAGAGCGAAAAACAAACCGCAAACTTTAAACATAGAACACAATCATACGCTATACCGGGTGATCAATCCAAATGGGTCAGTAGGGAGAAAACTATCAGAGATAGGGAAATCTGTTCTTAGGAACCATGGCTTCGATTTTAGATTTATTAAAAACTGCATTCAATTTTTTTTCGTATATCTCATGCATAACCCGGAATTGAACCCGGTCGAAATTGAGTAGAGAAAAAAAAATATTTAAGATGTTAATAGATCCTATTTTTTATTGAGAACAAATGTCTGTATGGGACTACATACATTTAGAGTGCTCTAAGAATCAGAATTGCTGTTAAAGAGTGACAATCCTTTAAGGTACGAACATTTTACGTTATTTTTTTATCCAAAAGCAAATATGAAATTGTTTCCAATATCCTCATAATTCAACAAAACAATAATTGTATGACAACTATAAACCTAAACGGATATTATCATGGTCAAAATGGAAAAAGTTATTTTTCCTTACACAGCACGCATATTTGTATGGAGCGTTTTCAGCTTTAACCTATTGACCGCCAAGCGGTCTAGCAATTTACCGTGCCACTGACGCACATAGGGGTATATGAGCGTAAAAGGTGGACTAAAGTCGAAATAACAAATTCTAGAATTCCAATAAACTGTAATGACGACACATTAGCTGAGAAGTTCATGGATAATAGTATTACATTTATTTTTCGATTGCAGTTGACGGTATTTGGCAATCGGGTGTGATTTGAGTCGTTTGTTCTACACGGTCCGAGCGCGGAGTAACACGCAAGAAAATTTACACTTTTAATATATTTTTTAAACATATAAGCAAGTAGTTTTGTGGTAATGTTTGTACATTAACATGATTTGCCGAGTATTTAAAATGTAGTCTATATGTAATTCTTTAATGATAAAGTCTAATTAATGTTGTATTTCACATTTGTATAAATACCTACTTGTACATTGAATTTATTGACTTGACTGCAATTCAAAAGTCCAAAAGTTATATTTTCGGATGTTCCCCAGCTGAGATTTATAATTTGTTCGATAGTAAATTTTGTATTACTGGATATGAAAATAACAACGCGTGCCAAAAAGTCCCAATTTGGTATTTATCTTCATTTTTTACAACAAGGTATTTTACCAAACAAAGTTAATTTTGCGGTCGTGAAATTTAATTTAATGATTTATCAAATTATCATCAATGATTTTCAACGATTCTTCGGGCGTGAGAATGAAATGACAATGGGGATAAGTATGAACTCTATGAAGGACTGGCATGAGGTAACATTTCTAAAGAAACTGGATGCAGTAGAGAATAAGATGGTCGACTCTACCACATTCCCTCAAGAACAAAAAAACTAATTACTTCGCAATTTTTCGCGATTGAAGTCGAAACTTAAAACGAAATGGCGAGTCTCTATAAGAACAGAAACAATTGTTTTAAGGAATAATGAGAAATGGTTAAAAGGAACTTTGGAAATTCCACTTACTCGCAAGAGAACTGTTGCCGGTCCTTTTTGTCAGAGATATAGGTACTTACGTCATCAAATAGAGGTAAAAATATCTCGAATCCCGAGATATCATCAAACATCACGGAAATTGACCTGAATTTGATAAAAAGATTTACCACAGATCTTAAAGTGATATCCAGTGACCAAAAGATATAGAGTTCGACAAGTTTTATGACTCAAACTTGTCAAACTCTATCTTTTGGCTTTTGTGACAACACGGCAAAGCTCTACGTTGGACCCGGACTGTTCACACAATTTTAATACATGGTCATATTGTCATAAAGCATGCTCTTCTCCCTATATGATATTTATCAGAAGAGGCTCCAGGGGCCAAAAACAAGCACTAAAGAATTCAGGAGGAATTAAGCAAGAACTTTCTCCAGGTGCCACTTACGTCAGATCCATTACTGAGAAACCTTTTAGTTTTACTGCTAGAAACATAATGCTTGCTCAAGATATAGTGATGATGCCGAATTTGACGATTTGATGCCAGATGTTGAAGATGGAAATGAATCAAACTGTGAGGAAGAATGGGACGCATCGTCTGTATGATGAGAGCAATGAATTATGTATACCTATAATGTAAATATATAGACTTTCTTTAAGTATATGGTATATTACACTACCCTAATTAAGAAAAAATGTGTCATAAATGTCCAAAATAAAAAATAATAATATAGAAGGTATACTTCAATCAACAGAACGCCAAAAAAATAAAAAATAATTTTGTCCAGCTTTTTGGTTCAAATACCCCTATGTGTGACGCCAGAGTAAAAAAAAAAGATGTGCCCCAAAATCAACAGGGATTAAAAAATACTTGTAGCGGTTAGAATTACAAATTTTTGATCATTGAAATTTGGACGGCTGTGGCCGACTGTGGCGGTCAAAAGGTTAACAGCAATTTCTGACTCTTAGAGCACTCTAAATGTATGTAGTCCCGTACAGACATTTGTTCTCAATAAAAAATAGGATCGATTGACATCTTAAATTATTATTTTTTTCTCTACTCAATTTCGACCGGGTTCGATTCCGGGTTATACATGAGATATACGAAAAAAAATTTAATAGTTTTTAATAAATCTAAAATCGAAGCCATGGTTCCTAAGATCAGATTTCCCTATCTCTTATAGTTTTCGTTTTCTCCCTACTAACCCATTGGGACTGATCACACTGTATATATTCTGCTGCTGTTTTGCTGAAAATCAACATTTGTCATATAATATCATATTCAAGGTCAGGAATATGTGAAGTCCAGATTAACAGAAAAAACCGGCAAATAACAATATTTTGACAAATCATTTGTGTGTGCGGCAGTTTACCAAAAGAAATATGTGACTCCTCAAACAAAAGGACAAATATCTACATCTCTGTGTCCTTCAAACGACGCCTTTTGCGGTTGATCCCTGAGCACAACGGTATGTTAGCCTGGTATAGAAATAGCAACATTCAATTCGTACCTAAGGAGATAATAAATCTTCCAGCCAGCCAGATCAACTTAAACTTTTGGGTTCTAAGCAAGGCTTATCTTCTGTGAACCAATAATACTAGCGGAATGGAATCCATTAGTCTTCAATAAAGCTGGTTACAAACCAAAAATCTTACGTAGGACCTCTGTGCTGCGACTTATGTAATTGGTGGTGGTGGTGGTGGTGAATAGCTCGAAGGAAAATCCACACCAGATGTAGGTATGTGCAGCACGTATTCGTAGACGTGGTAATCTATTACGGGGATTCGTACTACACCGCAGACGTCGACGCATACCTATGTACTTGCTGCACACGCATCCGGCAGGAAAAACTAAAACTTGGAAGCCGCGAACGCGGAGAAAGTCACCGGAGTATCTTACATCGTGTGTTCATAAGTTTTGAGACAAGAAAAAAAAAACATATTATAAAAATAACAGAAACAATTTATTTTAATAAAACAAACATGAGCGGTCTATCAGTATGCATTGAATGAATAAAAAAATTATAAAATTTTCTCTAAATGACCGCCTCTTATTTTTTATACAAGTTTTTAAGCGTGCTGACCACTCGTCAATAGCGGCACGCACTTATTCTATAGGGATTAGCTTCCATTCTCTCACTGCTTCGTTTTAGGGACTGAAAGTTAGGATATGACTTTCGGCAAGCTCTTAGCTCCAATTCTGTCCACAAAGCATAATCCAAAGGGTTTAAGTCGGGGCTTGACGAAGGCCATTCTTCAGTACTAACAAAGCTTGATAAATTCTCATTTAGCGCTGTGTAGATTTCGCTTCCCGCCATCTTGATAAAAAATGGCAAACAAACGAATATTTTTTTTTTTTTTTTTCAAATATCAATGTTCCTAATTCAAAATTCGAAACACTTTAAATTCGTCTCAATAAAACTTACGAACACACGAGGTAAAACTCATTTTTTTAGAGCCTAGAAGTCTTAAATAGGTACTAGAGGATTTGTACCTGCCTATAGGGTCCGGTAAAAAAATAATTTATGTCCTTAATTTTGGGATATCCAAAGGAAATCGTATATCTACCACAAAAAAATCCGTGTCGAAATCGAATAGACAAGGACATTTTTAAGACAAGGAAGGCCAACTTGAGTGACCCACTATCTGTTGTTTAGAAGCCAAACCCTATGCGGTCTATCAACGATATTCACAGGTGTTTTCTACTACGCACACAGACTACAAACTTATTCTTATTAGTTATTACCTGGTCTAAATCGACTGGACTAAAAGCGGCGATGTACCCGCCACCACCGTTCTACGTGGTCTGAGCTTAAAATGAGTAGGCTAAGCTAGGCTGGGTAAGATTGTGACGATTTGAAGGTACAACATTGGTTTGAAATTTAGATATTAATTAGAATAAAAATCGGGGAGTTTTGAAAATTTAGATAGATTTTATACATTTTAATTTTTTACGTGCCTTCGCGAATTTTAACTATGCCATCCGCTTCTCACGCCGCGATATTAAAAGGACGCCTTTTTAGGGTTCCGTAGTCAACTAGGAACCCTTATAGTTTCGCCATGTCCGTCCGTCCGTCCGTCCGTCCCCCTCCGGAACCATCGATCTACTTTCCCGATCGGTCAACTTGTTCAAACCGTCTAATTTCCCGATCGGTCAACTTGTTCAAACCGTCTACTTTCCCGATCGGTCAACTTGTTCAAACCGTCTACTTTCCCGATCGGTCAACTTGTTCAAACCGTCTACTTTCCCGATCGGTCAACTTGTTCAAACCGTCTACTTTCCCGATCGGTCAACTTGTTCAAACCGTCTACTTTCCCGATCGGTCAACTTGTTCAAACCGTCTACTTTCCCGATCGGTCAACTTGTTCAAACCGTCTACTTTCCCGATCGGTCAACATGTGCAAACAGTCTTTTTTCTTCCACTTTGCCTGATGGTAAGCAAAAAGGGGAGCCCAAGTCGCAATGGCGACTGACGAGAAACCAACGGTGCCAAGTCAGTTGGCACTGCCATGCTCGCCCGAGAGATGCTTCTTCACGCTTCGTTTGAAGGGTCCCAAGTTATAAGAAGGAGGAAACACATGAGCCGGCAAGGAGTTCCATATTTTAATAGTTCGGCAGACGAAGGAATTGCCAAACTTTTTGGTGCGTGTGGGAAATGGGAATATTCTCCACGGTGAGGCGACGACAACGCAAACCGGCACGTGTGGTTCTATGACGGAAAGGGGAGGGTGGGATAAGAGAAAATAACTCTTACTAACAGTCGCCATGGTATAGGCGATAGAAAACGCTCAGCGACCCAATGCTCTACTTTCCCCATCGGTCCAAATGAGCAAACGAGCGAAACTTTTACATGAGGCGGTGATCCTCCCCAGAAATTTCAACACGCAAATCTTTATTTAGGTTTTGGCTCCCAAGGGACGATATAGACTTCCACAGAACTAAAGGGTATTTTTTAAAGCAATGTTCAGTATATGAAAATTAGCAGTATTTGGTTATCATAATATCATTACATTATAACATCGTTGAGCAGTTTTTTTGGGCAGTAGAGAATAGACTTTTACAGACTTTCATAATTTATTTCACTATATTTACTTCATCCCTTTCACCCTTTTCACTATTTTACCCCTTTCAACCTTCACCCCTTCCACCTTTTCCACCCCTTTCACTATTTTCATCCTTTCAGCCTTTTCATCCCTTTCACCCTTTCCACCCCTTTCACATTGTCACCCCTTGCACGCTTTTCAATCCTTTCAGCCTTTTCACCCTCTTCTCGGGAAAGTAGACAGATCGTGAAAGTAGACCGATCGGGAGAATGGACCAATCCGGAAGTAGACGGATGAGGAAAAGCAAGTGGACCGTTCGGGAAAGTAGACAGTTTGCAAAAGTAGACCGATCGGGAAAGTAGACCGATGGTTCCGGAGGGGTCCGTCCGTCCGTCCGTCCGTCCGTCTGTCTGTCTGTCTGTCTGTCTGTCTGTCTGTCTGTCTGTCTGTCTGTCTGTCTGTTTGTCTGTCCGTCTGTCCGTCCGTCCGTCCGCGGCTTAGCTCCGTGATCATTAGTACTAGAAAGCTGAAATTTGGTATGAGTATGTGTATGTATCACGCCGACTAAACGGTAAAATAAAAACTAAACCGCTGTTTTAAGTCCGTCTATTGTGAAGGATGGGCAACTACGGAACCCTACACTAACCGTGGCCCGACATGCTCTTGGCCGATTTTTATGTTTTATAACAGCAGTTTTGGACAATAATATCCTTTATTAGTAATTTTACGATAAAAATATTTGTATAAAAATTAAAAATTAAAATTAAACTTTCAAAACATCCTGAAAATTTTCCAAGTTCCTAAACGGGAATTTCAACTTTTATAATAATATCCCAGGCGAAGTTACGGGATTTGACGGTACCTTATTTCCGGCTATGGTGCCGCGAACTAAAAAGTTTGGCAATCCCTGTACTAGACGATTTCAGTAACCAGGGTAGGGACCTAAAATACAGGAATATAATAATAGAAACGACACAGGTTCAAATATTCAGGATTTAAAAATTGTAACATGTAACGCTGAGTAGAGTCGAACTGGTATTGATATATCGTTATATTTTCTTCGGTTTTCGCGACTATCACACATTTAAATTAAACTATTTAAGCGGATTATGCCGAGTATATTAATTATTTGAGCCTCCCTGACCTCAGAAAATTTGTGTTTTTCTCAGTCAACCTTTGACAACGGTAACTGGAAAGCTACCGCAACGTAAGGGATGCTCAAATAATTAATATACGCGACATAATCCGTTTCAATTGTTTTATTTAACCCTTTGAGCGCCGAGCGGCAAAGCAATTCACCGTGCCACTGACGCCAAACCAAAAAAAAATAAAAGTGCTCCAAAATCAACAGAGGTTGAAAAACACAGATAGTGGTTTGAATTAGCATGTTTTTGACCACTGAAATTTTTGACGTCAATAAACGTTGTTGGCGTCAGTGGCACGAATTCCCGATGACGTGATTTGCCGTCTTTGGCGGTCAAAGGGTTAAGGGTGGATCAATTTTTTCTTGTTGTTATTCTCTGTCCCGTCACACAGGGGACAATAGTGATTAAACTTCTTAGAAAAGTGTTGACAATTTATATAACAGATAATGCCAGGAAATAGTCTGCATAAGAATGGGCTTATAAGTGTTGGAATTTCAAACATTTTGGTAAATATAACCGCCAATAATCATAATTTTAAAGAGTGAGCCAGGAGACATCACCATGGCAACGAGCAACAGAAAAAAGTTGATTGACCCTTAAATTGATATATATATCGTTGTTATATTTAGTTCGGTGAATAGAGACTATACTATGGGTGACCTTACAAACGGTCCGGTAGTTTTGAATATTTGATATGTTGTCTAAGATGGTTAGTGAGTGTTTAAAATGCAAAATGCACAACACAGGCGGCGGGCGCGGAGGAGGGGGAACAGTGCATTTTGCATTTTAAACACTCACTAACTATCCTAGACAACATATCAAAAATTCAAAACTACCGGCTCGTTTGTATGGTCAGACCCCTTTATTCACTGGATTAATATTTTGTGGCTAACGGATAACGGCAAGTCAGATTCTGAACTTCTTGGTAGGCGTGCTCTACTGTGTGGTTTCTACGGTCAATTAACACTATTGTTTAGTACCAATCCATTATATTTCGTTGGTAGCTTTAGCTCCGAAAACATTAGGTAAATGCTAATGATAATAGGTATCTTTTCTAAAGGAAAAGGGATGGAGGGGAGTTAAACGTCTTAAACTAAGTTAAACATTTTGTTGTCTGCTACTGAAAGCTACTTTCATAATTATCATTTATAATACATTATTGTGATATGAAAATTCAAGCATGTGGTTCATTTTTTGAGCTATTGTCCCCTGTTATTAATCAATCTACAAATACCATCTAGTCATAACAAGTAAACCTTTTACGCAAGTATGAAATGTCAACTCCTAACTGAATGCTTCTTTATTTGTTTATTTTATGTTGTACTTTAAACAAGTCGGAAAGAACGTGCAAAAAAGTCAATTGACTTCTTTGGAGTTAACATGACATAAAAATATTCATATACTTATATATATGATGACTAAAAACATTATTTTACAATACAAAATAAAAATCAATACAAACATAACCTTACAACTATTTTAAGCTTACTACCAAAATAATAATATAAATAAAAGTCTGTCATCGAAATATAAAAAAACTATATTTTATTTCATCACAGTTAATATCACAGTTATTTATAACGATAGGTAGGTACATATTGCAAGTCATTTAAATTATTTTCTTACTTTAATAGCATGACATATACGCAATACAGTATGATTGAAACAGTCAACATGCATTAAATACTTAATGCCCGGTCGAAATATAGGTAGTTATTTTATTAGACATAGGGTAACAAATAATATAAGCGCAGGGTACAATCCAAAAATGGATTCCATATTAAAATGTTTCAATCTTTGCGTATACTTTCTCATATATTCGAACAATTACGTACATATACGTGGCTTGATAGCCATAGCCACTAATATAATCTCATACCATTAAATTCACCGTTTGATTCCCACAATTCAAGAATCAGCAAACCATCGAATATTCATTGCTAGATTCAAAATTTTGTAAGAGAAGATTTAATGTCAATGAATCAATAATCCTTAAGTAGGGATCCTTTTTTAGGCCGAATTTGCTTCGCTTTGTGCTAACAAACATTATGCACCCAATGGGTATTGTGTGCATTATGACTGCGGCCATATATGCCACTTATGGTGCCTTTCATTTCAAAATATATAGCAGTTGGTTAAAAAAGGATTCCTACTATAAATAACCCATTCGGTATTACAGATACCTAGTACCTAATGGATTCTTTCGCAAGAGCTAGCACCGAATAGTATCTATGGCATCGTATAATCGTGACCAACGTTAGTTAATACATATACTAGCTAGTTAGATTGTAAACTGACGGATATGGTAGGTACGGTTAGTTTATAATCTCACTAGATATTACTATAAATTGACGGTGTTCACAATTTTACTTGCAAAATGTTTTTTTACAAGTATAAATATACAAACACAGAGTATTATTTTAGGGACCGGATAATTAACATGAGTTTTGGCACATTGGATTACATATCCTATCAGTAGGTTACATTTTGACAATTATTACAATTAATTACTTTAAAAAAATGATGTCAAAAAGCTTAGATGACAGGAAATATATATTCTCTCTGCCTGATGGCCACCAAACAGCCGTTTCAAGAATTCATACGAGATTGACTCTGTCTGTTCACAATAAAAGCGGTTACAGCACAAGAGTTTATTTATATCAAATGTTTTAATTTCTTTAGTCTAATTCTTCAATTAGGAGAACAAATTTGCCAACTAACAGCCTAAATTATTATTATTCAATATTGTTTCAGCTTGACTTCAAGTCCGAGTTCGTACGAATGGGCGTCATTATACAGGATGTAATGTCTAATGTATTTTATCGAAAATTTTCTAACCGCCGATCTGGCACCTTAACAAGAAAATAGGCTTTTAGTTTAAATAAAAATCCCATGGTTTTCGACATAATCGGACGTTAATTTGTTTCTTACCTTTTGAACGCCAAAGACGGCTGCGGCCGACAGCGGAAAATTGCTCCACTGACGCCAAAGTCGGCCACATCCAAGCAAATGTCAATGATCAAAAACTTTGTAATTCAAATCGCTACAAGTATTTTTCAACCCCTGTTGATTTCGAAGCAGTTATTTATTTCTTTGCTGTGGCATCAGAGGCACGGTGCCTTGCTTTACCGCTTGGCGTTGAAAAGGTTAATCACCGGAACCTTGTTTCAGTCCAATGTCCAGCTAAGCCATAGATAAAGAGATATTTTGGTTCTGTTTGTTGTTAAATATTATTTAATAGTCCTGGATACCATAAAGATCTAATACATACTTTATGGTATCCAGAACATTTTTTTTATCGCTTGTGGAAAATTAATGGAGACCACGGCTAACTTTCTTCCAAAAATTAAGTCTGATTATCTCGTAAACCACGTGACTTTTAATAAAGCTAAATGCCTATTTTCTGGACCAGTCAAAGTTCCCCTAGTCGGAGTTTTTACGACACAGTTTCACGTGCCGTGGTCAATTTAACTTACCATGAGTTAACGTGAATCTCGCCAGCGACAGCGTAAAGGATTTGTATGGAGAATAATAGCACCCCTAACCCCTAACGGCTTTGTAGTACTGTCACTGTAAACTCATGGTAAGGGTACAGTTCGCCTGAGACCACGGCACGTAAAACCGTGTCGATCCGTCAGGCAATGAAGGTAAATAAAAAACATCGCGACTGTTTATCATATTGGTATCATCATTCGATCCTGAATATCTTAGGATTAGCGTTGCTATCGTCACTCGTATTGTCAACAACAGTCACTATGGTGATATATAACGCTCAAAACGCAATTAAAGAGCAAAAGTAGGTAGCTCCTGGCTATGTACTATTTTTGGAAGACTAGAGAGGAAGACTGGAGATTTATAGTATATATTTTTTTGATAGTCCTAAGTAAGGATCTACATACTGCAGCTCTTTCATTTATCCGAATTTGACCGTTCCAAGTTTGTAGAACCTTACAGCAACGGCCATCGAAAAAAATATATAAATATAATGGTCTTCCAAAAATAGTACCTACCTAACCAGGAGCACCCTACTTTTGCTCTTTAATGGCGTATTGAGCGTTATATCTACAATTAATGGTCTTCCGAAAATTGTACAAGCCTATTATCTGCTAGTGTAGTGTGTACAAACATACATATATCAGAAACACGTGTTTAATACTTTCTCAACCTCGTATCTGACTAAATAGATAGAAAAGAGTACTCATATTCCAAGAAGAATAAAGAATGCTGTCATATCAAACTATTCGATCAGATAAGAGCTTGAGAAATTATTAAGACAAAATACGATCATTATAAGCCTTTATGGTTTTTAATTAAACATTAGTGTATGTTTAGAGGGGATTCGATTTCAGCGTAAATTATGCCTTTTCTAAACATACAACCAGTATTCTTAGCATCTTATATTATCTCCATAAATACTCACTCAGTATAAACCTTCAAACACAAGACTACTAAATACAAACTTACAAGAACGTGACTAAAAGTTAACAAATTAATAAAAATGTTTACAATAGGTATTAACAAGATCATAACCATAGCAACTTTCGAAAAAATTAAAAATCTAAAAGAAAATTTCAACGGTTGGACACTGACATGTGGCGACCATCGACTTTTTTTTTAATTGGGTTTCGAATGCAAATCCCTTCACCTTCAGCCGGGAATATTGCGTACTGTCAAAACCCGCATTGAAAAAATATTTTGGAAAATCCGTGGTACAGAAAAATAAAAGAGCTGCAGTTTTTAGATCCTTACAGCAAGGACTATCGAAAAAATAAAACAATTTAATGGTATTCCTAAAGTTGTACCTCGCCTATTATCTGTAGGTGTACAAACATACATATATTATGAACAAGTATTTATTATATTTATGTGACTGTACATAATGAAGGGTATAAACACGAGTGTGGGTTTATGAAACGAGCCGAAGGCAAGTTTCATAATAACATCACACGAGTGTTTTAATGCCTAATTATGTACAGTTACATACACTACCAATCTAGCCACATATCATAAGCCTCCATGATGTATTCAGGAGCCGCGCATTATGACAAATTTTACCCGGTAATGGCGGTAATGAAGTTTTTTGGCAGCTGTCATAGTTTTTTTTTTTATTCATAGACAAACTAGAGTCGGCCCCAACTATCATATCGTTCGATATCTTACTTACGTGCGACATTTGTCAAATTTGATTGGAAATTGACATTTCATTTCGAACTAAACGTCATCTGGACTGATATTAGAATAGAGGTCAAATTAAATTTCTTTGTTTTTCAGAGATGTTCGAAATTTGAATAAATAATATTATCGAAATCGATGTTATTTTTTACAGATAAGAAATTTGTTCTAACAAAACAGTCTATTTTTATGGTGGTAATAATGTGCGATTCTTGAACGCATCATGGAGGTTTTATGATATTTGGATAGATAAAACATTTAATGATATACATAAAATCGCAAGATGCCTGACATTTTTTTAATTGTTTTGTAAAAATTAGGCCGTTCTTAGTGGCTAGTACTAAATACACATATCAAAAAGTAAAAGCTGCACATACAACGTTGCTGTTACTTCATCATTTCACAGACGAAAGTTTAAAATAATTCGTTAAGAACTAGAGAACTAGGTTTGAGAAGTAACATTAATGGAGTAAGGCCTGATTCGTAACGGATTTGCCAAATTGGAAAATGTATAACTGTGTGCTAAGTGATTTAATTATCAGGTCATGACTATTTTTCAAATTCTACTTTTTCCCCCATTCCTGCCGCATTTTTTGTCGAATACCCTCCATCAGCCGTGCGACAGTGGCCTTAGCCACTGTCCGGCTCCCTGCGTTCCACTTTCTCGGTAACTCTTGCTGATTGCTGGCAGTCTTACCTGTCTTACGGAAGATTCCTTTGACCAGAGCCCAATATTTTTCGACAGGGCGGCACTGTGGAATATTTGGCAGATTCAGTGCTTCAGGCACGATCTGGAAATCATTTCGTTTGAGGAAGTTTAGGGTTATCCGTTGCATAGTGGACGGTTGCTTGATCTGGCCAAAATAACGCCGAAGTATTATGTTTTCGAATGAATGGTATTAACAGTTTCTTTAAACATTCATTGATATAAATTTCCTTGTTCATTGTGCCAGTTGTAACATATTGCCTGCCAAACCAGATACTTGGAGCCAAACTTCTTCATTTCTATGGTGGTTTCCGAATCTGGAAGAATTTCACAATCAGCTATGGCATAAAACTGATTACCAGGAAATGTAGAAAAGTCCGCCTTCATATAGGTTTCGTCGTCCAAAATCATGTGAACATTACCTGTACCCAGAAACTCGTACAGCTTTCGGGATCTGGTTTTGGATGGTGAGTCTTTGCTTTTCTGAGGTTTTCGGCACTTTTCGTTCCTTTCTTGTCTTCATAGCAGCCCGTTCCATAGCACGTCTCACCATTGGCTGACTTGTAGAATTGTTTTTAGCTATGTCCCGTTCGGACATGCTTCGATTTTTGCTAATCGTCTTAATGATTTTTTTGTCTAGCCCAGGATCACGAGCACCACCATGTTCTACGTTTCGAGGCTTCTGAACGGAACTGTGTATTTTCCATCCATTTGGCGATAATTTGCTCATGGCGTTCACGTTCATTCATGTTTTTTTGGTTTTGTCAACTTTTACGCAATAAAAAACTATGCTCACATAATTTGGTGACATTAGTAATATCAATGATAAAAACAAAATCATGATATCCGTCATTACAGCTAGGTGCCGGCTTTTTGAATTTGGCAAATCCGTTAGAAATCAGGCCTTATGCGGGAAAAGGAATAATCGAACAATCTAGCAGCTAACAGATACAATGAGGAGGGTTGGAGAAGGTACTCTATGAGCTAAATGCAGGATTAAGGACCGTAGTTAGGAAGAATGAGACAGGGGACAAAGATAGATACAATAAGGATAGATAGGTAATGATTCAGGAATGGAGACGTGATGAACGAGCACTACTTCGGATATTACAATACTAAATAAATCGTGCACATATTTGCTATAAAAAGCAGTACAGAAAAATCTAAATTGATCTGTTAATTATTTACAACACATAAAAATGGTGGAACAGGTCAGGTGTGATCTAATTATAAATCAGGCTTTAGTCTTATTAAAACTTTCGCTAGATAGCACTCGTAATTTGTAAAATGGTTACGGTTTTCACTCAGGTTGAGGCATGTTAGCAGTACCTGACTCAAACATTAGTGAACACTGAACCCCGTCATTTTTCAAAATTACCGGAGTTAACATGATGAGGCAAACTAAAGGACAATATTTGTTTTACATAAAAATTAATTTAATAGCTTTAATCGGTGAAAAGTTGAGATTCCATATAGCTAGCACATACGCTTTACAAAAGTAGCAGATCGTGATCCTCAAAATGTTTCGGATGACAAAAATGCCTCTTATTGAAAGTAATATGGTATTAAGGTACATTACTTGAAATAGAGGTTTGTAATTGACAAAGGGCGGACAGTGGATGCAATATACGTCAAAATCATGTCAAACGATATACGTAATATGGATATGACTACAAAAACTGCATACATAAATGTTACTCAAAATGGAATAAGTCTTATCCATATTCTGCTTTCGTCACCATATTGCATCCACTGTCCGCCCTTTGGTAATTGACCATTGCGTGATACAACTGGGATCATACATACAGGACGATGCTCTGGCGGAACCGCTATATACAAATATATTATAATACAAAATAAAAAATTGTCTAGCGTTCTGAAGTTTCAGAAGAAAAAAAACTATGTTGTGAATTTTTTCAGTAATAAATCATTAACAGAATTTTTTTAAATGTTAATTTAGTTCTACGACCAGAAGCTGTCAAAACGCAAGGTTTACATAAAAAAAAAGTCAGGAGAAAATCATTATTAATAATTAGGTAAAATAGTAAGTTACATTTTAAAATACTAATTTAAATGATAACAATAAAGGTATTCGATTAAAGATTTATCCAAATATATCCCTCAATCGTTATACTAATAACCAGTAATGTAAAAATCCTATATCAACCGTTACGCACCCAACAAATACATGATTACTATCCGATCAATGTATGATTGCAAATAGTCTTAGAGAGACACCTTATACTGGTATCTTTTGAGCATCGGCGACGTGCCCGCGCCCATGTAGCAGCGACGCAACGTTCGCACAGCGTCCACGTAATGCAACTGATAAGGAAGGGTACCCAACTGTCCGACTTGATTAATTTTGATATATGGTATAGAGTAGTCTAAAATAGTGACACGTATTTTCTTTAGCTGCCCAAATTCAACCTGTCAGTAGAAATTGTACTTCAAAGTACTGAAAATTGACCAAACTCTCCAACTTCTGTAGAGAGATTTGTTCAAGCAAATTGATAATTTGCTATTGCTTACTATCCTTATCGATATTGTTTACTTTCCTAAAGAGGCCCCCTTTAAAAACACTCAAGTTCAAGCATTCAATTGTAGATCTACATCAAACATTTGACTTCAATGAAAGTGACAAAAGTTTTGTTTTAGTGCAAACATTTAATCTGTTTACCTTTATTGTAATATTGTGTTCACATCCATTTCAAAACATGCATCACAGTAAACTATCACAGTTATGATTCCAGGTGTATTAATTATAGTCCTAATTAATTACACATTTTAAAGCTTAATAAAATAACAATTCTCTAGTTGACGGTCTTACTGCTACGTATTGCTTGTTACTTATACTATGAAGATACTAGCTCCTCGCCTTCTGTAGATACCCCGCAGTGAAAGTTGATCGTTGGCATACGTCGCTCGCTGCTCGTCGTAATCGCTCCTCATACTTACCGCTTTTCAAAACAATACGTTGCGATATATGGGGAGGTTTGGAGGTAAAATTGTGGATAAAATCAACGACTAAATCAGGTCAAACGTCAGTTCTAGTCCGATACAAAACCGCAAGCCTAACGCACTTCGCGAGCACAGGTTCAATCCGTTGGGCAATTTCATTCCGTTATATAGTATACGCATTTTCATACACGTCGTTAAAGGGCGCATGTCGACACTATTTAGACTTTTACAATCGTACCTGGGTCCGTAAGGCGGCTCAACGTTACGGCGCGGCGGCGACAACAGCTCGTCGTACAGTCCGGGATACCTGCAACAAAATTTTAACGATTACCTCAGTATCAACTATCGTTCCGACTTCCGACCGCTCATAGTCGGGGAATCATATGTCCCACAAGCCAAAAACGCAAACCCTTAATGTATGGATGTATAGCCCGCTATACATATTTTTTGACCATCTTTTTGCATTTTTTACTTAAACAGATTTTTTTCCTCGTTGTGACGGCACTGAGGTTTGAACACGGGATTTTTTGTTTTTTGCGACTAAGGGTTAATTACCGATGAGGCGTCATCGCTCTCGGCGGCGGCGTTCGCATGGCCGATCGGCGCGGCGAGCGGATCGGCGAGCGGAGCGGCGTGCGGTGCGGCGAGCGATGCGGCGAGCGGAGCGGCGAGCGGAGCGGCGAGCGGAGCGGCGAGCGGAGCGGCGAGCGGAGCGGCGAGCGGAGCGGCGAGCGCAGCGGCGAGCGCGGCGGCGAGCGGGGAGGCGAGCGCGGCGGACTCCGCAGCGGGGAGCGGTACCGCATCGGGGAGCGGTGCCGGCGACGGGGAGACGGTGATCTGTATTAAATACATGGGATTTTAATACTAATAAAATAACAAAGAATTAATCGTTAGGTACCTACACATTTTTTAAGCCACATCTATCATAATTTAGTATTATTTTCAGGTTCGTTTCAGGAACGCTTTTCGTTCTTAACCCTTTGAGCGCCAAGCGGCAAAGCAATTCACCGTGCCACTGACGCCAAACCAAAAAAAAAAAAAGTGCTCCAAAATCAACAGAGATTGAAAAACACAGATAGTGGTTTGAATTAGCATGTTTTTGACCATTGAAATTTTTGACATCAATAGGCGTCGTTGGCGTCAGTGGCACGAATTCCCGATGACGTGATTTGCCGTCTTTGGCGGTCAAAGGGTTAATAGACGGTCTAAAACCAAAATTCTATGATATATAGGAAACAAGCCATCAACATTAGACATTATTTTGTTTTTATATGTATTCCTTCAGTTTTGGGTATCCCCAGAACCACCAAAAACCTAGAAAATTAAACCCATGACGAGTTTATCTTTCACTAATTCTGTTTCATTCCTCACAATAGTCAAGAAGAGAATGTTGCTCGGTCGAGAATGCTATCGATCTCGTGTAATCGAGAATCTTACTCTTCCAGCTCTTGCTTACCTACCAGTGTCTAGAACAATGTACTATTTATTTTGCGCACGTCCTAACATGAGGCTTATGGTATGAGAGTAGCATAGGAATTGTTACCGTGTCAACGACAGAGATCTGTCGCGGCTGCGCCGGCGTCGCGGCGACCACGGCGAGCGTCGCACGCGTCCGCGCGAGATTGACCGAGATCTGCAGAATGTCAGGCAGATTACATTCCTGTTCAGTCTATGGTCAGAACCAGAGTATTACGTATGAAGAATACCTCCCGATTATTCTGTGGAACTGTAACTTAAGAATAATTTCCTCTTATTTATGAGGATTGTGGAACAATTGTATTGAGTATGTGTTTTCAATAGTTCGATAGAACGAAAGGGAAGTGCTTAAAAAGATTATATAGCAGGCATTAAATTAACTAGCTAGCACAACCACCAGATATTTACATTACGAATATGTTCAACATGAAACGAAAGAACCTTGTCGTATTAGTACTATCTAGAGTAGAGTATTCTAGAGCCACTAGAGGAAGCATAAATTAAAGAACTAACGATGAGAGTTTAGAGAAGCCGACTACACAAAATATACGATACGACCGAGCCAACTGAGAAAGCACAAGGCATGCAGAAAGAACGACGCAACATCAACATGCAAGTTCTAGGTACATACCGCCGGTCCTCACCCCGTGCTCGCCTCGAGACCGGGCGAAACGTGCGTAGAGCCGTGCCTTTCTCGATCATTCTCGAGGAAGTTTCCCGAGAATACGAGCGCTCGTATTTTACATGTAGGGCCTATTTTGAGAAAAGCACAGCTCTAGACGCACGCGACTATTACAAATATCGCACGATAGGCATGCGGATGTTGACCAGTGTAGGCGGGCTCGTATAACCCGGTCACTCGAAGTCGTCACCTCGGTGCACGCTCGGAGTGACCGGACGGGACGAGCGGAGGTGGAGGCCGGAGTACCGGGGCTCAGCACAGACCTAGAGTATCCGTGTCGGCTGGGCGGGCGCGGGGGCCGGCGCGCGCGCGGCGGGCTGGGCGAGCGGGGGCGGGGCGACACGCGCGGCGGGCGGGGCGAGCGACTGCGGGAGCGGGACGGCGAGCCGCCGGCCGCGCGGCGCCGCTCCACCTCGCGCCGCGCCGCGCGCATCTCCTTCTCGCGGATCATCCGGTTGAACGCCTCCAGCGGGTCCTCGCCGTGCCTACCGCCCAACAGAACAACGTCAACGAATCGTTCCACCGAGTCGACCTCCACTACGATTACGAGAGGGTATGACCTTTTCGGCACGAATCTTAATATGTATATGTTTATAAAAACTTGCAACCGGGGAGAGAATTGTTCGTGTGATGAGTTTGCAGTGATCCTCGAGATGCGACCGCTTAGAAAATTCGAGTACAAGTAAATAAGGAAAAATCTAAATCGACCAAACTGATCCGACTATCGGAAACTGAGAAGCTCGAATAAAATCTAAACGCATTGTCATCAAATTCCAAAACACCAGGTTTAGGGATATTTCGATTTATAAGGGTAGAATTTTTGAAAAATGTGTATAGTTGCCATCAGATATATATTCGCTAGGATAAAAGTAAATGATGCGTTCATACATAATATATCTGAACACGCATTGTAACACATTGGCATTAAGTCATGTTCAGATACAATTTACGAACGCGTTATTTGCTGTGACCTATCTGATGCCGCCTGTAATTAACCTTTAATTTGTAAAAACATTTATAAATCCACTCATTATTTTATAGACATATTCAAGTAAGTATCACAAAGTATGAAAATGATTTAAAGTATTTTTTTTTTATAATAGTCACATACAAATTCACACCTGACCAATAAAATCTAAATCATTTTTAAACCTTATAAAACTTACAATATTTAATATTTTTATGTAATTAAAATCGCTTTAGAAAAATAACGCCTCGCTCAGGAATATAAATCCATAATTATTTGTGTTCGCTTCCGTCAACGACGTTTAAGGTTACCGCAGACGTAACAGCTCGGTACCGTAACGGCACCGCCTCAATTCATTAGCTCGCCGTCAAACAGTCGTGAACCATCCGCAAGCAAGTAAGGGCCTTATCACACTTGCGATTTGCGAGCGTATTTTCTATACAAATAAGCGACGCGGCGAACACGCTGCGCGATCGCCTTCATACAAAATACGCTCGCAAATCGCAAGTGTGATAAGGCTCTAACGGAAGCAGCTCGGCGCCGCGAAGTGCAGATTGCAGCGAGACGTCCCCTTCTTAGGGTTCCGTAGCCAAATGGCAAAAAACGGAACCCTTATAGATTCGTCATGTCTGTTTGTCCGTCTGTCCGTCCGTATGTCACTGCCATTTTTTTCCGAAACTATAAGAGCTACACTGTTGAAACTTGGTAGGTAGATGTATTCTGTGAACCGCATTAAGATTTTGATGCAAAAATAAAAAAATAATACTAAATATTGGGGGGCTCCCCATACTTAGAACTGAAACTCAAAATTTTTTTTTTCATCAAACACATGCGTGTGGTGTATCTATGGATAGGTCTTCAAAAATGATATCGAGGTTTCTAAAATATTTTTTTTCTAAACCGAATAGTTTGCGTGACAGACGCTTCCAAAGTGGAAAAAAGTTGGTCCCCCCCCCCCTCTAATTTCTAAAATAAGAAAATGAAAAATCTAAAAAAAACATATGATGTACATTACTATAAAAACTACCAACGAAAATTGTTTTGAACGAGATCTAGTAAGTAGTTTTTTTTTTAATACCTAACTTTGCACCTAATTTAATGGGGCGCTATACATACCAGGTGCAAACTTAACTTAACCACTTAGGGACATCCGCGCGGTCCTCCTGCCGGCGGCTATAGATGTGCCGTCAAGAACGCTTCTCGATTTGTATGGGGAAAAAACGTTCTCGAGGACATTTCCCATACAAATGGGGAAACGTTTTCGAGAACGGCACATCTCTACGCGGCTAGTTACAAGCGCGCCGTTCACTTGACTAAAGGCTGATTTAGACGAAGACAATTTTGAGACGCCTAAATTACGGCGCCTCGAAAAGGCACCGTATAAACACTTTCCGCGCCATTTTTTCGCGGCATGCCAGCGCTGGCGCGGAATAGAACACGGGCCTATTTTTTGGCGCCAGTGACCCCCCTCCACGTCTCTCGCTGCCACTAATGACTGGTACTGAAAAAAAACACTGTGTAAATACGACTGGCGGCGAGATTTAGGCGGCTGAACATAGTCATTGTCTAAACGGTCGGAGGTGTGCTGTGCGGTAATCACTGGCGCCGTAATTTAGGCGTCTCAAAATTGGCATCGTCTAAATCAGCCTTTAGCGTAAGCCGAGGCGGGGCGATGACGTTACGGATTTGATAGGAGAGTTGCAGTTTGAAACGTCATGCAAATAATACTGGACGGCTGAAGTTGAGGCGGGGACGATCCGTTGCCGGGCTGTTAGTGTGAACCATTCCATCCAGTGGCTAATATTTACCCGTTGGGCGAGTCCTTGATGCCGGGCGGCGGCGGCTGGTAGGGCTCGCGCGGGAAGCGCTCGTCGAAGGGCGCCCCGCGCCTGCCGCCGCGGTACGGCGGACTGGGGAACACAACATATGGACCTAATCATTTTGCTAAAAGCTTCGTCCCCTTAACTGGGAATCTATCTGTGTAGCAAGTTTCATATAAATCCATTCGACGGTTAACGCCATTATTTAATAACAGGCATCCAAACACCTTCACAGATTGTCTTACTTATTAATACATTTTGAGATAAATGAGTAAAATATATATATATTGGCCATATACCCGTACAAAAAAGCTTTATGTTCAAAAGACAATTTTCTTATGGTTTTTATTCGGCGTTAATTAAAACTTAGCGGCTGTTACACAAGGAGAGTTTCGCGCAGGCGAGCGGCGATTTCTTCCAGGCAGTAATATGGTCCCAAGTGTAAACAAATGCTCCGAGCTTTGCCTCTCGAATGCAATTCTCGCTATTTAAGCTCTCCTGGGCCGCGGCCTGTGTAAACAAACCATACGAAAAATGCCTGCCTATGAAAAATGTAGGTCACGAATGGCGAGTCTCGTGTCAAAATCAGTACGGAGTGATTTGCGCAAGTCTCGCATCGACACTTGCGATTCTCGCCCGAGCATTGTTTATACAAGTCGAGACACGCATGCGTCTTTAGATCTACGATTACTCGCTTGTAGTGTAAACATATTAAGAGAAGCGAGTCTCGTTTGTGATACTCGCATTCGAGAATCGTTTGAAAAATACGAGTTTTTGTCAAAATGTAACCAACCGCAGGCGAGAATCGAAAGGCGAGTTTTGCCATGGGATAATCGCATACGATCATTCGCCATCGCCACTCGCGTGCGAGAAACTCTCCTTGTGTAACTTCCGCTTTACACAGATCATAATATTCCAATTCGATGACTTCGGTACTAAAGTGAAGGTTACATTACATTTTGACAAAATCGTATTCGTATTAATCAAGCGATTCTCGAATGCCAGTATCACAGGCGAGACTCGCTTCTCTGAATATGTTTACACTATAAGCGAGTTATCGTAGATCTAAAGACGCATACGTGTCTCGACTTGAATAAACAATGCTCGGTGTCAATGCGAGACTCGCGCAAATCACTCCGTACTGATTTTGACACGAGACTCGCCATTCGTGACGTACATCTTTCATCTCGCGGCCCAGGAGAGCTTAATTTAATAGCGAGAATTGTATTCGAGAGGCAAAGCTCGGAGCATTTGTTCACACGAGGCGACCATATTATTGCCTGGAAGAAATCGCCGCTCGCGTGCGAGAAACCCTCCTTGTGTACCAGCCGCATAACACTACTAACAGTATTTATTTGTAAACCAAGAGACCCGTATAGACTAACACAAACGTCGCCACAAACACCCAAAACTACAAATTATCAAAACCGAAGACTCACTTGTTAAACCTGTGCCCTGGCGGAGGTACTCCCGGGACGAATGGCGGTGCACCGCGGTTGAAGGGACCCTGAAATACCATTGAATAAGTATCACAATGCTCAGGGATGGCTAAGATTAGAAGCAGAGTGAACTATTTGATTTACCTGGGCCATGGGATCTCTTCCTTCGTCTATTGTGGGAGTGCTAGCTCGTTGCTCGTCCACTCTGGGCGCCTAGTGAGACAAAATATTCCATTGTTTTTTTTTTTTAGTACAAAACATTTCTAATGTATCACTGCTTACACCATAGTGAAGTAGTATTGTAAAGAACTCGAGTTCCGGAGTCCTAATTTAGAGACTCGACTCGGTTAATTATTCCGAACTTTCCGAAGACATTGGCCAATTTAGCCATAGTCGGAAGGTGGGCTCAAACAACAATAAGGCTCATGTACGACTCGTTACCAAAAAAGGACTCGGAAAAGAGACTCGAGTCCTATCTGAGACTCGCTTGGAACGCGAGACTTGCTTAATTAGGAGTTCTGACTGTACTGTGTAGTCTCGTTATTTGAGTACAGTCCTAATTAAAAGGACTCCCAGAACTCGAATCCTTTACAACACTATAGTGAAGTGATACTTACATTCATTGGCATGTTGGGAGGAGTTTCCATGCCAGGAGGTTTCAAGCCAGGTGGTCCTGAAGCAACATAAACATTATATGAAATACGTTGTATATTTTATATTTCCTACAGTTTCAAAAGTTTAGGCAAATAACACTGGTCTATAAAATCGATTTAATTTTTGGTGCAGAAGTACCAATAGCTGTTTTATGAATTCTAATGTATCCTGAATCTAAATCAGGCGGTAATTTTATTTTCCTAGGTAAAAATATCATTCAGTATTTGTATGAGAAAAGCTCAAGAAACGTATGGCAAAGCTAACAAAATTTTAAACTTTCTTTTTTCAGTAACCGGATTCCATACGGCATCAATTTGACGGCAATAAAGAGATAAAAGATTTGTACTTTATTATGTAATCTTTAGTTTCTATTTTCAAAAGTAATTCCATTTATACAACCTCGCAAAGTATGCGATAGTTATGAAACTCTAGGACTAACCGCAGGTTACTCAACATTATTACCTAGAAACAACAGTTTCATAGAAGATTAGGCGGATTAAGCATAATTATTTATGTAAGTCATTGGTTCCTCTGCTCCAAATCAGTGTTGATCAGTGTAATGGGTGTAAACTTCACGCGTTAGGTTAGTTATTTTTTGGTTGTTTATACTAGGTTTATTACTTATACTATCTAAACGAATATTATTTAAATTTGGATGTTTTTTGAGTAGCAATTTTGTTGACTGCATGAGACAGACATCGAGGTTGGCATCCACTAGGCTCGCAAATTCAAGTCGCATCGCATAGAATCTTTAGTTATATCAAACTATTAGCATTCGCTTAACAAGCAAAGCGTTTTGGTAATTTGAGTAGAATGATGCTTGACAGAAATCGTTCACCAGTTGACGCCATAAACGACGTATTAAAAACTAACATTTCACAAAGGCTTTCACTCTACGCCGCCATGGCATCTGAGTGTCAGTTTATGTTTGACTTATTTATTTTAGTTAACGACTTCTGAACACCGCTGGACTGAGACAACACATCGTCATCGATTACACACTCATACTGGCGTCAGTTCAGTTCATCTGGACTGTCGTTCATTAATTTTCACCACTCCGGACCGTTAGTCCGTCAGTCCTCAGTGTTACACGATAATTCTCTCGTCATTCAGCAGAGGATGGACAGAACCGAGGCCAGAATGAGCGCGTAGCCGCTGTCTACTAAGCGGTAGGCGGTAGTATGGTTGATCGGCAGCCTGTACCGTGGTGCGGGTGTCGGTGCATGTCGCGGCGGCGCGGCGCGCCGGGCCGGTGGCGGTAGCGCGGCGGCACCAGCACCCTGATGTTGTCCGAGGACCCGTCCGACTCCGAGCCGGAGCCTACCGCACCCGTATCTACCACATGTCACACATTGAGGCGCGGGACGAGTGGCGAGTCTACGCCGTGCGGCTGTCGCGGATACACGGTGGACACATTTGCGGTAATGGCGGCTACTTGAATTGCACCCGCGCGGATATTATTTTGGGACACCTTCATTCTTGTATTTCTTGTCAAGTTATTCCGATCGGTATTTAGATTTTTAGGAGTTCAAATAACATTAGTAATGTAATATTATTTTGTAAAACATCTACCGCAAGAGTTTGAAAGGTTAGTGGAAGTTTCCAGAGATCATTTTCGCGTGGTAAAAGATTCTAATAGCTGCCATTACTGACATATGTCCCATCCAGTATACTCCGGAACAAAATTCAAATATAACGATGCTCTATGAACATACCCCTAATTTTGTCCTTGAGTGTATTATCTATATTTCTATTCAGTATAGTGCGAAAAAAAATAGTTGAGCTACCGTGACGATACGTTTCCGCCTGTGTCCTTTTTCTCTTCATTGCGTGACCACTCGAGTGGACGTCTCATATCAGGTTTATCATCAAATTGTCGAAACTCACTTCGTCGAATTTCACTTCAGTCAACGTTTCATGTATTTTCATTTCGCCAAGTAATTTTACTTGTCGGATGATTCATTACATAGTTGTATTATGTCATGGAAAACGTTTTGGGATTTATTGTTTCAAGTATTTTTAATTAACATACAAATAACATATAAATATTATTATTATTATTGATTGGCGAAGTTTTATTTCCCACTCGATATAGATCTCCGCGGCTCGCTCGCCTAGCTCGCTCGTTAGGGTCGCAGTTCAACCTAACCCTCATCCTCGCTTCGCTCGTCGTCGCACCTAACCTAAGCCAAGTCGGACCTACCTTAAGGTGAAATAGGTAATGTTAGGATTTTTCGACCACTCGATATAAAAATATTTTGTAATGTTGTAATAAAATTTCACTCTCCCATTTAAAATTCATACAAAATGAATCATTTGCCAAATAATATTCCCTGAATAGTTATTCTATAAAATAATAAAAATTGGAATGATCTGGTCATGAAATAAAATTACACTTAACAATAATTCGTGAACTAAATGTTTCTTAAAACGTTTTCGATGAAATTAAATTCGATGAAGTTTGTTGACAAAACAAGGGACACCCCTCATATCAGTATCAGTATCACAATACAATAACCCTATATCCTATAGCAAAGGTGACCAAAATACGGATTAGGCCGCGAAAGAAAACCGCAGCAAGATATCATTTGGTCCGCGGCCAAGCCATCTCTGCGGATGAGGGCTGGAAAACGACAAAATTCTTCTGCCACCTGCACACTGGCATTTTGTACCGTCGGCAAAATCGACTGTCTGAGCATTTTAACGCTCACAATGGCTTTGCACTGGCAATGGCTCGCCGGTTGGTAAACTTCTTATAACGTGCCGTGTGATCCTCCATCATATTTTTAAATAGATCATGTTGGAAATAAATACTGTCAAAAAATTACTCTATTGAATTATACTATGCTCCCGTTTTTCTCGCACTGTATTGACTAGAAAGAGATAGTAATATTTGTAGTACGACAGTCGCACGGTGCAGTTGTGATAGAGGTACGTAACATATGTAGCTGTAAATCCTCAGTCGTCCGAATGTAAATAACATGCCGAATCGATATTAGCCATTACCGGTTTAATTTTGTTTTCAGTAATAGATCAAATTATCGTGCCATTTTGTTTAGATTTAGATTCCAAACACTTAACATGCACCGATAAACCCGCTGCCGTAACATGCAAAATCTTATGAATTAAAGAACTTAAACACTAAGTTTAGGCGGGACAAGTACAGCGGGGGGCGAGGCGCATGGTAGAGGCGCTTGTCCCGCAATATTGAAAAGTACCGATGTTAATCTACTAACACCATCTTACTTTCGCCGATTAACTGTAGATACATGGTCGTCAGATGGCATTAGTAGAATAACATCGGTACTTTTCGATATTGTCTTCTGGAGGTGCGCTTGCCCCGCTGGCCCATTTGTCCCGATCCCGACTGACCTTACATCGAATGACATTAACTTATAGGAATGTGCTCCTGGCAAAGCTGATAACATTCAATGTGTTATTTTATCAACTTACTTGTCCAAAATTTCATTAAAGATGACGTCTACATGAAACTACCACTTTCTGATTTTTTTATTTATTTAATTTGTACTGCACAAAAGGAAATCTTATCGTACAAAAGGCGGACTTAATGCCATAAGGCATTCTCTACTAGTCAACCTTCAACAAAGCAGATAAATTCTCCAAAAACAAGAATAGCATGCACATTATAGCGGCATTTTTTCTATCATCACACAATTATTACTCGCATCTTAGTAACTCAGATCTTAGGCGGGAGAAGACAGCTGAATAAAAAATTGTGCAATCAGGTGTTGATAAATATTTGATACAAATAATTTTGAACGTTTATAATCATAACGGGTGATAACAAAAAAAATGAGAATTCGTTCAGAGGTGTAAAAAAATACTCGTGTATCTTTTTAGCATAATTTGATATTATTGGAAAATATGTACATAGAAACTATTTACAAAATCATCAATGCACATTAGAATAGGGCCCGTGGTCAGCTGTTCGACGCAGTTTAGATATGATGTTGGAACAAGACTCTTGCACGGCATTCTTGCCCATTTTCCGCACACATGTTTTAATTATTTTTATCAGTTGGGTACAATCTTCAGCTCTCCAATTATTTTTGTAAACTAAACTGCTCAAATAACCGAAAAAAAATTCATTCGGCGGATATTGTGCAAGGTTTATGGGGTTTCGGATTTTCGGTACAAATGGTATTATTAGCGTCTAGGAATTGCTTCGTTTTTTTGGAGTAATGCGACTATGCTTTATCCGACCAGTACACATGTTCTCCATCCGAGTGATGTTTGTGAATAAATGGTATCAGTATTTTTGTCAAGCATTCGCTCTTATATACTTTTGGGTCACCGCTAAACCACTCTGTTTGAGCCACAGTTTCGAAAAACTTCTGTTGGATATAGCCACATAAAGAATAACTTTCTGCTCAAACTTGTGCTTATAGTTGTGTTTTATATCGTCTGGTGTTGTAGAACTATTGCTGGTGTAGTATCGGTTATTTCCAGATATATGGGTTTTACTCAAAGCAAAATAAATTTCATCGTCCAAAATTAATGATTTTCCTTTGTAATTTCGGGTCATCTAGCGACACTGACATAATAGTCAGTTTTTGCTGTTCAGTGTATTCCGGTGCTCTCACCTTCTTGCGGCATTTCAGACCTATATTTTTCAAGAATCAACAAATGCACGGTTGAGAACACTTAAATTTTTTCGCGGCATCTCGTTGACTCATAGTATTATTATCGTTAAAAGTAGGTTCATCCTTCTCTTGGTCATTATCTTCGCTGGTCGCCCGCTACCACTTTTGCGATTTATCGTCAAGGATACCAGAATTCTATAAATAGTAGAGACTGGTACATTTTCTTTACTAAAATGATCTACAGTAAACTTTTTCCCCCAGCTATAGTTTAAATTATAAAAATGTACAATCCGTTTTCGCGGCGTTTCTTGTTTCGGCGCCATTTTGTCAAATATTAATGCTTGGAAAACAAATCAAATGAAGTTCAAGAACCTCAAAAGAAGTATAACAACTTCATGAACAAAGTTTTTTGTCCATGTGAATATTCTTGTTTTGAGGTCCATAAAAAGTTATTCTCATTTTTTTGCTATCACCCGTTATATAGGAATAATGGGATCACATACTACACAATTAAATTATACCTTAGGTATGAAATTCATCGACACGCAAATCTCGGCGCTTACCGTTATTGGCCACGGCTGGTGGCGGTGGCCCGTTCGGCGGCGGCTGCATCGCCACTACTGGAGGTGGTTGTTCTGTGGCAATCACAATTTAGTTTTTATGAGCATTACATGTTTTCTTGTCTTGATCATCCATACATTATATGTATTATTTCCCTAATAAACTACAGTCAAGATATTATTGCTAGAATCGCCATGGCCAAACAGGCATTTAACAACAAAAAAACATTTTCAGATCCGAAATATCAATGAAAACTAAAAAAAACTGTTTATAAAATCGTATGTATGGAATGTAGCATTGTATGGCAGTGCAACGTGGACCCAGCATGTCTAACATAACTTTGACACGCGACTCTTTCTCGCGTGAGATATACTAGCTGTCTCTTTCTGTACAGTACTATAAAGAGGTCTTGAATAGGATACGAGAGAAAATAGCACTACTAACTCTAATGGAAAATAGAAGAGGAAAAAAAAGCGAAGCGAGGTAGAGGAAGGCCAAGACGAAATTACTTAGAGCAAATAAAAGAAAAGGTTAAAGTCATGTCTTACCAAGAAGTGAAGAAGAAAGCTCAAGAAAGAAACGGCTGGCGATTGCTTCACCGACAAGAGCGCAGCTCTTAAATTGGAGAAGAGAAACTTCACTCAAATTTGCTTTAAAAAATAAAGATTGTTTACCTTGACCTTTTGAAAATACGGGTGTAGTTACAGATGTAGACAAGGAGGTATAGCTAGAGCAAGCTGCTACAACATTAAGGATACCAGTACCGATCCCTGATTAGTAGTAAAACATTGGCATCTCACCCAAATTCGGGATCACGGGCAGCGGCGCGGCGGACGGGCGGTGCGGCGTGCGCCGACTGTAGCCGGTCTGATTCCGAAACGACGACACCGAGTTACGTAAAAACCTGAAACAAATTAACACAATAAACTATAAATACTAATTATAATACTACAAATATTGGCCACGGGTGCGGCGCGCTTCTTATATGTAATGACATTAAGAGTAGCCTTTTTTAGAGCCAGTAGTTAGAGCGGGAAACGTGAGCACCGGTTCTACTTAGAGGTAGGCAATAATTTCACAACCCTTCGTGGAGATATTTTATGGTATTCTATAACAATTTCATGGTTAATCATAAAGTAGAAAATTCATGTTTCAGCTTTCCTAACAATATAACATGTTTCTGATTCTTACCTATTCGGAATTAATGTGGTAGGTGCGATTTCCTTTTCACGGCAATCTGGGCATTCATGGTCTTCAGATTCCAACAAGGCACCTCTTATACCTGCAAGTAATGAAAATGACTATTGTATTACAGTACTTTTATCTCACGAGCGCGGGTGAGCCATGTTTGTGTGAGTAGATGTACATGCACATTGGCTCTGTGTAGGTGAGCTCGGTAGCGTTCAGTGCCGGCTCACCCACACAGAGCCAATGTTCATGTACATTACTCACACAAACATGGCTCACCCGCGCTCGTGAGATAAAAGTCGTACAGTACTTAAGTAAAGATTCTCAGTCCATACATTATAGGAAATTGTTTGTATTTTTTAACACGTTCGGCGCCGGCAACGTTTCACTAAGCCCGTACGCTATGCCGGCTGGAATTATCCCAATCACGAAGGAGTGTCACTGGCATAGGACTCCGAATTTCGTGGACACATATACGTGTCATCTGGCATTGTTTATAGGTAAAATAAAAAATGCTTTTGTTTTTGTTTTACGGCGTCAGTTCTGTGTCCGACGTGTTGTGGAGTGGTGCTAGTGCTCAAAATTTACCACGAAATATTTGAAGCTTCATAAAATGGAAAAAAGCAGTGAGTAATTTATTAATCATTCAGTGGTTCTCAACCTTTGGTGCTAATATTAACAACATGGCAATTACTTGGACGTAGATTAGCGAAAAGGATAAAATCCGTGCAAAATAAAATTATAAAATTAGAACTTGGTTGCTAATGCTTGGTTGCTTGGTTGGTTGGTTGAAGAGGAAAAAAGATTTTTGTGGGTTGGATCATTTTTTACGTCATGTTGGTACGCCGTTATATTAATGTTTTTTACTCGAAATATAATGACTACGCTCTTTGCTCAAACGATAGAGTGACGTTTCCTCTGTGGATCAAAATGTCATCAGCATTGTCAGCGAATTTTCTGTGCAATTACGCAATAAGTAACAAGTGATATTTAAATGCCGAAAATTCAAAGTATTAAGTGATTATGTTATTAATTCCTACCGAAGACCTCTGGCCCTGGCAACATACAATACGCGTACACTGTGTACTGACCAGAAGATCACTGCACTCGAGGAAGAATTAAGTAGATTGCGGTGGTATATCGTCGGATAAACCGAAGTCCGAAGAGAGGGAGAGGACTCAATAATCTTGAAATCCTGTAACCTACTTTATTTCCGGGAGGGCGACCAGCAGTCCCAAGGTGGTGTCGGGTTTATCGTCCACAGGTCCCTTGTGAACAACGTTGTCAAGATCGAGAGTGTGTCCACAAGGGTAGCGTACCTGATACTCAGAATCACCAAACGGTATTCGCTGAAGGTCATACAGGCATACGCACCAACATCGACACACCCTGATGATGAGGTGGAGGTTATGTATGAGGATATCTCTAAAGCCCTACATACCTTCAAAACTCACTACACCGTTGTCATGGGGGACTTCAACGCAAAACTGGGCTGAAAGTGGGACCTTTTGGATTTGGAAATCGGAACGCACGGGGTCAAATGCTTGCAGACTTCATGGAGAAGGAAGGACTCTATATGATGAACTCTTTCTTCAAGAAGCGCCTTCACCGCAAATGGACCTGGATTAGTCCCAATGGTGTCACAAAGAACGAGATAGACTTCATAATGTCGACAAGGAGGGACGTGTTTAATGATGTATCTGTGATCAATGCCGTTAAAACCGGGAGCGACCACCGGATGGTAAGAGGCACATGAGACATTAATGTTCAGCTTGAACGTTATCGGCTTATGAAGTCTATGCTCCGGCCAACACCGATACAAATCCAAAACCCCGAACCCTTTCAGCTAGAATTGCAGAATCGCTTCAAATGCCTGGGTGATTGCGAAGACGTGGACGAATTTAACGACAAGGTTGTGGAAACTGTCCTAACCGTGGGATCTAAGTTCTTTAAGACCCACCGTTCAAAGAGAACCAAAAAGATCTCTGATCACACTCTCGAGCTCATGAAGGAGAGGCGCGGTATGGTTCTGCATTCCCCTGATGACGCTTCTCGGTAGAAGGCTCAACAAACAGATCTCAGTCTCTGACTCGCGACCTGCGCCACTTCAATACAAATTGTATTGAAGAGGCTATTGAGCGGAAGAAAGGCTCCAAAGTGTTCGCACGAGATTTGTCAATGGGACAGAGCCAGCTGACAAAGCTGAAGATAGGGGATGGTAGAATCGTGTTATCTAGGCCCGAGCTCCTGGGGGAGGTCGAGGCGTTCTACGGACAGTTATATACGACAACGCGGACACCTGTCATGAACCTAGCCAAAGATCCAAAAGCTAGGTTGACCTGACACTACACAGAAGAAATACCGGACGTCAGCCTGTACAGTGTACGAGATTAGTATGGCTCTCAAACAGCTTAAAAATAATAAGGCGGCGGGTGATGACAGAGCTTCTAAAAGCAGTTGGAAAACCGGTCTTAAAAGCCTTACAAAAGTTATTTAACTCCGTCATACTCGAGGGGGAAACGCCACAGGCATGGCACAGAAGCGTAGTGGTACTGTTCTTTAAGAAAGGCGATAATACCCTTTTAATGAACTACATACCCATCTTGCTTCTAAGGCATGTTTATATAAGCTATTTTCGAGAGTCATCACGAACCGTCTCGCACAAGCAGGTTTGACGACTTCCAGCCTCCCGAACAAGCCGGCTTCCGTAAAGCTTTTAGTACCATAGACCACATCCATACGCTGCGGCAGGTTATACAGAAGACCGAAGAGTATAACCAGCCATTATGCTTTGCGTTTGTGGACTATGAGAAGGCTTTGATTCAGTCGAGCCCTGGGCAGTGCTGCAGTCTCTCCAGCGGTGCCAAATTGACTACAGGTATATCGAGGTACTAAGGTGTTTGTATGAGAATGCCACTATGTCAGTCCGCGTCCAAAACCAAGACTCGAAACCTATCCAATTGCAGCGCGGTGTGAGGCAAGGAGATGTCATATCTCCTAAATTATTCACAGCTGCATTGGAAGACGTATTCATAAGCTTCTGGATTGGGATGGACTTGGCATCAACATAAACGGCGAATACATCACCAACCTCCGCTTTGCCGATGATATCGTGGTCATGGCTGAGACCCTGGAAGACCTCGGCAAAATGCTCAACGACCTCAGTAGGGTCTCTCAACAAGTGGGTCTTAAAATTAACATGGAGAAAACGAAAATTATCTTTAACTACCATGTGTCACCCACTCCACTTAAAGTTGGAGACTCTGCGCTCGAAACTGTAGACGACTATATCTACCTTGGATAAACGATCTAGTTGGGTAGGTCGAATTTCGAAAAAGAGGTCACTCGTCGAATCCAACTCAGATGGGCAGCTTTCGGGAAGCTGCGGAATGTCTTCTCGTCTCAAATACCGCAGTGTCTTAAGACGAAGATTTTTCACCAACGTGTGATGCCAGTGATGACATACGGTACTGAAACGTGGTCGCTTACAATCGGCCTAATAAGAAGGCGCATAGTTACTCAAAGGGCAATGGAGCGAACTATGCTCGGAATTTCGTTACGGGATTGAATTCTAAATGATGAGATACGCAAGAGAACCAAGGTTGTAGATATAGCTCAGACAGTTGCCAAACTTATGTGGCAGTGGGCGGGACACATTGCTCGTAGAATCGATGGCCGTTGGGGCAGAAAAGTTCTTGAGTGGCGACCGCGGACCGGAAGACGCAGCGTTGGAAGGCCTCTCACAAGGTGGACCGACGACCTGGTTAAGATCGCGGGTAGAAATTGGATGATGGCGGCGCAAGATCGATCGTCGTGGAGAACTTTGGGGGAGGCCTGTGTCCAGCAGTGGACGTCTAACGGCTGATACGACGATGTTATTAATTTGTATTTTGATTGATCAAAAACCGGCCAATAGCATGCCGGGCCACGCTCAGTGTAGGGTTCCGTAGTTGCTGATCCTTCACAATAGACTTAAGTTACGAGAAAGATTTCAAGCTCTATAAAAAGGTCGTAAACGCCAAAGTAACTGTAATTACTTATTACCTTCTGGAAGTCAACTCACGTCCTTTTAAGAAAATTATGAAATTTTGGCATAACTCAAAAACGGCTCAACCGATTTTGTTCAATATAGTTTTCATTGAAAGTAATTATAAGGTCTCATTTTCATGAATTTTTCCATATTTTTTGACCCGTGGCACAGATTAATATAATAGTTGCCCGTGGTTGAAAAGTTAGAAGAATATTTACAAAACTACTGACGTTATAAAAAAAAGGTTTGGGTACCCCTATTATTTTTATTAAACCTATTCAACACACTAGTGTTGAAACGAAAAAATAAATCACCCCCACTTTAGGTTTTCGATAGGTACCCGAAAAAAAGTTTTTTAGTTTTTATTTTACCGTTTTGTCGGCGTGATATATACACATACCGAATTTCAGCTTTCTAGTACTAATGATCACGGAGCTATAAGCCGCGGACGGACAGACGGACATGGCGAAACTATAAGGGTTCCTAGTTTACTACGGAACCATAAAAAAAGGTTAAATTTTATTTCCTAGTGTTAAAGTAAATCAAAGGTTGAGAATCTCTGAAGTGTTTCAAAAAATGACACGGTTGCGTGTCATCGGCACTATAGAGGAGTCATTTTTAGTAACATTTCAAAAATTTACCAAATTTGAAACCAAGGTGAAACTGAATTCATATTTGTATAATTATATTGCACAAATAATACTGTACAGATAGTACAACAAATTCGCCGAGAAAAGGACACACACTCAAAATCACGTAAGCGTGTCACTGGCATAGGAGTTAAAACTTTTTGATCACAGATGTTGTGTCACTGGCACCGAACGTGTTAAATGTCTTCTGTGGGTTTAATAAATGATTTAGGTTAACATACAATTTATAGGACATCTTACTTTGAACCTGATCATTTGTGTGATGGTCTGGTGACAATGGTGGTTATTGATTAACAGATACGAATAGTTTTCCTAGGAAACATTAAGAAAGTTAAGCTGACCATGGTAAAACAGATAAAAGGGTTGTCAATATTTTTTCTTTTTTGCCATCACAGTTGCGGACATCTAGCATAATATACACAAGTATATATCCCGACTAGGGTTGCCAGGTGTCCCGCTTTGCGCGGGTTGTCCCGATTTCAGGGGTCTAGACGCGACCCGATTAAAATAGGATTTACTGGCAAGTAATATTAGTTACGAAAAGCAATAAATGAAGCATTTATAAGAAAGTAATTATTTTTTTATTTGTCCCGATTTAAAAACCTAAATCCCGAATTGTGTAACCAACTGCCCGATTATAATCCGAACGGACCTGGCAACCCTAATCCCGACGTACGTTCGTTCAGCATAACGGTAACAGTAAAATGCTTACATTCATCACAGAAGGAGTTCCCGCAGCAGGGGATCATGACGGCGTCGGTGAGCAGGTCGCGGCACAGGCTGCAGACGAGCTCGTCGGGGATGTTGGGCTCGGGCGCCGCGGGCGCCGTGGCCGTGTCCGCGCCGCCCGCGCTCTCCGACGCCAGGTACGCCTCACTGTCGACACACTTCACTGGTGACTGGGACATCGGCCGGGGATCTCGGCTTCCTCCAATGATATGACTCAAAGAGGTACCCTCTTCCACAGAAATTAAATGAATCTATGCAGACAGTTTATTTGATGGATCGTTGAAGATGGAGGCCTTTGCCCAGCAGTGGGACAGTACAAGCTTCAAATACAAATATCCATCGGTCTTATGTATTAAATAATTATTCATTAATAAAAAATTACAATATTGCAGGTATAAGAAAAAGTAAAAAGCCTAGTAACTCATTAGTTTTTTGTTGTAATATACCTAACATCATTATATATGGAGGCAATTGCCTATTAGTGCAAACACCTTTTATTTAACTGAAATTAATTACAAGGTAAACTGTGCAGTTACATATTATTAATACAAACATGCTTTATCAGTCTTCTTTTATCAATCTGTTTCACAATCAACTAATGGATGTTTGAGAAATACTTACTGATCAACTGCAGGAACAGCAAAGGTTCCACTTGGGGTCATCATGGCTCCTGGTGCTTTGGGTCCATCAACAGGGACCATAAAACTACGAGGGATTCCAGTACTTCTTCTAATCTCTATTGGATCGCTCTGCAACAATGAAGTAACAATATTGATAAAACATCTAGATACTAAGAAATTTATTGTAAAAAATATGACTTACACATTGAGCAATTCAATCTTCAAAGCTCTAATTAGTTTTATGCTTTATCATATAATTTATATACTACTTCACTAACTAGCTATCATGGGTGTGCATACACAGGAACCATCAACCAAATTTTAATGATTTTTAGAATGATTGGTATTAGATAGGGTGAGTTTTCCCATTACTAGTATTGCAAGGACCATAGCTTTTAACAAATTTTGTGCACTGACAGACTTACCGAATTAGCCATAGGGCAATCCTTGATCCAATGCCCATGCTTCTGGCACTTGTAACAAATATAGTTAGAAGGCACAAGACCTCTCTGGTTCTGTCCTCTAATTTTCTGGTAACTGTAAATATTAAAAGTATAATGTAGCAATTTACACTTTGGCAACATAAAACAATTAATAATGTTAGAAAGAGAATAATATATGTGATAAAGTGAAGATAAAGGAGAGATAATAAACCGAACACCGTCTTCGGTTGGCCGCCGCCGCGACTCATACAGATTGGAAACATGTCGAGCATTATTCGACTTCTACGATGTGCGTAAACCCGTTTAAGTATTTTAATAATATCCCTTTTGTTAGGAACTAGCCTTTATTTTTGATATTTATATCACATTTCACCATGTCAATTATAATTTTGCTTAGCAGCAGTCAGTAGAGCTACATGAATCAAGTTTCATTCATTCTTATATTGATGACTATGATTACTATTAAATGTGGACAGATACAAGCAACCACAGGGTCAGAATGCCATCTTAATCTTAAGAGTTCAAAAGGATTGAGACACAACTCTGGTACCAAGCAATTAACACCACCACAATTTTTTTAACTCATCTCCGCTCGTTTAAATATATCTGCTACTGACTGTACTACATGCAAAACCGAACTAACTACACAAATGAAAAGGTCTATTGACTGCACCATCTTTAACAAATTTAATCAATATTCATGCAAATACATTCAAGAACCCGTATACCGTTATGATAACATTTCCTTCTACGGAACTGGAGATAACACACCTAAAGATTATTCAAAGATTAGCCTTACTTGCTAGGGTCGTAGTCAAAAGTGGATTGTGAAATCATAGCATTTATTTTATCCTGTTCGCTACCTTCCATGCGAGACAGATCCGCCAATCCCTTGTTAACTGAGACATCTTTGTGCAATGTTGCATTATTGTTGGAACCTTCCCACTGTTTCTTAGGTTGCTGTGATAGTGGTACTCTAGCCACAAGCAGTGAAGTGTTTTTAGGAATTAACGTACCGTCATCTATATACACTGCAAAAATTCATAAAAACTTTAGTGTTTTAGAGAATACACAAATCTTAGAATAAGGTTAAGATAATCTGCCTGATATGTCTACAGCCATTTAACATATAGAAATTCCAAAATTTTAACACTGTAAGGACACCACTGTGATGTGAAGATGAAGTGGCAAAATATTGGCATGTAACATAAAAGCCTAGCTAATGCTATTGGAAAGTATATGTCTCATATAATAAAAAAAAAACTAGATAAAGATATAGTATATCTCTGCTACAGCACTGGCTAAGGTGATCTGAACATATAAGGGGTTCAAAGCATGTAATGGCATTGCATCAGTGACAAGGTAATGTTAGTCCAAAATCACATTGAGCACGGAAGGAAAAAGACGTGGCAAACACCTCCATCTATCTATCTTAACTGAATAAACGACAAGATCATTAAAAAGCCACACCATGCAGGTTATTGAGCAGGTTTTAACAACTAAAACTAATTTTAGTTAAAATAACTCACCTTCCTTCGTCTGTGCATTAGTTATTTGCAAGTCAAAATCAGATGTCTTTCCAATCCTTTTCTGCTGGGAAATAGCAGCTTTCAAATCACCTACTGATATATGAAGACCGTCGAATGTAACCGTGTCATAATCCAAAGCGCTTTTGAATTTGTAGTGCACAGACATTTCCAAATGTTAACATGTGCCAGGTTTGTTACTATCATGTCAAATAAGTAACCATCTGCGTAAATTCTTATTTCAAAACAGTTCACTGATTACTAACCTAAACAGTTCAAGCACAATAAATTAGGACCGATTTTTCCGAGCTGAACATAAAATGTCACAAATAACTAAATTAAACTCAAGCTTTTTAGTAAGCTTAAGCCTATGTCATTGAATTATGATAATTCAAGTTTTCTGAGACGCAAACGTATCACTGTTATCAAGTATTCATGTCCTTTTAACGATTGCAATCAACTATGATCGGCTTGACTTCCGCCATTTTAATTTTGCTTTAGCATAGTAGTATACACTCTAATCTATGGATGGGAGGCACTTCGCTTCAGAACAGAAACTCATACTTCGGCTAACTTCGCTGGGTAAAACAAAATCTTCAAATATGTACATATACCTTTACCACCCAAAACCTTCTTTCAAAATATCTTGTCTATGTCTACCGGGCAATATAAATTACATCTGGCAATAATATTACCGGAAGTAATATATCAAATGGAGTTCATTTTTAATATAATAAGTCTCAGAAAATTAATAATAGGCATATTTATTGAATAAAAGTGTTTAATACATTTAGTGACACAATCATTTGAAGTATTTTAAGGAAATTCCTTACTTAATTACTATAAAATGCATATATATGTAATATAACATTTTTGGCAAATTGCCATGAACTTCCGGTCTGAGATAAAGACACACGCGGATCTATCGAGAAAAGAACGCGAATAATTATAAAAATAACTAGAAAAGAAAGACTTATTTAGTAAATTTACACTGTCTGTTTAATAAAAATGTCCAATATCGGTGCTGCGGACTCTTGGGAAAGTCAAGCCGATGTCATAGGTGAACAAGGTGCAAAAGATTCCAATGATGTGTCTACAAAATTTTCCACGTTGAATGTAAATGCCGTGGAGTTCGTGCCTTCTTTTTGTATGCCTTCCCAGGCAAACGAAACCTCCGAATCCCCCTCGTCACCACAAAAATCTGAAAGCGGTTCTACGAATTCTGCTGATAGTCCCGTCCTGAACGGTAAGTCGGTTGTCTTGTCATATTAGCTATCTGCATTGAAGCATTAGAACTAATTATAACATTGTTTGCTGAGTGTAAAGATCAAATTTTCTTAAGATCGCACGAAATTAATTTACGACACAACATTTCCGAACTCTTGACGCTGAATGCAATGTGTATTTTTTTTACAAATCCAGTTTTAACGGGTTATGTCGAGACACGCGGCGCCTATCCTATACCTACTTTTGAGTTCGCAACTTTCACCTAAGAATTAATTCGTCGGTATCGAAATTAGCGTGAATTATCAGTTCTGCCCACTAGTACGAGCCAATAAACAATATGCCGACGTAGATAACGGTCGTTCTTTGATAAGAAACTTCAAATGCAAGATTCACGCCATATACGTAAGTAAAACGCTTAGATTTTACAAATGAATCGGATTTAATGTAATTAATATTGTGCAAATAATGAAAGTGGGAAATAAAATATTTTATTTCTCATATAAAGGCAACCTGTAATACCTGTGCCTGTCACTAGGCCTACCTAATAAGGTTATGAATTCCCACTTTGCAAATAACACTTATAAAAATCTTTCACAAATTAACCTTCAAGCTCAAATTATTTTCGTAAATTCAAATAAAGATATTGTCTTGGGACACTGATAACCTTAATACTTTTTTGATGAATAGCTTTGCAAACAATTATACAGTGTGATGTCAACTCTTTGGTGCTTGATAAATTTTGCATTTCAACCGCTTATAAAAACCAATCCCCCTCTAAATGAAGGCACGAACCCAAACTTTGGTCATTTGATCATGATTATTTACTCAACTGGAATATTTTTTTACATATTATGTTTATCATGTCTGGTTTTCTATTTGCTGTGTTCATTAGTGATCTGCATGTATTTGTGATTGTATGATTCAAAGTGTCTTATTGACTTCTTATTTGTTTTCTATAGTCTGGACAGAAAGAGCCACGTTGCATGTTTGAAGAGGTGTTCAAAGTTATCCAATAGAGGAATGACACCCTTATATTTTATCTTTGAATACTGTTTGGTTGAAAAGTGTATAGTTTATTCATGACTTGTTATTCTAAGATAATTTGAAAGAAAAGCATATCAAAATCTCATACAGAATACTCCTTGTTTCTCAAAGCAATTATTGAAGGTAAAAAGCAGAAACACCAATAAATAATAATAGATTTTTATTCTGAGTTTCATTTGAAATTTGTTGTATATAGTCTCCTTTAAATTGTATAATGTATAGTGAGTTTAAATACCACTGTAACTTAGGAGTAAAGGTCTCAAACTATTACAATGGTTCTGGTTTTGCCTATCAATACAAAAACTTGAACAAAAGTAACTCCCTAAAATCTGTCTAAAATATAAAGCAGTCATAACTCTATAAGGATAGTTCTACCTATAAAATTATGTCAGTATATTGATGTTGTATTAAGACGGTAGAACCCTATAAATTGATTGTCTAAATGTTTTCTACTTAACTACTTGAAGCTCACACCGTAAGGTTTGATTTGCAATAAACAGGTAACTATGATTCATGCTTGATCATCCTACTATGACTCAGAGGTATTCATTTTGTAATTTGTATCCTGTAGTTAATTTTTAGATTTTTCTTTCAGAATTACATTTCAAGTTTTTGCTTAAAGGAATCTGTGTTCTTTTTGTTTGCCATATTGTGTTAATCAGGGATCATGACAGTGCCATTAGCCTTAAAACTGGTTCAAGTCTCAATGGTAAAAAAGGACTTACAATTTTTTTAATGAACTGTTACTTTTAAAATATAAAAGTGTAAGAAGCTGTGGCAGTAAACTTACAATATAATCAAACTAATATCCAAGGAATGAAAGGTAGTAAAAAAATATCCTATATGTATATACGCCTATGCAGATATTACTTCATTGAGTCTTTACTAATTATGATTTCAGAATATTATGCAAGATACCATGGATGTCACCTCGTTGGCATCGGTCCATAACATAGTTAAAGCTAAAAGCATCGCTCGACCGAGGGGTGTTCGCTGACCGCTGTGGTTGTTGTCAGGTTGCGGCGACGGAGGCGGCGACAGCGGTGACGGAGCGTCCGCGTCGCCGCGGGTGGAGGAGCCGCCGCCCGTGCCGCCGGCTGCACCCGCACCCGCCGCGCCTCCCGTCCCTCCCGACGTCTCCCCCACCGTCGATAGCTGGGAGGCAGAGGCCGACGACGCGTTACTCACACCCGACGAGAACAACGAACCCGATGAAGAGGAAATAGAACAACAGGTTCAACCCCCTGTAATTTGCATGTTTCTGTTTTGAATTATAGATCTACCGAGTATCGACAGGCAGGGTCAAAATGGGTCTGAAGCCTACCCTAGACAAGAAAGAAAACATTAGGCTGAGGAGCATGCGCTTGGTAGGTCTGGCTAACAAATGCCATCTCTAATTTATGATGACATACTCTGATCAAAAATAAAGCTACCAGTATGTTTTATTTTTTATATGGTTTTGGACATCAGGCTAGATACAGGCAGTGCCGTACTTATCCCAGGGCCCACAAGGCCTGGGACTAGGGGTCCAGCCAATCTAGGGGCCCCACAGTCCCAGAAGGACTTGCACCATCACTTGAACATTATGTTATCCGTACTACCTACTATCTAATTTGCTAAAAGCTGTTTCGAGATAGAAAAGGGGGCTTCAAATGCCAAGTGCTGTGGAGCCCTGGCCCTCTAAGTCCAGGCCTGGATACAGGCCTGCTATTGTGAGGAATTGTCTTGACTAAAATCTACCCTTCAATGACTAACATAAACAAACTTTGCATGGTTTGGTATTTTTTTTCATTGGTATTCATGCTCAGAAACATGCTTGGTTAAAAAAGTGGTGATCAATTAATATTTTTAAGATACTTTATGCGTTATTTTATTAAGTAAGTAAGTAAACACTTTATTGTACACAAAAACAGTTAAAAAATACGAATTAAGATGGCATACTTTCAAATAAAAAAAAATACTATGTTCAAGAATGATTTGACAGTTTTATTTTTTTAACAAAAGCATCTTTTTTTTCTCATTGGTATATGAAGGTAAGGTACTATTTTGCGCAGAAACTTGTTGATTGTCTATAGATACTTATTATGTATTATTTTGCTTTAAATGTCTCAAAAATAGGTCACTGCAAATTATATAGCTTATCAGTAGGGACAGTAAGTATATTTAATCTTCATAGGTTTAAAAATATTGTAAATATATGCGTTTTGTGTGTTAACTAAGTTTTTAACGAGTAAATGAAACTGACATCAAATTCTTTTAACATAAAAATAATGGATAAACGAACCTGTGAAAATCACTGTATGTTAGTGAATCTTACATTAAATATTTACATTAGAGAATGTTGATTTAAGTATCTAAATAAAACAAAATAATACCTTCTTTAATTTATTATTTCCCACAGGAGGATGGCGATGTGGCAAAGAAAATTCCCAAGAAGAAACCTGTCAGAGTGGAAGATACTCGGAGCAAGAAAGAACACGTTAATGTTGTGTTCATTGGGCATGTTGGTGAGATATATTTATTTTCTAATTGAATACTCTATCCATTAAGTTGGAATTCCTAATTAATATAGCTTTATCAGTTCATAAACACTAAATTAACGCAAAGAGTATATCCTCACACTACTGCTGTACTTCAGGAAAACGAGAATTTCATAAACATGTAATTTTTTTTATAATTTTCCGCAAATCAAATGATACTATCAAATTATTCACGCGAAAACGTAAACATAAATGTATGGCAACTATATACTTAAACGTAGTATTTTAAGAACTACATTGCAAAATCCATCTTTTTACATAAGGTGAGTCGGGGCTATTGTAGCTATGGGGCTATTGTATCTTCTTACCATTATAATGGTCTGTGACCCTTAAAATGGTCTGTGTATATATAGGATTGTGTATATATACCATGGGTCTGTGTATCCTATATATACACAGACCATTATAATGGTCACAGACCATTATAATGGTAAGAAGATACAATAACCCCATAGCTACAATAGCCCCGACTCACCTTACACATAAAAAATTTGCTCATGCGTCATTGACGTCACACCTGCGCGACTTTTTCTAAGGAGCATTTTTGACGTTCATGATCATGACGTTCGTTGGTACAGTCGCCATATCTTATCCATATCTGAATATATCGCAGCATATAAGGCGTTCATAAATATCTGAACACGACTCTTATTGACTGGGCGTTACAGTACGTGTTCAGATATTTATGAACGCCTTATATGCTGCGATATATCTGATGGCGACTGTACAATATATTTTTTCGTTGCATCTTCTCAATTAGAACAAGAATATGCCACTCAAACTCTGTCTATGCAATAGATAACCATGATCAGTTGCTCCCTATGACATCGGTTAAACGCTGGTTTTACTGGCATTCATTCATTTTCACCAGTCCGAATCGTCAGCCTGAGAGGTTACACAATCATTCTTGAAAACGCGTTTGGCTCGGTTTGTAGACACCTGCCTACTGAGCCGGCGATCCCGGGTTCGAATCCCAGGCAGGGCAAATATTTGTGTGATGAACTCGAATATTTGTGCTTGGGTCATGGTTGTTCTATGTATTTAAGTATATATTTATCTATATAAGTACTTATATCGTCGTCTGGTACCCATAACACAAGCCTACTAGAGCTTAATGTGGCACTAGATTGATGGATGTGAGGTTGTCCGATATTTATTATTATTATTTATTATTCTGTCTTCATTCTGATCAGACTGGTGGACTGGACTGGCGCCAGTTTCAGCATGTAGCCGCTTTCTCAGCATGTTGCGTTACAGCTGATAAAACTAAGAAACGTGTTTTCTTTAGTATTTAAGGATGAAGTTATGTTTTATACTACAGCCAAGCTTAAATAGTGGTCCAATAATCATATTTATATTTATAGATGCCGGTAAATCGACGATCGGTGGTCAAATTATGTCTTTGACGGGGATGGTTGACAAAAGAACCTTGGATAAATACGAAAGAGAAGCACGAGAAAAGTCGCGAGAATCTTGGTACCTATCCTGGGCGCTCGACACTAACCAAGAAGGCAAGTTACCGTTCATTAACTTAATAACCTTTATTATAACAAAACGGGACTTAATCACGTTCAAAAGGTGTTTATTTAAGTACCGCGACGTTTCGAACGTGATGTTATGTTCATGGTCTCGAAGGGAGGGAAGGGAGTCCCTCAGGATTTTTGATTTACAAGATATCAAAGAAATATCGTAACTCCGCCCGTTTACGAGTAATGTCTTAAATAATGTGAATTTCGCTGTCGTATTAAAGATAAAAGTGTTTTGTCTAGAACGCGACAAGGGTAAAACCGTCGAGGTGGGGAGAGCATACTTCGAGACTGAGAAGAAGCATTTCACAATTCTTGACGCCCCCGGGCACAAGAGTTTTGTGCCCAACATGATCGGTGGAGCGGCGCAGGCCGATCTAGCCGTGCTGGTACGTATTGATACATACAGGTTCTTTTACATAAGTCGATACGAGGAAAAAGTAATCCACGAGAGATATTGATTATAGTTCAATGATTTTTGTGGTGGTACCCTTTACGATAGAATACCACTAGACTTGTTTTTTTTTTACAAACGCGGTGTTAATAATTTACATGTTGCACTTATTGCATTGGATAGCTTCAACCAAACAAGGTCCTTGCTTAGTAGGTTTGCACATCTCGTAAAAAAGTTTATACATTCCGTACAAAACACAGGTCCCCGAATACCCCATTACTAGGACATGAGCACGATGACCGATGACGTTAGTACTCTTGACGCGTCAAAGTTCCGTTAGTTGCGATACGGTCGATTCGATTTTCGTTGAAATGATGAGGTCTGTCAATTCAATGAACAGCACTAACTATGATTTTGTAACTTATGACTACCTAATCTGAAGGATATTCCTCATTATAGCGAACCACCCCTCCTATAAAAAGTGGCAGCTCATTCATGATAGCCTACAATTTTTAAAGATCACTGATTTATAGCATTGTGTGGTTTGGGTTCGGTGGACAATAGGTAAAAAAAACCATTATTTGGTAAATCAATTTATTGGTGATTTACGATCAATTAGGTCCAAGGATTATTCACTATGCAGAAAGCATCGGAGAATATTTCCCAAGAATATTCTCATGAACAATTCTCACGAGTCAAGTCGTCTTACACATCTAGCTAAATCCAAGAATGTTACGCCACTTCACCTTTTATATCTTGCAGTACTGTCCCTTATTTAAAAAGTCACAAGTGTGGACTCAGCTTAAGGGCGAAGTCCTTGTTCATTGAACCAAATCACGCGCGCTGGCTGCATGCATGACTTGATGTGCAGATATCGCTGTATAAAATAGAAGCTTTTATATTGAATTCAATATGAAATGTGACGAGAGGGAAGCGACCGCAGTGCAGTACTAAAGCGTATAAATAATTAATTTATCAATTCTATTTCTACAAGAAACGAAGACAAATCAGCTAACACAGTTTCGTATTCATAATATGAAGGATTGCCGCGCTTGCATCTACCCAAATCTGCGAGCTTTGGCCTATGGTGGTCTCAAAATCCGTTTATTATTTAAAATTAGTAGAATGTTCATTGATGGATATAATTCTGTATTGCAGGTTATTTCAGCGCGTAAAGGCGAATTTGAGACTGGTTTCGACAGAGGGGGACAAACTCGTGAGCACGCCATGTTGGCGAAGACTGCCGGAGTGAAGCATTTAGTGGCCCTCGTTAATAAAATGGATGACCCTACCGTCAACTGGGATGAGAAGAGGTAAGCATTATCATAATCATCTCACCGAAATAACGTCTTATCCTAGAAGAAGCCTTCTCCAAGGATATGTGTCCACCAACTCACAATACAATGATCTGCCGGACTAGCTCACCGTGTTTTGACTTCGCTCGACTTCTTCGACCAAGCTGTTGCCCGACTTTCTTGCTCTATGATGGACCAAAGAATCTCATGTCTGTTGAAAATACATTTTAGAAATTTTTAAATGGATCGCAAACAGGCTGATGTGATTTTGTGTTCGACATGTGTAGTCTAAGATCAGTACTAAATAATTATAGCCTCAATTAAATAATGTTTTTTTCTTATTACAGATACAATGAATGTCGAGACAAAATCATGCCTTACCTCAAGAAACTTGGCTTCAACCCTGCCAAGGACCTATCTTTCTTACCGGTGTCCGGCCAAACCGGACAAGGATTATTGGAAAGAGTAAGCATGCAAAGAATTTATATTTTTATAGCTGTAGAACATTCTAAACAACATTTCGTACTTTGTAATTTTCGTAACAGCACTAAAACTGCTATTAGCATATTTGGTTACAATTGGTATAGACAGCACAGAGCTCATTCAGATAATAAATCATTTTATTAAAATATCGCGTGATTCCCATAATAATGTGACCACGACAAATAAACGCTAAGTAAAAATTCGCCACAGTACAGTAAAAACTAGAATATTCCAACTTGTGTATTATTTAACAGATGATTGGCTATTAATTCATACTCATTCTCACTAATTTATGTCATCACAAGTGCCTTATGGTTATTGTTGGATGTTGGCGTTTTGTACATAAACATTATCTTCAGGTATCGGAGGACATCTGCAACTGGTATCAAGGACCATCCTTCATCCAGCTCATCGACGAGTTGCCCTCTCTCAACCGCAAGATGGACGGCCCGTTCATCATGCCTGTGGTCGACAAGTACAAGGACATGGGCACCGTGCTCATGGGCAAGGTCGAAGCGGGAACCACGCGGAAAGGCAGCATCCTTTTCCTCATGCCCAATAGGGTAAGTTTAGTAACAACCAGATTTATAGACGTCCGTCCTGCTCTTTTGTCTCAGTGTACAGTCATAATATAATTAGCAGCAGACAAACTGGGAAAATATTTTTTATGCAAATAAGATCTGTTCCGATATATATGGCTGCTTTGTACTATTACGTATTGAATGCTGACTGTACATTTAAAATTCGTAAAAACGTAAGAATTGTAACTCTCTATATCCCAGATTAAGTGGTAGTTTTTGAAACCTCTTTGGGACTACCTAATTTATGAACGGGCCTATTAGAAATATACTCTTAGTCAACGAATATATTGGCTGCCAACAAATCACTGGCTCAATATTACAGGGTTCTAAGTTTCACTTTTGACAAGTTCAAATTAGAACATTGGCGTAATGATCTGAAGTCTAATTTTAACTACTCTGAAAATGTAACAGAACCCTGTAATATTGGGACAGCGAAATGTTGCTAATAAAACTGTTAAATCAAATCCAACATTTTGTATGGCTGTTACAAAGAGTTACTTTTCATAGTTCGAGTTCGTGGATGTATGGTTAGATGTCTTTAAGTAAGAGGTAACATAACGTAATAAGTTAACTCTCAGTGATACAACTAGGAGTATTCCACACAGTGGTCATTGTAGTTAGCAAAAAAACGTCAAATTCGCCCTAGCTAATTTTGTCGAGTTATTACTGACCTTAATTTATCATTTAACACCAATTTGAACATTGTCGTCGGGAGCCTTCTTTACACTAAAATACCCGTTTATTTTTGGTCACAATTATATCATTTAGCACGTGACACATGAGCCATATTTATTTCTGACAATTTAATAATATCGAGGCAATTTGTCTATGACAGATAAATGATACAAATACATTTATTGAAAAAACATAATGTACAGAGAGGTAACGGTCAAATTCTATACTTAAAAAACAAATAAATTCACAATTTGCATAACCTGAACTAGGGTTCAGGGTGATTAATACATACTAACGGATTATTGATGTTGTCACTTGGAAGAATTCTATTTAAACTTTTATGGCCAACAACCCACTTAGTGGGCACTCATCTTTTTCGAGCCGGCCATAAGAGTGAGCGAGAGACCGCTCGGACATTCCTATCCCACCTACCACCACCCACCCAGCAGGAGCGTTGTAGCTATGAAAGAAGTGGTGTTGGTTCTGTGGCTTCCTAGGGTTAGATTTTTTGGCCGATTGTAAAAGTGTTAAAACTACCATTTCTATTTTCCAGGTGCAAGTGAATGTTGATCAGCTATGGTCTGACGACATTGAGGTTACATCCATTGGACCTGGCGAAAACGTGAAGGTCAAGCTAAAAGGCATAGAAGAAGAAGACGTCTCGCCTGGTTTCGTTCTCTGCGACATCGCAGATCCTATTACTACTGGGAGAGTAAGTTATTACTTATTGATTGCTATGATGACGTGATGATAGCTTTTGATTCCTTTTTACAAGCTTTTATTTACTTTCACCTGTCCTGTTGTAATGGAATTTTGCAAGTTAAATTCGACCCACTTTCCGGTTTCCGATTGAGCTGAAATTTTGCACGAATATGCAAATTGCGTGACAGTGCAATATTATGATGACGTGGAGCTGATCTGATGATGGAGCTGCAAGGTGGCCATAGGAACTCCGTAATAAATAAAGCAATCATATCGAGTTTGGGCTCTTTAGAATCGTCGCTGTGAGCAATTGATGGATGTTCAAAGAAAAGTACAGTCGGCTATAGAAATTTGTCATAAAAATGATTTTTTTGACAGAAACTTATTTATTATTAATTTATATAAATTTTCAGTACTGTTTAGAATCATTGAATTTAAGGCATTATAAGTGATCCCAAATTAAGCTTCATCTAAACCTCCATTAAGTTACGTTTTATTGCATAAGAAAATTTCATGTTTCTCTAGTTCGACTTCATAGTGTCTGTAAAAAAATATTACTGTGATAGCTTTTATCGTGGATTTATAGATACGTGTTATGTTGTACGTCAACGTTCAGTACTAACTCATTGTATAATCATTACTTCAATTGGGACTAGAGCAATAGATTTATTTATGGACAGCAGAAGTGGCTACGTACGCCAGGTGCTCTACATTGTATGCACACAGACTCTATTATCTAGAAAATAAGGGTTGCACATATTGTTGTGAGAGTGTTATAATGCTTATCTACTTAATTGCTGCTAACTGGACATTAGGGAACGAATTTCAAGTTTGGAAGGATTTTTTCAATAATGAAATTAATGAATGTTATTTTTGTGTGCAGGTGTTTGATGCTCAAGTTGTTATTTTGGAGCACAAGTCTATCATATGTGCGGGTTACTCGGCTGTCATGCACATACATTGTGCGGCTGAAGAAGTTACTGTTAAGGTAAGCCTGAATTATTCAATTCCATGGACAATTCCAGAAGCAGGCTCACTAATCCAAAAAGTATGAAATGTAAAAGGGTACTTCAACAACTCGTGAACCCCTACTCTACTGGGTGTGGTCAGCCAAAAAATTGGCACCCCTTTTCGACTTTATTTCATGAGTATTGAGATCCAAATGTGGCAGACCACTTCCTTGGCCGACTATACGTTGCATAGATTCAAATGAATAGACATACATGAGTATGTATGTCTATTCATACGCATGAGCGCGTTTCCGACGCAACCTACTTATTTATTCCCATAATAACATGTTTCTTATTACGTCCCGTATTATTACAACTGAACGTATTGTTCGTATGTAAGCAAATCCCAAAAAAAAACCCAATATAATATAAGTACAGCAAAAATAGTATGTTAAAACATGCGGAAGCTAAGTTAACATGGAGTATTATTAATTTCAGGCACTAATCTGTCTCGTGGACAAGAAAACCGGAGACAAGTCCAAGACGCGGCCGCGCTTCGTGAAGCAGGACCAAGTGGCCATCATGAGGATAGAGTGCGCGGGCATCATCTGCTTAGAACCATTCAAGAAGTTTGCTCAAATGGGCAGGTTCACGTTAAGAGACGAGAGTAAGTATTTTCAGTGCTACTGCTAGCGCTACCTATTTACTTTTTTATCGAAATTTAATGCGAAGGCCAAGCTACAACAGCACGTCTGTGTCGACGTTCGCGTTGTCACTGCATCACTAAAACAAAGTACCACGCCGCGTCTGTCTGTATGTTTGTGATTGACTCAAAAACTACTGAACGGATTTTCGTGCGGTTTTTATCATCAACAGAATGATTGCACCACCAGCTGTCGGCTACTGTTGTTTACCCGAAGCCGAGGCGGTTCGCTATCTAATTCTGCATTGAGTTAGCCCGCTGTCACACCGCTGGGTGACGAGTGCGTGTATACTATATAGTCTATGGAACTATAGGAACTCTTAAGATCAAATTATGTCAATCTGGCAAAAGTGGAATATGCCCTTTGCAGTTATGCGATCGTTTATAACTTGTGCGAAATTGACTTAATTTGATCTTAGAGAACAGGTATACTACTGGCTCAGTTTCATTGGTCGATAACTCGGTCGATATACAGCATGTGGAAAATCCCCGCAGGCGATGTAACAACTAGTGAAACTCACAAGTCGATAACTCGGCCGACATACGGCATGCGGGACTCTCGGCAGACGGTATAACGACCAGTGAAACTCACAATGGCATGCGTTATGGAAATACCGCACCCTGCATGCGGACCCAATCGACCAATGAAAACAATTCCCCGCATGCGGGCCCTATGGCATGCGTTATGGAAATCTATCGCACCCCGCATGCGGGGCCTATCGACCAATGAAACTGAGCCATACACGACTCTTAAGGCAGATTTAGACGAAGACAATTTTGAGACGCCTAAATGACGGCGCCAGTGATTACCGCACAGCACACCTCCGACCGTTTAGACAATGACTATTTTCAGCCGCCTAAATCTCGCCGCCATCCAGTGACCAGCAAGCCGTGTTTACACAGTGCTTTTTAGGGTTCCGTAGCCAAATGGCAAAAAACGGAACCCTTATAGATTCGTCATGTCTGTCTGTCTGTCTGTCTGTCCGTCTGTCCGTCCGTATGTCACAGCCATTTTTTCCGAAACTATAAGAGCTATACTGTTGAAACTTGGTAGGTAGATGTATTCTGTAAACCGCATTAAGATTTTGATGCAAAAGTAAAAAAATAATAATAAATATTGGGGGCTCCCCATACTTAGAACTGAAACTCAAAATTTTTTTTTTCATCAAACACATACGTGTGGGGTATCTATGGGTAGGTCTTTAAAAATGATATCGAGGTTTCTAAAATATTTTTTTTCTAAACCGAATAGTTTTTATATGGGGCGCTATACATACCAGGTGCAAACTTAACTTAACCACCTAGGGATGGAAAGTGTTTGTACGGAACCCTCGGTGCGCGAGTCCGACTCGCACTTGGCCGGTTTTTTTCAGTACCAGTCATTAGTGGCAGCGAGAGACGCGGAGGGGGGGTCACTGGCGCCGAAAAATAGGCTCGTGTTCTATTCCGCGCCAGCGCTGGCATGCCGCGAAAAAATGGCGCGGAAAGTGTTTATACGGTGCCTTTTCGAGGCGCCGTAATTTAGGCGTCTCAAAATTGTCTTCGTCTAAATCAGCCTTTATGTTATGACATTTGCTGTAGAAAGGACGCGCACGCAGCCGGTGCAGCTTTGCCTTAAATGAAATATAGATGCATGATATTTGCGATGAGACTCAACGTCAACGTTTATTTGTGTCTTTCTTTTGTACACACTCTTCACCGTATTACTTTAGTTGCATTTGTTTTCTAGTACTTTTAGTGTATAGATATTTTATAATCCTTATCTAATTATAATTTTCTTTTCTTTTCAGATAAAACTATCGCTATCGGTAAAGTCCTAAAAGTGATTGAGTAAACTGGCACTATGATTTGTAATTTAGCTAGGATAGGCCTTTCCAAAACCTATATTGTCAGAGAAAGCATGTAATATGTAATCCTGAATTTTGGGATCTGTATCATGTGAGAGCTCGAGTGTTATATTGCTTCAATACGATGTAATGTTCACTTATAACTTTTATTTTCTTAATATTGATAGAACAGCTAGTCCTCGAAAGAAAATGTTTTAATAGCCACTGCCATCGAGTGAAAATTCGTAACTCCACATGACAGCACCATATGTTATATTTTCAAAGTGCTAATTTTTTATTTATTTCACATGGCTCTAAGGTATTTGGCGCTTTATAAATTGTCCAAAGCCTCCAGATTATGCCAAGCCGTTTGAATTTTACTACTTTTAAAATGTAATGTTTTCATTTAATGAGACATGCGTAGTTTTTTTGTATTCACGGATAGTCAAGTATAGCATTCAACGAAGCATAACGTAGATGTGGTTTTGCCCTTTGTATTGTTATATGAACGTCGACGGCTGTCTCAATACTATGATAAAACATTAAGTTATGGAAATTATCTCAAGACAATTATTATTTATTTTATTTAGGCAAGCCGTGAAATACTCTTATTTAAACCTTCGAACACAATATGTATATTATTAATTGTAACTCTGCTTAATTTGATGCAACAGAATTTTAAATACTAATGTAATCACCATCTTAACTTTTATCTGCCTCTATGCAGCAGTTTTTGCATCGTTGTGTGTTCGATATGGGGGTAGGAGGGGGTGACTAACATAGCGTTGGCAACGCGTTTGGGGTGGTCCAAGCACTCAAGTACACGGTGGCCCTTCATGTTTGTTTGCCTTCTCCATACCATTAAGAACCCTCAAATGCCTTAATTTTCACAAAAAGGAGTTAAACCTCTGCTATAGCAAGATGTTAAATTTTAAAATGTATATTAGGCTTCTTATTCACATCATGCTTACCCGAAGTGAACATCAAGGCTGGCCTGCGACTATGAACCGGTTAAACCATTCATAAGTTATGATGTAAGGTGGCTATAGGGAGGATCATCGACATAGCTCTCGGAAAAGGTAGCCGGCAAAGCATTAATTTCGACTCGATGATTTTATTAAAGCATATCATTTGAAATGCTGTTACTTTTCTAAGAATTCATGTTGGTGATCACCGTAACTTTTTGTTTATTAGTTACGCTCACGTTCATTTTATACACATAATATTTATATTCTAGTAGTGTAACGTATCATTTGGAAATAAATTGTTTTGATCGGTTTGCCGTAGGACACGCACGTAAATTATTCCGTTTCGCTCGTACCGTGGTGTCAGTTTTACTTTTATAAGTCCAGACAATCTTCGCTTTGCCTGGATCGGTGTTATTTATAATATCCGCAATACTTTATCATATTATGATAATAGGTAATAATATATCGCTTGAAGTGGCCGACGTCCGGGCGGAGGCGGCCCGGCCCGGGAGACGCGGGACGCACACAAAGGCGGTACGTTTTATTTTGAAGAAAATAGATATACACGTAAGGCTCATCGCCCGAGTTGTTAAATTAATGTATATTATGGATTTATAAAGTTTTCAGCTTTTTTAATATAATCAGGTTAACGATTAATATCTAGGGGCGTTTGTATATTATTATCAATATTTTGTGTATATCAGTGGACAAGTGGCCGGGTGCGCGCGGTCGCGGCGGCTCGCTCCGGCCCTGCAGAGGCCGTGTGTAGTGTGCGAGGCCGGGGCGGGGCGGGCCGGGCCGGGGCGGGGCGGGCCGGGCCGGGGCGGGGCGGGCCGGGCCGGGCCGGGGCGGGGCGGGCCGGGCCGGGGCGGGGCGGGCCGGGCCGGGCCGGGGCGGCGCCGCGGCCGCGCGCCGGCGCGCCCACACCGAGCGACACTGGCAGGCTGCGACTATATTATTTTGTTTAAATAAAATTTTATTAAGAATTATGCGTTTTTCATTCCTTCGGTTTATGATGCTCGAAATCCAAACATAATTTCGAACAACATGCACTCGTTTACATCATATCGATATCCAATTAGCGGCGAGTGTTGGCCATAGGAGTGAGTGAGCTACGTCTTCGACACTACGCCCATCGATTTATTTATCTGTAAGGGAGAAAGCTTGCGTTGCTGTTTGCTAAAAGCGAATTTGCAGATTAGGTCAACTCGCCCACTGCCTCACACTTATTATAAGGGCCTTGGGCGAAATCCTCACGTGGACTGATACTGTGGGGAAGAAATAGTTAGGAAAGCCTGCTGGCGAGGCTGCCGCTTCACTTCGTCCATCTCTAGACTTCCACATTACACGCATTTACTGGAAAAAAACTAAGGAAAGCACCTAAGTGTCAGGTATAGATAAATTTAACTCATAATCGATACTGTACACCGATGTGTCTATATAATCCAGACGTGCAATTAAAATTTGTCCCACTTTGAAACTGAGCTGAATTTTTTGCGTAAGTATTATTTGATGGAGCTGGAAGGTGATACGCTGCGTTCAGTCTAAGAGTGCAGCCGTGTGTGTGCGGTTCACCGTGGCGTCACCGATAGGTTTCACCGGAAGACCAGCGCTGGTTCCCGGGCCAGCATTTATGCTGAGGTGTGACCTTTTCGTGGCATACACAACATTATTTATATTATATTTCTCTAATATTTGTTGTCTACTTTGTGTATGTTAACGAATCAATTTTTAACGACCGAATATTGTTGTTAACGACCGAATATTTAAATCATTGTATCTTTTATATAAATCAAATAGATTATTGTTTAAATAAGATAAGGTTTTTCAACTTTATACTGTAAATACCCGTACCAATAAGGTACCAATAATTTATGATTTCACCAATTAATCATAGGCACAGTTTCGAAACGTACTTTAAAAAATATCGAGTTCAAATTGTTACTTTCCTTTATTTTCTTTTGTATTTATTTAGTTTGGGGCCTTACGAGCAAAATTATCAATCAAACTATAAACAAAATCTCATAATAATAAATAAACATGTAATGTATCTGCTAAATCTTCCAATTTGATCAAATAATGACAACCGTGGTGGTTGTGAGGGACTGCTGGCTGTGTTGGAACGTATAATTTCAATTTAATAATATTTGTATTCCATTTTAAGCAGCTGGTTTCTACTTTCTAATTAATAATATCATTGAAATCAGCAACATAGACTATAAACCTACCTACACCTAAATGGTTGGAACAAAAGTACAAAAAGTCGAATATGTTCTCGCTGTTGAGGTGAAAAGTTGTGTGTGCTACACGAGAGTAAAGTTTTTTGCATCTCGCTACGCTCGTGATTCAAACATAGAATCCTTCGCTTGCTCGGGACTCAAAATCAGCACTCGCAACAAAAAACAACTTTGCTCTCTTGTTGCACAAATAACTATTAACAGTGTCACAGTTGACTGGACCATTTCTTTTTCTGTTAACCGTGGTATAGTTGACCGGTCCAGAGTATTTTTTTTTGTAACTATAGTACTGTTACAAAATTGTGGACGGAATGTTCAGTAACGCATTCACTACCGCGTAGCGCTACGGGCTACGCTCGTAGCCGATAACATGGGAAAAACCGTATGTAGCGAAAACTTACTACGAGCTAGGGGTGCAACGATCGTATTCGCATTCGCGAATATTCGCAAGTTTTTGAATATTCGCATTCGTATTCGCAAGAATATCTGCGAATATTTTTGGATCACTCTCTATAGATCCAGTCGATAGATTCACGGTAGATCTATTGAGAGTGATCCATATTTTTCATGCAATTTTGGCGCATAAAATGAATAAACAAAAGATAAAGACTGCTAAACGTGAGTCATATTTGTATGGGGTTAAATATAACTATATCATTTAATGTTATTGTCTACTTTATTTATTTTATTTAAGAGGGTGATGTTGGGCAAAGGCCTCTCCCTTTAATGTTTCCACGTGTCCCGGTCTTGGGCTAGTTCTTATGGAAGACATTCGGGTCCTCTAGTCATCTCCCTCAACTCGTCACCCAAGTCCTCTGACATGCACCAGATTTATCCGGCCAAGTCCTATTCCAGTTACAAGTATATATGAAATATATGTAAGTATTTGAAGCAACTGGTTGAAAAATTCAATGGCTCTGACATCTGATTCGGTGGTCCAATTGGGAGGACGCCAGTGTTGGCCCGGAAAGCCGTTGGAAACGCAGGTTCGAATCCTGTCCGAATCATTAAATTTTTCAATTTTCGCTTCATTTGTAAACTAAACATTTAGTTTACGTTAGCAGATGTTACTGCTTTAATAAAAAATAAGTAATTCGGGTGTAGCACATCGTTACTATCGATTCTCAACAAATTTTAGACGATGGTGCCGACGATAAAGTCTAAATCTTTACGGTAGATGGCGCTACGATGCCACCCTAAGGCATGTCGAAGCAACTGGTTGAAAAATTCAATGGCTCTGACATCTGATTCGGTGGTCCAAGTGGGAGGACGCCAGTGTTGGCCCGGAAAGCCGTTGGAAACGCAGGTTCGAATCCTGTCTCCTGTCCGAATCATTAAATTTTTCAATTTTCGCTTCATTTGTAAACATTTAATCTTCTATTAATTATGACTGTACCCGAGAAAAAATACTTTTCGATAGTTCGGTTAGGTGTGCCAGATAAAAAAGTATTTCTTCCATCGTCCGGTCAATCGTATCAAGGAACAAAATATTTTTGCGTAGTCCGGTCAACAGTACCAAGGAAAAAAGTTTTACTCTCTGTCCGGTCAACTGAACTAGCTAACTGTACCACGGGCAAAGAGGGGGCTCGTTTGATGAATGGTAGACGTTTGTGCACGAAAGTACAATCGGCAGTATGTTTTTATTTTACATAATAGGGCAGTCGGTGTAGAGGCGTTTGTCCCTTTATTGTCCATAGTTTAGTTCTCATCAATGTTGACTTCTATCGTGGTTGGGCGTCTGTACTTAGGTATACCGTTTTGTTGTATAGGTAACTGGCGTGGGATAGCAGGTCGCCTGCCAAGTCTGCCAACTGTATTTATTTGTAAAGCAAAAAAACGTAAATAATATTTAAATATTTTTTACTTGAGACTAACTAAAATATTAAATATAGAACTTCATAATATATCTGCAGCATGACATTTATTTACTTACAAGGGGTTTTTCTTTTGAATACTATTCTGCTATCTTATCCCAGGCAATTATTTGTGCAATGATTTGTCTGGTAACATTTAATGGCGATTGAAATATACAAAATGCAAATTTCAAACAGACCCGCAAGCCTGTGGTGCTCGCGTCGAATCAATAGATATCCATCACTCTTAAATACTTATCAGTTAGAAATGGATGCTCCATGGATAAAACGCAACCATCAGAGGCAGGCGACTGAACTGTTTGAAGCTACAGATTTGGGATCTTAAAATATTTACAGATTTTGGCTACTCCCATGAAATAATAAAATTCCAAACTTGGAATGTCATTTTAAACAAGTTTTACACTACCTATATGGTACTTCATAGTTAACAAAAAATATTTAAATATAAAATAAAATATTTACAAATGTTTTTTTTATAGCCAGGTACCAAAATAATCCGGATGTGTAACATTTGATACACATAACAAATTTACAGGTGAGTGTGAATATTATTGTTAACAATTTCTTAAAACTAGCAAAAAGTTATTCCCATTCAATGAATAATAAATTACATGACTTCTGATGCTCATGACAATTTTTTCTCACCAGTACAAATTTATCTTTTTAAATATAAAACACAAGACGTTCTGAAAATACATCAGTGATTTACTACAGATCTAGATTGCATGATAATAATTAATTCACAAAATTTTATGTTTAACCAATATGGGATATATCAGTCTCTTCAATATCAATAATCTTTCATTAAGTACTTATACTATATTTTGGCAAAAATAGGAATTCAATCCTGTATTTTGATGTCATTTTTTGTGACATTTTGATTAACTTGATCATTCTCATGTTCTACAAAGTCATCAAAAAGACTTGGCCAAGCCTCTGTGTCATCATAGCTGCTGAGATCATCACCCACAAATTCACAAAAATTCAAAAACATGTACCATGTATCCTTGGGGATTCCTCTTATGTGAGAGTTTTTCTCTAAATAACCAAGCCAGCGATCAAGTATTGGAGGCTCATTATTGGTGAAAACCAACCTCCAAAGGACAATGGCTATGTCTGCAGGTAGTATTCTTTGACCAGTGCTGACATCTAATCCAAATTTAAATGTAAATCTATACAAGTCTTTAAATTGCTCAGTTTCTCTCTTCAGTTCACTGATTACCTCATTTAATTTATACTGTATGCCTTTAATGGAATCCGTCTTCATGTTTTTCAAGCCTTGTATGAATTCTGTTTTTGTGAATCTACACATTTGACTAGCATTTAACTTCCAAGCAAGTACAAGGACTTTAAAATCGTCTGGATTCAATTGTAAGTCATTGCAAAGATTCTCTATGCCTTCTGCAAGTATTGCTTCCTCCAAGGAGTCTTTGTATTGATCAAACAGCTGATTTATTTTAGACTCTGAGACTCGAGGCTCACTAGATGCCAATGATGACATTGTTCGTGGAATCGATGGTAACTTTTGGTAAAAGGGTTTAGGAGGAGCCTTTTCTATGTATGACTTTTGGGAGTTTACCATTTCTGTAGAACACGTTTCTCCAAGTGTATTCATGGTATTGTCATTCTGTATGTTGCTAGTGTATCTGCAATTGTTCACAGTGTTGTCATTGTCAGGCAGCAGGGGCACTTCTTGGAGATAATCTGATATATTTACAGCAGGCACCTGATTGGAAGTCACTATTTCTGTCATATCTGAAATGGAAAACAGTAAAATCGTATGAATCCATTTTAAAACCACATTAATTATGACTTAATGAATCATGCAAATAACCATCATAAAGACATTAACACTATCACACCCAGGTACAAAAATTTTATTAATACTACCCCAGACCAGAGATGGGCAAAAGTTAATTGATTAACAATTAAAATTCACAATTAGTTAATTTAATCATACAAGCTCTGATTAATTTAATCTCGATTAAGTTAATCGTCGATTCATTTCTAGCGATTAAATTTTTAATTGATTAATTAATTTGATTAATTTTCTCTCAATTAATATTTAGGAAAAATAAGATATTTTTTTAAGTCTAAGTCCCTGCCTAGAACAGCTTAGAGTACTGCACTATAAAAACCATTGTGTATTACTGTAAAGGTGGGTACGCATTTGAGGCAGCCTCGGGTTGAGGCACGCACGGCTCGAAGAAGGTAAAAAGGCAAGAGCAGAGGAAAGAGGGAACGGTTGAATGCAAAGGTATCCGAACCAAAAAAGTTTCTAAAGGTACATTTTCAGTCCCTGGACAAGACATGTTGTATTTTCGTAAAAAATACAAATGAGCGTGTTCCACCTTTTGATGGAGAATTGATCTTGAAATGTAATCGATTAAAATGATGATTAGTTAATTGTTAATCGAAGACTCTGTCAATTAAGTTACTCTAGATTAAATCAATCGCGATTAATTTAGACTTAATTGATTTCTTTGAATTAATCGATTAATGCCCATCTCCGCCCCAGACACTGACATAGCCTGGCATGTGGGCAATTTTATAGTGCAGCGAGCTGGGCCAACCAACGGCTGAGTAGAAGTTGCAAGCGCCCTCCAGCGCAGATTATTGGTTGTGAATTAACACTTTCACAATAAATTAGTTTTCTGTAGTGTGAAATGTATTTACTAGCAGTGTTTCCTACGCACATTTGTATAAATAATAGATGCCAGTGCTGTTTCCATTAAAAAGGCTCTAGTTGGATTTGAGCCAGATCTCAAATGGCTATCCAGTCGAATACAGGCACACTATTGATTTTACTGCCCATCATGTTTCCAAAGATTTATCTATAGAGAAGACTATATGGCTTCATGCTATATATGTATGTAAATATTATAATTTTAGTTGCTACAACAGTGTTTATCCAAGCTTCATACTGTTTTAAATGATATACAATTATAATCAATATACAAAGACTGGCCCTTACCATTTTTATTCCTATGGTTGGCTGTGACATCAGCATTAGCTTGATTCTCGAAACAGCTGAGACAATGGCCCATTGGACAATTTGTTCAATGATTTCTTTACAGACATAAAACACTCATTGAGCTCACGAACGGTCCAAGTACACTTACGAAATTTTGTATCAAAGATGCTATAAAACATAATGACAATCCAACTTCGTGAAGTGTTTTCGACAAAAACCTGAAATTATGTAAAGAGACCTGAAACAACCATTACCATTAGAAGTTGTACTAATATAAGTTATTACTGAAAATCTAACAAATGGGATTAAAACTAAATACTTTACCCGTATCGTAGCACAATTTCATTCCTTTAGTGATACGACATATGCCAAAACATTGTCAGTGGATTGGAAATATGATCCATTCCACTTTAGAAAATCTTGAACTTTTAGAACACAAAACAGTAATATTTGCAGCCTGAACTAGTGATTCTCTTCATTTTACAGCTAGGCTGATGATAGGTATAGGTAGGTGGGAACTAATACTATATACTAGATTTAAATAAATATAAATATAGCTACATGATGTCACAAAGTAAAAAATGTAGGTGGCAAAAACCTGAACTAACGTACTCTATAGCTGAAATCTTTGATTAGACGTTTACTAGCGCCATCCCAAATTGCTTTAGCTAAAATTGTAATAAAGTCAAAATCTATTTGAGATTTATGTATAAACGCAAACAGACATAAAACGAAATTAATGTCGAGATCATAAACCCGTTCCAGACCTTCCGATCCTACCCGATCCGATCCTACTTAAACCAGCTCCAGACCTTCCGATCCGATCCGATCCGACTTATCGGAAGAAATTTCCTAACAACTGCACTACACATTATCCGATTTCTTCCGATAAATCGGACAACTGCACTACACATTATCCGATTGCTCCCGATCGGTCGGATCGGATCGGAAGGTCTGGAGCGGGTTTAATGTGTAGCGTAATTGTTAGGAAATCGGATAATGTGTAGTGCAATAGTTAGGACCTAAAACACTACACACTATCCGATTTCTTCCGATAAATCGGAAGTAATCGGATAATGTGTAGTGCAGTTGTCCGATTTATCGGAAGAAATCGGATAATGTGTAGTGCAGTTGTTAGGAAATTTCTTCCGATAGGTCGGATCGGATCGGAAGGTCTGGAGCGGGTTTTAAGGAATTCTAAAGCAGTAAATACACAGATATAAAGTTTTTTCGAATAAAGGTAAGCGCGTACTATATACGCCGCAGACGAGCGCCGCGATGCTTCAGACCAAGTACAAAAATTACAAAGTACAAATTTGTAGTGTGTTATATTATTATATTACTTGTATATAAAATAATATAACATCATTGAGGTATTATTAATACGTCAATGTATAACATGCAAAAAAATAATACATAGCCGCGCTGTCGCGTTGTTTCGCTTCGCTGTAGCGACGAAACTGATATAAAATATGTATAAAATGAATCAAACCTTGGGCAAAAATACATCTGTAAGTTGTCAATATGAAGGTTGTCACTTGTCAAGCAACTTTTGATTTGAAATTTTGAATTATAAAAGCAGTTATTACACCAACGTAGTGTTATATTCTCTTTGATTACACCCTGCGTTGTTTGTTGTGCTATTGTGTGATGAGTATTTAAGTTTATTTAATTAAGTTTCTAACTTGCAAAGATGAGTGTTATCGATGAGACATGGAACTATGAAATAGACTTATCACAGTTAGATATCAAGTTGTTTAGCGAATATAAAGCAGATGTGGCTCATTTATCTAAGCTAATCTCGAACCAGCTCGATGGTTTTCAAAGACAGAATTTTAACTACTCTGGAAGTGCAGCCCAGAACAGTGACGATGAATTAAAAATGATTTCGGAAAGAAACAAACAGTTGGTACAAGACATTAAAGCTAAAGTTGAAGAATATGAGCGACAACAGGTCCAATACAGCAACTTTAAGTCAGGTTTGTCTATTAATTTATGCTTTTACATGCTTATGCTACGCGGTTTTTTTTGCAGTTGGATAGATTAATATGTATATTTGTTTGTATTATATTTCAGATCAAAAACTACTTGCTACAGAAATAAAAGAGACCCATGAAGCATTCTTGATGGCAAAAAAATATTATAAGAAATTTTTAAAAATATACTTTACTATTGAATCAAGAAATGATGAGAAACAAGGGATATTCCTGCAGTTTTTCACAGAAGTAAAAAAAGTATCCAAAGGGAATTCAGTTTATTTATTGAGGGATGTAAAGACAAAACATTATGAAGGTAAATTACTTGTATTATTTTTTGTATGTTGATTGCTTGCCACAAAGTTAAATACATGAATACGAATATAATTATTTGTTAACACTTTCACAACCAGGAAAAAAATTAAAACTATTCTAGAAACTGACAGAGCCCACTAGGTGGGCGCAACCCCACCCTTGACGCCAACAGAGCCTGCATGGTGGGTGCTTTTATGTACTTTAAGTCCTACTAAAAAATCCCCCCTGCAAGCTGGGCTGCCAGCTGAATAGAAGCTACAAGCGCCTACCAGGTGGGTTGTTGGTCATGAAAGTGTGAAAGAAAAGAGCAAATTCTTAATAATGAACTAAGTCGAGGTATATAGTAGACGTGTGCGCTGCGCTGATCGCGTGAAATCGGCGTGGCCTTGTTTACTTTGTATTATACGGACACGGACAGATAGACAGCGGAGTCTTAGTAATAGGGTCCCATTTTAACAAACCATTTTTGGATGATACTGGTTTGGGGTCCCAAATATTTTTTGGGGGGCCAAATATTTGGTGCCTTTTAATTATATAGCAAAAACACATTAAAACAACAAAAGCTAACAATCATTATTTACCTGTTCCTGATCTAATAAACCAGAATATTTAAGTAGCAGTAGTAATATTTAAGTGACATGTCCAGTAGGTATAAGTTGATTAGGAACATGTCGACAATATGATTTGCGACAGTACCCAAGTTTTTGCGCAAATGGGTAGATTCGGGTGGCTCACATAGCTGAATGAGTTAACCAAAGTTGAAATCGGATCTTAGGCTATCTCTACTTATACTTACACGGAGCCTGCCTTCCTAATTCAGAGGGAAGCCTGTCAGTTGCACAGGTTTTGAGAAATGGGTGATTTTAGCTTTTCATTTCATGTGCTTAATTTTCTTAATGACTATGTTTTTTTTTTCAGTGTTGCAGATAACTCCAGGACAAGAGATTTGCAAAGAAGTTCAACAGAAATTGCAAGCCACCAATGATGTTCCTGGTGCTCTTTGTTACATTAGACGACATTTTATGACAATGAAAAAGGCTTAATGATTCTGATCTGAATTTAAACATACTTTGATTAGTGTTGCACAAGGCTCAAATTCTGTTGTCTTAATTTTATAGATACATCAAAGCATGTTTACGCACCTCACGTTTACATAATACATACTAATTTTATTATAATCTTGACTAATTATTTTTCGTAATTTTTACTTCGTGGTATTATGAAATTAATTGTACATAATCCAAATTAGCTTTATAGTTTTCGTGTTTATATATATATATAATATAACAGACAAACAAACACAAATCGATCTAGTCCCAAATTAATTGTTATGGCTACTATTCGACGATATAGTACCTATAATAATAATAAAGGGCTTCGGGGATCTCTTCGGGGAAACCGAAGGTTTTGTCTGTGCAATTGCGGACGAAGTTATGATGACGAATAATTACCGGAGATATATCCTGAAGGATGGTACGGTCGACATTTGTCGGGCATGCCGCCGTCCCGGTGAGTCACTCAGGCATATAATCTCCGGTTGTTCTCATCTTGCTAACGGAGAGTACTTGCACAGACATAACCAAGTAGCCAGGATTATTCACCAGCAACTTGCTCTTCGATACGGTCTTGTGGGGTCTGAGGTGCCGTACTATAAGTACGCACCGTTGCCAGTTCTTGAGAATGGTCGTGCCACGCTCTATTGGGATCGATCTATCATCACGGACAGGACTATTGTAGCCAATAAGCCTGATATCGTGTTGGTAGATCGATCCAAGCGCCAGGCAGGCAGATCGACATCACCATCCCGCATGACGAGAACCTCGTGAAGGCCGAGAAGGACAAACTCAGCAAGTACCTTGACTTGGCTCACGAGGTGACCGCCATGTGGGATGTTGACTCGACGATCATTGTCCCGATAGTCGTTTCGGCGAACGGTCTTATAGCGAAGAGTCTCGACAAACATCTTAAGAGACTCTCGCTAGATGGCTGGATCAAGGGCCAGATACAGAAGGCGGTACTCCTGGACACGGCGCGCATTGTCAGGAGGTTCCTCTCTCTGCAGCCCTAACCACCGGTAGCCTGGGCCTTGCCCCGCTGCCGGCGGCACCCTAGGTTAGGTTTTTTATAATATGTTTATATATTTTGTAATTTCTTTATTGTATTTTACTTTTTATATACAGATATTGTAAAAACCTAGCCTAAGAATTAAAATAAATAAAGGAAATAATAATAATAATAAGGCGTAGGGATGTGACGACCCCATCGCCCGCTGGTATGACCAGCGCAATCAGTCACGCAGGGCAGCTTATGGCGAGCTGTTGGGGGGTAGCGACCCCACGTGCCTGAGTGCTCCTGGGGGATCCTGACGGGGGGTGACGGGTCGGGGCCTCCGCCTCTGTCTTGCCTTAACCGGCCGGACAGAGTGGAGTCGCGAGAGTTGCGGCTCGGGGGTGGATGTGGAAACGTAAGGGGTTAGTTGGCTTCGGTTTAAAGCCCAGTATTACACCTCTCCGCCCTTAGCCTTCCGCACTGGTGTTGCCCTTAGGCCACTCTATGTGTCGCTTTTTATGGGGGCCCATCTAGCGGGAGGCGAGTCATCGTCTACCAGTTTCTTTTTGCTATGAGACACTTTTCTTGGTAGACGTCCGGCTGTCTCACACAATAGCCAAATTACCCAGTCCTCCATTTCATCCCCATAGCCCGATATGTATTTAGATTCCATATATTCATAAATAGTTCTTGCACCACGCGGGTGCTGTCTCTGTGTGCGTCCCATGACACGGATAGGGACAGCATCCGCTCGATGTACACATTAAATTTCATTAAATTGTCGAAAGGGCCTCTACGCGTTGGCTTCGGCTCCGCGCACGCCTCCCAAAGGTCCGGGACACTATTGTCCCGTGAGCGGGTGCGACATACAGGAATAATAATAATAATAACGATCATTGTCCCGATAGTCGTTTCGGCGAACGGTCTTATAGCGAAGAGTCTCGACAAACATCTTAAGAGACTCTCGCTAGATGGCTGGATCAAGGGTCAGATACAGAAAGCGGTACTCCTGGACACGGCGCGCATTGTCAGGAGGTTCCTCTCTTTGCAGCCCTAACCACCGGTAGCCTGGGCCCTGCCCCGCTGCCGGCGGCACCCTAGGTTAGGTTTTTTATAATGTATTTATATTTTGTAATTACTTTATTGTATTTTACTTTTTATATAAATTTATTGTTAAAAACCTAGCCTAAGAAGAAAGATTAATAAAGGAGATAATAATAATATCCTTTATTGTGCACCACATGAAAAAGATTAATACAAAGAAATAAAGCAACGTTAAATAGGGCAACAACCTATATATTATATAAATAAATATATACTTAAATACATAAAACAACCATGTCCCAAACACAAATATTCATCACACAAATATTTGCCCAGGCCGGGGTTCGAACCTGGATCCGTCAGTTCAATAAGAACACTACAAACTGCTCCAACCGCGCCGTCATAGTCGTCATTTTATTAAGCCTTTTGAAAATATTGTGTAATAAATATACCATTATCAATATATCATTTATAAAACGATAGGTAACAAAACCCAGCTTAATACATTTCTTTCAAAAGGTTCTGAAGAATTTGCAATAGAAATCTTAATCTCTAAAATCTGTCATTACGCAGAGATGAGCATTATTGGATAAATTATCCGCGCATATAAATATCGCGATTATTTTGAAACCGTTGCTAATAATAACATTTATACAAATTGATACAGATAAGAAATTTGTTCTAAAAATAAATAAAAATTGGGCAAGTGCGAGTCAGACTCGCGCACCGAGGGTTCCGTACAAACACTTTTCATCCTTAACCCTTAAATGCATACAATTACACTAATTTTATTTCTGAAATGACGTAATTACCAATGAAATCCACGTCAGTTTGAGACTTAGGGACAATCTTGACAGTTTATATTGACTATATACAGATTTTGACATGTGTCATTTCAGTAACGTGTATATATACATCATCATGCATTTAAGGGTTAAGCGGTTAAGTTAAGTTTGCACCTGGTATGTATAGCGCCCCATACAAATGAGGTGCAAAGTTAACGCAACCAACCCGTTTGTTGTATGGGAGCCCCCCTTAAATATTTATTTTATTTTATTTTTAGTATTTGTTGTTATAGCGGCAATAGAAATACATCATCTGTGAAACTTTCAACTGTCTAGCTATCACCGTTCTTGAGATACAGCCTGGTGACAGACGGACGGACGGACGGACGGATGGACGGACGGACAGCGAAGTCTCAGTAATAGGGTCCCGTTTTTACCCTTTGGGTACGGAACCCTAACAACGTTTAGTGTAAGTTCCACCAACTGTAGATAGATGGTGCTGCTTGAACATGTTTCTGCTAATCACTTGATTGGAGTCATAGAGTATATTGAATGTATATTGGAGTGGAGTCCTGGGTGATGCTCTGAACTGATGTGATGAACACAAATGAGCGATAAAATGAACAAATTAAGAGGCTTATGATATGTGGATATTGTGGATAGATAAAATAGTGTATGTAACTGTACATAATTAAGCATTAAAACACCCGTGTGATGTTATTATGAAACTCTCCTTCGGCTCGTTTACTAAACGCCTCTGTCGGTTTGACGCCCCGGGCCATGGCCCGGATGGCCCTGATAGCCCTAGGGTAAATACAACCCTGGGTAAACTGTAATTATTTTTGTTCTCATTCCCTATTGGATATTGTTAGCAGTGGCGTACCTACCGCCGTATCAGTCGTATCACTGATACGGGGCCCGTCCACGCCACTAATTATTAGGAACATTTAAATAGGTATAAATTAAAAAATACATGGAATAAAATTCTGTGGCTTTAAAAATATAATTTATTAGTTATTGTTAAGACAAAGAAATATTATAATGGTTAATAATAAATATATTATAAATCATTAAGTTCTGTCAAATAAGGACAAGACAGTGCTTTCAAATCATTCAAAATAAACGGAGTGATGATTGAGGTCGGGCAGACCTTGCGATCCAATCCTAATTATCGGATGAAATCGGATCCTAGATCCTAACAATTATACTACACACACATCCTATTTCTTCCGATAATAATGAGGATCGGATCGGAAGGTCTGGAACAAAGCGTCTATCTCTATATAGTATGGATTTGTTCAAGATCCGTACCTAACCGTTAAAAGGGCAAATCATGGCACAGATTCTAAGTTGTAATTCGTTTCAGTTGTTATGTAAATAAATAATACTAGATATAAATATTTTTTTTAATAGTACGTATAAAGTAAGTTTTAGTCGACGTTCGTATCGTGCCTCCCACTCTGATCCTCGAAGTGTTGTTTAATTTAAGACAAGACTGAAACGCCTGATACGAACCTCCGAGTAACCCCGGTGAAAATACAAAGAACGAAACATGCTAATTACACAGCGGAGGCCGGCTGCCTAACATGTTTCGTTAAACAATAGGCTAGTCCACTCATGTTAAATTGTATTAAAGTAATGTTTATTTCGTATAATATTAAGCATAGAAACCTACATACATTTTTTCAGTTCATAAAAGTAGAAGATGGCTGAAAACATTGAATTTGATAATATGGTTTTTATTCAGTATTTTGAAATGCTTAAAACGAAACGATGTCCGCCATTTTCGCTCATGATAGTCACGTCACCGGTCCCGTAAACAAAACTGAAGAGCTACTCCGACGACTCCGAATAAGTAGTGCCGTCCCTCTCGATCTCCTGTCAATGTATATTTGAGTAAGCGGGACGGCACTATACATGAATTTTGAACATCGGAGTAGCCCCTCTGTTTATTTACTCGGTATTCTGCGTCACGCCACATAATTTTAAGCAAATAGTTAAATAAAAAATGTATGGAAAATTTGGCAAAAAGGACAAGTTTTATCTATCAGGATATGTAGGTTATAGAGCAAAGTTAAATTTTATCGACTCTCCCCCCCTCTCCGGGGCGAGCGTCACCCCCCCGCGCCCTCGAATGTGTTCGGAGCGCGGTATTTTCCATTTTAATAGAAAACCATGCACGATACATACAAAGTGTGTAGAAACGAAATAATTCTGGATAAATTTACTATGAACCTTTCATACATACAAAAGCGATATCACTTATAAATTCAGCGCAATCTATTACCAAAACTAACGTGTAAAATAAAAATAATAATTAATCTTTTTTTCTGCTAAAAGGTTAGTTCTCTCAAAACTTCACATTTACCGCCAAAATAAGTATGACAAAAGTAAAGAATAGAATATGCTCTTTCTTAAAGGTATAATTTATATCTAAACTCTTTCATTTTCTGTTGCTATGCTATTTTATAAATTTAATTCATTTACCCATTGAGCGAAATATAAAAATATACGTGCTGGTTAAACTGTGTTACTTTTAATACCATAGACTTCTTATGTTTTCCTGTAATCTGTAGGTATAGAACTATTTTCTGTATTTCTTTTTAAATTTTTAGGCTCAATATTTTAGGAGGTCTAATTTACCCCCCAAAACTGGGCCCCATGTTTAAAATTAATTGATTTACGTTACACGTCCATGTTTGGGTCATCTCATCAATTTACATATGTACCTTTGTTGAACTAAAAAGGCAAAAATCGCGGACGGCATTTTTGTATAATTTCAATAAAAAAATATTGTTCTCTAGCTGTCACAAAAATACAATACATTATTTTTAGAGCTAGTAAGTTTATTAACCATTTCAAATATGTTTCAAAAATGGGTCAACTAGCCTATTCAAATCTTCATAATAATAAGGGTGGACCACGGGTAATAGAGGTAGATATAATTTTATTTCCATGGCTCCGGAGAGAGTTTTGGCTTGAAGTTTAACAGTTTGCAAGTAAATCTAAATTAAAAATCAGGATGGTGGTGGGGAAATTAACATTTCATTATATCTATATTTATTAATATTTAAACACTGGAGAATAATAAAAACATCTATTCTATTATAATAAACCTATGTTTAACGCACACCAGATGGTGTGACCTCTCTAAAAGCAAGAAGTTTAAGAGTTATATTAATGAAATATTGGAATAGATATAGTTGGCCCCTACATAATACTGGTTTTAATGAAAATCCAACGGAAAGAAAACACAAACGTAAGCGTTGTCGTCGTAAATGCCATAACAATCCAGCAGGGTAAATTGCTAGCCACTGCAAATAATCAAGTAGGGTAAAATTTTAATAGGTACTTATTTCAAGAAATAAACCAAATCCCAAGATACAGAACGTGATAAAATAATTAGATAAGTAGTAATATATATAATAGTGATAAAAAAATAGTGATAAAGTATGGTTAAAAATCAGAAGTGACTTGTTATAGGCGATTTATCTCGCTGTTTTTGAAACCACACAATCACCTATTGATAAATTAATACAAACAGAAACTCTCATTTTCCTTAAATCAAACTCTATTTCTTTTAACATAAATTCACCTGTCAGGATTCATAATTATACAATACATTTAATATACATGTTTTCGTCAATTTTACAAAGAACTTAGGTAATAACGAGCCATAATTTTAAAGAAATTTAAACCTGTCAGGCGGAATACATTGGTATAAATGAATGATTTCAATCAACATCTTAATTAAAATACTTAAACGGGTTTACTCTCGTCGTAGAAGTCGAATAACGCTCGACATGTTTCGAATCGGTACGCGATTCATCATCAGGAGAGATGATCAGCCGCGGCGGCGGCCAAACGAACACTGCGGGCACGCGCCCTGTCCGCGCGGCTGCTCGACGCGGGTGTCACCGGCGCGGCGGAGGCGCAAAACTACCCTCATCATCACGCACAATGCCAATTGTCGTGTTGCACACAACACTCACTACGTCATTTACTACTTTTTCTCTGAAAAGTTTTCCATTCCGCGGAAAGTACGGGAGGCTATCGAAATTAGTCGTCATCCGAATTTTAATCGAGATTGTGGATGGTCGGTGCCCCCTAGTTGGAGGACGGTTTTGGATACTACATCGGTGGTTAGTGTGGACGAGACCTTAGTAAATGACGTAGTGAGTGTTGTGTGCAATCCGACAATTGGCATTGTGCGTGATGATGAGGGTAGTTTTGCGCCTCCGCCGGTGACACCCGCGTCGAGCAGCCGCGCGGACAGGGCGCGTGCCCGCAGTGTTCGTTTGGCCGCCGCCGCGACTGATCGTCTCTCCTGATGATGAATCGCGTACCGATTCGAAACATGTCGAGCGTTATTCGACTTCTACGACGTGAGTAAACCCGTTTAAGTATTTTAATATGTCTGAGACTCACGATAGTTTTCTATGTAAAACATCTTAATTGGTAAATACAAGATTACAAAAATAAAATCTATTATATAACTCTCATTAACAACACAACGCAATGAGCAGAGCAAAACTAATATTGTACCCAAATAATTCTAAACCGAATATGAATATGAATTCAATTTTATATTTATAATATTCTCATTTTAAAGAATTCACATCAGTCAATCGGCAACACCACCGCTTATTACATCACTCGTCCATTGCGCATTGTGTGCCATCCACGAACATTTATTTTTGAGCGCCACATCAATCAAATAATTGCGCACGCGCGGTTATATTAGTAATTACAAATATGTACAGTCAACAGCAGTATTTGCTAACCAAACCAACTGCTCACAATGATCCCCACAGGATTCTATTTACGAGAGAACTACTGCTTGTACAGATCAGTGTTAGGTCGTTGTTCTGCGTACTAACTTCTGCTGTTGACTGTACCTCTAACTTATTCTGTGCCATGTACAAAATATGGTGCCAAAATATTATGGCTATAACGAGGCTTATTAATAACTTGCCCTGACAGGTATTCTCACAAGCCAGGTTATTCTAATATATACTACTTGTTAAGTTACAACTAACAATATATGTTTGTTGTACAAATTATCAACATATGTATCTTTAACAACGTAGCTACCCTCTGTGTATATCTAACAACTAGGAGTTAAGTATAAAACATATTCTCTATATAATAATTATAAATGAAATCAATACTGTTTAGCCTGTGTTGGTAATAATAATAATATACATATATTAATTAACAAAATGTTATATCACTATATGTATAAAACAAAACAAATCGGTATGCTGTCATAATAAATGCAATATTTGAGTTAGAGGGTTTATAATAATAACGTTAACATTTCGTATCATAACATAACTATAAATAACTATTCCTAATGAAGCATTTAGTAACTGGAGACGACTTGTCACTGACACAAATGTCTGCCACTTGTATTATCGCTGCAAATCCTCAAATGCTGCAATGTGCAACTCCCGGCAAACTCTATGACCTCAACATCAACACCAGCAAATCCTATAGTATCTGCGGCTGCCATATCATCCGGTTGAATATTTTTTGTCCAACGTCAAGTTGGACCTCATTTGTATTTAACGTTATCAGTTTGGCCAATATGGCGAACATCAGCGAGGCCTTCATTCATCGTGAGGATTCTCTACATTAAGGGCGGTAAAATATAGAAGAGTCCAAATAGATACTAGTTTGTCAGGAACTGCACGATAGTTGCATACTGTAGGCCCGAAACTCCAAAGAAACATCTATACTATTATAATATTCTAGATTTGTATTGAAAATACGTTTTCTATGGAGAGGGGTCTTGATAGCGTGATGCAGGTTCGTCATGTTTCGTATGGGCGCGCGGCGCCATCTCTTGGTCACAATTTCCTTTGTCCTCGCATCACGCCGAAACGGCTAGACAGATTTTATCAAATTTTGGTACAGGGATAGCTGGACATCAAAATATGGTTATAGGATATCCGTTGTCAGTAAATAAAAAAATACGCGTAGTCCGCAACGCACCTCCTATATAGTTACTAATATAAGCATAGCATAAGGTAAGTTTTGACATAATTTGTTCTTAAAGTTTCGGACCTCTACTAGGCGTCTGGTTATAACACATTTAGTTTTTTTTGAGTGTTTTGTTTGAAAGATATGGCTTAGGCAAAGGCGCCTAACGCGCCGCATCGAACCGCAACTGTGACTCACTGTGAAAGAATTTGACTGTCCGAATTTGACGTTAAGGCTCAAATCCTCTCAAAAATGCTGATGGTTTTAGACATTTTTCTCTATGATCATTGATCAAACATGTTTCTTAACATATTATCTATGTTATAACTTAGCACAGGGCCATTGCGATATATTGGTAAATATTTGAAACCTACAGTTTGAATTTTTTTATTATTAATTTTTGTTTCAAAAACTCGAATTTGAAATTTATGCAGAAAACTGTTTTTTTTTTTTTTTTACTTATTTTCGACTGCACGCAAAGCATGAGATAGCTATGTTACTATCCAGATCTCAGGGATAAGTATTATTCACTTCAAAAAGTTGGTTGAAATTATCAATATATTTACCATAATATGAAAAAAATTAAATTAAAATAAATAAGGCCTATTAATTTGATTTCGACTTGTGTAATTTAAGTAGTATACATTTTTGATATTTGATGCATCTGCAAGTATATTCTACGTAGAAAAATATTAATGTTTCATCTATAATATTATAAAATTGTAAAAATCAAATGTTTGCCTGGACCGATTTTAACAATATTTGGTATACGGGTAACTGCGCATCCCCAGATGGTTATAGATAACTTTTACCCAACTACGAGAAGCAAAAACAAGATCATCTGGCGTTTTGCTCGGTCTAAGTGAATCGCTACATTAATGATGTGCAATAACCCACTTTTAACTAAGCTCACAGATATTGTCATTTTTTTGGTCAATGTCGAGTTCTTAAATGTTTTCCCTACATCTTCGTGCTTGTGCTCTAATTTCAACGTCAATTTTGTATCCCTTTTTGACGGTATGTGGGTACCTATATATAGTTTTTTTTACAAAATATATGGTGTGATGTTTAGATAATTCGTGAAGGTCGTGAAAATTTGGTAGGTACCTAGTTCATTATATACATTCGACAGATTTAACCTCTTAGGCAAGTACCCTAACCCTATTGCTAAATAGATTGTGCAAATAATAAATTAGTAATAATAATAAAATACGAGAATCTTACATAAAATGGAAGCGATTATTTTGTAGTCTTCATGTGATTAGATGAAAACCTTCGAAGACCCATTTTATCGGGCGGCAAATAAACCCTAATAGTAAAAGTAAATCAAATGTTTTACCTTTACTCTCTGCAGAGATAATGGGCCTTAGACGTCTATGAAAGATATGTATTGACGTTTAAAATAGCTGCCCGACTAAATGTACAGCATCAATCCATCTCACGTGTCTTACTATAATCTATACATAGATACGTGAATACATCCACTGCCTTTTAATACTAACTCTAGCTCTGTATCTCCCCTCAAGAGGTGGTTATAAATGGTACATCCTTAGTTAATACACCATTACACCTAGAAAAATACACGTACATCATGTTGTTAGGAATCGAATTATTTTGTATATTAGTATAAGTATATAGACAAGAGACATAAATATTCGATAATCTAACATAATTAATGTAGTTAGGCTGCTATTTTAAAGGCTCTTTTAGAACCGTACTTTTAGTCCGGGGGCATGGTAGAGCCCGCGCCAAGATAAACAGAAATGAAGGCTGAAGGCACTACCCACCTATTTTTGAATTACTATTTCCGCTTGCAGTGTCACTGATTTATTTTGCTGCCCGATTGCCATTCTTAATTTCCTTCGTCTCAATAGAGTAACCATGATAAACATAAAAGTTAGGTTGTTTTTAGTTTTCCGTTGGTCTCCCCGTTAGTTACAGGCATCTCTTTGCCCGCGCTGGAAGATTTCTGTGGAAGCTCTGAGTTTACGGAAGTCGTGGAGCGAGTCCGCCTTTCGGGAATAAGCAAGGCTCCGAGGGCGATGAAATGCAGTGAATAGTACAGTTTCCTGAAACAAAATTATTTATTATTCGTCAGAAAAGGATTATAACCCTCTATTACTAACTACACACTCGACTACGTTATATGATAATCTAGATATAACTTTTATATCCAGCTATCCCTGTACAAAAAATAGTAAAAATCAGTCTAGCCATTTTAAAGAGATGTTGTCACATAGACACATGCATACAAATATCTATACTTATATTTTATATTATATGTTAATGTCGTATTTTTGGTAAACAATATTATTATTTTAAATTATTTATGCTATCTACACTTGAGTAAAATTCCTTAATTGATTTGCCTGACAAAGTCTCTCCAAATGGGACGTTATAATCTATTAATAAATTAATATTATGGAACAATCTATAATGTGTCGTGGCTTCCCACCTCCGTGGCGACCTGGCCTAGACCAACTGACTGACTGACTGGCTGATTGACAGAGATATTTGGAACGGACATTCGAATTCAAAATTAGACATGACAGCGGCAAGACAAGAAACCATCAGTTCTCGACGGACAGACGACCAGACTGTTCAATATGGTTGACGAAACTAGGTTCGATTGCACAATGCACAAACCGTTGAATTGTAGAAACCTTCCAATAGTAGATTGTACGACAAGTGCATAAAACGCATCATTATACACGAGACGTTTATCCATCCGAGCGAGCTTGCGAGCGAGGATGAATATAAAGTCGAGTGTAAAATGCGTTTTATGGACGAGTTGCACACTCTACTTTTCACTTCGATTGCGAGAAAATGAAACTGTACCATGTAAATAACATACATACACATAACATGTATACCTACTTAAAAACAAATTTAATTAAAATTTAAAGTAATAGTTTAAAAAGTAATAAATGATAGTACATAAAAGTTACAAGTTTATTTCAAGAAATTTTATTGTGTACTTTGGCTGTTGGTATATTTGCCTTGGTCTTAGAATACTAACAAAACGAAATAAAATAAAGAGTTAAAACCCGTTCCTGACCTTCCGATCCGATCTTTTTCTATTCTCCCGATAAATCAGATCGGATCGGAAGGTCTGGAACGGGTTTTATTGTATGAAGTTTTATGTTGTTTTTTTTTAACTGTTTATTAAGAACCTTTTTCGTGTGGCTGTTGGACCGATCGCCTTGGTCTTCGACGACGATTTTACTTTATGCTCTAGAGCATAAAAAACGACTTTCTGTTGCCTACGCACAGCCTAAAGTCGAACTTTAGAGCGAGAGAAGTGAAAAAGATTTAGTTGAACAGCCATGCTTTACTTTATAGTTTCTATATCCAACAGCCTAACAATAAAACAAAACAGTGCAAGTCACTCCACGGGTAAATGTCAACGTCAATCCACCTGTTAAAAATAAAATGCATTGACGTCAAACATGCAAGACAATGCCACGGTTCAAATATTTTCATTTTGAAAATTCGAGCTCAAAAATGTTCGGTTTATTTATTAAATTGTTCACCGCCAATGACTTTAGGTATGGTCGCGCGCTATTGATGTGCCTCAAACGCTAATGACGTCATACTCATTTGACAATTAAAAAATAAGTGTGTTTACACTGTCAGTAAGCCTCTGATAATGCTGCCTAAAAATCTAAACGTCTACGAAGCAAAATGACTAAAAGGAATGTCTACGCGGCAAAATACCTAAGCAGTAATCGTCTGAAGGTCGTATCTTGACCGTTGATGGTTGCATTTATCACGTAAAATAAGTTACAAAGCACCCGTCACTTTCTGATAAGCATGTAAGTGCGAGAGTGACGTTTTACGCAAGCAGCAGTTGTCTAATGCAACTGGGTGTACTCACCCGTAGAAAGCCGTCGCCGGCGCCAGATGCAACAGCACGAACGGAACGGTGGCGTACGTCATGGCCACACGCGTCGTGATGAACGTCAACATGTCGTACAACATCTTCTTCGGCCGGCTGCCCAGGAACATCGGCCGGGTCACCGATCGGATCTAGAAACATTTTTTATACGTGTAGTCAATATGTAAAGCAGGCGTGGACGCTGCTCTTGAAGGAGGCTGAGCACTAATAGTTTAGTGATGAAAGAAAGATCATGCCATCATTAACATGGAGTTTTATTGTTAACTGTGACCAGGTGATGATTCTGTAACTATAACAGATATCAATAAAACTTTAAACTGATATCGAAACAACGTTCGCGTTACCTGTAAATCCACATCAAAAATATTTCTATAATAAACCTAAAAATATCCGGAATATTAAGATGAAACATTCCAATATATTTAGTATGAAGTTCATTGAGAGGCTTTTATTTACAAGTATTTACCTATTAACAAAATATAAGAACTTAATAATTGTCTGAAATTAAACAATTCGTTTTATTTTTAATTGTCTTGAAACTATGATATTAAGTTATACAAAAAAATCAAATAGGTATTTATTTAGATTATAGATACCTAATCAAATGACAACTTATTGGCATATTTATAACTGGCAAGAGGTTCGAGAATTATTCTGCCCTGAATGTACGTGTGATATGTATACATGTAAATTATATGCATAGTTTAGTTTAATGTAACTCTTCATGTAAATTTTTGGTACGCACTGAATAAATTGGAAAAACTCTATTTAAAAAAATCTATCATGGATTGGACTAAAGTATATACTTGTAGGGTTCAAACTCTTCCAAATAGTCCCATGTATTACCTCCAAAAGTTCGTACATCGTTATTCCTACATGTAAATAAGAAAGAAGATGCGATTATTATGTTTGAGCTTTAGGCGTTCTGCATACTTCGTCATCCAACGAAACATTTGTTGTGCTGTTTCATTTACTCGAGGAAAAGTTTTTTGTTAGAATTTCATTATCCAGTAAAAAAAAATTTGCCTTATTTTTTGTATGAATACCAAACATTTTTATATAAATAAATAATAATATTTATATTACCATTATTACAATATAAAGAATCACTGCGGTGTTGCAATTTTGTTTTAAAAAAACATCGTATATGCGACTTTGCGTCATAATGACGTCACCGGCGCCATATATTCGATCTATTAGGTATCTAGCTGCGGCTGCGACTTCGCTTGTCGCGCGACACAGTATCATCGGTCTTTTTGACACGGCATTGAAAGGAAAGAGACTGTTAATTGTCGCCCGACAAAGAGTCGAGTGTCACATATGCGGAAGATGTGCTACGAGTCGCGTTTATGACGAGATCGTGATTGATCCCATGAGGCCCCTTGCCACGAGTTCACAGTGACGATGTCCATGGAGGATTGTAGTTCCACAAAGTAATTGCCAGGGGCGCTGTGTACTATTCTCCATACAAATCAATACACAACATTTCATATTTTAATACTACAATTTTATTACTATTCTGTATTCCGCTTAAAGAAGAGTTCATCAGTTTTTTTAATTTTTTCCTGAGATAAGTAATTATTTTATTATTAATTTATTAAAATTAACTAATTCTAAAACTCCAAAACTATGACATAATGTATAGGTTACTTAAGTCTGGTGCCTATTAAAAAAATGGGCAAGTGCGAGTCCGACTCGCGCATGAAGGGTTCCGTACCATAATCTTTAATAAGTTTGTTGTATGGGAGCCCCCTTAAATATTTATTTTAATTTATTTTTAGTATTTCTTGTTATAGCGGCAATAAAAAATACATCATCTGTGAAAATTTCAACTGTCTAGCTATCACCGTTCTTGAGATACAGCCTGGTGACAGACGGACGGACGGACAGCGAAGTCTCAGTAATAGGGTCCCGTTTTTACCCTTTGGGTACGGAACCCTAAAAAGCGAGTGACGTTGAGCTTGATATTATTGACAGCTTATTTTTTTCGCGGATAGGTCGAGGGCTACATCTCTATGGAGGCATAGTTATCGTAAATTTAGGTTATTTTATGTATTTTCGAATATTTCTTTACGTACAGAAAAATAAGTTCTAATATTTTTTACGGTGTACATGACGTAAAACTCTCTTGACCTCTATATTAATTTCCACCAGCTAGAAATGTGAAATGTTGTCAATTACGCTGTCGCTAAGGAGTACGGTCACGTCAACTCACGGTAAGTGCAGGGCATAAGTGGAGTGTGGAGTGTTACCTTCCTGGCGGCCACGGTGAAGAGTCCGCCCGCGAGGAAGGTGAGGTAGTAGCCGGGGTGGAGCCCGTGCCACACGGCGGACAGCGTGTACACGCGCGCCGTGCGCCACGCCGCGCCCCCGCGCTCGTACGCCACGCACCGCAGCCACGAGTTCGTGTTCTTGTTCCAGCTGGCTACGGCCGTGCGGAAGTTTTGAGCGAACTGGAATTACAAATTAACCCTTATAGTTTCGCCATGTCCGTCTGACTGTCTGTCTGTCCGTCCGCGGCTTAGCTCCGTGATCATTAGTAGGTGCTAGAAAGCTGAAATTTGGTATGAGTATGTATGTGTATGTATCACGCCGACAAAACGGTAAAATAAAAGCTAAAAACTTTTTTCCGGTACCTCACGTACACCTACAGTGAGGGTGATTTTTTTTTCGTTCCAACACTAGTGTGTGGGGTTTCGTTGAATAGGTCTTTTAAAAATAATAGGGGTCTTCAAACAACATTTTTTGATAGCAGTTTTATAAATATTCGCTTCAGAAATCCAAAAAATACTTCAAACGTTTACACATATTATTTAAGTGCCATACTGTATTAAAACATTTACAATTACTTTGGCGTTTACGACCTTTTTATAGAGCTTGAAATCTTTCTCGTAATTTAAACCTCGGGCTTAAACCCGCTGTTTTAAGCCCGTCTATTGTGAAGGATGGGCAACTACGGAACCCTACACTGACCGTGGCCCGAAAAGCTCTTGGCCTGTTTTTTTTTTGTATGGGTACACAGCAACACTTTTTGTATTAAACCATTGATACAAAGATCAAAGATCGAACCCGGTACCTCTGGATTGCCGGTCCAGAACAATGAAAAGATCGACACACAAAGCATAAAAAACATTTGAAAGGTTGCTTGGGAGTTAGGGTGGCGGAAAGGTTGACGCGCTGGATTGCTGGTCTCTTTCACCAGGTAACTCATTTAAATCTTTTTTGAGCTTTGATCTTTGTATCAATGGTTTAAATTAACTACCTAAGTCTTAATATTAAGTAACAGGTCACATAGGTGATAATGTGGTATTTGGCGCGTTCGTATCGCGCCATAGCTGTTCTAGAGCAACTTTTGCAACAATGCAACCGGCGTGCAACATTTCGCCTGGTGACAACCAAAAATTCACAAAAAAATCTGTCCCTGCTCGTCAAAACCTCGTATCTAGTTAGTAAATTGACACTGAGATACGAGTTTTGTTTCAAGTAGGTATTTGTTACTTAGTGAGTTTTGATTGCCAACCGACGTCTTATTCTTGCACATGGTCTTAGCCATTTTATCAGCATGTCGTGTGGTATGCCATGATAAAAACTAAGTACAGAAATAAATTGCAAATCTAGATTTCTCTCTTAGCATGTTATATGCACCCTTAGCATGTCATATTATAACAGCTGAACGATTTGACATGTGGTCATCCAAGCGCAGTCCGAAGATTTTTCGCCCAACAACAGTCTTTTCCCTCGACAAACATGCTATATGTACAATTGTAAATACGGAGATGGCATTGAATATTTATGTAAATCAATGAAATTATGAACAATAGCCCGTGCTTTGTCTTGTTTCGTGTGTGTTTGTCAACACACAAGATGCAAGGACAAGGGTGCATTAACCCAACTAAATTAGTTAATGAGTCAAAGGAGATGATTATGGCTGTTTTGTAAATATTACCTTCTTGTAAATAATAGGTACCTACATTTATAATATATCTACCTAAAAACACATATTTGGCATTGCGTAACAAATATTTTTGCTAGACTTTTTGACCCGACTACGATTTGTTGCCCTTGACTTGTAATCTGAACAAAAAACTCATTATCATTAATTCGAAAGAACGTTAGTAGGTATGTATTTAGTTCTACAAATCAGGCATGTTTAGAATTTGAATATAATATCCATTTGACGTTATCATTCAAAATAGACAATAGGTAACTAACCTATACCTATAGAATAACGTATAATTAAATGGCATAAGATTTTGAATTATTCACTCATTACATCATCGTTCATGTTCATGCGCGGGCAAACTTAATTTACGGACTATTAACACTTTACTTTTTCCGAGGCCTATACAACAAGAAAAACATAGGAAAACATCTTGTCCCACCTTCGGTGTGCCGCTGCCGTCGCTCTCATAGCTATGGAATCCCATGCCGCGGTAGGGTAGGTAAAGTTTTTCCTATAGTCCTTGCTATAAGGATGTACAAACTGCAGCTCTTCAACTTTTCCTTTTTTAACATTTTTTTTAACTTTTCGACATGACACCATTCTAATGGCTCAAGCTCTCTACTATCGAAACCCTACCTACCTCGAATCCAAAAACATCGATATTGGACATCTTGTCCCACTTCGGCGTGCCGTCGGTCTCGTAGCCATTAAAGCCCATCCCGCAGTTGTTGCATATGGCCTCGGAGAGCAGCCACGCGTGGTAGTACTTGCAGCGGACCACGAGCGTCGACAGGTAGGCGTACCACAGCAGGTACAGTGCGGACCAGGAGCGAGACACCTCCGATGTGGGGTCTGTCAGCTCTGGAAAAAAATGAGCAATGTCCGGCGTAATCGTACAGCGCGTTAATACATCGATTACAAATATCGAATAAGCTTCAATACTAGACATGGTCATTTTTCATACCCAGTATCAAGGCACAGATGTAAATTGATTTTGCTTGTCGCGCAAGTAAGCATTAAATCTCTTTCACGCATTGAAAAAGAAAGAAAGAGATAGATCATATTTGTTTACAGTTGTGCCAGAGGTGCTGTATAGCCTGTACTCTATAGGATCAAAAATATCCAAGGGAAAGAGCTTATACTTTTTCTGAAAAGAATACGTTTAGGTGTTTTAATAGAAAACCTCATCTCGAGGTAGGTATAAAAAGATCGCACAAACCCACAGTTAATTCCCGACATGAATATTGTAATAAATTCTCGGTTGAATCATTAATACGACAGCTTGGCAAAACCGGAGCAATTGAAATGCCACAAAGTCTGGCCGTCAGGATATGTCCAGAAAAAACCGAACGCATGATACTCTACCCGGTTTGAACAATATTTGCAGGGCATTATTCAATCCCAATGAAACCAGAGCCAAACGCCACTGTTTACTACTGCTACTCACTCATAAGTCTCATAATCATAACACACATCTTGATGCTTACCTTCCAAAACCGCTAATGGGTATTTCTTCGCTAAGGTGAGGTACAAAAGGGCAGCGCCGATGGACCCCAACACTTTGTAGAGCACAGCTCTGCGCGGAGAAGGTTCCACTTCTGAATTAAACTGTTTCTGAAAATATCCAACACAATCGTATACGTACTACAATAGTAACATGCTTATGACGTGTATTACTATGTAATGTACACTATCGTATGAAATAATCAAATATATATTAAACCAGCACGGATTGCAAAAATATTAATTAAAATCTAGTGTACCAAATATGAATCACTAGCTGTGCCCCGCGGTGTTACCCGCTCATCCCATGGGAACACTAAATTTATTCGGGATGAAAAGTATCCTATGTCCATTCCCGGGTCTCAAACTATCTCCATACCAAATTTCATCTAAGTCGGTTCAGCGGTTTAAGCTTGAAGAGGTAACAGACAGACAGACACACTTTCGCATTTATAATAATAGTATGGATTTAAAATTCATCACAGTCAAAACCCTACCATGAAAAAAACTGGAAATAGATAAGTATTATAAGTACTAAATAGTGATAATAAAGCAATGTGGTTACCTCGTCAATTCGTGCACCTTCTATAAAGTTGATGTAGTCAGTATAAAACACTACTGGGCCACACATCAACGTTTGGAAGGCCAGCGTGAACGCGAAATATTCCAGCGGAGACGGTATCTTGTCGATTTTCTGCGTGAGCTGAGAATCGTTAGCAACAATCTTCGTATTGGAGTTGATCTCTCTTTTTGTTAAATTGTCTTGCAGCGAGTAGGCCAATGAAGTAACTCTCTGGGTGATTACCATTAACGGCCCTGTAAAAAATATATTTACCTATATGAGTCGATAATTGACATTTCTATATTTCTACAATAATAAGATAGCGGTAGAGTCCAAATGGCCAAAATGCTCGTGGAATTTCCAAGTAACTAAAAAGTAAAAACAAAAGTACAAGTAGTTTTGTTTCCTAAATTGAAAATGGAAATCGAAGTGGCCGAGTGAAGTGAGCTTGTTTGTATATGGATCAGCAATATATTTTAAATTTAAATATAAAGAAAATAAAATGGCTCGCCATTTAAAAGTCGAACTTATCACATTCATATTTCGTAAACATACGGCCCTCTAACACTTTTGGACTAGACACGTTTATTTTATTGTAACAATCGACAATTTGACGACGCGTTTGGCTCGGTTGGTAGACACCTGCCTACTGAGTCGGCGGTCCCGGGTTCGAATCCCGGCCGGGGCAAATATTTGTTCTTGGGTCATGGATGTTATCTATATATGTATTTTTATATATTATGTATATCGTCGTCTAGTACCCATAGTACAAGCTTTGCTTAGTTTGGGACTAGGTCGATTTGTGTATGATTGTCCCTTAATATTTATTTATATTTATTTATTTATTTAATCATAACTCTAGATAATACACACGAAACATCGACAAAATGATGATCCGAATCTTGTTTAACATGTTTTCGAACGTGAACATTTATAAGGTCAGAATCAGAAATTTAATTTTAGGACTGAAAAATAGTAAAATGTGAATTCTTTTTTTTCTTAACGACGGTTACGATGATACAAATAATACCTACCTTTTTAGAAAGAACATATTCTATTATTTACTTTTGTCATCCATATTTTGGCGGTAAAGTGTGAAGTTTTTGAGAGAACTAACCTTTTAGCAGAAAAAAAAGTTAATAAGTGATATCGCTTTTGTATGTATGAAAGGTTTATAGTAAATTTATCAAGGATTATTTCGTTCCTACCTACTTTGTATGTATCGTTCACGGTTTTCTTTTAAAATGGAAAATACTGCACACCGGGACACATTCGAGGGCGCAGGGGGTGACACTCGCCCCGGAGAGGGGGGAGAGTAGATAATATTTAACTTTGCTCTATAATATAACCTACATATCCTGATAGATAAAAGTTGTCCTTTAAAATTGCCAAATTTTCAGGTAATTAAATTGAACTATATTATTGTATTGTTATTGTGGTATGGTGTGACTAGCGTTGAAAATTTCCGGAAAAACCCCATTTCTTTCCAAACGGCTCGTTTTTTTCGGATTTTTACGGAAAAAAACCACGAAATTTTCCGCTTAAATTTTTTCGAAAAAAAAAAAACAATTTAAACAGTTCAATCGGTTATTTTTCTTAATACTGGTGGGTAAGTGAATGATTATAGACTTACTTTGCCATTGACATCGGTATCAGATCAGTTCAGTTCTCACAGTTGTCATGACATTACGCTTATCAGTCGGATTAATTTCTAATTAATACGGCACTTACATTGTTATAGTAAGGGTTCGGAAATTCGGATCGATATTTACCTAAACTTTGGCGGCGGCTCGTTATTCGGTCGTAGGTATAGGCGGCTTTGTTTGACGAATGAGTGAGATAGCAATAGGATTTTGTCAACTTTAGGTAAATATCGATTTGAATTTCCGAACCCTGGTTATAGTGCTTACCTAGTACTCATATTATAAAACAGTTCTTACTGATCTTCAAACTGCGTAATAATGCCGCGTGCAAAGAGCGGTGTTTGGAGACATTGGGAAACAACCGAGGTAAATAACAAAAATAAATGAAACAAATGAAATATATGGTGATAGTGATAGTGATGATTAACTGCAATGAAATTAAATAAATTGTAATGACTTATTTGTTTTTTTCCTTAAAAATCCGAAAAAACGGAAAAAACGAAAATTTCATAAATTCCCGAAAAATTTGATTTTTTCCGAAATTTTCAACGCTAGGTGTGACACAAGCATATTCTATGCTTAATAGAAGGGTCCAACCTTTTCTGAGTTGCTAAAAAAATAAAACAATCTTATTTGTTTAAATGTAAATGTATGTACCTAGTGGCAAGGCGTCATACACATGCCTGGTTAAGTTGCAGTGGATTATTATATGTATTTCTCTAAGTTTGGAATAAAATGGCTTGGAAATCGAATTCTATGAACATATATCAGTATCTACCGTTCTTAATTACACCTTACATTCCTCGCCTTATCGTGCATTAATAGGCCTTTGTTTAACGGCAATGTTCATCATCATAATCGACAGAGTTCATTGTCACTTATATGGCGTAGGTAGCATAAGCATAATAATCTGATTTTCTGATCCGATGTAGAATAGACAATCAGTATTTTCTACTCTCCCTGTTGTTCGACACCGATCAGTTTGAATAATGATTTTATCGGTAAAAAATACGCGTCCGTCGAGGAATTCAGATTAAAGGGGGATCAATTTAGAAGTACATATCTTCAAAAGTTTTAACTTGTTTGTCGATAAAGCAAGGTGACTAATAAAAAACAAAAATCTTACTGAATAAATAGTGTGACTCCTCGTTTTTAAGTCGATATTTAAAATATTGATAGAGATATAGATCTATACTACTTATATGATTTGAGTTAAGAATTTAAGAAACATAATAAAATTATATAATTATTTATAAGTATAGTATACTTATGCTGTTTTGGTAAAAAATTTAAAACTTAAAAATATACTACGTAATTACATTGTAGCATGTAGGTACAACGGAGGGACTGTGCCTGATTATTTCATGACAATAACGTATACATTTCCGAGCATGTTAAAGAAAAAAATATATTTTTGTTGTTATTGTTTTTAAACATTGTAATATAATATTTTTTACTTATTCGTATGGCATATTGTGTAATCTATTGAAGATTATAAATAAAACACAACACATTAAGTACCCATGGCTCAATCAAATTAATCCTAAGTGAATGTAAATAGTGCATCCATGTGTGGATGTATCTTATCTACTGATTTTAACGCCGTCTTAAAAACTAACATGCATGTTACCTGTTATATCCAGTGTGTAATCAGCCGTATGGTATATCTGTCGATGCAAGTGTATACAGGACAAATAAAATATAGACGCCGCCAAAATGCCACTGAAACAAAATTCGCACTTTCAGAATCTATAGGTTGTGCAGAAATATACTATGCGTCAGTGATCCTTGTTATGTACCTACTACAATTTAATTTTAAGATGGAATGAAATCTTGGTCAAGTATAATTTTTGATTGATGGACTGCTTCGAGTAAGTGTAGATTATTTCACAAAAGACTGCCACGAAGTCGGCAGCGAGCAACTTTTAAGTTCTCATATTGTAACCGGATGAATTGAATCATATTTAAGTATTCTTGAGTCTTTTCTCCGCCATATCCCTTAAATATATGTACAGTCGAAAAGTAGGTATGTAGGTATTGGAAGCGTCGGCAATGAATGGGCTATTGAATGTTCCTAACAATATCATATTAGTTATTGTATTTTCTATACGTGTCGTATCAATATTCACCTGATGTAAGGTCATGTAATTTTCACATATTTTGTTACATCACAGGCGGATGCTTGCGGTGAGAATGCTCCCTTACGCAGAGAGTGCGCACGCTGAAGAGTTTCAACAAGAGAAATGAATGTGAAATGTAAACTGAATCACGTAACTAGACTTCATTATATCATACCGGCACCAAGGTTTCGCTCCCTGAGTTATGTTACCGATAAGCGCAGCGCAGACTGGACGTCTCCGTCTGCATTTATAATATTTCTCCCTTTTGAGGTTGAGTTTTCTGATGGAACAAGCCTGCTAAGTTAATCAGTTGATAGGACCATTCTTCTTTAAGACCAGTTTTTTGTAGTCCACTTACCTACTGTTCATTAAAGTGACCTTTTTAAATTGTAATTTAAAAAAACTATATAAAGCCGGGAGCCGGGAACGCAGTGGTCCTTAGTGTCTCCCGCACTTGAATGAATATAGGGTAATAATTACCCACAGCCTTATCAGGGCTTTTCAACTATCATAACGAATTTAAAGATATTAATACGCACATACAATTCTTAATATTTGGATAGGTACGTAACTTTTGCAAAGCATATTGAATTCTTTTTCAATCATAATTCCATAAACTATTCAGAAAAATGGTTGTCCAAAAGTAGAAAGTCCCAATGACCGAATCATGGGCGGGGCGGTCTCGCTTAGGTAGGGGAGACCGGGTATGGAAGTCACATTTTATTTCTTTTGCATTTTTAGTACTATTGTTTTTAGTTGGGGATGATAAAAGATAATTTAATGGATAGTGTATTTATTTGAGTTTATAAATATATCAATACTTTTTCACTAACATTATGTACGGAGGAAATATTTTTATTTTTATGAAAAAAGAGAAATGTGACTTTTATTTAACCCCGTGTTAGGGATGGTTGTCACAGGTGCTGGGGTACGTAATCACATAGTAAAATAAGAGGGATATACAATAATACACACATTTATACCAAACGAACTTTTTTCTTTTTGAAGATAATAATGTTTTATGTAAGTTACTGTAACGGAAAATAACGAAATATTCGTAATTAATAAAAAAATCTCAAAAACATTTTTTCTTTTCAGCTAGTAACTTATATAAACTTAAATGATGTATGTAAGTCACTGTGACCAGGAAAGTAACAAAATACGTATTCATAATTAATAAAAACACCCAAAAACTAAATTCGCTTTCAGCTAATAAGGTAGTCACACGTGACTACCAGCCCCCGTCGACCTGAGACAACCTGCCCCAAAACACGTTTTAGAAAATAATCTTACAATATAAATTCAAATTAATGTTTCCACTAAAAACCTTATAACAATATGATTATACACAAGTTCAACTTGAACAATACACGAAGAAGCATATTAATATGCATAATAAAAGTGTACCTACGAGATTTAACACAGATGCACAAAAAAATACTTTTACTGGCGGAAAAAAGTAAACGAATGTGGCTCCGTCACAAAATACTGGAGCCGACTGAGGTAAAGTACGGAGGGGGGTTTAGCTCTCGCGATCCTTGGACACCGGTCGGTAAACTGATTCGTGCCTTTAGTTGTCAGTTATGGCCGCTGTGACAACCAACCCGTGTGACTTCCATACCCGGTCTCCCCTACTCGCTCACAAACGATTGTATACTTTGACCCCGAGACATTGAACGAGTATAAAGTAAAGCGAATCGTTAAGTTCATAATCGAAGGCCAAATGCTGTTGTATTCTACCAAATTTCAGCATGATGCAGCTGGTTTATTTAAGACTCGATTATATCTACAATTTCATGAAGTCTAAAGCGTACCTAATTGTTAAGGAGTAGGTGATGATGCTAAACCTCAGAATAACACCGGTGACATAGATCCTCACACAAGCTGTCGGACTATCGACCTACATACCACGTAACACGCTCATTACGAACATAATTATTACAAATCATACGTTTTGCACTTAAACGACTCATTAAAGCAGATGTTTTAATTATCTGCTGTAAAGTGGCGTTTACAGTGTAGACGTGCTGTAGATTACACGTATGATTTATCCTGATACTCCTAAGATATAATGAAGAGAGATGAAACACTAAGCCGGATTTACGTGACCGCCGAATATCGGTGTAGTTGTTACGCCAGGTAAAATAACGCTCTTTATCAGTAACACATAAAAAACACGCATACATATTATGATTTTTATAGGAAATTAAGTGAAACGCCACCATGCAGCATTACCTCGCGCGTAATTTCAGCACTGTGTGGCATTACACTGAATATCGGAATATTCAATGTATCATTACGAAATACGATTTATATCGAGGCTTGCGGATCATACTTACTTTCCTACAAGATGGTGCGGCAACGTCTTCAATAAAGTGTAACTTAGCATCGCCAGAACCGATAAGTGTATTGATTGCCTGAAAACATGATTCAACATTATTTACTGAAAGTTAACAGTATAAGCAATTCTTGTTAGTCACATAGGTATCATAATAGTTTTGAAGATAATTTTGCAATAGGTAGAAGGATATATATATATATATATGACGTTTTATCTAAAGCCATACTTACTAGATAATCTACCTTCTAACATAGCATTACGTAGTATGAACATTATAAAAGCGTCATAACATAATAGAGGACGGGATTCAGTATCATACATAAGTTCTAGGTATTAGGAAGAAGCGAAACTCTTTTTTCTCCAGCATCCAAGATCAGTCATTTATGTTATGAATTTAGTAGGAGAGCGAGCTGCGGCCTCATGACCGAGCAAAATAAAAATGTTTATAATGACACCAGGGATAACGATAACACATAGGCTGATAAGACAATCAAACATTAAACAACTTGGGTCGAACCTGACCTAGAATGTAAAGATAACACAATTAAAGATTTAAATCCGGAGCCGAACTTGACCGTATAAAAAAACGTCATGACAAACATAACTGCACTGCCCCCTGCACTGTGCTCGGCCCCTTGTGTATATAATTATAATGTTTTAACTATCGTTTCATTTTCACCGGGTGGCAGTTTTTAACAGATACCTACTCGGTCAGGCAACTAAATTGAGTCGCCTCTCTGTCTGTAAAACGAAACTGTGATCAATTCAAGAAGACGATGAGTTACCTTCGCTTATGTCTAGTCTAGACGCATGTCGCGATGCAATGCCAACAAAAAGAAAAAAAAATGTAAACACAATGAATGTCATTGCTCGCTTATCTAATACCGCAATACCAGTCGGAACTTAGCTGTTTTTACATTTGAATACCTTTGTCGCGCTCTGCATATAACAAAGTTACTTTATATATTTCTGAACATAAGTATATTCAGAAAGTTACAAGCGCCCAATATAGTTGTCATTTTTCACGTGTCTTCAATAATTGTGTAGCCACCTACCTACCTACCTATCATGCTGCTAACCACGCGAGCGATGCACCTGCGATAAGTCAACCATGAAGAGGTCTTCAAACGGTCCTAATACATAATCATATTATATACGGTGCCAATATGGAAACCTGCTTAACCTGCCTTTATATAAGCCGCTTGCAGATCAAGTCAGGGCAGTAAGAAGTGGTAGCAGAGTGAAAAACTATTCTTGTCAAGTTAACTATATCCGATATACAATGTAAATCATGCACATCCATATATTTAGCACAACTGTTACTCGGGAGGAAGAGTTTCATTTCTTCGGAATAATGGACCTTAGAAGACATACGATAACGCAAAAACAGTTTTTAAGTCAATGTAATTTAGGTCGTAGGTATATTTTCGTTTTTAAGTACTAGCAACGATCAAAATTTCTAGTCTATATATTTTAAGAAAAGCGTTTAGTGTAAATCCTGAAAAGGAATCAGGTGCGACCTAAAAAATATTTAAACAAATGGTTTCAGGGTTCACTCTAGCTGGGTTAGATTAGGTTAATCAGACAAACATACAAAGATCTAAAAGCAAATAATAATTAATAGTTAATAGTGCAGTTATTCTAGTTAGTCCAAAAAATATTTAAAAACTTACTTCCCAAAGCAAAAATATCCCATAATCAGACCTATAACAAGGCACACACAATGACGAAATTCTGGCGAAGCAAGCCTCAATGGTTTCCGAAATAGTCTGGCCAGGCATAGTGCAGCTATTTGTGCGATCAAAAAATTAACCTAATGGAAGGAAAATATGATGTTACTGAAATGATGAAACTAATAATGTGCCTTAGTGAAATAAATAAAAGCTAGTAATATGCACTCTTATCACCTAAGAATAAATAGGAAAATTCAATAGACCTATTGAAGCAACATAATCCAATAAAATACCTAGTCTTACAAAGAGCATCTTGGCCGTAGGTACCAGAGTGCGATACGCATTGTACACCAATTAGTATCAATATAGCATTTTGCTGCAGACAGCAGTACAATAGTGTGCCTCAGTGTACCTATATCCAAGCTCAGTCAATCTAATTTATGAGCAGTAATAAAATACGTCAAGTGTTTCGCTAACACAGCTCACGTGATATTGGTCGCTTATGAGCTATGTTTCAGCTTCATATAATACCTAGCCTAGCTAAAGGCTTTTCTATTTTCGCAATAACTATGTACATTGCATATTCGTATGTAAATTAACCTCACTAGGTGTCAATGTATGCCAAATTAGAAGTAGTTAGGTAGACGTAATTTCTACTAGTTAAGACGGTTTAAATCACACGGCATAAATTTCCGATGAGTAGAAAACTACTATAATATACAGTGTAAACTCTATATAACGGCACTCAAGGGACTGCGTATATTTTGACGTTATAGAGAGTTGTCGTTAAATGGAGAGAAGAAAAATCTGTAATAGAAAAATAAAAAGTTTATTTCAGACTAGTGTTAGTTATTATGTACATAAAAAAACAATTCTTATTTGAACGCTATTTCGTAAAGTCTGTCATCTTCGTCTGACGTTTTTTGCTACACCAGTAATTTTGCTTTATTTTTTACTTATTTTATTCATATCTTGCGATATTCCCTCATCTTGGTGATAAAGAAAGTACTTTTCCAATGATTTTGCTGCTTCCAGAGCTTCTTTAATGCTTGGCGGAGACTCAGGCTCATCCGTCGCATCTTCTTCGTCTCCTTGTTCTTCATCCTCAGTTTTTCTCACCGAATCCAAAATTTCCGTGTCTGTGAGTGATGCCGTTGTAAGTAGGCAGTCGTCTACTTCGATGTAGGTTTGAAGATTTTTTGTGAATTTTCCTGCCATGTTGAACTGTTGAATCCATTCAGTTAATGGAAGGTCGTCGTCGCTATCAAACTCCGGCTCCGTTTCCACCTCATCACTCATAAAGTTCTTCAGCAAACTTCTCCGCCTTAGCTTTCACGAACGGCCCCGAGATAGGCATATTATTCTGGCGCTGTCGGTGTAACCATGATAGCACAGCTTGATCCAAATCTTCGTATTTAGGTTTCTTTAATTTTTTGTAAGATTTTCCATCCTCCTCTGCTTGTAGAATTTTTTCTTAATTTTTTCATATTGTGGACACAGTAGAGCGACTAAATCCAAAGCGTCTGCCAACATCACTTATCTTCTCCCCCACCTCTATTGCGCGTATCAGTAAAACTTTTTCGTCAATACACAGTGATTTTCTCTTACTTGCCATGTTTACAGTTTGAAAGTTTGCGAGCAACTAAAAACTATGATAACGTATAGATAATCCATGACTCCTACTATAACAACAGTCTACAACTCTACACGTGCAAGCAATCCCAATTTGTAAACAAAAGAACGGATTTCTTAGAAAGTTCGATATGTATGATGCCGACAGTCCAGTTTATTACGGGCTAGGATAATAAAGGGACAAAAGGACGTACACAGCTGCGCAGTTTTTACTAATTTTGGCAACTAAAAAAGTCCTTTTTATTGTTTCATTCTTGTCGTTATTGAGAGTGGGTGTAATGCTATATAGAGTGTATCATTGTATGGAAAACAAGCTAAACCAACCAAAGCCGAGTGATTTCGACGCTTTAGGGAGTTTGTCGTTAAATCGAGTGACGTTACATGGAGTTTACACTGTAGTTACATTAGTTCTTGCCCGCGGCTTCGCTCTCGTTATACCATATACGCTATCCAACTGGAACCATGCCTTTTCGGGATTAATAGTACCAACCCTAATACCCTATGTGTTAAGTTAGGGTATAAACTATCTCTGTTACAAATTTTATCGAAATCCGTCCAGCCATTTCGGCGTGAATAACCACCAAACATACACACAAACTTCCGCTTTTATAAGTGGTGGGATTCTTACATGTGCCTGTTTAGTTTGCATATTGAATAAAGTTAGTTATTAAAGTTGCAATTTTTTATACAGCTGTAAAGTATCCGTTTTCCGTAAGCGGTTGAAACTGCGCCTACGTAGCCGAAGAGCAAACCGTCCCACCTCTAGCACAACAGTCACATGTGACTATTTCTCGCTCGAGATAATACCCGTCTCTTTCTGTGCAGTAATGTGAGAGAGTGACGGGTAGCATAATATCGCGCCACAATAGTCGCGAACGCGAAGCTTAGTTGTGCTAGGCGGGACATCATCCATGAATCATGGGGCCATAACGCGTTATGCCGGCGGCCCTCCTGAAGACCTGCACCTCCAGCACAACCGTGACACGTAACTCTTTCTCGCGCGAGAAATATTACCTATCTCTATCTTCGCAGTACTGTGAGAGAGTGATGGGCGATGATATGTCGCAAACAAGTCGCGAAGCCGAGTTGTGCTAAACGGACTGATCTCCATCAGTGACTATCTTTGATTTGGATTTGTGACATTAATGTATTCTTCCTGTTTTAACTATTGTGTAAGTAAGGCACACGATGAATTTAAACTTTTAAGTTTCCAGTTGAAAATATATAAGTTTCAATTATAACAAGATTCATTCAACGCCTTTTGTTCATTCTATAATCTTCTTTTTGATCTACGTTTTACTAAATATACCTAGACCTAGTCACTACCATGTTATCACAAATAATACATCAGAATCGAGCGGGCATTGAATTGAAATTGAAAGCACTAGTAAGGTTTACAAATAACTATCAATTATTTTTAAATATTATGTCGCGACGTGATATAAGTTTACATAATACTGAGATTATATGACACGCGAATCTTTGTCGCGCGACGAACTTTGTCTACCCCTTTCAGTATAGGGTGAAAGAGACGGGTGATGTATGGAACAAGTCGTGGCCAGATAGGTTTGCTAGCGCGATATGATATTAGTTGTAAGAAGAAGAATTTAACATTGACGAAACCGCTCGATTGCAATGTAAGATGATAAAAAATATTGATAAAATAATTTAAAAGCGAACTGCCTCCAATGTGATTACGTACTTTTTTTAAATGATGGAGGTAATGCTTACTAAAGATATGTCTCTAGAGTCTAGAATAACGTATTATTAGTTCTTTATTTATAATGAAACTCATTTACATTTTCAATCATAGCAACATCAAGTTTAAATGACTTAGTAGCATTGCAGGCGTGTTCCTTTTTAAATTAGTTCATCTGTTATAAATCTAACACTACATAATAAAACTACAGTTTCTGACAAGCTATTAATAAAATAAACAAAACATGTAAATAATGAAGATGCTGAACGAAATGGTAGGTGTAACTTCATACATTTTGTATACCATTAAACGCGGGCGAACTCTTTGTCCAAAGAAATACCAAATTTTGTACACTTTACTCTTTTATAAACAAGATAATCGGATTGCCTTTCTCCTCTAAATTATTAAACAAGGTCTACTTTGTAAGATCTCTTCCTGCAATTTAACTAAATATATGTTGGCTAACTGTCAAAAATATTCACACTTCCTAGTATGAAGTTTACACTATATAAAAGGAGCATGATTCAGACGCAAGTTACTCATGAATCCTGCAAATTAGCTAATCTGACACAGCCTAGCCACTGACTAGATTGACTGACTTCTTGCTACATTGCTAAGGCACTGAAGTCTCTTTGATAAGCACACTTCTTAGAATGAAGGCAGAGTCCTAATTGATTGCAATATAATACAATAAGTCACAGTAACATGGACTCTTGATGATAATACAGTTGAGATTTTTCTTGAGTCTTGGTTTTATTTTATTAATTAACATAGTCCTGACGTTGTAGTTTTAAATTAACTTTCAAGAACTATTTTCTAGTTATCTGTATTATTTTATACATTCCTAAATAAATGTTAAAAACCCAGAGGAAATTTAGCAAGTAGTTCCTTATTATTGGTACCTGTGATGGTCTACAAAAGAAAATTATTTTACTACTACATCACAATGATATTCACTAAATCCTTTTATATAGGTGATGCATTTCAAGTGTAAGTGGGTTTTGAAATGTTTTTACAGTCCATGTAACATATAGTAATTATAAAAACAAAACATTTATCAACATTAATACTCCAGTTAAGGTCTAGGTGATCTACAAATGGAGATTTATTACAACTTGGTGAGTTTTAGCAAAAAAAGAACTCAAGATAATAAATGTCAACATACATATATGTAGGTATCTAAGTCATTTTGAATGCCATTAGCCTTGAATTAGACAGTAACATGATTGACACAGTTCTAAAGTGATGGTGATGTCACCCAATCGATACACACTGTGATATAGTAACAATCAGGTGTGATACTTCTATTATGTAGTGACCAAACACAAGTAAGCTGCTGTCAGTGATCACTGACACTGAACACAAGCAACATAACAGAACAGGCTGTAATCACTGGTTAAAGAATCAATTACATTTTTAAGTTATTTATGTTGCTAAGTGGGCAGAATGTGCCTAGGAAAAGCTCATAATACATATGTACTTATTATAATTCACTCGTCAAAACTTGGAAATTTGTTTTTTTTTTTTTTATTGCTAAAGCTAAGCAATATGCAATGCATGTTTTGCTTGTAAGTTTTAATTAAATACATATAGATAAAAAGTGTACTTTGTTTTTTTTATTATTTTGTTAGATTCACTTATAAAACTACGAAACATCGTTGCAGTGTGTGTCCATGAATGAAACCTACATTTAATTTTGAGAAAACAATAACTGTTATGATTTATGAATGGCCATAAACACCAAAGAAAATATCACTACATAACTACAAGATCCCTTATAATAAATACTTACTAGATCCAATGGTAGGCCAATTTTACTGGCCATTCCCGAAAATAGTTTACTGCCGTCATAATAATCGACATACGGCGTAGTCATCTTTGTAATAGCTAAAAACAACTATACTTTCACTGGTGTACCTGAAACCAAACAAAACAATAAGTAATTCAATTTATTAGAAGCTGTGTCATCCGATCCCGATACGAAACTATAAATTAGTTGTAATAAAACATATTCATTTATTTTGAAAGCATAACATGTTATTTAAAAGTATTCGTACCAAATAACTTTAATACTAGCGATGTCCAAAAAATATTCAGCTTCCAATCGTCATATCATTTCACTACACGTAAATCGTCTCGAAGACTGACGACTATCACTCAGTAAGATCAGTCGAACACAAAATTAATGTAATAAAACTTGATTTGTATTGCATTGCATCTATCTCGCCATTCTCGCTTCTCGCCAGACAGCTCGCAGGGCTGCCAGTAGAGTATTTTCCATTATTCAGCCACAAGTCTGAAATTATACAAAAATGATTGCCAGGATACAAAAAGTGTGTAGACGGCTAAGAGTTTTCTAGCTTGAAATAATTGATGTATCCAAGTATACAAGACGGTCCTTTTAGCTTGAAATAATTGATGTATCCAATTATACAAGACGGTCCAGGATACAAAGAGGATACAATCAGCGGTCCAATTATACAGTTTTTGTATCCAATTATACGATCTGGCAGCCCTGACAGCTCGTGTCAGTCTCACTACTCACACTGTCTAACATGACTAATGATCTCCAGCCAATAACAACCAAATACGAAAGTATAATGGCTGTTAAAAAAGTAACTCAAACAATCTGCTTGTAACCTAGTATTGAATTATGGTTTTTGATGCGTGACATTAATCTATTGATTTTTAGATGATTTTTAGTATTGAAAATTAATTAATTTAACTAAAAGTTTTTGTAAATGGAAACTTGGCGGGGGGATGAACATGCCACTTTACACGACATGATTATCTGTCCTGTCAGTCAAAAATCTTTGCTGTCTATTCTATGGTCCTTTCTCCTTGGCATTTCGTTGTAAGAAGTGTCGTGCGTGGCATTCATGCTGATTTATAGTGAAAGAAGTATTATAAAACACATAATAGGAAAGAAATAACAATGTCTGAACACGTGCTACCGGCCGAGGAGCCGATACGGTTTACATCTCCTGTGATCCAGGATAATCCAACAGGATGGGGGCCTTGCGAAATGCCGGACCAGTTTCGGGACATGCCGTATCAGCCGTTCAGCAAAGGCGATCGGCTAGGCAAGATAAGTGACTGGACCATGGTGCAGGATAAAAAATACCAGAGTAAGTAGATTCTATATGCTTCAGAAGCGCTCACGAGAGCTCTACTAGGTCATTGTTTGAGGTTATGTTGAATAGTAGAAGTTGACAGTGACACAATCACTATAGGGCGCGTATTATTACAACATAAAGGATAATGAATACGACGTAAAACAAGCTATGCATTTTCCAATGTATATAAAATTTTATTCACTTTTAAAAACTTGGTAAGATTTGTATCAACATCATATATTATTTAATTTAGGTATTTCTATTTTCCAAATAAATTAAACAAGTGCATGCTTTTTAAAGTGCTTTAACCAGTTTGTTACATGCAGAAAAACAAACTTATATGGTATTTCCACTTCTTAAAGCACCCTAATAACTATCAACATTTTAATAAATCAAATAGTTTAATTATTATTCTTTGAAATATTAACCGTTATTAATAATTGATATATATTTTAATTTAATTATAGTTAGTAGATTTTAGCTAAACAACAGAAATAAATTATGAATCAATAATATTTGCCCAGACATTTTTTATTCACAAACTGATTGGTCAGTGTCACATGATGGTAAGTGACTGTCGGGTTGAAGATGTAGCTTGCTGGTTCAGCAATGTGAACTGTGAAAGAAAGAAAGAAATACATTTATTCGTGACTTGAACATAGAACATAATTACGAATAGTGACAAAAATTATAAATGAAAAAAAAATAAGCAACTATAGTACTGTGTAAATGCCTGTACCTGTAATATGATAATATATTACAATAGCCTTATTTTTTCAGACAAGTATGCATCACAGTTTGGCGCTGGATCGTCATATGCATACTACCATGATGAGGATGAATCAACATTCCACCTGGTGGACACCACAAGAGATGTAAGCTTAATACTTTATCCTTTTCATTTATCATGACAACATTATGTTTTATCTAAAAACTTTGACAACAAATGGTTAATTCAAAAAGTTTAATAGTCATATTTATACAAGGTGCCCATGAGCATTGCGAAAGATTTTAACCACGCATTCCTGAGGTCCTAAGGAGTAATAAATCTTATATGAACAGGCCAATTAATGCTTTTTTTTTTATTTTTCTATACAAAATTAATGTTTACAAGAAATATTTTTTTATTCTGATTTTATGATAAACATAGTAATAGAAATACCACAATGTGTACATAATGCAATCACAGATTAAACTGCAATGTCATCCCATGGATATTTAACCATTATCAAAAGAATGAAAATCAGAAGGGTTTGAACTGCTACCTCAGTTTCGTTACTAAATTTAGACAGAAAGTGTAATGTAACATGAGGAAGCAACTGATTTTCACCCAAAATAGTTTTCATTGAATCAAATCAGGCAAAAATGCCTATGCCGATTTCACAGCCATTCCAATCTGTTACAAATTCATCTTGTCTTCAAACATTTGTTAAGTCTTGAAGGATTCTAAACGATCTTCTGCATACTCTGCACCATCATGCTGAAACAACATTTGGCTACTTCATATATATGGTTCAGGAAGTTTTTTAAGTGGTATGAGATATTGAAGGCTCTCTGGTTTAGTATTCTTACTTACCTTGGAAACTTCCATGTCAATTTATCTTTTTTTTTTATATATTAAAACAAAAGTTTATATTTTCCAGCAAAAGCCGCCGTACCAGCGCGGCCGGGCCCGTGGTCGCGGCGCTCGCGGTGCGAGAGGCGCTCGCACTCCTGGTGGCATGACCACTTTGAACAAGGTACATTTTTTATTATTAATGTGTTAAAAAGCATAAAATATAGTATCCAAAGTGCAGATAATAATTATTGTTAAAAACATTACATACACATTCCACCATACACATACAACCTACTCCAAAAAGCTGTTATTCTCAATACTTGCCGAATAGTTAGGAAATTCTTGCAAACTGGTCCAGAACAGGCCACCATTCACACAACAGCACAGGTGGGAAACAATGATTCGGATTTGTGAAACCCACAAGTAGCCATTTCTCTCGGCAAGAACTAACCACAGAATATCGCCGCCGCCGGTGATCGGATGTAAAGGAAAACTGTACTTAGACTTAACAGCCACCATAGGTGCAGTAGAGATGTCTGCAGTCAATCGACGTTCTGTATTCCTCTGTTTTCTGCTCCAAAACAGATGATTCAAATATTTATAGAAAGAATCAGCCTATACCACTATAATTTTTTTGTAGTAAAATTACAGATATTATGGAGGAAATACTTATTTTGTAATTATTATAAAAGTTCATGACAGCATGCCTGTCAGCTTCAGTTTTATAAATCAAAAACAATTGGTCTAGGCCCATTATGCCTGAAGAAAATAGGGCTCCACATGTATGTAGTCGTAGGCTTCGCTCTTAAGGTTGCAAGAAGACATCAATATAACATAGCCCTCCATTTCAAGTGACGTTCTTAACCTCATAACGTGTGCGTAGCAACGCGACCGCAAGATGGGCAAGCGCTGGGGCCAGCGCGGCGCACCCATGAAGATCCGGGACGCGTCCGTCACCGTGCGCCCCACCTGGGTCACCATCGAGGACATGGACTTCCCGAGGCTGGCTAAGCTCTCCCTGCCAGGCATTAAGGAAGGTCAGTCTACACTTCTTTTGTTTCCTTTCATTTGGACGTGTACATGTTGATATGCCTATTCTAATCTGTGCTGCATATATCAGAAACGTAAGAGCACTCTTTTATTTCAGATCTAATCCTGAAACAATGACATATCGCCGGGGATAGTGCAATACCGCGTAAATAACAGTTGTCGATAAAGTACTTATTAAAAAAAAAATGCTTTGCATTTGTTTGAATATTGATTCGTATTTACACTTGTTACTTACGCGGTATTGCACAAAGTAAACCAATTTCGTCGTATAGTTTAACACCTCATTAGTTAAATAAACAAATAAAACAGTATTACTCACTGATCTGATCAATAACACCTGTATATAGCAAGCCTATACCATATTACAAAGACTAACTATATTATTTAGATTTTAGTCCTAGAAACCAGAATACCTGGTGGGAACCAGCCTGTTGTTTACCTCTAATTGTAATGTATTGTGTTGTATTTCTCCTGTATGTTTTATGGGATGTGCAATCAAGAGCATTTGTATTGTATTCCTAATAAGCTAGCACTGCAGGCATGGTTTTTTCCGAAAATGCATCAGGAACCAAGTCATGAGCAAAAGCTGATTCGAAATGTGATTATGTGTCCAGATTTGCATCCTACGCATCCTGTCCCAATAAACATAATTCAAGTCTAATATAAGACACTGTTTCCGATATCATTATTTTTCTCAATCAGATACTTTTTCGTTTATTTGCTTTTGCAGTGTGTTTCTCCTTGTGGTACTTTGTGAAAACTCCCTTACCCTAGCCATCTTCATGTTTACATATTAAAATTGGTAAATGTAATGCTTGTTCCAGGCGAGGACATCGCTTGCTGCGGCGTGTTGGAGTACTACGACAAGGCCTACGACCGAGTCAACGTCAAGCACGAGAAGGCTTTGCAGCGCATCGACCGTATCTTCCATACGGTAGGTTACTGGCCTTGGCACTTTATCTGATGACCATGACTGTAAGCACCAAGCCCGTTGATGGAAAACTGCGTAACCATAATTAAGGCTGATTTAGACGATGGCAATTTTGAGACGCCTAAATTACGGCGCCAGTGATTACCGCACAGCACACCTCCGACCGTTTAGACAATGACTATGTTCAGCCGCCTAAATCTCGCCGCCAGTCGTGTTTGCACAGTGCTTTTTTTCAGTACCAGTCATTAGTGGCAACGAGAGACGCGGAGGGGGGGTCACTGGCGCCAAAAAATAGGCTCGTGTTCTATTCCGCGCCAGCGCTGGCATGCGGCGAAAAAATGGCGCGGAAAGTGTTTATACGGTGCCTTTTCGAGGCGCCGTAATTTAGGCGTCTCAAAATTGGCATCGTCTAAATCAGCCTTTAACCTAGGCTCAATGTGTCCCTATTAGGTGACAACAACCGACGACCCGGTGATCCGTCGTCTGTCGAAGACCACGGGCACGGTGTATGCCACTGACGCCATCCTGGCCACCATCATGTGCTGCACGCGCTCCAACTACTCCTGGGACATCGTCATCGAGAAGATTGGTAAGATACTGATTGTGTGTCATTATTATTCCTGTATGTCGCACCCGCTCACGGGACAATAGTGTCCCGGACCTTTGGGAGGCGTGCGCGGAGCCGAAGCCAACGCGTAGAGGCCCTTTCGACAATTTAATGAAATGTAATGTGTACATCGAGCGGATGCTGTCCCTATCCGTGTCATGGGACGCACACAGAGACAGCACCCGCTTGGTGCAAGAACTATTTATGAATATATGGAATCTAAATACAAATCGGGCTATGGGGATGAAATGGAGGACTGGGTAATTGGGCTATTGTTTGAGACAGCCGGACGTCTACCAAGAAAAGTGTCTCATAGCAAAAAAACTGGTAGACGATGACTCATTATTATTATTTATAATTGCTTTGATCGGTTCCTATAAGGTTTGTTCATAATGTTAACTTTTATTTATACATATTATTAAATGAACAAAATTACTCCATATTGCTCTTGCTTTTACATTATTACGATTAAAAAATGTAACCTAAGACTAACGTTTTAGCGGACAAGTCCCAAGCTCGTTGTGAAAATTGTTATGAAAATTTTAAGGATATAACCTTTCAGAAATAGTGGCGAATAGTGTTAGTTTACTAGTTCATTTATTCCAATTCGTGGATTATTCGAAGGACTCGTAACATGCGTGTCTTGTGATCAGGCGACAAGCTGTTCCTGGACAAGCGCGACAACACGGAGTTCGACCTGCTGACGGTGAACGAGACGTCGGTGGAGCCGCCGGCCGACGACGCCAACTCCATCAACTCGCCGCGCAACCTCGCGCTCGAGGCCACCTTCATCAACCACAACTTCAGCCAGCAGGTACCGCATCAGTCATCATCATCACTTAATAGTATAGCATGTTTTTGTTGATTTTCGTTAACTTCGACATATTAATTGCTACATCGACAGAAACTACCCAGTAAATTTATGTTATTATTTCTTGTAATACATGCGGCTCCATGTCGTTTTATCTGTCGAAGAAAGTGACTCGGGCTCGGTTTTCAAAATGTTACCCGACCGAAATAGCCGCGCGTGACAAATGAAATGACGAATGTTCGAATCCCGGCCGGGGCAAATATTTGTGCAAAATATTTGTTCTTGGGTCATGGTCTATATATGTATTTATATATTATGTATATCGTCGTCTAGTACCCATAGTACAAGCTTTGCTTAGTTTGGGACTAGGTCGATTTGTGTATGATTGTCCCTTAATATTTATTTATTTATCTACGCAATACGTGACCCACTGAACGTGTCGTTTCAGGTGCTGAAGTCCGGCCCGGCGGAGCCGAAGTACAAGTTCCCGGAGCCCAACCCGTTCGTGTCGGAGGACGAGGGCGAGGTGGCGTCGGTGGGCTACCGCTACCGCCAGTGGAGCCTCAACAACGGCGTGGTACACACCCACACCTACCTACATACCTGCTTTCTCATTCTTGCGACCTACTTTTGTTCTAGCCGTAAACATCTTACGTCCGTTAGCGCCGTATTGAAGCTGCCTGTCCACTGCGGCGGAGCGAAGTGAACATTTGTAAAATAGACCGATCACATTCCTTAGATTTAAATGCACTTCTTTAGGGCTTTACGAGGACGCAGCCTGTCTAGTACATCTTTCCGTTCCGCTTATCTGAGCAGGCAGCCTTAGCCAAACTAACATTTATTGACGCCTTTTTAATACGAATTCTCTTGTTTAATGGCAATCAACAACGATCGAAACGTGGGTTTGTTTCACTTTCTTTGAGTCATTCAAATACCAATAGGTAAAAATTCGCCTAACACATCAACATTATAATTTTCTTGATAACGGAATTGTTGTATTTTTTTAGACACTCACTATTTTCGCGATTTCAGACTAGTCATCGGTAAAATGTCATGGTCATGACCAACCAACGGTGTTCGATTATTATCATGCATTTGATCTCCAGGTTCTGGTGGCGCGCTGCGAACACGACGCCGTCATGCAGGGCCCGCAGAACGAGACCCAGTTCCTCACCATCAAGGCCTTGAACGAGTGGGACAGCAAGGTCGCGAATGGAGTCGAATGGCGCCAGAAGCTGGACACGCAGCGCGGTGCCGTGCTCGCCAACGAGTTGAGGAACAACTCTTGCAAGCTGGCCAAGTGGACCGTGCAGGTATACCTGAGTAGTACAATCGTTAACACGTAGTGAGCCATAGAAGCCCTAAACGAGTGAGGCGGCAAGCTTGCCAACGGCTTCGAGTGGCGCCAGAAGTTCGTGTAAGCTGGTCAAGTGTTCCGTGCAGGTATAGCTTCAGTAATACATTCAACAACCCTGCTACTCATTATCAAACTCCTGAAAGCGTGGGACAGCAAAGCTGGCCGGCGGCGTCGAGCGGTACCAGAAACTAGACCAGCCGTGTTCGCTAACTAATTAAGGCTCCGTCCACACTTGTATCATTTCGCCGATCCGATCCCCGTTGCGTATCTCCACCGCGTATCGTGCTGTTTGGACGCTCACTGCGGTCACTCCGTATCATTTGCGCCGTCGCGCGAAGAAACGCGTCCACACTTGCCGTATCGTATCCTCGTCGCGTATCGCCGCACCGATCATTTCCGCGTGCAGTAGTTTGGACGCTATCCGTATCGTAGCACCGTATCACCGCCCCGATCATTTTGGCATTTCGTTTTCGCCGAACATTTCATTTCGTTTGTGATCGTTGTTCTGTGCGGAGTTGCGTCCCATTTAAAAATGTCACCCGCTGAGATCGCTCCCTGAACCTTGGGACAGAAATATTCTTGAGTGGGGGCCGTGTACCGGAAGTCGCAGCGAGGAAGGCCTTCATTTTTGTCATCTGCTCATGGAGATTTAGCACATGACTGTGGTCGTTTTATAATACATAATGCGGCAGAAAGGTTCTCGAGTGGAAACCGCGTGCTGGAAGACGCCGCGTGGGGAGGTCTTCGATTAAGGCACCCGGCTCACGGAGACATGGCCTTCGTATGGCTGTGTTTGTTTTATGGCATGCGGCAGAAAGGTTCTCGAGTGGAAACCGCGTGCCGGAAGACGGCGCATGGAAAGGCCTAACAAAGTAGACAGTCCATCAGTGGTATGGTATTTTTTAATTATCGTAAAGATTAAGGATTAAAAACCAATGATCGCAGCGTGGATCGATGACTCAAATAGTGCCTTTGATGATCGGGCAAAAACCCACTCGAGATGGATCACGGCCGATCCTCACCCCGTATCCTCACCGCGTATCATGAATGGAAGTGTGGACGTCACGCCGTCGCGATCATGCAACACTTTCCTGATCGCGAGTGTGCGGGGTACTGAAGATACGCGTATCAACATGGATTTCGAGCGAGCGTTGCATGATCGCGACGGCGTGACGTCCACACTTACCGTTCACGATACGCGGTGAAGATACGCGACGGGGATCGGATCGGCGAAATGATACAAGTGTGGACGGAGCCTAAGGAACCGTACCACCAAACGAGTGATGTCAGTGCACAATAACGCACATAGATGCTTACTCTACTGCTACCCTACAGTATGTATCGTTGCCGTTGCTGAAAAAATATCGATATTTTATCACGTTTAAAAGTAGCAAGTCTCGTTAAATTGATTATAAAAATATCAATCGGTATCGTTTTACGGGTATTTGTTCAGGACAAACAATGAAACAGTCATTTAGAACTAGATGATATACAATAAATGGCCTCCCTGTTTATGGTACACATGGTGTCGTGGACTCATCATCCTCCTAGCCTTTGTCCCATTTTTTGAGAATGAATCATCTCTAGAAGCATCTCTCGGGCCAGCATCAGCATGGCAGTGTCAACTGACTTGGCACCGTTGGTTTCTCGTCAGTTCCTATTGCGACTTGGGCTCCCCTTTTTGCTTACCATCAGGCGAAGTGGAGCCACTATGTTGTGCTGTTATAAAAAAAAAAAAAAAAAAAACTCAATCGGGGTCGGCTACCTAAATCCCAAGATGTGCCACTAGGCTACCACCGCTAATGGTGTCGTGGACTCTCGTATTAAAATGTTTCAACTTCCAACCCCCAGGCCCTGCTCGCCGGCTCCGATCAGATCAAGTTCGGCTACGTGTCCCGCACGCAGGTGCGCGACAACGCGCGCCACGTCATCCTCGGCACGCAGCAGTTCAAGCCGCACGAGTTTGCTGCCCAGATCAACCTGTCCATGGACAACGCGTGGGGCATCCTGCGGTGCATCATTGACATCTGCATGAAGCAGAAGGACGGTAAGTGGCGGATAGGAGCCCCGCGTGCAGTGTCAACGCGCGCCACGTCATCCTCGGCACGCAGCAGTTCAAGCCGCACGAGTTTGCTGCCCAGATCAACCTGTCCATGGACAACGCGTGGGGCATCCTGCGGTGCATCATTGACATCTGCATGAAGCAGAAGGACGGTAAGTGGCGGATAGGAGCCCCGCGTGCAGTGTCAACGCGCGCCACGTCATCCTCGGCACGCAGCAGTTCAAGCCGCACGAGTTTGCTGCCCAGATCAACCTGTCCATGGACAACGCGTGGGGCATCCTGCGGTGCATCATTGACATCTGCATGAAGCAGAAGGACGGTAAGTGGCGGATAGGAGCCCCGCGTGCAGTGTCAACGCGCGCCACGTCATCCTCGGCACGCAGCAGTTCAAGCCGCACGAGTTTGCTGCCCAGATCAACCTGTCCATGGACAACGCGTGGGGCATCCTGCGGTGCATCATTGACATCTGCATGAAGCAGAAGGACGGTAAGTGGCGGATAGGAGCCCCGCGTGCAGTGTCAACGCGCGCCACGTCATCCTCGGCACGCAGCAGTTCAAGCCGCACGAGTTTGCTGCCCAGATCAACCTGTCCATGGACAACGCGTGGGGCATCCTGCGGTGCATCATTGACATCTGCATGAAGCAGAAGGACGGTAAGTGGCGGATAGGAGCCCCGCGTGCAGTGTCAACGCGCGCCACGTCATCCTCGGCACGCAGCAGTTCAAGCCGCACGAGTTTGCTGCCCAGATCAACCTGTCCATGGACAACGCGTGGGGCATCCTGCGGTGCATCATTGACATCTGCATGAAGCAGAAGGACGGTAAGTGGCGGATAGGAGCCCCGCGTGCAGTGTCAACGCGCGCCACGTCATCCTCGGCACGCAGCAGTTCAAGCCGCACGAGTTTGCTGCCCAGATCAACCTGTCCATGGACAACGCGTGGGGCATCCTGCGGTGCATCATTGACATCTGCATGAAGCAGAAGGACGGTAAGTGGCGGATAGGAGCCCCGCGTGCAGTGTCAACGCGCGCCACGTCATCCTCGGCACGCAGCAGTTCAAGCCGCACGAGTTTGCTGCCCAGATCAACCTGTCCATGGACAACGCGTGGGGCATCCTGCGGTGCATCATTGATATCTACTTAAAGCAGATGGAGTTAAGTGTTCACAGGTTCGAGGCGCCGATCCACCTGTCCATGGACAACGCTTGGGACACTCTGCTTTAGGACTGCTTTTGGAAAGAACTTAGATGAAAGATAGAGAGTGCTTAAAATTTTAATATTTTACTTGTATACTGTTATAAAATTCTAAAATTGAATTGGAAATCAGTTTACTATGGAGAGGGGTAATTGCTAAATTTGTATGGGGGCCCGGTGACGACATTTGTTGGTAGAATATCTTTGTCCTCTCATCAATCTTGGTGCAGGAATAGCTGGACATCAAGATGGTTACAGCATACTCTTTACCCGACTATGGTAAAGAAAATTAAATTACACGGACCAAGTTGTGGCCACTAGGGGAATCAAAAAAGGTTTTATTGACATAATATTGCGTTTGGCTCGGTTGGTAGACACCTGCCTACTGAGTCGGCGGTCCTGGGTTCGAATCCCGGCCTGGGCAAATATTTGTGCAAAATATTTGTTCTTGGGTCATGGATGTTATCTATATATGTATTTATATATTATGTATATCGTCGTCTAGTACCCATAGTACAAGCTTTGCTTAGTTTGGGACTAGGTCGATTTGTGTATGATTTTCCCTTAATATTTATTTATTTAATAAAACCGGTTTCTAGTATATGAATGATTTCTGTGCTTGAACTTTCATTGATCGTGATATTTTTATTTACTAACAAAAACTTTGTTTGTTCAGGTAAATACCTAATCATGAAGGATCCGAACAAGCCGCTGATCCGGCTGTACGACATCCCGGACAACACGTTCGAGTCGGACGCCTCCGAGGAGAGCGGGGACGAGCCCGCCGAGACCCCATTCGCCCCGCTCTATTCCTACGGGAACAACAAGAGAATTTAAAGGCAAAGCTCTTGACTGTTCATATTTAGCCCATTTTTACGTCAACAACAAGAGACCTTCGCTAGGGTATAAAATCTCTTGAACTCGCGTAAGCTATAATTTGATTTTATCAATCGACATACGGCCAAAATAAGATTAAACCCTACGGTTTCGATATTGTGTCCATCTTCCAAGCTTCTCTCTAGACGTAACAGGTTTCTAGTGTATTTATCGCAGTTTATTAAGTAATCAATATGTATTTCATATTTTTATTCAACATAATACAATTGTATGGTCACATTTGGCGTTTTATTAACAAACATTTGCACGTTCTTATTGCATCACAAAGGTAAACTATTACATCCATACTCTCGAGTCTTCTACTTGTCTTAGGCTGCCTGTCCACAGAAGCGAAGCGGAGATAATTAAACAACCAGACTGCGTCTTTGTGAAGTGCCTTTGAATCTGAGTAATGTTATTGGCCCATTTTACGCATTTCTGATTCTATAGACAAGCATCCTTAACGTTTTGTAAAATACGTGTATATTTTTGCCCCCAAGAATCGCTATTGTCCAAAAACAATTGGAGTATTTTTTTGATAATATTTTATGCAGGGCACCACATGTAGAATAGGTTTTCACAATTTCCGTATTCATTTACACCAGTCCATTTACTCCCCAAACTACTACATTATGACGTCATCGCGACAAAGGTGCGGACTTTACTTATCACTTAATAATTCACGTATGCTATTTTGCTCATTTAATTGTAACATTAAATTTGCTATATTGTTTTTCCACCATAATTTCCTTAGAACCAAGATAAGTACGAATAAACAATATACATTACAATGCACTTATATATTTGTATAACCTTATCAGCCACAGCTCGTTTACGTCAATGAAGTAATACACCTATACGGCATTTGCAAATATTTGTTCATCTCTCCGTTAATATAAAAGCAAGAGGCGGAAAATCTAACTTAAATGTTATCTGGGAGCGAGCTGTATATCTCAACATGTTTATATAAAAATATCATTGATAAATACTACAATGTCCTTCCTACTTAAACCAGTAACGTGGCAGAAACGAACAAAACTTGAGCCTTCAGACATATTTGTTCATAGATATCATATGACTCTTTACATTTAGTCGTCTCGTGTTCTTAGTACCTATTAGATAACAGCTTGATTATTTAGTATCCACGGCCCATTTGTATTGTATAAAATTAGTCACATAATATAACAAAAGAGTATACAAAATATACCTAAATAGCCAGGAAAGCGTAATTTCATGAAATATCCATCTCTTAAAGGCTGATTTAGACGATGCCAATTTTGAGACGCCTAAATTACGGCGCCAGTGATTACCGCACAGCACACCTCCGACCGTTTAGACAATGACTATGTTCAGCCGCCTAAATCTCGCCGCCAGTCGTGTTTACACAGTGCTTTTTTTCGGTACCAGTCATTAGTGGCAGCGAGAGACGCGGAGGGGGGGTCACTGGCGCCGAAAAATAGGCTCGTGTTCTATTCCGCGCCAGCGCTGGCATGCCGCGAAAAAATGGCGCGGAAAGTGTTTATACGGTGCCTTTTCGAGGCGCCGTAATTTAGGCGTCTCAAAATTGGCATCGTCTTAATCAGCCTTTAACTCTAAATACAACATCTGTCTTTTAGATAAATATTTTGATGCCGAGAGAAGTAGAACATAGTGAAAGTAAGGCATGAATCACATCATGTGTTTCGCTTTTTAACATTTCACATTAGCATTGGTGGCGTCTTTCACGTCATGATTTCCTATTTACATGTTTAACTTAATAATAGATAACGTAGCTCAATCTATCCAGAATAAATAGGCACTCTATGACACATCCGACACTTTAACACACTGAGTTTTTTCCTGTAAATCTGTAAGAGCTGTAGCTTCTTCATTCTCCTGCATATTATCTTGAACTTCCTCCAACGTTTTATCTTTAGTTTCCGGAACAAAGAAGTATATAAAAAACAGACCTAAATAACCTACTATGGCGAAAGACCAGAACACGGCAGAATGCCCCAAACCCGCTCTGATGCCGTGATAGCATTTAGTAATAACAAAGTTCATGACGCAAGCTATAACCGTGGCAGAACTGGATGCTGCAGTCTTCACATTTATAGGGAATAATTCTGCCTGCATCACATAAGGCAGCATGCCTATGCCTACTGAATAAAATATATTAAACCCAAACAACCCCATTAAGGGTAAGAAGGAAATTGACGAGAGTGTGTCGGGGCTGAGTTTGACGGTGTCTTGGAGATAGAAGTAAAGGCCGAGAGCAGTCAAGGAGAGCGCCACGCCCAGATCTGACACGAACATGAGAATCCGGCGGCCGAAGTAGCCGGCGAGCAAGGCGCCTCCCACGCCTGAAATGGAAAAATTAAATGTACATTTCAGCAAACCGGCCACCTATGCCAGACCATGTTCAGAGTAGGGTTCCATAGCTACTGCTTTAAAATAATCTTGAGTGACAATTTTATGTTAGTAAGAACCTTTAAAATGTCTAATTAATGGGGAAAAGGATTCTCACCTGTGATTAGCTGCACGAATCCGTAAACTATACTAACGAGCGGCCCAGATATGGAACTGCTCTGCCTGAAAATCACTTCGAGGTACGCTTGGATGGCCATTCCGCCGGTCATGTATTGTAACATCTTCAGACCTGCAAATATACGTTGTTTCTACTATAATGTAGTATTAGCCGATCTGATCAGGTCGACAGACATTATTTTTCGGGTAAACCGGCACCCTTCAACTGACCCAACTATAGGCACGCTCCATCTTATATGAAGTTATAAACTACCGAGATCAGTATAATTAAGTAAGAATAGATCAGTATAATTAAGTAAGAATTGACTTGTTTGTAGCAACTTTGGGTGCAGATGTGTTGTTTACACTATGCATAATTTACCTGCTACAATGTATAGAGCTTTTCTGTATTTCATATTAGAGATTAATTCCCATAGCGTAGTTTTATTTTCCATGCTCTCCCGAACGTGAGCACGTATTATGCCTAATTGTTCGTCCACCAACTAAAACAAATAATTAGATATAGTAAAATGGGATTTCTGTAGAGCTAACCCCCTTAACAAAACATTAGCTTTGCGCTAAATAATGCGATGTTTGGACAATATTTATTGAGCACATGGTACGAAAACAAGCATTCCAACATAACCACTGCAATGCGGTGACCGCATTTAACGTCAACTCAGCTCAGCCAGTTGAGCCAGTAAGTTCGGATGACCAATAGGCCTTATTTGTTTTTTTCCTTTTATTTAAGAACAGTAATCAATTTAGTTTATGAGAATCACCATTGTATATACGAGTCTGGTCGTCATACTACATAGACATTACTAAAACCATTTCAGCCTTGTGCTCTTACCTTCTCATCATCAATTCCCTTAATCTTCATATACTCCGCCCTAGCGGCCGCTATTCTTCCGTCCTTTATATGGTAATACGGCGACTCGGGTATCCATAAACTACTCAGCAGATTGGCCACAGGGATGGCCAACACCAAGCCGTTTAGCACGTTGTAGGAGACGAAGGGACCCACGCAGTAGACCACAAGGCTGCCCAGGTTGTTGGTTACTTGGACGGACATTCCTAGCGCGCCTCTTATCTCCTTGTCCGCTATTTCTGTTATGTATATCATTACCACCTGACGACAATTATAACACCAAATATAATTATACTTCTTGAAGTTACTATATATTTTCTTGGCGTAAATGATCACTGTCCGCACATCTCCAATAATTGACACCACGTTCAATTGCTTCATGGGAGAAGCGATGGCAATCATGCAACAACTAAGTACCCTCGTTTGCTATTCTTGGGTCAGTGCGATTGATTCTTAGATTAAAGGGTTTGAGCTTCCTTCCCTTTTAGGATCTGAGCCCTGAATTCAAGTATTTCAATATGAATATATTCTAAAGCAAAAAAGTGCTAGAAGCAACTTATTTGTTCAACCGGTTGCGTGATTATTATTAACATCGACTTGCAATGACTCAAATTATATCGTCTTAAATTATATGACGTGTTTATAATAAAAATTCTTTTTGGTTTCCGAATCTAATTATCTTTGTTACTGCTCTATTATTAAACCGCATAGGCATAGTTGTCCCGTAAAGTTAAACGTAGTAGTTTTTAAGTCGAAGGAAATAGGGCTCACACTGAAACACAGTACATAAAGATTTAAGACATTTTGTATTTAAAACAGCAGTCAAGTGAACGTCGAAGAGTAGAGATAACAGTATTGTTCGCAGGTAACAAAGGTAAGTAGAACCGGGTTCCAAAAAATATTTTTTACATTTTCTTATTCTTACCTCTTAGATCCCATCCCATCTATCCCTCAGAGAACAAATTAGTTAGCGCCTAGGTTAAGTAAATAGCTTATAAGGGTAGGTATTTAAGTAAGGATTTTCGGGGTAAGTAGTTTCAGTTTTCCCCGTTGAACGCCAAATACGTAAAGAATTCGCCATTCATCGCGCTCTCGTGTTAAACTAGTTGAATAAATGGAAAGGTCCTACACGAAGTTTGAAGTTATAGAGTAACGGCCCGGCCACGACTTCGGTCTTATCTCCGCCAACAAGCTGATGGGTAGGTACTAAGCGGCTTCGACCACTCGATTGATTTAAAAATGTACCTTCTTACCACTGCAGTAATTCCTAATGAAATTCCGCTCATTATCCTTGAGAAGTACATCAGTTCAGCCGATTTCGCAAACAGGTTGATACTCTGGAACAGACCGCAATTAAATTAATGAACTTGTGTTGCACGTTTTGGAAAGATTGTAGGATAAATCCGCCTCTAAAGGACCAATAGCTGGGGCATATACTCGATAGCCTATATACAATATAGCTTGGCATGTATGCGGACCTTGAACGAACTAACGGTACTAAGGGTAGTTCAGCCTCACGTTGCCCACCCTTTCTCGTGAGGTACGTATCTACCCAGGGCGAGTTAAACAAAAAATATGAAGAAATAATAGGAAGTTAGGTTTTACACTGGAGACGTAAAAAATTTGGTCTTATGCCGGTGGCGATAGAGATAAAGAAATATTTCATCTTTTTCTAGCTAAAATTAGCCCCATGCTAAAAATGGATACGGCAAAGTTGAATGAACTCGATTCCACGTCATATTCCGTGATAATATTATACTCAGTCAGTGTGCTATACACAATACACATGTGGAAACAGTGGAACATTATTGCAATCGGTCAGAATTGGCAAACATTTAGACATTTTTCTACCAACTTCAAAAAGGGGGAGGTTCTCAATTCGGTTGTATATTTTGTAATGGTTGTTTTGTTTACGTTTGAGGACGATTATTTTGTGTGAAAAAGTTATTATTTTCAAATTTTTTAAATTTAAATTATTTTCGACGTCGTTAGGTCAACAGGTTGTAGGTACCTACCCTACCTATAGGTTTTGATACGTCAACAAATGCGGCATAAACGCTCGTATCTCTTGATGCTTTCGTTGACTTGGAAGTTTAATTTTTTCACGACTTTATGGAGCAGACCTGAGTATTCCATATTAATTTCAGTTTGATACCTCCACGTGTTTCTGAGAAAAATATCTCGACAGACAGACGGCCGACCAACAAAGTTATCCTATACAAGGGTTCCGTTTTTGCCGATCGACTGTATGAAACCCTAAAAATTATAGGTTTCTGAATTAATTGAATACCTCTTGAAAATCGCAGATTACCGAATTGATTTGTTCATGGACTACACCTACCGCACCTATGATCCCCGGCAGCGATCCGTACGTCATCGCTCTGCGGCGACCGACACGGTCCAGCAGCGGGTGACCGATGAAGCAGCCCAGAATAGCGCCAATGGCGAACAGCGAGGCTACCCATGATATCTGCGCCTGTAATAAGAAAAAATACACTCCATTAGTATAAACGTAAACGCTACAAAATGAACTAACGAATGTCCTGGGTGGTGGCGTTCGAGGCCTATAAGTATGTGGATCCGACTTTTAGGTGAGGTGCAGATAATATACATTGACCAGCCACCCCTGAACATAATACAATTAACATAAGTAATAATATTCCAGCATTAAGTGACTTGTAAATGTTTACCAATGAATGCTATGAACTATATAACTTTAAATAAATAAAAAAATCTTACTTATATATTCCCCGATATCGGTGGAGTGACCAAGTCATTAAAGACTTGATTGAAGTTCATCGACCGGAATGGCGGGAGGTAGCTCAAGATAGAAGATGGCGTTCTCTGGTATCGGAGGCCAAGATCCACTTTGGGTCGTTGAGTCAGCGCAGTAAGTAAGTACTTATATATTAAGCATATTCCCTAAAGGTTTCGTGAGGTAGTTACCAAGGTGCCTGATAAGTTTCTCATGCTACACAGATTTCACATTACGCACATCCTGTATCCATAGATAAATAAATAAATAAATAAATATTAAGGCACAATCATACACAAATCGACCTAGTCCCAAACTAAGCAAAGCTTGTACTATGGGTACTAGACGACGATATACATAATATATAAATACATATACAGGGTGTTCGGCACATGGACCGACAAATTTTTTTGGAATATAGTTGAGGTTATTTGCTATCTTTTCACCCTTGGACCTTGGATCCTAAGGGTCACGGTTTTGGAGATATGATTTTTTAAATGTTGTTTCTCAAATTTCCCGAAATTCCGCCTTTAAACGTTCGTAACTTTTTTGTTAATGTATGTACAATTGTTTTGTTTTGTATTTAATACTTGGCAATACACACTTGTTCAAATAATAACAGTTTTTATTCTAATTGATGGTCTCAGAGGGATGTACGAGGTATTTTATTCCACAAAAATACTGATTGTGTGAAAAAGATCCAACTTCAAAATTCAATTATGATAAAACTAAAGACAATAGAGGACTTCATTTTTTTTTTTAAAAGTTCTCTAGTTGTTGACCTTTCTAACGATATGCTACACACTCATAACAAATAAATCTGAGTCAAATTACGGGGATATTCCGTCAATAGGGCGGAAATTATTATGAATGTGCGAGTACAGCAATTTTATTTGTAACGCAACGGAACCTCATTGGAACACTGGCTGGCTGAATGACAGGCTGAAACCTTCTTAACATCGGGTGGTTTTTTTCTTTTTCTAATGGCGAATTACTTTTGTTACGGTGCAGTTGTGGCGGGATTCTACATTTGTGATTTATAATAATTATTTTTGCTAAATACTATGGCTAACTACGCTAACGAAGAGTATGTGGATATGATAATGGCGTATTGGTATAGCACGAGGTGTTGCTCGTGAAGCCAAAAGGATTTATCAAGAGATGCATCCAAATCGAAGATTACCCCACCGCGAAACATTTTCGACGACGTGTCGACGTATTCCAAACGTTCACGTTTAGTTCGCGTGCTACACAACCAATACTTGTACCTATTGGGATCTGCTTCAAAGGCTTGAAGTATTCGTTCATCGATTGCAGCATTATGCTGCCTCACATTGATACGTGGCTCTCGAAAGTTTACGTTTCCAGTCTCCCGCATACGTCGATACGTCGTCGAAAATGTTTCGCGGAGGGGTAATCTTCGATTTGGATGCATCTCTTGATAAATCCTTTGAGCTTCACGAGCAACACCTCGTGCTATACCATACGCCATTACCATATCCACATACTCTTCGTTAGCGTAGTTAGCCATAGTATTTAGCAAAAATAATTACAATAAATCACAAATGTAGAATCCCGCCACAACTGCACCGTAACAAAAGTAATTCGCCATTAGAAAAAAAAAACCACCCGATGGTAAGAAGGTTTCAGCCTGTTATTCAGCCAGCCAGTGTTCCAATGAGGTTCCGTTGCGTTACAAATAAAATTGCTGTACTCGCAAATTCATAATAATTTCCGCCCTATTGACGGAATATCCCCGTAATTTGACTCAGATTTATTTGTTATCAGTGTGTAGCATATCGTTAAAAAGGTCATAAACTAGAGAACTTTTAAAAAAAAAATGAAGTCCTCTATTGTCTTTAGTTTTATCATAATTGAATTTCGAAGTTGGATCTTTTTCACACAATCAGTATTTTTGTGGAATAAAATACCTCGTACGTCCCTCTGAGACCATCAATTAGAATAAAAACTGTTATTATTTGACCAAGTGTGTATTGCCAAGTATTAAATTTAAAACAAAAAAATTGTACATACATTAAAAAAAAAGTTACAAACGTTTAAAGGCGGAATTTCGGGAAATTTGAGAAACAACATTTAAAAAATCATATCTCCACAACCGTGACCCTTAGGACCCAAGGTCCAAGGGTGAAAAGATAGCAAATAACCCCAACTATATCCCAAAAAATTTTGTCGGTCCATGTGCCGAACACCCTGTATATGTCGGAGACGGTCATGAGTATGGAAGCTCAACGAAGCCAGCGCGCCATCGGAAGGCGACAGTGGCGCCCCCTTGAACCTGTTTTGGCGCGCTAGACAGAGTCTTGGCGGTTCACTCAGCGAACGCCCACCGACACTTCGCTTTGGGTCACCGTCGAGTGCACTACTGCCTTGGAACTGTCCCGTTTCGTTGTGCTATACCAAGTTTAGAGTCAGTGTTATAACCCTGCAATGTGCCTAGTGTTCATTTAATAAAGACTATTCTGTTCGAGACTTCGATACCCTAGCTTACAGACCTCTGTGCCAGGAACTGTTATTTTGTGCTTCATTGTATAAGGAATAAATCAAGTTAATTGTATCTGAAGTGTTTCATCTCGCTCGAACTACCTCCTCGTCAACAACTATATCGAATAGCTCAACTAATGTGCCACACACCACACCGGCCATCTGACCTGTCCCCGACATATAGATAACATCCATGAGCCAAGAACAAATATTTGCCCCGGCCGGGATTCGAACCCGGGACCGCCGACTCAGTAGGCAGGTGTCTACAAACCGAGCCAAACTCGTCGTCAAGTATACACTACCTACATACTTACTTTTAGTGTTAAGGGTGCATCGTACAAGAAACAACCGTTATCGCTTATCAGATCTCAATGCAAAGAGAAGCATTTTGTTACGCTTGTTACCCTCGCTGTTTATTATTTTAGGATTTAGTATATTTACTTACGTTTACGTACTTATCAAGTGAGAGCCGCGCACGGTTCCGGCCTAAAGGTTATCCTTTTTACGCGGCCGTTAAAACTCACGCGATACAAAGGCTGACTCACCTCAGTAATTTGCACATTTGCTTCTCCACTCTGCAGCTTGGGAATGGCGGGGGACGGCCATGATATCACCGCCCCGGTGAACATGAAGTTTGACGACGCTGCAAATAAGAAGACAGGAACATTTACGAAAGTAAACACAATCCAGTCAGTCGTTATCAAAGGACGACCTTTTAAACAATTCGCTGCTTTGTATGTTTTGCTTAGAGCACAGAAACAGTGTGCCCTAGATACCGCATATTTTTAGTCCTCACTTTCACGCTATAATTAATTGTAGGTAAAGTTAGGTTATTTATACGAAGTAATTTACCCGTTCTGTTATTTACATTTGCTCCTGAACGTATAGGTATGCACTTAACGTTTCTATACATATATCTATCTATCAGCCACAGACGTCCACTGCTGAACATAGGCCTCCCCTATAGCACGCCACAAGGTGCAATCCCTTGCAGACCGCATCCATCGACTCCCCGCTACCCTCACGAGGTCATCCGTCCACCAAGTCTGGAGTCGGCCCACGCTGCGCTTTCCTATACGATACGTGGTTGCCACTCTAGGATTCTGGTACCCCAACGGCCATCTATTCACCGGGCTACATGGCATGGATCGCCTCCTGTGAGCTATGTATACTCTGTACTAAACGTTTAATGTAAGACAATGGTCGCAATTTTAATGCGGTACCGAAATAGCTATATGAGCTATAATATACCTAAGTACTTACCAAATTAAATATGTACCTAATATGTATCTACTAATTAAAATACTTATACGTGTAAACAGCGTTAAATTTGTATATCATATTATAAAATTACTTACACGAAGGTATTTAATGTTATGTGTGAAAATACTAGGAACAGTCCGCCAAGAAACCAAGAAAGTGGTCTACCACTTATACTCATTAGCTGAATCAAAAATTTGTAGACCGACGTTTTGGCTGACTGTACATTACAAATGTAATTATCAACATAAATATTCAAAGGAGAGTTCTTTTTATAAACGTTTAATACTTTGTTTTGTTGGTCAATATGCTAAACACGTGAAATAGTATAGGTATTTGAATAATTGACTAAAAACACTCAGTATACAGTGTTTCCAAAATTCAAAACATATTGATACATTTTTTCTGTAATAGTTTGTTTGTAGGTATGTTATTCTAACAATACTGACGTTTACGTGATAATAGTATCAGATAATAAGTTGGTTAACTATACTCATAGTTACCCAATTATCCCCGAGATAACCCGGTAGGTAAATAAGGTGTTAATTATTTTCCTGTTCACAGCTATTATATCATCGTTAATACCTACTTTACCACCAAGTGTTCCATTTCTAAATACCGAAATGTTGTCTTTATAAAGTAAATACAATCTATTTTCTAAAACCATTAACACTAAAATACGTAAACTATAACAAATTATGACTTTCCCGCCAAACTTACCACATAGTCCCGCCAAATATTGTATCTTTCTGTTCGTCTGCTGACTCATAATGATAACAACCGTGATACGAGAGTTTAATTTTAATATTAAATTAAAGAAACTTAACCGTATTTACTCGCCACATCGCGGCTGCGCACGCGACGTCTCGGGACCGACCAAAGATTGTATACTGGTATTTATGGCAATGGCATCTAGACGTTAGTGCTTTACAATAGACGTCTGCTGTCACCAAGTCTCTTATCAGAGATACGAACGTCGAGCGATCATAATATCACGCCTACACTATAGTACTTTAAGCCATGTAATACGTTTGAATTACTAAATAATTCTAATTCGGTTCCATTACCTATTTATGAGAATAATATTTTGGCTGCAGTGCAGTACCTATGTTTAAACGCGAACTAGAATTGTAGCCAAATAACTAGCAATAACATAGTACCTCCTCCTTTTTGTAGTCGGTTAAAAATATTTCAAATCGCTGCCGAAACGGATAAACGCTCACCTAATTGCGTTCATGAAGAACGTAATTAGGTACTTATTTGTAATAATTTTAGTTTAAAATTGTATGGCCATAAAATATTACCCCCCTTTAAAACTAATTTTAAACTGCAAATTCCGCATAATCTAATAAGTTATACCAATATTTATTTTTACAACTCTTCTGAGAGTAATTGTCACCGAAGCAAAAAAAGTACAGATAAGTATAGGAATACTTTATGAATGCAATTTGGTGAGCGTTTATCCATTTGTCTGCTGTCGCTAGCTCCTAAAGGGCGTTTTGTTTAGCCAGGTTTAGGGCGGCTAACGACACAATGAATGTCACGCCCAGGGCGCCTGTATGGCTAAGGTCGACCCTGTATTATACTATACATTTTCAACTCCCTGAAGTACAGTCGCCATCAAATATATCGCAGCATATAAGGCGTTCATAAATATTTGAACATGAACTGTAACGCGAAGTCAATAAGAGACTGTACATTAGCGAAACTTCACATTAGTTCTATTTGTATTCATACAACTAACCAAGAACTGCTTTGGCGCAACAAAACAAGAGCACGACATCTTGCCCAATCCTACGCCACATCCTGCCAACTCGCAGCTCGCGCTGATCTGCCTCTACCATGTCATTCTAACGCTACCTGGGGCAACCAGGACGCCGTCCCACTGCTCGACCCAAGTATGCTCACAACGTGGCCAATCACAGCGAAGCCGATGTGGTTTGGTTTTGCCAATGATGTTTGGTACGGCCACCAGATCTGCGATTTCGGTATTCTTGCGGATTCTTCAGCTCCCATCTTCTCCTTTTGCAAGTCCCAGGATCATTCTGAACACCCATTTTGTATTCATATGTATGTTAGTTTTTAAGGGATATATCTATGAGCCACAATTTCCTGAGAATAAATGATTTGAACTGCAAAACATCAAAACATATGCATACAATCATATTATTTATTTAAAAGATGTGTGTGTTAAGTTAGCCATATAAAATTTACAATAATATTTACTTATTTTATTATATATCTAGAAGACTATAAAATGCTAGTATAGAAACAGTTACATACTTATGATACTTGACTTCATCAGATTCAAATATAGCCTTGGTTGCGTCTTGTCTCTAAACAATGCTGGACCGAATTTAATGCTGTTTTCCCTAAAAAGTAGTAATTTATTTTATAATTTCTCATTGGATCAGTTTTTATTTCGTATTAAAAGCACAATAGAGCCTCTTTGCATTACCAAACTCTATTATTTTCAACTGTTTCATCTTTTTCAAATATAAATTAAAATAGCTTATATTCTAAGTACTGTACTGTAAAATTTTGTTCTAAAATGTTTTTGATTATAGATTTTATGGTTATTTAAAAGAAATAGTATCAACTAGTATTCAACTGGTGTCTTGTGCATAAAATTTTGATAAAACCTGTACCCAAACACTATGGATGCTCATTATTTTTAATATTGTTTTGTCTCTAGACACAACACATCATCAATTCACAACTACATCAATGATTTTTGAGGCAACCCACAAGTCCAAGTATCAAAATAGATTAAATGTTAAAGTCTTGAGGCATAGACTCAATAAGTCTTCTAATCTGCAAAGCAACCACTGGATTTTCTGCACAAATGTCTGCTACACCATATGGCGACAGCACGCTTACATTTCCAATGACTAAATTATCTCCATCCTCTTTCACAGGTAACAAATTCTTTGTAAACCAGGCTGTTAGTTGAGCTTTTCTCTGTACTATGCTTGATTCTGTAGTTTCTGCTACACATTTCCGAACTGGTGGAACCAGATCAATACTAGCATTTTCCTCTAGTATGTCTGTTATTGCGTGTCCAGGTATAATAGTGGTTTTATAATTCCCACCCTGCGGTATTGACAAGATAACACTGAAAGTAATAAAAAAATAAATTACAAGTATAAAGCTTACAGAATATGTTTACATTAGTTAACGGGATGTAGCTACAATATAACCATATCATGAATATGGACCCTCTGACCTGATCTTGATCCCCAGTTTAATAATACAGTATTATTAATATTAAAAGGGCTTGTCAAATATTATCACAAAACAAGTAGATGTAACTTAAATGTGTAATTTTTATCCAATGCTTAGAATGGTAGCTGATATATAAAAAGTATAGCATAGTGTGGAAATACAGAAGTAAATTTACCTCAGAGTTATAGGATCGATTGAATGCAAAAATCCACTAAAAGATGTGTTCTTTATAAGCTGGACTTTTACGTACTTATCAATGTACAATAGCAGGGCTTCTGGATTATCTTTAATTGAACCAAAGTGTCCAGTTGAAGGGTGCTGTTCTTCATTCATCTTTATTGAAAAAAAATAAAACTAAATCAAAGTTTTGATTTGATAAAACAAGATCACAAGTTCCCGTCCCGGCAAGGCAAGCAATGTTTTGACTTTTTCAATTTACAGATACAATACAAACGTCTCAAACTCAAACGAGTGTTGCTAGTAGAAAAATAAACCAATCGGATTAACGTGATAAGGGTTCCGTAAGAATCTTGTTGTATGTCACGTCGCCAAAATTTCAGATATGATGTTATGAATGAGATATATATATTTTTATATCTAAGATTCTTCGCTACTGAACAAAGAAATAAAATAATTATTATCCATGGGAGGCTACAAAAATAACAGTGGCTTAGAGCCTTATCACACTTGCGATTTGCGAGCGTATTTTGTATGAAGGCGTACGCGCAGCGTGTTCGCCCCGTCGCTTATTTGTATAGAAAATACGCTCGCAAATCGCAAGTGTGATAAGGCCCTTAGGCTCCGTCCACACTTGTATCATTTCGCCGATCCGATCCCCGTCGCGTATCTTCACCGCGTATCATGAACGGTAAGTGTGGACGTCGCGATCATGCAACGCTCGCGCGAAATCCATGTTGATACGCGTATCTTCAGTACCCCGCACACTCGCGATGACGAAAGCATTGCATGATCGCGACGGCGTGACGTCCACACTTTCGTTCATGATACGCGGTGAGGATACGGGGTGAGGATCGGCCGTGATCCATCTCCAGTGGGTTTTTGCCCGATCATCAAAGGCGCTATTTGAGTCATCGATCCACGCTGCGGTCATTGGCTTTTAATCCTTAATCTTTACGATAATTAAAAAATACCATAGCACTGATGGACTGTCTACTTTGTTAGGCGTTTCCATGCGGCGTCTTCCGGCACGCGGTTTCCACTCGAGAACCTTTTTGCCGCATGCCATAAAACAAACACAGTCATACGAAGGCGATGTCTCCGTGAGCGGGTGTCTTAATCGAAGGCCTTCCACGCGGCGTCTTCCAGCACGCGGTTTCCACTCGAGAACCTTTCTGCCGCATTATGTATTATAAAACGAGCACAGTCATGTGCTAAATCTCCATGAGCAGATGACAAAAATGAAGGCCTTCCTCGCTGCGACTTCCGGTACACGGCCCCCACTCAAGAATATTTCTGTCCCAAGGTTCAGTGAGCGATCTCAGCCAGCGACATTTTTAAATGGGACGCAACTCCGCACAGAACAACAATCACAAACGAAATGAAATGTTCGGCGAAAACGAAATGCCAAAATGATCGGGGCGGTGATACGGTGCTACGATACGGATAGCGTCCAAACTACTGCTCGCGGAAATGATCGGTGCGGCGATACGCGACGAGGATACGATACGGCAAGTGTGGACGCGTTTCTTCGCGCGACGGCGCAAATGAGACGGAGTGCCCGCAGTGAGCGTCCAAACAGCACGATACGCGGTGGAGATACGCAACGGGGATCGGATCGGCGAAATGATACAAGTGACATCTCAGAAGAACGTTCGGGTTCGGGTGAAAACTGGGAGGTTCTTATCTGGATTACGGATGAGCGAGCGACAGGTACAAAACCCGAATGTTCTCCTAAGACGTTCTACTACCTACCAAACCTACGTAGAGTCGCCATCAGTTATATCGCAGCATATAAGGCGTTCATAAATATGTTAACACGACCCTTATTGACTGGGCATTACAGTACATGTTCACATATTTATGAACGCCTTGTATGCTGCGATATATCTGATGGAGACTGTACTAATAATATCTAACGAAGCTAATATTTTGACCTGCCTCTGTTGCTCTAATTACCTATTTAGAAGATTATCAGTGAGGAAAATGTATGTCTTCGATTGAATTCTTTTCATAGAAAACTGCAAGTGTCCTTGAGAACAGCAAGTAACTGTTAGCCATAAATTAACATAACAACAAGCCAAATAAAATGCATTTTACATTTTTTAGGAATTTATTGTCTTACAAGCTAGATGTTCATTTCTTGGCCTTAGCTTCCCGAGTGGCCTTCTTCTCGGCAGCCCTCGCGATTTGCTTGGCGGGCTTCAGGTTACCCTTCAAGCAAAACCTCTGGTTCCTCAAGAATTTGGGGTCCATCTAGAAACAACATACACAATTATTAGTCAACTATTCTAACAAACTTCTATATTCATGCTCAAAGTTTTCTATATCCAATTCAAGCTTAAAGTAGTAGAATCACATTTTTATTAAAATTTATTTACACGTTACTCAGAAGTTGACTTGGATTTTGAGAAATAATCAGAAGTACCTTCTAACAACAATTCTGACATGGTAAGTGTAAAAGCAGTTCAAATTTTGATGTTTTTATTTTAATATGTCTAAATTAAGATTTAAGCTTTTTATTGTAACAGTCAATGTAAGTTACTGCTGTTATGCTTGCACAGCAGAATTATTATTAGTGCAGTCATTGAAGCATTATTGCTCCGAATTTTTTTACTGTGAACCGAATTGCATACAATTTTGGAATTAGGTTCATCTTACCCTTAACTTCAAATGTGAAAATGATTTGAACTCCGCAACCACCCTGGGGGTGGTTACCACCCCTTCTCGGGGGTGATTTTTTTTTTTTCCAAAATAACCTCGGATATCGATAGAAAGCCTAATTTTAAGCAAAAAATCATCTATAAAGTTTTTCAAAAAATCCAATAATTTTCAAGTTATTGGCAATTGAAAATTCGCAATTTTTTCACGTTTTTCATCGGTTTTTTGCAAATATCTCCAAAAATATACGTTTTATTGAAAATTTTATTAAAAACTAAATTGTAGCAGGTAAAACAATGAACAATTTGGTTTTTTATAAAGTATTCTAAGTGCAATATTAAGCTAGATATTAAAGATCAAAGCTTTTTTTTATTTTGTCTTAAAATTAATTGATGTGGTCAATGCCATCCAGCGGCGAGCAGATGCATTTTATGCATTCTAATACGAAAGGGTTTTGTAGTGCTTGAAACAAGCTTTAAAATGAGCACTACTACAAGTCTTTTGCACGTAAAATAAGTGAGCTGTGTTGCAAATAAGGGGAGCATCTAATGTTTTTTCTTTTAAATCAATGGGTTTCATAAGTGCCATTTCCACCAAAATTAAAATTAATCGTATTCCGCCTAGAATTAACTTTATTATGAAGAGTTTGATAGATAGTATCAGTTTGGCTGCTTCAGGACACATATTTTTCAAAAAAATCACGATTAAAAAAAAAAAAAAATTTAAAATAAAAAAAAAAAAACACTTTTTTTTTAATAATATCTCAAAAATTACGACAGATACGTATAAAAGTGTACGGATAAAAAATTTAGGTATTTTTCTGACAATTTGTTTTTTTTGTTTTTTCTGTCAAACAAAAATTGACGGAGATATGATTGTTTAAAGAGCGCGTGGCAGCGCAATCACAGCCTCTCTTAAGCCCTTTAACCCTTCACCATTTTAGAAAAAGGTTTTTTACTACATATTGCAATGTAGGATGTTGTAGCTCTCTTAATTACCTTTACAATGGTTTTTTATAAATTGTGATAGCATGAAAATTGAAAAAAGTCCAAAAACTTATCATATTTTTTTCTACTTAGTAACTGAAAATTTCGGAGTGTGAATATTTGGAGCAATGTGAAAGTACGCAGTATAATAGAGACCCACAACTATTGTAATGTGTATATATATACATAATATGGCTCATATATTTTGGAAACGTAGGCATGAATACATACCAAATTTCTTATATGTATGTATATATAACACATTTAACACAAATGGCAATTTTTTACTCTAAATTAAATTATTTTTAAATATGTAATCATATATATTTACTGTTTTTAATTTAGGGGTAGTTTTAAGGGTAGAAAAGCTTAAGAATAAGATAATCATTTTCGAGTGTGGAATAATATTTAAATCCTTTTCATTTTATCAAAAAAAAAAAAAATAACAATTTTTTATCAAGGGGTAGTTTTCAAGGGTTGAAAGGGGGTTAAAAATTTGATAATTATTATAGAGAATATAAAATATTACTTACTCTATACTTACATCTTTTTATGTCATACCAAAGTATTTTTTTGTGATTTTTTTCAATTTAGGGGTTGTTTGCAAGGGTTGTAAGATTTTCAAGGGGTTGAAAATGATTTTAATATGAGGTAATTATGTTAGAAAATACTTTACAATTTCACCACTTACTATTAGACATGTTTTCTAGCGATAAAATGGCTCAATGTAAATTTTTCCATTAAGGGGTTGTTTACACCCCTTAAAAATAATAGGCGGAGTTCAGATCATTTTCACTGAAGTTAAGGGTAAGATGAGCCTAATTCCAAAATTTCATGCAAATCGGATCACAGTAAAAAAATTCGGAGGTAAGACCGTATTTTTCGCTTCAATGACTGCACTATATATGTGACACAGGTCATTTATTTAATCATTTGTAATATCCCACAACATATAACCCAGTGTAAAGTGTTTCGGTGTTTGTGAACTGGCTGTATATGTATCTACAAAATTGACTACCTATGGGCCTGCATTTACAATATATCTCAAAAAAAAAAACAATCTTGCATGAAATGTATAAGTGAAGTTATGAACATTTTGTCAATTTATTGTAACTTTAATTAATAAAACATAGTTATTGATGCATGCTTCCAAATATTATGTCCATAGCGCAGGTTTTGTCATAAATACAAAATGAGCATCCAAAGCCACCATCGTCAAAATCACACATAAATATTATATTAACTCCAGACATGTATCCTCTTTTCCTGTTTGTGATTAGGTTGTTGTTGTACAAGCCACAGAATGATGCAATTTCCAATTGAATGAACAGGATAACTACAAACATAAATGTGGAAAATGTAATTTAAATTAAAAAATAATAAGCAAATTAAGTCTCAAAATCAAAACATGGATTTTAAAGTTTCTAATGCGAATTTGCTTAACTGTTCCACTGGCTCCACAGAAAACCAGCGCCGTGGGCATTGCTATACCTAGTAAAGTCAACAGCATTGCTGAATGGAGACCATTTCGATTGCACATCTCTTATACATTATCTATAATGCCTACCTAATATTGAAAATTGTAATGTGTTATCTTGAATAAAGTTTTTTCTATTCTATCCTATAATGAATCTAATTATAAATACCCATACAATAATTGACAGTAGTGTAGATCAATATTACCAAAGGTAATGGCCAGAATCATAACAGTGACAAATGTAACTTACTCCAAGGGTAGATTCGTGCCTGAACTTCTTAGGCTTCTTGATGCCATTTCTGTGAGCCTTGCGGTCTGGAAGGAACGAAACAGACAGGTATAAATATTAGAATTTTAGGGCATATGAAGTGTATGTAATATTGTCCATCATGTATCTAACAGATATTAAAAATGTAAGACTTTAGTAATGTTCTCATTATTTTTAATGTGGATAATGGTTCAATATAAAAAATTAAGTTGTTTACTCACTTTGGTTATGATTTGTGTGGTTCTTTGACTTCGCCATTTTTCAGTATTCACGGAGCTGTAAAAAGAAATACTATCATGAGTACAATAACACTGGGTATCTATTAATTATTCACTACTAAAACACTAGATTCACTTCACGATTTATTTGATATTTTCAGAAATAACATGATTACAGACCTAACGCCGGAGAAGTATTTATTGAAAGAATACGTCAATGTTCTGTCAATGTCAAACTGAGAGACCAAAACCCGCTCCAGACCTTCCGATCCGATCCGATTTATCGGAAGAAATCGGATAATGTGTAGTGTTTTAGGTCCTAACTATTGCACTACACATTATTTCTTTAAAACCCGTTCCAGACCTTCCGATCCTACCCGATCCGATCCTACTTATCGGATAATGTGTAGCGTAATTGTTAGGAAATCGGATAATGTGTAGTGCAATAGTTAGGACCTAAAACACTACACATTATCCGATTTCTTCCGATAAATCGGATCGGATCGGAAGGTCTGGAGCGGGTTTTAGATAGACAGAAACAGTTTTTTTATTTATTTCTGGCTTCGAATTTTTTAATCCATGTTTCAATACCTTGTACACTGGAACCAAGGCAGCTTTGAGTATTTAAAATGGCAGCTTTGAGTGCTTAATGGGTTAAATACTCAAAGCAAGGCAGGGGCAAGCGTTGATTGGTTTTAGACCAAGTTTTTCGGCTGATCGAATTGTACACGTGTGGAATATTTTTAACAAATATTTCTATGTTGCCATACTAAAAAACAACAATTATACTGTCTGAAGTGACTGACAGAAGATGAGACAGTTAAATTTAAAATCGCATTTGATTTTGAAGAACGGTCGTTAATGTACGGTTTCATTCATTGTTTCTCAAAATCAAAAATACTGTTGAGTGTTGAACTAGAAACTGTTTAGTTTAAGTGTTTAGAATGTGTATTTTATAATAATGTTATCATAAGAAGCTGTTAAAAGTGAACGACTTAACAATATGTATTTCGAAGTAAGTATTAAGGCTGTGCATTATGATTCTTTGTGACGTTTTCTTTCACCAAGTAACAATAATTACACTTAATTATGTTATTTTAGATCGATAATACACCAGAACATATAAGGAGGTCACGGCGTAAAGAAAACGTTCGGAAGGAGGCCCCAGAAGAAGAATGCCCTAGATTGATATTGGCTCCATTTTCTAGGCCTCCACAGGTGGTGTTCGATGACGTTCTTATTGGGACGTCATGTGAACGGCACTTAGAAGTGTTCAATCCCTTGAAATGCGTCCAACAGGTATTATAATTGCTTATATTTTATATTTAAATAATTAAATATCGGACAACCTCACACAAATCAATCTAGTCCCACAGTAAGCTCTAGTTGGCTTGTGTTATGGACACTAGCCGGGATTCGAACCCATGCCCGTCGGCTCAGAGGCAGTTGCTTAACCACTGCGCCAACCGCGTTGTCGATATTTTAATTATACAGAAACAGCTTGTAGCACTTGTCAAGCACAAAAGTAAGTAAGTCCTTTAACATAATCCTTGATAAATTTACTTAAAACTTCATACACCCATGCAAAAGTGATAACGCCTATAGTTTCAGCACAATATGTTACCAAATACTAACTTTTTAGTAATTAATTAGTTTTTTCTGCTAAAAAGTATCCTATCACCATCTGACAATGCTTGTCTATCTATGCACCAAAAATAGTGTTTTAAATGTCTACTTTAGTTTATGCATTACTGAAGAGAACCACAAAAATTATTATTTACTGTAAAATTCATTTTTAATTATCATGAATATGAAATTGTATACAAAATTTACACTAGATAAAGAAGAAAGTATAGAATTGCTTTTACAATATTTAATATTTATTCAGTAATAGGTAGAGTAAAATATAGTATTATTTACTTTGGAAAATAGGGGTACATTGTTTGAACTTTCCCTAAATCGTAAATGACTAACAACCCTGTTGTTTAAACACAATAGTGGCTACAATAAGACTTAATCAGTAAAAAAATGTAAACCTAAATCCATAATTAATGTTAATGTCTGTTCAAAATCTGGACCCATTTACAATAACAAAATATTTAATAAAATAAGTCCTGAATTTGTTTATTTATCTATCAGTCATTAGTTAATGAAACCTCAGTAAATAGCTTATTAGTTTTTACTGAATATTTACAACTCGACTATTAATTAAGTTAATGTGTAGGTACAACAAATTTCATATAAAATCACCTAATTACTACTTTATGTATGCACAAATGCAGAGGAACTTACCTCTTCTCACCAATGAGAAAACTGGAATATGAGGCAAACTTCAATAATGCTTTGTTTTATACCCTGATCACATGACTAATTTCAAATTAATAATGTGATTCAGTATCCCTATGTGCGCGGTATTGTCTCTTATATTCTCCAAACTCGTATTTATGTAAATGTTTGATTTTAATAATCTCAACTTTATTCTAATTAGCTTGCTTGATTCATTACCGCGCTCACATACGAGCTTGTAAAAATAAATAACAAACACGCGCACTTTACCAAGTAGGGCATTAGGAAACAAATACAATTACAGGAAATGAAAAAGGAAAACCATGGACAGGAACAACACATTATATTGCCTGTTTTTTATAAAAAGTAGAATGTTGTATGTAAATATTTCCAATCATTATTTATTTAACATACTACTACTACTTACTAGGAAATTTATTATACAATGTTTGTACCTACATGAATTAAACTTAGTTGTAAAAATGCTTGTAAACATTTATGTACTTATTTATAAGGAAAATTAATATAAGTACACGTTGTATATTAATTTTCCAACCTACCTATGGAAATGAATTAAGGTTGTTTTATGTCTTTATCGTATAGCGAGATGTACGCTGCGTGCTTACGTATCATCTAAATTTACAGTTTGCGAGACAGTCAATAGCTCGCTTGTTAGGTATTTGAGATCTTCCACTTGGCCTGCGATTGTAGTTCACGGGTTTTGTTGGTTGTAAAAATGCTTCATAAACATTTACATATATACTAATAAATAGACACGCGGCAGCGTGTCCAGCCAAGTTTACCCCAGAAACTAGCGAGTAGCAGCCATGTGTTATATTACATGAACCGTTTAGGGCCACTTTTGACCCCTCAATAACTCCAAATCTATTTAACATAAAAACATGAAATTTAGCTTATGTATTTAGATCCTTTAGATCCATCTGACGCAGATATACATGCAGATGTTTACCATAGAACTCAAGCGGCGTGGCTAAAGTGGCGAAGCTTGTCCGGGGTCCTATGTGACAGCCGTATGCCCATAAGAGTAAAGGGAAAGGTCTACAAAACCGCAGTAAGGCCCGCCATTTTGTATGGGTCTGAATGCTGGGCTACAAAGAAATGTCATGAGCAGCACTTGCATGTAAACGAGATGAAGATGCTACGTTGGGCAGGCGGTGTCACGAGACTAGACCGGATAAAGAACGAATATGTCCGTGGAAGCTTTAAAGTAGCTCCAATTCATGAGAAGCTTCTTGAAAATCGGCTGCGATGGTACGGCCACATCCAGCGAAGAGGAAAATACCACTTTGTAAACGTTTCATTAAACCTTGCGGAGCAGCCGAGAGGAAGAGGCAGACCAAAATCCACATGGTGGTCCAATATTAAAACCGACCTAAAGAACCTGAACATTGAAGAACAGACGAGCCAGAATCGGCCACTCTGGCGAAAGCTGACAAGGAGACCCGACCCCACGTAGGTGGGATAAGGGAAGGAATTAGAAGAAGAAGATTTAGATCCTTTAGAACAACTAGAACCCCAAATTTCATAAATATAGGTGAAATAGTTATTGAGATATTAAAGTCCAAAAAACGGCATTTTTACCACTGACTGACTGACTGACTTAGTGCCTAGTAATCAAAAACCAGCCAAGTCAAATCTTGATATTGAATTACACCCCAAGTAAAATAAATGCATTGAGTATGTCGCATGTCCGTGTATGTAAAAATTTTAGGGCAAAGAACTTGGCGCCCATATAGATCTCAATTCTTTTGCGGCGAATCGGCAACGTTGCACGCGATATTGAACTTGGCTGTCATTTAACATTTATGTTTTTGATGGGATACCTACTTTCACGGCATTGTAATCTTTATTATAACTACTACACAATGAACCTAAAGTAAAATACATACACTATAAATATGGTTTACCATTCCCGTTACAGGTGACTCTCGCGCGTAGCCTACCCCATGGCCTGGAGATCCACCTGCCTGGGGACTGGCTGGAGCTGGAACCAGAGACATGCTACTGCCTCTCGATGTCCTGGACTCCGCTGCAGCCCACAGCGCTGCGGGAGACCATACACTTCACCAACGAAAAGAGGGGCAGATATGACGTCATTATTGTTCTGAAGTCAGCTATGGTAAGGAAAATTATACGGTCACCGATTTATAGAATTTCATAAAGAGACTTATATTTATTATTAATTTACCTTATGACTTCAACTTTCCATTTAATTAAATACTGGATTTTCCTGCGGGTATTCCCGTTGCGTTTCCCTCAGACATGGAGCCATTTATAATAGTAAATATTACCTTGTTTATGTCATTCTCGCGGCACAACCTTATTTTCTATTTCTATGCAAAGAATCACGCTAATTCATTGCTCTTAAACTTTTAGATTATCTTTTAACTTGTAAAGAAAAACGAAGCTGTTTCGCTCATAAAGTCATTTATTGATAGTTATTCAATTACATGTCAATATTCAAAGAAAATAGAAGCCCAACATCAATTAAAAAATATCATTTGGGTTTCAGGACATCAAAGGCAACAAAAACAAGCCAAAGGGTTACAGAATATCTCCTGGTAAAAAAGAGAAAAAGCCACTAAAGAGATCCCCAGTAGCCATTCAGAAAAAGAAGGCAGAGACCAATTTCAACACAACTACAGTGAAAAGAGCCGCGCAAGTGGTCCAACCGAGTCAGTACAAGAAACTCAAATCGTGCAACAAAGAAAATGTATCAGGTGTCTATGAGTACTCCGCCTCACAGCTCGGGAGATGCCCCTTCGATTCTTTCAACAGTGTCGATATTCATTTCAATACATCTGAAATATTTTCAAACATGAGAAAGCCTCGAGAAATTATGCAGCAGACTTATGACAAATCCGGTTACATGAATGTTATAAATGACGCGCCAATACCACCTACGGTTCTTAAACCCCCTAACAGACAATTGAGCCCAGGTGGTGATATTTTCGACAACCTTTCTTTTACGCCTCTAAAAACGCTTAAAAAAAGTGAAAAACTGGAACATGGTCCCAAAATAATAGTTTCCATGAACTCTGATTGTGATGATGACAGCTTAGATGCAAAGGAGAATGATGAAAATGGACCACACTCCATTATGTATGTGACTTCGTCTCAGCCAGTTAATAAATGGCTATCTGCAGATACCCCTATTCAGCGCCAGAATCATTATCTTGAAAACGCCGCTGTTCAAGATAAAAAAATCCCGAACACTTCTTCCCCCAAGGAATTGCAAAGTCCAAACTTCTCTATCAATACGGAGTTTTCCCGTATCAGCGATCTCTCGTTCTGTCCCCAAAGATTTTCCACAGAGAGGAAGTTTATCCCCAAAATTAACAATGACACCCACGACATAATCGAAGACTTTGAAGCGAAAGTGAGCTCCGACACGTTTACGAAAGAATCTCCCAATGCTCCGCTTGATTATCAAGCGTACTTTACGAGAGATCAAAACTCGGCCAAATGCCGTCAGTCTCTCTTTAGGGAATACAATCAGCGTAAAGAGTTTGATAAAAATATGTTCTATACACAAAAGTGTGACACAAATGTGTGGAGAAATGAGCCCAGGAACTATGCAAAAGCTCAATCTCCCCCACGGTCGATCACACCACCTCTTCAATCTATTCCTGAAGAAAGCCAGAATCATAATTCGGAAACCCAGATTCTTGACAAAACCGATACTAAAATGAATACGTTTACTGTAAATAGAACATTCAATGCTACGCGCGATAGGAGCTCTATATCCACAGCTAAACAGACGTGGTCTAAAAAAGACGTAAGAGCCGACCCGACGCTTTGGAAGGTGCCCGTTTTGCAAGCAGAGAAACCGTCGCGACCTAAAGTCGGCCGGCCATCAACATCTCGTCCTTCCTTGAGCAAAACTGCGAATGTAACAAAACCATTTGAATGCAACAAAACCATTAGTCAAAACATATCTCTGAATCTGGTAGGAAATGTTTATTCCCAGTCCCTCACAGTGGACCCCTTCCTATCTTCAACGTATTTTTATGACGAAGAAGCAGTGGCGAAGTTTGAGGAAGAATTCAAAAGGTGGCTGAATTACATCTTAACTCCTCCTGCCGATCTTGACTGCAACGTGGAACAGAAAATTGACGTTGGCAAAGCTTGGATAGAGAATAGGAACAAAGAGGTCCCGCTCGCACCGACCAAGGAACAAGTATCGAGTGCTTATCACAATAGCCATAGGCTGGAGAGTCTTAGACGAGCAGCAAACGCATTGTTGTTGAGCCCTGAAATATGCCAAGTGTTTCAGAAGTTAACTGCTCAGGTCGAGAAGAAACTTATCGTAATTAGGACAGATCGAAATCTCCATCTAGATGTGGGTTTACAAAAGGTAATAATGAAGCTACTGTTGTGCTACAATCCATTATGGCTTCGTATCGGCCTTGAAGCTCTTTACTGCTTAGTCTTGCCTCTAAAGTCTAATAGTGATATTGAGGGACTCACAACATTCATAATCCAAAGAATGTTCAAGAATCCATTCCTCAAAAACAAGCATTCAAAAGGTTCGGCGCCGAATATGCTGCTCCCAGCTTACATGGAAGCCATCAAAAAGTTCACACTGAAGAAATTTTTCATGTTAGTTTTCTTCTTGGATCAAGCGAAGCAGAGGAAGCTGATATCCCACGATCCTTGCCTGTTCCGCCGCAATGCTATCTGCAAAGAGAGCAGAGAAATAGTAATAAGATTTACACGTGAATTGATCGCAGGCATTGGCGATATAACAAAGCATCTCCGGCCACTTGGCTATGTTGTGAGCCACAAACAAACGTATTTGGACGAATACATATACGCTGTACATAATATAGCAGTGGACATAAGAGACGGCGTGCGCTTAACCAAAGTGATGGAAATAATCTTGATGAAAAACGGCCTGATCAATCATCTGCGGACTCCGGCGATTTCGAGGTTGCAGAAAATACACAACGTCCAAGTTGCCCTGAATGCCCTGAAGGATGCGAACTTTGTGATCGTCGGTGAGATCACTGCGACTGACATAGCTGACGGTCATAGAGAGAAGACTATGTCGCTTTTATGGCAACTGATACACGTGTTCCGAGCCCCGCTGTTCGAGACCGCAGCTAATGTGATTCAGACCTGGTGGAAGAAAAAGTACAAAGTCATTGTCGAGAAAAGATTAGAAGAAGAACGGTTGCGACAGAAGCTAGAAAACGCCGCACGAACGATCCAATGCTGGTGGCAACGGATACAATACAACCGCCTAGTGGTAAGACAAATGCAACTGTACACTCATTCTACGACAATCATACAGAAATACTGCCGCCGCTGGTTGTGTCGCTCTCGCCTGCTAAAACTAAAGACTAGTGTACTTAAAATCGAAGAATGGTACAGAGGTGTGAAAATGGTAAGAGAAGCTAAAGAAATCCTTCAGAGATTAAGATTGGAAAGAGAGGAGTTGAGAACGAAATCTGCCATCCAAATCCAACGCAACTTCAGACGCTGGATATGTGTCACAAAATATCAGAAGACGTTGAAAAACATAATACTGATTCAAAGCTTAGTGCGCCGCTTCCTTGCCAGAAAACAGTATTTCGAATTCAGGAAAGCGGTTATACTTATCCAACAAAGGTATAGGGGAAAATTGTTGATGAAAGAGGAGATGAAAAAGCTAGCTCTGCAAAGGCAATGTATTATAACTGTACAGAAGCAATATAGGATGATAAAGCAATACAGAGCCTACCAAAAGTTGAAGTCTGCTGTTAAGACCATTGAGAAATACTATGAAGCGATAAAGAAGATGAGACTGGAGCGCCAACAATATTTACAACTCAAGAATGCTGTGATAATAGCTCAAGCGATGTACAGAGGCCGACAAGTTCGAAAGGAATATACGAAACAAAGATGTCTCGTTGTAAATCTTCAAAGAAAAATCAGGGCACACCAACTGATGAAAAAACAAAGATGTCAATATGTGAATCTCAAAAATGCTGCTTGCGTTTTACAACAGCGCTTTAGGTCTTATTTGATTATGAAGGAGACGAGACGAGTTTACTTATGGCAGTATAAATCGGTTATTACTATACAGCAGCGTTTCCGAGCATATCTATTAGGAAAAGCCAAAAGAAACGCTTATATTCAAATGCGAACTGCTGCTATAGTTTTGCAGAAACATTACAGAAGTCTCCTTGTTATGCGGCAGGAGAGGACTGCATTCATGAAACTAAGAACTTCAGCGATTTGCGTACAGAGGCAATACAGAGCCCTACAGTCTATGAGAACGTGTAAGGAAAACTATCTGAGACTTCGAGCAGCAACCACATTGATTCAGCACAAATATAGAGCACAACTTCAAATGAAATTGGAAAAATCGAAATTCTTAAAACTCAAAGCATCTTGTATCATAATCCAGAACCGTTTTAGAGCCCTAGTTGCTGGAAGACAGCAAAGAGAACAATTCCAGAAAGAGAAGGCGGCCGCAATCAAATTACAAAATTGGTTTAGAAATTGCAAAAAGGGCAAAGAGATACAACTACAGTATCAGCAGTCGAAACAGGCTTGCATTTCAATTCAAAGGATTTATCGAGCATACGTTTTAAGTAAAAATCAGAGAATAGAGTATCTTAGAATAAGGACTGCGACTGTTCGCATCCAGAATTATTATAGATCGTATGTAGAAATGAAAACCGTAAGGGAACAGTTCATCAAGCTTAAGACTTCAACTGTTACCATTCAAAGATTTTACAGAGGGCACTTAGAAACTAAAAGACAAAGAGAAGAGTATCTTCACACTAGAAAAGCTGCTTCAACGATTCAAGATTTTTACAGGAGATACAAACAAACACAAACAACTAGACAAGAGTATTGTGCCCTGAAAAAGTCAGCAATATGTTTACAAAGACGCTACAGAAGCCTCCTATTGATGAGAAAAGCACAAAGCGATTACGAAAAACTTAAAAAATCAGCCATTGTTATACAGCAGAAATTCAGAGCCATTATTGACATGAGAAGAGAGCGCACTGCTTATTTAGAATTAAAATCTGCGGCACTTGTGTTCCAGACTAGATACAGGGCACAATTAGCAATGAAAGCTGAGAAACAAAGATTCAATACAATATTGAAGTCTTGTATTTCTATTCAAAGATTTTACAGAGCGTATTTGGAGGGAAGAAAACAAAGGAATCAGTATTTAAAACTAAGGCAGGCTGTTATTTTAGTGCAGCAGAAGTATAAGGCGCTACTTGAGATGAGGAGGTGCAGGGCTTGTTACTTGAAGACCAGATCTGCGGCTGTTTGTGTCCAGAGGAGATTTAGGGCACGTTGCTTGATGTTGGAAGCGAAAGCCACATATAGAAGGACTTTGTCCGCTTGTGTTACCATTCAAAGATACTTTAAAGCGTACATTGTGGGTAAAAGGCAAAGATTGACTTACGAAACACAAAAAGCGGCTGCTATTGTGTTACAAAAGCATTATAGATGCATCAGGGAGTCGAGAAGAGTCCGAAATCAGTATTTGCATTTGAAACAAGTCGTGACTACCGTCCAAAGACGATTCAGGGCTAATAAGGTTGCCAGAGAAGTTCGTCGCGATATCGCCGCTAAGAAAATACAAATTTGGTATAGAAGTCTGCAAAAAAGGAATATTTGCAGACAAGAATTTCTGAAAATCAAACATAGCGCCACGAAAATTCAATCCACATTCCGCATGTATACTGCTCGGAAAAAATGGCTAACGTTGAAGAATGCTGCCGTAACTATTCAAAGGTTTTACAAATCTTATAGAAAAGCGAGAACCACTAGGGCACAATATCTTCGAATTCGATCATGCATTATCAAATTACAGGCGCTTGCGAAACGAGTTATTGTCAGGAAGCGTTACTTAGACCACTTGCAGGAAATACTTAGACAACGTAGAGAAGCAGCGGCCATCTGTATACAGAGAAATGTACGACGATATTTAGTACAATCTCGATACATGAACTACAGGAAACGTGTAGTATTCATTCAAAGGTTATGGAGAGGGAAATTATTAACAACAGTGATACGCTCTGAATTTGTGCAAAAGAAGATGATTATTACGAAATTGCAAGCAATAATTAGAGGATACTTAGTGAGGAAGCAAGTCGCGCTCAAGAGGGAAAATTTAATCAGGATTCGTGAAGAACAGAGGCAACACTGGGCGGCATGTAAAATTCAGGTAAGCTAAAAAAAATATTTGAATGTGTTTGAGTTTTATTCGTGACATAATAACTAAGACTTAAGGGGCTCCCTACAGAAATCAGCCAATTTGATGATTTTTACAGCGTATCTAGTTTGTGGATTATAGAGTTATAATGTCCTATTTAATATATATTGTAGTATGGTCTATGCTTAACACTTTGTAGTGACCCGAATTTTGATTTAACGACTGTGTATTTTATAAAAAAATATTCGGTGAAGGACCAAAAATACACTAATCTCGTTTCTACTTTTATCCCCGGTGTATATGTAGAAAATATCTTACATTTTATTGTTCTAAACCATATTCCACAAAATTTGTTGTGAAGCTTTTTCTATTTTTCTCAATACTTTTCGAGAAAAACGCAAAAAACCGTTTTCACAACTTTTTCCCCGAAAAAAGCGTAAACTTTGACGGCCTGTATCTCAAAGTCAGTGACATGTGAAAGGTACTTGATACGGTATTTTGTTGTGGAAAAACTATGTTATTATGATTAGCTATTTTTAATATGGGAAAATCTATCGCAACAGATCGAAGGTCATTGAGAGCGGGGAGCCCCTTAACTTATGCCTATATTGATTTCTTGTGTTGTGATGTATCAAATTAATATTTACTCGGCTGCAACAGAAGCCATACAGCAGGAGTCATGGTTTTGACACGTTGTAATGGTGACCACGTAACTGACGACGCAGTGTAGGAAGATAACACTATGCCACCGTGTAGGCTACAATGCGTCCTCCGTTACGCACTTTGTGCCCTGACGGCCATGTACTTGTCTCAAAAAGCTATCAGCGATGTCTAATAAGTAGCTTTTCTCAAACATGCAATAAAAAAATATCGTCATAACGTACGTTGAAACAGGCTTCTAAGTGTCACGTTTCGAGCGGAACAATTCAAGAGAACTGTAAAGGAATTTCATACAAAATTGAAGGCCTAGGCCGAAAAGTAATTTTTTTAAACATGGCGTCTGTGTTCATGAACGGCCTAAACAGCTGAATTATGTTTTTTTGAGTGGTGTATTTTTTTATTTCGTTGCATATGTTTGAGAAAAGCACTATACTTCGTATCACTACCCAGCCTACATAATTAGGTCTTAAAACACTAATGTGATCCTATTATGAAACTCGCCTATGGCTCGTTTCATAAAACGACACACCTATTTTAAGACCTCTCATTAAGTAGCAGTTGCATAAACTACTATTTTGTTCTGATTTGATCACGCAAGGAAACTACAATCATTACCCGTTCATTAAGAGTAAGTTTAACAATTGTCATGAAACAGGCGGTATTCCGCGGTCACGCCGTCCGCGTGAAGTCCGCGATGTACAACCCGCGCGCGGTGGAGCTGCGCCGGCGCTGGCGCGAGGGCGCGCTCCACTCCGCGCAGGAGACGCTCGAGGAGCGCAACGACGAGGCCATGGACGTGCTCAACAACTTCTCCGACATGGAGACTGTCATCAAGGCGTTCAAATCTCTGGGTACGTGCTCTATACTTGTGGGAATGATTTGGTTAGAGCCGCGGCTCTTGTGGCCTTGGGAACTCAAATATGTTGTCAAACATCGAAAATCCTGCGCTTCTAGGTTTGGCTAGCAAAGAAATCTTACAAAAAGTCGCTAAAACTCAATACCATCATATTACATGACCAGTCAGACCTACAATAGATACAGGGATTGTATTGTTAGTCGTTAAGGATAGACTGGACAAAATCTTAAAGAAGTGATTTTACTTTCGTTTTGCCATACGACGCAAAATTTTGGCACTTCTAGAATTGTCTATAAGTCGCGTTTAGTTAATGCCTGAAACAGCTGTAATTTTAATCCATCATTGATATTGTAATGGCTCTATTCTTTGTATTATGCTTTTTAATAATTACCTAAAGTTTTTATTCTAGTCAATGAAAACTGTTTATGAATTATAACGTGTTATACAGAACTTCTAACGGAAGTGTTCCCGATGATGTACAACGAGACGGCGCCGACGGTGGTGCGCCGCGTGTACACGTACATGTCCGTCATGAACCGCTCCATCTCCAGCGTCGAGGTGCTCAAGTCCGCCGCCTCCGTGCTCGCCAACCTCGCCCGCTACCGCGTCACGGGGCCCTACATCTACGCTGTAAATATTTACCCTTATATATGGCAACAGAACTAACACTTCCAGATGATGTTAAGGTGCGTACGCATTTGAGCGGCTCGGCCTGAGGCACACTCACCCCCAGCGGCGAGCTGCTCGCGAGCAAAACTTTTGCACATTTTATGCTCGAACGCGCTCGCGGTGAGCCGACTTTGTGCGTCGCACAAAATGGCGTCGGACGCAATAACAGCTGGTGCTGCGTTTATAGTAATTCATCGAATAACTGTCCTCTGTGGTGGATGAAACAGTTATATAACGTATTAATTGTAAATTATAAGTAAATACCAGCAAATCTAGGCGCCGTACGCAATGACAATTGACAAGTCAAAACTTGTTCGCGCGCGCCGCTCGCAAGCACGCTCGGATACACGTCCACATTACACGAGGCACCCACACCGAGGCGCCTTTGAGCACGGTCTAAAGACCGCCGCCGGCCGGCTCGCCGCGAGCTGCTCGCTCGCAACTCGCGCGCGGCGCGTGAGGCGCGTACGCATTTGCGCAAATGGGCGAGCCGTGCGTGCCTCAACCCGAGGCTGCCTCAAATGCGTACGCATCCCCTTCCCCTGCTAAACCATTAGTTCTATATCGCTTGGTGACAACCAAAACTCACTGCTCTTCAAACCCTCCTATCTAATTAGTTTATTGATACTGAGATACGAGCTTAGTTTCAAGTAGGTATTTGTTACGTAGTGAGTTCTGGTTGCCAACCGACGATATAATATAATGTTAATTAATGTATTGTTTGTTTCTGTTTCAGCGCGAGCGCATATCTCCAATACTTAAGTATATGTGGCGCTTCAGTAACAACGAGATTCAACTGTTCCTCATCCTGTCTACCTACCTATGGCTTTTCTCCAAATACGATGGCGTCAGAGAGGTAACATTGTCTATCTATTCTCTATCAAAGCATATTGCTACCTACAAAACTATTGCAGCTGAAAACTGCATTTAAAATTGTATATCAATTTGACAACAATTTATAACACATAAACAGAACTTATAATTTTTAATACATTTAAAAACGTACTATTTAATAAACTATAAAATTAAACATTCTTCTAAGCCTTACACTTACCAAGAATAATCATTATATTAATTATACATTTGTATACATTCAAATAATTTTGTTGCTTAAGATATTGTTGAAGTATTTTTGAGATTTTGAAATGATAGCTTTCTGATGTCACGAATGTCATGGCAGTGACCACGGATGTTGTCTCGATTGTTCAATCACCAGATAAATTTATCTGCCAGTTAAAATGATTGCTATCCTTTTCTCCCGTCATATAAAAGAAAAGTGACAGCCAACATTTATCTGACAAATATATGATGGATATTATTAATGCGAAAATTTAAAATGTCATTGCTTTAATTTACAGGACCTTGCGGAGTATTTGCATATACCGGAGAATCACAAAATGATGGTTACAATCAAGGGCAACGTCGACAGGGTTAAGCGCATGGCGCAAAACGCCAGCAAGAACAAACCCCTAACACCTGCCAAATTCAACCTTTCTGCTAGTTCCTCTGTTAACAATATCTTACTTCCCGCACTAGAGCCAGACTACGGCATCGCTCGCGCCGACCAGCGACGATACTTCGTGGACACCCAACAAGCCATACATTGCCTCTTCCGTACATATAAGCTTTAAGTTGTATTAATTAATTACGGACTTGTAATATTTTAAATGAAGGAACTGTTATTTTTAATTATGTTATAATAAACTTAGTGTTTGTGTTTGGGTGTAATTGCTTTAATTATGATTTGCGTTTATGTTTAGTTTAATTATTAATATATAATTAATTTGTGTTGAATAGTGAGCAATAAATTATGTGCCTAACAATGTGATCTTGATTTGTTTTTTGTGTTTTAGTATTAAATTTCTAATAAAATTGTCGGAAAGAATGTTTGGGTGTAATTGCTTTAATTATGATTTGCGTTTATGTTTAGTTTAATTATTAATATATAATTAATTTGTGTTGAATAGTGAGCAATAAATTATGTGCCTAACAATGTGATCTTGATTTGTTTTTTGTGTTTTAGTATTAAATTTCTAATAAAATTATCGGAAAGAATGGAATCTATGACTGAGACTGTCTACGATTCCCCTGTTTGCACATTGGTCTAGACGTCCAAACGCCCATTTGCTTTTGGTAACTACAGCTACAAAGACAGCTGCAGCTACCCGTCAACGCTCTTATTTTATTACGTATATAAAAAGAGTGGTTATTACGGCCGCAGGTACTTCCCGTGCTCCTATGGTTGGAAGTTTGTGTGGTGCACAATTTCAGTGCGCGTAATTTATGCCAAAGGTCACATGCGGTGCCTGGTTATTTCTGAATAATAAGCCATTGCTGTACGTTTTTTTTCGTATGGGTATTGATAACAACGACCAACCAATGGAACGTACTTGCGGTCATATCAGGCCAAAAATGTAAAGAGGGTAATGCGTATACTTTTTACCTGACTACGATCTCATCTCGCACAGTAAAGTTTCACTGCAGTGCAATTATCTCATGCAAGAATACTCATGCAGTTAGTGTGCACTCACCTTAACTTTGAATTGAACGCATTAGTAATTTAAAAAAATTTGAACACATCACATCTGTATGTGTCAGTGTCAGTTGACGTTTCCTATTGACGTATGACGTTGCGTGTGCGAAAGGGGTGATAAGAGTACGAACACAGAAAAGTGTTCGCTAAAAAGTGCAAGTGAAATTGAGTAGACCTTGTTTATTTCATTTTTAATCAATTATGGTAGTACTAGAAGGTGAAGCTGGAGACGCCAAGGCTGTAGGCACAGAAGAAACTGAAAAAGAAGAAGCAAAACCACCAACTCTGCTTACTTTAGAAAGTATCCTTTTTACACTAAACCTGGCGATTTTGTTTAACGTGGGTCTGTTCATACGATGAAGTATGTATATTTACGTTTGAAAATTATTTTATGAGGTTGTTTAATTTAAAGATCGGCAGTATTCGAGTATTTTGCAAACTAACCAATATGTCTAACCAGTTCAAAACAGTAAGGTATCCTTTTGATGAGATTCAAGCTTATTATATTTAATCCTAGTTGAAAAATATTCTCAAACATGACTATAGTTTTCGTAGTCCCTTAACAATCAACTTTAAAATATATCTCATAAATTGGAAATAAGCCCACTTGGTAAGAAAAACGATCTAATATAACATTGTCTGCTTTTGTCAATGAATGAGGTCAAGTATTAGGATCTAATTGTCTATTACTGGTAGGTATGCTCTTCTTAAATAAAAAGTTAATATGCCATATTAGTTTCCATACCAGTTTATTTCCATAGTCATAATAAACAGTGATCTTATGCCATATTATTTGAAATGAGTTAAACTGATTGAAATTTTTTTTCATTATTCTTATCACAACGGTACATTGATATGTCTCAAGTTAAGGTAGGTTTGGAAAAACAAAAGACACACACTCACACCAACACACTGAAAATATGTTTTTCTTTTATTCTATCTAATATTCAATCTAAAATTTAATATTGTATTTTTATTGTCAATTCTGAGTTCAGCAAATACATAAAGTAGCCAACTACAAATGATTTCCATAACCAGCACAGTCTTCCGGCTGACAAAGGATGCACAGCAGCAGCATGGGCTGCGGCATGGCGACTATCAGCGCTACCGCGGTTACTGCTCGCGCCGTATTCGCCGGCTGCGGAAAGTGCTCAAAATACCACAGGTATGTATAATACTAATTTCAGTGGTCAGACAATAATCAATGACTGATACTCTTTATTTTGGACATGGTTAAATCTATAGTATATCAGTAAAGTTTTAAAAAATAAACTTTAGTGAGTACTTATAATTAATTAACAAATGATTTATTTTACTTGACAAACTTGGCCCTGAACCTGCTTTTTCCAGAACCTCTGCATATGACAGTTGTATCTCCCAACTACTCCGTTTAGAATGTTCTTGCCTTTGCTTCAGATGACTCCTGATTGTTATATTGGACTTGCTAAAGTGTTGAATAGCCATTTTGTATACCTATTCCACAGACTGCTCAAGTCAAGTGATTGGCTATATATGCCTAAAACAGATCTGTAACATTAGTGTCTACCACATGTGTAAACTATATTTATATTGTCTTATAGGACTTTAAGTATGAAATTGATTATTAGTACGGAGCATTTCGCATTTCAGGATCCGTCACGTCAGTAAGGCTACAAATTTTGTCATTAGTACATTGTTATTGATCTGTGCACTTTTCGAATTTTTACCGGTTTTTTTGCATCTGCGTTCTCAGGGCGACCGACGCCACTATCGCCGACGCGACGTGACCACAGTCCACGTGTCCGGCCCGAAGGCCGAGCCCCGCCTGCTCTGCGTCCCATTGCTGCAGGCGGAGCGCGCCTGGGCGCACGCCATGCAGCTGCGCCAGGAGGCTAACACCGAGCCCCGCAAGAAGTTCCACCTCGTCTCGCGGCTGAAGAAGGCGTACGCTCATGCGCAGACGCTGTTGGAGTTATGTGAGGTAAGAACTTACTCGCTGCTACAGTCATATTTTACACATTTTTATCGCAATGGCTGTAAATCTAACATCTTTTTTTAACAGAGTGGTGTTTGCGACGCCCGCACGCAGCTCGAGGCGGGCGCGTACGCGGCCTGGCTGAGCGGCGTGCTGCTCGTGGAGCTGCAGCAGTGGCGGCCGGCGGCCGAGAGTCTTCAACGAGCCCAGCTTGTTCTAGAGAAGCTCTGCGCCGCGCTGGCCGAGGAGGAGAGGCTCGTGTACAAGCAGAAGGTGAGCACTATAGTGGAGATGGCTCGCTGCTGTTCTTTGACGTAAAGAGATGACGCTCTGCAAAAACGAGGCTGGCCGATTATCTCCCTCCTTGGGATACTTTATTCAATTCAAAAATGGCTTGTTGTGTTGTATTCCCGCAGGTGGAAGAGCTGAAGCCGAGCCTGCGTTACTGTGCGTACAACATCGGCGATCAATCCGCGGCCGGCGACCTGGTGGCTATGCGCGGCCAGGGGCTTATCGAGAACCTCGACACGCTGATGGCCCAGGCCAAGTAAGTCCATACCATACCTAGAATAACATTTGGTAGACACGGGGAAAACAATACGTAACCGAAAGAAACATCAATTCTTATGTCACCTAGTTGTGGTTAAGATAGCCAAAACAAAAGACTCAAAAACATTTCATTTCGTATATCTGGATCAATTAATACGGACCACAAAGTATAATAGCAAAATGTCTGTATTTAAGGCGCTATTTCAAAATAAGATCCGATATGTCTTTGATTTTGTGTCATTATATTAATGGCGCGACATCTGAATCTATTTAGACTATTCGATATGTCACACGTTCGGTTTGCGGTGCAGGGAGTCGCGGTCGGGCGTGATGCACGAGGTGGAGTGGCGCGGGCGGCGCGTGACGGTGCGGCCGGAGAAGGCGCGCCTGTTCCTCATCACTCTGCAGGACATGGACAAGTCCGCCGCCGCCGCGCCCACCACCGAGGCCAAGATCGAGATCCTCGAGAACATCCTCATGGACGTCAAGGACGCCATCTCCGCCATCAAGGACGAGATCAAAAACGATCCCAAGCTCAAGTCCACCGAAGGCGCCCAATCCGGCATCTACTATCTGCTCTCCTATCTGATGTATCTCCGTCTGATGCGCACCGTCGAGAGGAACAATCTGCTGGTGCAGCAGGCGGAGACCGCGCGCAAGAACAACGCGCAGATCGACGGCAAGAAGGTACGTCCCCAAGACCTGACCAGACTCTACGAGATCATTCTCCAGAACTTCACCGAGCTCCAGCAGCTCCCAGGCTTCGAGAACGACGCGGCGTACCAGCAGGAGATCGAGACTCAGATGAAAGCGTACAAGGCGTTCCGGTGCTACTACATCGCCCAGGTCCTCACCGGCCTCCGTCGCTTCCGAGAAGCGCTGGCTATGCTGGAACGGTGCAGCACCTACACCGCCGAATCCATAGCTAGCAAACTCGACGATAAACAGCTGCTGGAGAAGCTGGCCGTCCTTAAGAAAGACATTGAAAGCTGTAAGTTCGAAGTCCACGCGGACTCTGTCCTCGAAGACGACGACGACGATGAGGACAAGTATACGTCGAGCGGCAAACCGTACAAAGACAAGAAGCCTCTAGTCGACCGCCTGGACGAATACCGCGAGGATACTCAAGTGTTGACCAAAAACCCCAATATCTACAAAATGCCTCCGCCTATGGAGGCGATTCCCTGCAAGCCCCTCTTCTTCGACCTGGCGTGCAACTTCATCGAGTTCCCGAACCTGGACGACAAGACGGGCGCAGCCGACAACAAGAAGCAAGGCGCCGGGATCACGGGTCTGGTTAAAGGGTTCTTGGGTTGGGGCAAAAGCGATAAGTAAGCGTTTTTATATTGCATTTTATTCGGTTGTTCATACGATACGCGGCAAAATATATGTATCTATATAAATTATGTGTTTCTTTTATTTACCTTCCCCAGTTGAAGTAAATGGGCAAAGTTACTTCTGATTTGCGGGATATCGGAATGATAATTTAGACATTTGCTATGTTAAAAACTTTCATACAAAAATTGTTATTGTAAATAGAAAAAATATACATCATTTTAATTCTCTCATAATTACACTGTTAATGGGAATGGTATTGGAGAGTGAATACAATTTTAGACAATGATGTATCTTTATTTTAATCTCAGTTCCATCTTTGCTCATTACTTATATATTTTATATTGTCCGTACAATTAGTACAATTCAAAAGCTTAATAAAACCAATAAAATTATTTAACAAAATTATTTAACACAAACTAGAATAAGTTTTAGTCGAACAGTATAAAAATATAATAAATTTTGCTTTCAAACAATGTGACATTGTTAGTCCGTTGCGGTGCTTTTTAGTTGAGCAGGCTTCCTGAACACACCACTGGCAAGTGAGAGAAGAGCGCTACAGAAAAGCCCTGTGCTCCTTGGGCGATTTGAAACTCGCAAACATTAACGTTAGCATTGTCCTACGACGCTGCAATTTACTATAATTCAGCTACTTCACTCTAACACCACAAGACTGCTTTCTCGAACGATACTATAGGATGCCCTGTTTATTATTATTAAAAAAGGGAAACATATTGAATGTTACTAACAAATTACGAGTCATTGTTGTCTTTTAAATAAATGAATTTAAATTCGAATGATATCGCGTGACGCCTTTTCCAATACACATCCCACAATAGTTTATGAGTCGGGCTAGCGCCTGTTTAGCGGCGACGCAACGTTCGCTGCGTGGGCGCAGGTAGACGCTGCGCAAGTTGCGTCCGCGCTGCACGGGCGCTAGCAGGACGCTTACGCTCAAAAGACACAATTGCGGGGTCTCCTTAGAATATTTTAGTATGGTACTTCATAAAATCATAATAATAGCTTAACATATCTGTCAATAAGTCTATTAGGGCTGATAGTACATATCGAGTTGTATCGTAATTGCTATCGTATCCCCGAATATACGTTCGGTTTTAAATCTTATCCGCTTAGAGGTAAACCGCTGGCTCGATATGACAGGGTTCCATGTCGCATTTTCGTGTCAGAAAATGAGAAATGACAATATTAAAATTTCATGTCGTTAAAAGTGTAACAGAATATAATACTGAGCCAGCGAAGTTTATACCGTGCATGTTATTTTTAACTGGGACCATACAGGGAAAGTTGCTATAGTACATATATTCAGAGGAACAACTCATGTTGGCCGTGAGTGGTTTATAAATAAAAAGTAACCAAAATTGAGCATTTTTTTATGATCTACATAAAATATTATTTCATGCTAGTACCATATCGAAAAACTTACTGACTAACATAAATTCGTCATATTTCATTAGATATATGTATATTTTCTCATGCAATTTACAGAATCCCAGTTAAAAATAACAACCGGTAGAGCATGGAACCCCAACATCAAGGAACTTAACAGTAGGAAAAAGCATTACTACAAAAGTTATAGTCACTTAAATATCAGTTAGTTCAACACCACATTTTCCTTTGAATCCTCAAAAAGTCCAGTTCCATTATTGAGGTGAAATTCCTCACTTAAATATGTTATTTCGTAACATTTTAATAATTAAGGGAAGAGACTATCGTTGTAGTCTCTTCAATAGTTCGTTACTGTTTTAAGAGGAAACACTACTGTTAATTTTTTCATACAAATCGAGGTTTCGTTCTCGTCTGTTTCCCCACTCTAAAACTTTACTAATCTTTAGGAAATTTTAGGAACTGAATGGGAAGGAAGTGTTCAGTATCGGACCGTTTCGATTTTTGCGCTTCACTACATAGTATAAAACAAAGTCGCTTCCGGCTGTCTGTCCGTCCTATGTATGCTTAGATCTTTAAAACTACGCAACGGTTTTTGATGCGATTTTTTTAAATAGATAGTGATTCAAGAGGAAGTTTTATATGTATAATGTATAATACATGCATAATAGTATATTTAGTATCAGCATTGCACTCGTGCGAAGCAGGGGCGGGTTGCTAGTATTCTTATAAAATGTATGTACAGTCAACCAAAAATGTGGTCTACCACTTTTCGACTCTATTTTACATGTAATAGAGTCCAAAAGTGGTAGACCACTTTCTTTGCTGACTGTACTAGGCCAAATTCCGCAGCTAACGGACGCCTAGTACACAATTTGTATAATAATTTGCGAAAAAATCAAAACGGTCCGACATAGACAGAATACTATTCCTATTCCATTTTGTTACGAAGTTAAGAGAGGAGGAAGCTGTCGAGAGCGAAATCTCGACTCATATAACCCGGTTACTTTAAGTAAGGTTGCACCACATTTTGTATCCGATGCCTTAGTTACCAGGTGCAAACTTAACGTTATGGGGAAATGACCTGTGATATGTCCTCTTAAGAAAATACAGCATTTTCAAAGTCAGCATCAATAAAAAAAAAATATATTTTATTCGTAATTTTGCACTAATCACTAGGCGACCCTTTGTATGGAACTCGATAAAAAAGGTCGCGGTTTACCTTAGCTGGCCGATTTATTGGAATTGAAATAATTACTAACGTAAATAAATATATGTGTGAATGTGTCATATCATAACCCATTTTCCATTGTGTTCAGAAGTGATTGTACGAATTAACTCATGCTAGGATTAATGAATGTGATACATTCACTTAAATTTGTGAACATTGTAGCACAGATCGCTTATAGCCGCTACTAAATTAATATTTATCATCATTATATCTCTACATAGAACTATTTGAGACCGCAAAAAATTCAGCGATATTTAAATATATTTTTTTTAGCATTTAGCACCCTAATTCTGAAACTTCAGGATATAAAAAAAACAGAATAGCTTGCTGATAAAAAAAATATTTTAGTACTTTCTGGGTCATGCACATACTACGCGAATATTACTATGTGTATATCTAAAACGTTATATGTTCAAAATGATGCCATACGAAATTATTTCATTAGCGATGAGATGAATAGCTGTTCGAGAAAGTCAAGAAGCACAATTTTCTATATCGTCTCTTGGTTTTCAAAGAAATATTTTGTTATGGCAATTGAAGTTTCCTTGAAGTTGGCAGGACATTGTTTAAATGCGATATTTGGCTAGAGTTCAAACATTTGTGTATATAGTCACGTAAGAAATTAATCTTTAGGAAGCAAAGGATGTTATATATATCTATGATCTACCGACATCGATCAAGGACAGATATATTTATACCAGAAGTTCAAGGTTAACGACGGATAAATCCATCACGGAGCACGAAGCAATACAGGTTTGCCTGCGACACAAAAATGATGGTTCAATTTACTCAAGCCATTTTTCGATCGGTCTCACTATACGTAAAAACATGATCATCCAACTATGTACATAAGCTCGCGTTCAGCAACACCGGAAAGTACAACTACAGTATTTATGTCAAAGATATCACATTTATTACGTTCACCTTAACCATATACACTACAGAGAGTTTCGGTAGCTAGCAATTTTACAAGATAGAGTCACACTCAGTGAAGATACGTATCTTAATATCACTCGTCTCGATCGCGCACTGAATTTACCTATCTTATTAAAAAAAAATACAAAAAAGCAGTTTTGTAGTATTTGGTCGGGTATTACCAGACAAGAGCAACTTCCCAATTGTTCCGAAAATATGAAATATAATATTGTAAATATCCATCGATACGGGTCTCTTTTAAATAATATAATAGTATAAGATAACTAAACGAAACGCCGTATTTTACCGTGTCCCATTACCGTTTAGTGTGCTCTAATCTTCACTGCCGCGAGTGGGAGTTAAGGCGAGCGGCTAGCGCGGCGCGAGCGGCGGCCAGTGCTGCGCGTCGTGCGCCGCGCGGTCCGCGCGCGCCAGCAGCTGCCCGCACGCCGCGCACGTCTCCAGCCCCACCTGCCTGCCCACCACCAGCTCCTGCTGCTTCGCTATGTCCGGCAGCAGCGCCACCAACTCCGGAAACACGGCCTGCATATGCTGCCCGAGGGCCGACTCGCAATGCGCGTAGAACTCGTCGGCCCCGATGAGATTGTCGCGGAACGCCCGCGACGCCACTTTGAAGTCTTCCAACGCCGCCGAATTCCCCAGCGCGGCCGTGAACTTGTTCACTAGCGCGCGATTCCTGTTCTCGAAGTTTAATGGCGGCATGTAGGAGTGCACGGGAGCGTTAAACGTCTGTCCGGACGAGTTCGTGAAAGTCATTCCGTCGCAGGCGGGCCGAGATTTAAATCCCGGAGGGACCCCGTTCGGAACCTTCTTCGAATTCTTGTTTTGAAGCACCGCCTTCATGGGTAACGCGAAGTTGTTCACGGGCACGACGTTCCCGGACTTGGAGAGCGACGGAAACTCCTGAGCGGCCAGGGAGAAGTCTCCGTTCCCCCCGTTCCTCTCCTTTTCACTAACGGTAACTGTGTCTATAGTCTTTATTTTCCTGTCCTGCGTCGGCGTGTTCGCGGAGGCCGCCAGCGTGATCGGGTCCACGTATTTCAAGTCCTGCATCCCGTTGACTATGCTCAAGTCGATATCATATACGTTTTCCTTCTTCGCGTTGTTCTGTTTCTTCTTTTCCTTCTTGCTCAGTTTGGCGTCGGAGTTAGAATTGGTCGTCTGGACGGGCTGAGGCGGCGGCTGCCTGGGCGTCGGCGGCTGCGGTTGCTGCGCGGGCTTCTTGGCCTTGGGCTTGGCGGTGACGGGCAGGGTGGGGAAGTCGGCGACGGGGTTGAAGGCGGGCTCGCGCGGCGGCTCCACGCGCACGGGTTTCGGTTTCTCCTTGCCCTTGGAGACGGTGATCCACTGCGGGGGCGTGGTCGGCGCCGCGGTGGACGACAGCGCCGGGAACGCCTCGCTGTTCAGCTGAACCTTCTTCGGTTGGGAGTTGGTCGTGTTCTTCTTTAGCGCCTCCATCTCTTGGCTGTTGATCATGGTCATCTAAAAAGAGTAAACGCATAAGAATTTTCGAATCCGGTTTCGTAACAATGAAGAGTCCATTCGGTCCCCATAGGCTTTCGGATCGACATTTGATTAGACGCATACCTTAGGCGGGGGCGGCGGCGCGCTGGTCGGGCCGGCGGCGGGGTCGTCGCGGCCGGACAGCGTGGGGAAGTCGTCGTCGGACAGCGGGCGCCGCGGGATGGAGATGCGGTTGCCGCTCGTTTGCGTGAGACGAAAGTTGCTGGCGGATGTCGGTTGGCTGTGCAGCTGAATCGATACGCTGGGCTTGGCTGGAGTGATAGAAAAATAAGTTTCTGTCAAAAATGACATTTTAGTGGCAAGCTTTTATAGCCGACTATACTTTTCTTTGGATATCCATCAAATGCTCACTGAGACGATTCTAAAGAGCCCAAGCTCGGTAGGATTGCTTTTTCTATTATAGAGTTCCTATGGCCACCTTCCGGCTCCATCATCAGATCAGCCCCATGGTACCATATTATAGTATTGTCATCAAAGTTAAGTAAGTATGCAAAATTTCAGCTCAATCGGTTGACGATATCTGCTTCAAAATTGAGTTGCAAGATTTCACCCGAACAAACATACTTTAAACATACCATGCAAGTTAAATAAAAGCTTTAAATAAAGTATAGTCGAGGGCGAGTTATAACACATCGGCGGAAACCTTCGAGACGGCTCTCGCTTTGCGAAGTTACGAGGTATTTCTGGTGAAGTCAAGGACTCACAGTTCCTCAAGATGGCGGCGGCGGGCGGCGCGGGCGCGGGGCGCGCGCTCGGGCCGTCGTTCGACAGCGCGGGGAAGTTGCGGTCGGTGCGCGCCAGCGTGTTTCCTCCTACACCGTCAGAACACATCATCATTGATTGCTCAAATAAATGTCTCGTCACTATTACGGTTGGCTTAAAATCACAAACGCATCGCAATTTGAATTATGTGCTAGCTACTCGCCCTTGTAAGGTCCGCCCTTGTGTTGAGTTAGGACGAGGTTGGGCGTCTGCGGCGCGGCCGACAGGCGCGGGAACTGCTCGTCGCTGCGCGTGTCGATGCGCGGCGCCTGCTGCACCGGCGGCGGCGGACTTATAGAGCGCTCCATCTCCCGGTCTCGGTCTCGTTCTCTGAACGAAATAAAAGCAACGTTAGCTAAGTCACAGATGATATAAAGTTACCGCTACCCCGTAATCTATACTATCATAAAATTGTATTTTCATAATCCGTTTTCTATGGGTGATTATTTAAGGAAAAATCTTAGCAGCGCGATGCAGGATTCGGGCGCGCGGCGCTAGCCAGACTGTGCCATCTGTTGGTAAACATTTTTTTCATACTTTGTGCGCTCATCAAGCCGATACGGCTGGACGGATTTTAACCAATATTGGTACAGGGATAGCTGGATATCCAATGATGATTATAGGATAATTTTTACCCGACTACGCTCACGAGGCTGTGCCGAGCACCGACTCCTAGTAAAGTAACTTGGGACTATGGCGTCTAAAGATGTAAACATTTTATACCATACCCTTTCTGCCTAAAGTCTATCACTATTCATATGAAAAAAGAGCGCAGTGGTAGTTTTAAAGTATCGCGTTTCTATGATATTAAAAGTCGCATTTGCCTCTATGGACGCAATAGGCCCAGGTGACTCCCTGTTACCTAGCGGTTAACACTGACCTCGGTGTCCGCTGGGCTTGTGGGTGCGGCGTGATGTTGAACTGTAGCTCCAGGGTTCGCGCCTGCCGCGCGGCGCCGCGCGTCATAGATCGCCCGTGCACGGTTGCCTTGTGCGCTAAAACAATATACATAAATATTAATATATCTATGCATTATATTTCTTGTGAAGAGTCTTGTCTACTGATATAGCTTATTATCTTTCTCCACCGTATTAAGTCGAGCTCGTTTTTCTATGTCAACTTTTTCTCCATAGTAGAAAAACATTTTTTAAACCGAACTTTGCGACAAATAATGATCCATAAGTTGTGTACTAGAAACATGTCTGCTCAAAATTCATTCAGGTTTTGCTTAGTCAGCGCTTTTCGTCAACCCATTATATATTTTTCATTTCATTTGTAATGATAACTTAAACACATTTAGATAAAACTATTTATCAAGCCAATTGATGATATGAACCTGACGATACAGCCTCATGTATACTGATAAACATAAGTCCATGAAGTTGCACAGACACGCGTGAAATAATGTATTTAATCATTGGAACGAAATGTCGCTAATAGTGTCCCTGATTACGCTTGTATAGCATCAGATAAAAAGCTAAAGTTAAATGTTTTAGCAAATATTTGTTTATCGCTTGGAAGTTTAATGATAGAACAAAACCACTCGTCCCAGATATCAAGAATAGTATACCGAAATATAAGTTATTAATGTTTTTAAGATAGATTTTGCTCATAAACACAAGCAAGGTAGTTTTCAAGCGGTTGCTACGTAAGCACCTGCTCGAACAAGAGCTCAAATAGTGTCCATCATCCTATGCAGTAGACATTTCATCGTATTTATTATTATATTATTTATAATATACATCTTATAGTATGTAAATATATGTATCATTGAATTTATGGTAAAGTTATATAATATACCTACATTTATTCACTTGTATCTTAGATGCTTTCCGAACGATTAATTTTCTACTCTGCACCCACTTGAAGCATCCCTGTTTGGCCCTATCGTTGACTGGTACAGTCGCCATCAAATATATCGCAGCATATAAGGCGTTCACAAATATCTGAACATGTACTATAACGCCTAGTCAATAAGAGCCGTGTTCATATATTTATGAACGCCTTATATGCTGCGATATATCTGATGGCGACTGTACAGAATGCCATTAGGCATTAAGTTCGCCATTTGTACTGACCTTTGTTTTGTGCAATAAAGTTTAAATAAATAAATAAATAAATAAACACTGCAGTGAGATGCTGTCTGACACACTGCCTCCTACCACAGGTAGCGATGTTAAATTGCGATGACAACGGCTTACGACGTATGGTAGAAGTAACAGCACTTTTATTCCACATGCATCATTATATCACAGTAACGCACGGTATTCACTTAACATACCTTTGAGATCGATCTCGCTCCTAAACACCGCAGTGAGATGCTGTCCCGCACACTCTCCCTCCTCGCATAGGTAATGGTCGGTGCGGAAGTGATGGGCCAGTGCGGCATGCGACGCGTAGTACAGGTTCTTGCCGTCCGCATCGCATAAGTGGCAGAACAGATGCTCTTTGCGGAGGTGACGGTACAGCTCGTCGGCGTCCATGAAGCGTTCCTCGCAGAACTCGCATAGCGGGTGGCCCCTGTGAAGGACAAATCGGTATATGGGGACTATTTTCTACAAATTGGTCTGGTTCTTAATTCAAATATGATAGAAGCTTTCCCATTAAAATATCAAGGTTTAATTTTACTAACATAGATTAGGGTTTTTTCTTATAATTAATAGAAATTTTATGGTATTTTTGTCTTTTAACCTCTGAGTAGGTAACTTTTATTCTAATTTTGTTCAATCCAGCCTTAGTGATAATAATTCAGTGAATAAAGGATTTTGACCTTACAAAAGGTCCGGTAGTTTTGAATTTTTGATATGTTGTCTAGGATGGTTAGTCAATGTTTAAAATGCAAAATGCACAATTCCCCCCCCTCCGCGCCCGCCGCCATATTGAAAAAACCGGCGTTCGCTTCATATTTTTGCTCATATCTTCCTTTAGGACCATTTTAGCTAGAAGAAAGCTTCGACAATGTTATAGAGAGTTAAATTTACTACATTTTCCATTTTATATTTTGTTTCTAGGATAGATAGTTACGGAGATATGCATATTTAAAAAAACTTAAGAAATTGCAATTTCCAACTCAAAAACAAACTACTGGATTATATCTTCGTTTAGGAGCATTTTAGCTAGAACAGTGCTTGGGCAATTTTGTAGAGAATTAAATTTACTATAATTAACATGTCAAATTTTGTTTCTAGGACAGATAATTACGGAGACATGTAAAAAATAAAGTCACATTTTCCGAAAATGTATGTAAAAATGGACATGAGTTTTATAAGCAATTATATTTCCTACATGTTTTAATTTGTCCTAGACTAGTCCGTAACTGAATGACAGCGTTCTAAACCAAGAATTTTGAGAAATTTTCGGAAAATTCGACTTTTCTTGTTTTTTAAATGTGCATATCTCCGTAACTAACCGTCCTTGAAACAAAATTTGAGGTGTAAATTATAGTAAATTTAATTCTCTACAACATTGCCCAAGCACTGTTCTAGCTAAAATGCTCCTAAACGAAGATATAATCCAGATGTTTGTTTTTGAGTTGGAAATTGCAATTTCTTAAGTTTTTTTAAATGTGCATATCTCCGTAACTATCTATCCTAGAAACAAAATATAAAATGGAAAATGTAGTAAATTTAACTCTCTATAACATTGTCGAAGCTTTCTTCTAGCTAAAATGGTCCTAAAGGAAGATATGAGCAAAAATATGAAGAAAGTGCCGGTTTTTTCAATATGGCGGCGGGCGCGGAGGGGGGGGAATTGTGCATTTTGTATTTCAAACACTGACTAACCATCCTAGACAACATATCAAAAATTCAAAACTACCGGACCGTTTGTAAGGTCACACATAGTACTTTAGTCTCTATTCACCGTATTATAAGTATTAGCAGATTCTAAGCATCTGCCTACTGAGCCGGTGGTCCGGGGTTCGAATCCCGGCCAGGGCAAATATTTGTGTGATGAACTCGAATATTTGTACTTGAGTCATGGTTGTCATAGAACAATAGAACAATCATCAAGGATATATTTATAAGTATGTATATCGTCGTCTAGTACCCATAACACAAGCCTTCTCGAGCTTAATTTGGGACTAGATCGATTTGTATGTGGTTGTCGTATACTTATTATAAAATGATCTTGTTTACAATATATCAAGGAAGAACGCATAATTGGACATACCTGTGCGAGGTGTCATCAAGGTCTCCTTTTCGTCTGTGGTGCGCAAGCTCCTGACGCGTATAGCATTTCCGCTCGTTTGTAAATATCTAGAAAGAAAATATCAATTTGTACTTCGATGTTTTAACAACATTCTCAAAATTTGCTGGTAACTTCTGAGTAGATGGGCTGGGTAGATGGAAGATATACACGTATACAGGTTATGTATTAGAATTAAAATTCTTTCTAACAATAATAAAACAGTGGTTTTATGCTGTTCTATTTTATAAAACCTTAATTTTTTGTAAGTATTTTATCCTGACTGAAATACAGGTTAATCCTAGTACAAGCATGTAATAATATTGTCTGTTGACAACCAAAACTCACTAAGTAACAAATACCTACTTAAACCAAAGCTCGAATCTCAGTGTCAATCTACTTACTAGATACGAGGTTTTAAAGAGCAGTGACAGAAATTATAGTCAGTTTCGGTTGTCACCAGGTGATATACATGTCGCAGTCATCTGGTTGAATCTACTATTTGATTGAATGACTAGCGCGTTCATTGAATGACAACATTCAATTGAATGACTAGGCCGAACGTTGATTGAACAAGCGTCACTCAACGTCCAACTAGTTAGCGGATTGTAATATAGCCCTTTGAACAGAGCAGACGTAAAATCAGTCAGGTGATTGAAATGCTAAATGACATTCAGTCAAGACGTTGAACGTTATATTAAACAACTTGACGAGTTGTCCTTTAGTCATTCAATTGAATGTTGTCATTCAATGAACGCGCTAGTCATTCAATCAAATAGCAGATTCAACCAGATGACTGCGACATACATAATATGTTTAATCATCTGTATGTTTCGTCCATAGACATTATTAACATTACAGCTGTAATATGTTTTGAATATTTATTTTTATCAATAGAAGTGCAATTTTCTGGTTCATCATTTGTATCATTCTTATCAGGGATAGATACCGGTATTCATTAAAATTGAAGTATCTGTAAATTCGGGTTTTTTTGTTATGTTATTATATAGAATTTCGTTATAGATAGATCTTTGAAATTAACCGTAAAGCGAAAAAACCGAAATTGAATAATGGTATTTTGAATGGCACAGAATAACGGTATTTGATCCCAGATTCTTACCCAAGTCAATAATATAATAGCATACAAATACAAGGTTAAACATTTTATTAAGTTACCACATTTAGGCTGAGACCTGACTGAAATGTTTCGCATTAATTATACACTAATTAATACTGACATTGTCGTAGTTATCACTTCCAGTTATCATTAGTATCACTTTAGGTATGAAAAAACATGGTACAATTTACCATGTGATAATGACATAAAATATGTAGAATTTACAAACTATGTTGTTTTTATCAATATTGGAATAATTGCTTCTAAGTAACCAAAACAATTAATAATGTAAGAACATTACTACTCATTGACAAAACTTGATGATAAAACTGAACTGGACAGAATTGTTATGATTAACTTTTTATATATGTATGAACACCTATAATAATAATAAATAATGGTTACTTTGTTCTATTGTCAAGACTTTTAGGTAATTTAAATTAGTATGTATACATATTTCTCTTAAAATATGTAATTGAAACAGTACACAATACAAGAAATAATATTATGAATTTACATGATACTAACCAGTTTTAAACTAATTAGTATTGGTATCAACATCAACTGCCTCTAAAAATAGCTAGTGTAGCTATTATAATAGAACCTTTAATTTCCTGCAAATTAATATTGATGTAACACATTTTGTTTTGAGTTAGCAGATTAAGAAATGGCTTGGGCAATAGGTGCTTATTCAACATTTAATATTACAATAGCAAACGTTTGTGTACTGAACATTCAAACATCACTACATAGTATAAAACAAAGTCGCTTCCTGCTGTTATCTGTCCCTATGTATGCTTAGATCTTTAAAACTACGTAACGGATTTTGATGCGTTTCTTTTAATAGATAGAGTGATTCAAGAGGAAGGTTTATATGTATAATACATGCATAATTTATCAGCATTGCACCCGTGCGAATGCCAGGGCTGGTCAGTAAAGAAGTTCCTACCAATCTCAACTACTATATTTATATTCTGAATAAGGACTACCGTAATAACTTAGTCACATAACAATCATATTGGCATGTTTCTTATTTACCACCCTAATCTATCATTAAATAAAAATAATGCAATAGACCCGTTATAAATTGTGTTGATTATATGTAACAACTGCTCAGGTAAAGTGTCATATATATGTTTAATTAATATCCGTGTAAGAAGAATTAAAATAACATTAGAATGCAGATATTATAGCATTAAAGGTTGATAAAAACTATGCATACCTTCAAGTGTTTAACACAAAGATCACAGAAGTATCTCTCATGTACTTTGCGGATGTGGTCACTAAGCATGGTAAAGGTGCGGAACGGTGCCAGATTGCTGCACAGCCGGCAGCAGTTCTCCAGCAGTTTTTCATATGCATTCTTTATCTCCTGACTGCAGAATGCAATCTTGAACTGCCTCTCAAACAACCGGTCCGTGAAAACACGATTGCGCAACTCTTTGTAAGGCTGCACCGATTCCGTAAACACTACCTGTAGAGGAAAGAAACGAGGTAAGTCACAAGTTATGGTTACGGTTTGTGTACCAACTAAACAACGTGCTCACCCTCGCCAAGTCTTGCCGACAGATTGGACATTCGTTCTGCATACACAGGACGCGCATACGAGTGGAACACTCGAAACATACGGGGTGGTCGCACTCGCCAATCGAATAGTACAAGACGTTCTTGAAGCACACTACGCAAGTGTTATTGTCGGTATGGGAGTCTTCCATGGTTGCTGTCTGTAACTGCTGGATCCCTGCAAAGGTCACACTGGATTGTTATTTCGTTAGACGATATAACGCGGTAAAGCTAAAATCGTAAATCTGGGAATAACCGAGTATGTACCCACGTACGTAAATGAAGGACGAAAAATTCTGTGCCTATCCAAATTTGACAGACAGTGCAGTGCAGTTTGGAACTTTGAAAACCGTAACCGGGAAGGGAATGAATCGGTAATTAGTGACGTTGCTACTTTTTCCGTGATCATTAATTGGAATTACGAAATGGACGCTTAAACAAGTAACTGGAACATACCATACTTGACAGATCATTTACTCTAAGTGACAGATCGAATGGGTACGTTTTGAAACTACAAACATTTAAATCTGCGTTATAGTCCATAATCTGCGTAAATTATTATATCAGTGTTTCAAAGCATCTGCAGGTTTGCGGATGATACTGTTATACTTATTATGGAAAATATATACATTTATAAAATATATATATATTTACTAAACTTGATGTAAGTTTCTAAATGTAATGTAAAAATTGCACCACCGATCGACAGCAAATGCTAAGTTTTTGTTGCTGAACGATTGCGTCCGTCACTAACATAATCTTCTGTTCTGTCACTCACTGTCACGTCACTGTGAAACCTTAAATGAATTTGATTTGATACGAATCTTGAATGGAATTTCCAGACTAGCCAATCATTTTGGGACATTATATTTTATACATATTTAATACGAGTTACATTTAATTGTAAATTGAAGAAAACAATAATTATGGATGAATACGTTAACTACATTTTGCTGCTTTTGGTTATACTGCCAGTAATTTTATTTATTAATTTATGGGCAGGAATTGGATGGGAGCTATTTGTTAATAATTGAGATAACTCAGAATTTGTAATCATCAAGGTTAGTTGATGACTCTTAGAGAGCTTATTGCGTCATGCTCCAGGCTGTAAAGAAATATTAATATTGTTGTTTATGTTAAGAAAAACAATAAACTTCTAGTTGTTTACAATGTATACTATGAAGTAGGTACCAATGTGTTATCTAAATAAATAAAACTATTAAGATATAATATCGATTGTTTAATTCATAAGATTTTCAATAGAATATATTTCTTATTAATTAATATCACACCTCCTATTGACACACCTATGTCTATGTAAGTAATGTAGACATAAATAATAACATTTATTCATCATGATTATTACAACAAGCAATAAATATTTGATAAAGTACAATATACAGAAATTTCGTAATACGTATATTACAGAATTGGTTACATTATAAATTATCTTACTATTATGGAATAATATTATACAATGGTATAAAACTTGTCCCTATTACATCACAAGTCAAATTGGTAGTATTTGATTTGGATGCTTCACTTTATTGTGAATAATCAACATTAGATTGAGCCTCTATTTATTTTATAAGTACTAATTAACATTTTTTTTCCAAATAGTGACCCTGTAGTATTCAATAGTAGTTAAGAATAAATGTGCAAAAAAATTATAAATACAATAATAGAACTAAGTAAGTAAGTGACACAATATATATTTATGAACCTATGAAGTTATCAAAACAAAAAATAATGTCTCCTGTTCATCACATTGGTTATGATGATTGACTTAAATTCCCCACATATTATGAACTGCAATAGATTACAAAATATTTTTTTATTTACATTACAATAATGTATGGTATTCCCATCAAGACATAGTTGCCAAGAGATAAACTCCGAGTAGTCATGCTGTACACAGATATATGTATACATACTACAAGTTCAAGTTGTTCAATGTATTTTGAAGATATGTGGCATGCTTGCGCATGGGATGTTCCGCTGGTTAATTAATTATAAAGATTGTGATTGATTCATTATAATAGATCAACATTTATACAATGGTAAATAGTCATATTTACTTAATTATCTAGATAATGCATCAATTTCCTCAACAATATAGTTAAATTTCACTAGAAAGTAGTAATTCCTCCATTCCCATGTTGAAGTGATGCCTCCAGACTCTATATCTCGCAATGTCTTTACGTGTCACCATCCCAACAACCTGAAATTATTGTTTATATTCTTACATTTCTCTTTATATTTTTTAATATCTCACTCACTCAAATTTGGCCAATGGGAAATGGAAGAATTTTTAAAATCTTGAAATTTTGTTTATAGGTAGTCCAGTCCTAACCCCCCCCCCCCCTTCATTCGTAGAAAAAAATACGGACTTTTTTGTAGCTTAAAAAAAGGTTTGGGCAGGTTACCGTATCGGACGATACAAGGCGGGATAAATACATTTTCATCATTTTTAACCCTTAAATGCATGCTGTAAGATGCAGCTTACATAAACAAAAATGAATTACTGGTTGAAAACTAGAAACATTTATTTGAAATAACATAATATTTTATAATGTTGTGTTTTTTTAATTCATGCATTTAAGGGTTAATTTTTTTATAAGCTACAGAAAAATCTGTTATCTTTTTCTAGGAATGAGGGGGGGTTAGGCCTACCTGGGGTTTATTTCTACATATAGACAAAATTCAAGATATTTAAGAATTGCATTCATTCTCCATTAGTTTGTCTATTTTTTTTTCAAATTATCAATCGAACCTATTTTTTATTGGGATCGAATGTCTATATGGGACTAACGACACTTAATCCCCTAAAACTCAGTAATTAATGTGTAAGTTCGACATGGAGCGCTGAAAATTATTGGCCGTGAAATAAGTCAAAATCAGTCTACATCCCTATTGATTCCATTAGAAGTATGCTATTTGTCAATGTACCAGATTGATAAGAAAAGGCCCTCTGTTTCTCTGTATGTCACAGAACAGTATCTCAGAAACCCTAATGCTATCATATCACTATCAATTTGCAATATATTCATATATGCAACTGGCCCTATGTCCTACCTCGTTGACGTCGTTGACTATGGGCAGGTGGCGCAGCCCCAGCGCGCGGAACAGGCGGAAGAGCCGCGGCAGCGACGCGCGGTGCGGCAGCGTGTACGGGGACGGGTTCATGAAGGGCCGCAGGTCCATAGTGCATGTCTTCTCCCAGTCAGATATTTCGAGCTGTAAGAAATTTGAGGACTAACAAACGTTGCTCTGTTGGTAAACAATGCTTACGTAATATGTATGGCAAAAATAATACTACTACTACTATGTACAGCTCAGTGATATAAAGCGAGTCTACGAAACGAGTTCGCGCCACTTGTCCCGATCTTGCACAAGTTCACGCAGATCTAACTCGACGTCATAGACCCATCGATACCTGGGTCAGCCGACCGGCCAAGGCAATAATAAACATCACTAAGGGCCTTGGATTGGAATGCCCTACTCAAAAACAGTTTGGGAACGTGAATTTTGGCTGTGGGGTTGACGATGTGGCAGCGGCTAACCTGCGGCTATCAAGAGGTTCAAACGATTTACTTCACACTTATTGCCTGCGGATGTCACCTAAGAAGAAATTAATATTAGTGCAAAACAAGCACTCCATGCCAGGATGAGGAATTTTCGTCTTTTGAAGTCTACAATTTTACAAAAAGCAGAACTTACATCGTTGATAGAGGGGTACCGCGGGTACTCCTTGCGGAACATGTTCATGTCGACATTGAAGCTAGACCAAGTCGTGTTGCCCTCGTGCTCGTTTTCGTTGTAGATCTTGTTCTGGAGGAGCACGATCAACTGCGAGCGCAATATCAGGCCTCGTAGGCGCTTGTATGTATGCACTTCATGCTGTAGAACATAATAAATAGGTAAAATATAGCAATCATGATTGTTTTCATCTTGGAATGTATTCTCCCAGTTATAACTCACGTTATTAACTTTTCAATGTCAACTGGGGTTTTTCCTTCTTTGTGGCGTAATGCCTATGTACTCCCTTTGCCGAAAGTTTCCAACCCCAGCGACCTTAAAGATTTTCGGCCCATCTCTATTCTCCCGTTCATGTCCAAGATTTTGGAAGCCATTGTTCACAGACAACTGGCTTCCCATATCTACTCTAACCGTATACTCACTCCTTACCAATCTGGCTTTCGGCCTGGCCACAGTACATGTACAGCGTTACTCAAGGTATCGGAGGATGTGAGACTAGGTATGGAAGCTACCCAATTAACTCTGTTGGTCTTGATAGACTTCTCCAACGCATTCAATGCTGTTGATCACGACCTTCTATTGGCTATACTCAATCGGTTAAATATCTCATCATCAGTGGCTACATGGTTTGCCTCCTATCTTCGCGGTCGCCGTCAGAGGGTTCACGCAGATCGATCATTTTCTGACTGGTGTGATCTCACTTCCGGGGTACCGCAAGGCGGAATTCTCTCTCCACTCTTATTCTCTCTTTTTATTAATTTAATTGTGTCTCACTTAGTATGCTCTCATCATTTGTATGCCGACGACTTGCAGCTGTATACCCAGGCGAGCGCTGACGATTTAAATCGCGCAGTTTCTGACATCAATAATGACCTGGACCGGATTTCTGCTTGGTCTCGTAGTTTTGGGATCACCGTGAACCCGTCTAAATGTCAGGCCATTGTACTCGGAAGTCCCCGTTTGCTCTCTACAACTGAAATGGCGCACATAGCTTCTATCCGGTTTGAAGACACTCCTATTCCGTTGGCGTCGCAAGTGAAGAACCTGGGTCTGATTTTTGACTCCGGCCTTACGTGGGAGCCACAGGTGTCTGACGTATGTCGCAGAGTGACCAACACACTTCGATCGCTTTACCGACTAAAACACTTTCTTCCTGTCAGCACCAAAACTCTCCTTATTCAAGCTCTTGTTCTGCCCGTATTTGATTATGCTGATGTGTGTTATTCAAATATCACTCAGGCTTCATTGAATCGTTTGGAGCGTGTTCTTAATAACTGCATTAGATTCATTTTTGGACTTCGTAAATATGACCACATATCAGATTTTCGCCGTCAACTTAATTGGCTTCCCATTCGTGAACGTAGGTCATTACGAGTCTTATCCACTCTTTATTCCATTTTATTTGATCCAGCTGCACCCGAGTATCTTAGATCTAAATTTCAATTTGTATCTGCTCGACCCGGTTGCGTCCTTCGCACCTCTCGTAAACTCATGCTCATTGTCCCTCCTCATCGCACCGGTTTTATGTCAAATTCTTTCACTGTTCAGGCAATACAGCTTTGGAACGATCTCCCACTTTCCATCAGGCAAGCACAAACAAAGCAAACCTTTAAGCACATGTTGCGCAAGCATCTCACCAGTAAGCTCCTAGACTGATTGTCGGTTATGATATTTTGCACTGGGTACAAGAATTAATGTTTATGTAAGTATATTGTATTGCATATTTGTGTATGTTTATTTATTGTGTTCATTATATTACTGATATATAATAAGTTTCTCTTTTGGTATAATGTTGATAGTTGACAGGCCCTGCACCATAATATGTTTCTGTTTAGCCCAATGGTTGACTGGTAGAGAATGCCTTATGGCATTAAGTCCGCCATTTGTACACTTTTTGTTTTGTGCAATAAAGTTTAAATAAATAAATAAATAAATAAATGGGCACGGTAACAATTTCATAGCATTTTTCCTAGTCCCAGCCCCAAGGCAGGGTGTTTGGAACCAGACACATTGTAGATGTTGTGTCACAAGGCAGGATGCTTCTACCCAGACACATTGTAGATGTTGTGTCACAAGGCAGGATGCTTGGACCCAGACACATTGTAGATGTTGTGTCACAAGGCAGGATGCTTGGACCCAGACACATTGTAGATGTTGTGCCACAAGGCAGGGTGCTTGGACCCAGACACATTGTAGATGTTGTGTCACAAGGCAGGGTGCTTGGGCCTAGACACATTGTGGATGTTGTGTCACAAGGCAGGGTGCTTGGACCCAGACACATTGTAGATGTTGTGTCACAAGGCAGGGTGCTTGGGCCTAGACATATTGTAGATGTTGTGTCACAAGGCAGGGTGCTTGGACCCAGACACATTGTAGATGTTGTGTCACAAGGCAGGGTGCTTGGACCTAGACACATTGTAGATGTTGTGTCACAAGGCAGGGTGCTTGGGCCTAGACACATTGTGGATGTTGTGTCACAAGGCAGGGTGCTTGGACCCAGACACATTGTAGATGTTGTGTCACAAGGCAGGGTGCTTGGGCCTAGACACATTGTGGATGTTGTGTCACAAGGCAGGGCGCTTGGAACCAAACACATTGTAGATGTTGTGTCACAAGGCAGGGTGCTTGGACCTAGACACATTGTGGATGTTGTGCCGCAACGAAGTATGTTTATGTGTGCGCAGTCACTTACATCGTCAGCCAGCGGCGGGTCGACGACCGGGAACCCGTTGCACGACACCAGCTTCAGCAGCTCCACAACATGGCCGACGTTCTCGATGGTGCGGAGCGTGAACACGGGGTGCGACATCATTTCCGAGGCGTAGATGTTGTGTCACAAGGCAGGGTGCTTGGGCCTAGACACATTGTGGATGTTGTGTCACAAGGCAGGGTGCTTGGACCCAGACACATTGTAGATGTTGTGTCACAAGGCAGGGTGCTTGGGCCTAGACACATTGTGGATGTTGTGTCACAAGGCAGGTTGCTTGGACCCAGACACATTGTAGATGTTGTGTCACAAGGCAGGGTGCTTGGGCCTAGATACATTGTGGATGTTGTGTCACAAGGCAGGTTGCTTGGACCCAGACACATTGTAGATGTTGTGTCACAAGGCAGGGTGCTTGGGCCAAGATACATTGTGGATGTTGTGTCACAAGGCAGGTTGCTTGGACACAGACACGTTGTAGATGTTGTGCCACAAGGCAGGGTGTTTGGACCCAGAAACGTTGTAGATGTTGTGTCACAAGGCAGGGTGCTTGGACCGAGACACGTTGTAGATGTTGTCTCACAAGGCAGGATGCATGGACCCAGACACATTGTAGATGTTGTGCCAAGAGGCAGAGTGCTTGGACCGAGACACGTTGTAGATGTTGTGTCACAAGGCAGGGTGCTTGGAACCAAACACATTGTAGATGTTGTGCCACAAGGCAGGGTGCTTGGCCCCAGACATATTGTAGATGTTGTGCCACAAGGCAGGGTGTTTGGACCCAGACACATTGTAGATGTTGTGTCACAAGGCAGGGTGCTTGGACCTAGACACATTGTGGATGTTGTGCCGCGACGAAGTATGTGTATGTGTACGCAGTCACTTACATCGTCAGCCAGCGGCGGGTCGACGACCAGGAACCCGTTGTACGACACCAGCTTCAGCAGCTCCACAACATGGCCGACGTTCTCGATGGTGCGGAGCGTGAACACGGGGTGCGACATCACTTCCGAGGCGTAGATGTTGTGTCACAAGGCAGGGTGCTTGGACCTAGACACATTGTGGATGTTGTGCCGCAACGAAGTATGTTTATGTGTACGCAGTCACTTACATCGTCAGCCAGCGGCGGGTCGACGACCGGGAACCCGTTGTACGACACCAGCTTCAGCAGCTCCACAACATGGCCGACGTTCTCGATGGTGCGGAGCGTGAACACGGGGTGCGACATCACTTCCGAGGCGTAGATGTTGTGCGCTAGTGGCGGCGGCTCCCAGGGCAGCAGCGGCACGCCTGCCAGTTGGATGTGGATGTCGTATATGCCCTGCGTAAATGAGACGGTGTGACAAGGGCATACTATGAATGTTGAAGTTTTATTATCATTCGTATATGAAATCATTTACCTATGTTATATAAACACTATACTTCAACTAATAAGGACTTGTTAGGGCCTGTTCACACTTGAGCGATTTGCCAGCGATTTCTATACAAATTCGATCGCGGCGATCGAGTTTTGTATAGAAATCGCTGGCAAATCGCTTGCAAATCGCTCAAGTGTGAACAGGCCCTTAAAATCAAAACATGTGTCGTAATGTAAAAAAATCTACTTATTAAATTTACCGAAGATAATTTGCAGCGGTGCCTATAAAACAAACACATTATACTGAAATGAGAATTGCGGCTCTTGTGAACTGTCAGTATAATTCTATTTGTATACGCATTTTAAAGTTACCTCATTGAAGAAGTCTCCGACCCACTTAGCGACGACCAGCGTGATGATGATAGGCAGAGCGTTGGAGATCTGGCCCGTGGTCTCGATGATGATGACGGTCAATGAGATGGTCATACGCACGACTCCACCCAGTTGCGCCGCTGCGCCCACCAACGCGTACTTCGCTGGATTTATTGTCTGTCAAATTTAAATACTATTAACAAACGGACAAATGATAACATTCGGTATGTGTTTATCATCATATAGGGTCAAAATATGAGGACCCTTCTTATTCGAGTGAAGACCAAAAAGTTTACCGCCTTAACTCGCCGAATTCAAATTTGTATCGATATTTCCGCTGACGGCATCGGATAACGTACCTTAACCTATAATTAAGGTGATATATTAAGGTTCCCTATTGTTAATTTTTGTTGCACAACAGATTTTTAACCAAACGTGTTTCTTTTTGTTTTATATGGCTCTACGAATAATAGCCAGTTATTGGCCCCACGCCGTGCCACACAAGTTCGGTATGAATAGCCCGCTCGATATCACCAGCCTGAAGGTCCAGAAAGACAGAACGAAGTAGCACATATAAAGAGAGAAAACCGTTACAAAAACAATATAGTTACTCACATTACCCGGCAGCATTAATTGGATTAAAATAGCTAGTAGTCGGCCCCACGCCGCGCCACACAATAAGTTCGGTATAAAGAGTCCACTGGATACTGCTAACCCAAAGGTCCAGGAAGATAGCAGGAAGTAGCAAACCACGAAGGTGACGATGGACCAGGGGTTGTAGGAGCCGATGGGGTTGTGGAGGAAGGATCGGACGGAAGCCTCGGGCGTCTGGAACCAGACCGCCGCCAGAGCGTTGTATTGGCCATCGGGGCAGTATAGCTGGAAGAAAATTATATGTTAAGTTTTGTTAACTCTACGGATAGTAGAGAGTAGTGACGTTACTTCGATTTAGACCGTTTTGGATTGGGTAATCGATAAAAAATGGTTAACTGCCTTTGCCGACGATATATGATAAATAATCAATATCGAGCCAAAAGTAAGTAAGTATACTGTCTGATTATATAGCTGATATGTCGCCCCAAATGTTTTCGTATATGTGAAAAACTTAACTAAAGGACTAGGTGTATGTAGTAGTAACGTGTCTGTATACAGGAATTGATGTTCTATTTTCTATAATAGTCGTTGTGTCCGGAGCTAGGCCCCACAACTGTCAACTGTCAGTATAGTGACCTGCAGCGGTACTTTAGTGGGGTCCTCGCCGAGCGGGCGGCAGTCGTCGAGCACGTACATCATAAGGAAGCCGCAGGTGGCGCTAGCTGCCGCCACCATGCACGCCTCCACCACTCGTAGCCACGGTGACGTTATGTACCTGCGCAATATATTGGGTAATCAATAAAGCAACATTCGAGCTCTCGCAAAAACCTCAAACCGACCAAACATTCTCATTCTGGAAGGTGGACTGGTTATTTCGAATCTTATCAATACAATAACATACCAACATCCGTTTTTGAAATTTACGTTGATGACGATTTTATTATGCTTAATCACAGGAGTTTTATGTAGTTAGAAAAAGTGGCGATTTAAAATGTTACTCACCTAATTCTAAAAACAGAGAGTTTGTAGTTGATGTGGTTCCACAGAGCCCCGAGGCAGCCACCCACGGCGCCGAAGAACATGAACACGGGCAGCTCGTAGAACTGGAATGGGAACGGCTCCATCTTGCCCAAGTTCAGGAGACCTGGTAAAAAACATGGCTATTGATTTGACCCGTAATATACGCCAATGGTCGTCGTCAATAGTCTCTACTATTGAAAAGATTTGCACAGATTATTTTTCCTTATTCGTCAACCTTCATTTCGCCTGGTCACACAAAGTGAACGTGGACACCACAGTGCCGAAGAATGTGCGCCATGTCAGCGCCTGGTTCCAGAAGCTGGTGCCTTCTTCCAGCGAGGACAGCAACAACAAAGCATTCAGTATTGTTTCGTACCTGGATAGCTCAGTTCTCCCGCCCTGCCATGGTACGCAGACAACGCGCAGTTCAACGTGAACGTGGACACCACAGTGCCGAAGAATGTGCGCCATGTCAGCGCCTGGTTCCAGAAGCTGGTGCCTTCTTCCAGCGAGGACAGCAACAACAAAGCATTCAGTATTGTTTCGTACCTGGATAGCTCAGTTCTCCCGCCCTGCCATGGTACGCAGACAACGCGCAGTTCAACGTGAACGTGGACACCACAGTGCCGAAGAATGTGCGCCATGTCAGCGCCTGGTTCCAGAAGCTGGTGCCTTCTTCCAGCGAGGACAGCAACAACAAAGCATTCAGTATTGTTTCGTACCTGGATAGCTCAGTTCTCCCGCCCTGCCATGGTACGCAGACAACGCGCAGTTCAACGTGAACGTGGACACCACAGTGCCGAAGAATGTGCGCCATGTCAGCGCCTGGTTCCAGAAGCTGGTGCCTTCTTCCAGCGAGAACAGCACTCCACCTAATAATCCACAACGTAAAGTAAAAGAGATAAAGAGTAAAAAAGATGTATAAAATCAATAAGCATGACAGGTTAATAGTAGATTGTACGACAAGTGCATAAAATGCGTTTTATGGACGAGTTGCACACTCTACTTTTCACTTCGATTGCGAGGAAATGAAACTGTATCATGTAAATAACATATATACACATATCATGTATACCTACTTAAAAATAAATTTAATTAATATTTAAAGTAATAGTTTAAAAAGTAATAAATGATAGTACATAAAAGTTACAAGTTTATTTCAAGAAGTTTTATTGTGTACTTTGGCTGTTGGTATATTTGCCTTGGTCTTAGAATACTAACAAAACTAAATAAAATAAAGAGTTAAAACCCGTTCCAGACCTTCCGATCCGATCCGATTTATCGGAAGAAATCGGATAACGTGTAGTGCAATTGTTAGGATCTTAATACACTACACATTATCCGATTTCTCCCGATAAATCGGATCGGATCGGAAGGTCTGGAACGGGTTTTATTGTATGAAGTTTTATGTTTTTTTTTCAACTGTTTATTAAGAACCTTTTTCGTGTGGCTGTTGGACCGATCGCCTTGGTCTTCGACGACGATTTTACTTTATGCTCTAGAGCATAAAAAGCGACTTTATGTCGCCTACGGACAGCATAAAGTCGAACTTTTAGAGCGAGAGAAGTGAAAAGGAAATTTTTAAAATTGAGTTTCGAGCTATTGGGAAAAGACCATGATTTGTCGAAGCTTTGCTGGGCTCAATTTTGATAACCATATTTCACCGACCGCCCAATATTCTACAACGAAACCCCGCCCTTTCCACCACGGCTAATTAAAATCAATATTTCAAAATTCAATTTATAGACAGTTGATGACGAAGCAACTCTCAACCCAATCAGCAACCTTATAGCAACCAAGGATCGTATAGCAAATAAAGCTATGATAGGACGCAGAATGCAATTGTAAAAGAGTTTCTTTAATTCTTCTGCCACCCACAATCACCAAAAAATGAAACACTACTAAGACTACACTAAAAATATTGTTGGTGTGCTGCACCCCTGTGCTGTACACACAGACTACCCCCATTAGACGGAGCATGTAAGGCACATGTAAGGCGACCCGCGCGCACCAACGATATGGTACGGCAGAACATTAAAGTATCAACACGGCGGCCACCGTTTAGTTGCGTCCATGTTTATGAGGTCTCTCTACACCACTTAACACTACAATTTACCATGTTATTTATTTAATTTCTTTTTTCGTTGACGTACGCATGGATCATAAACATGGACGCAACTAAACGGTGGCCGCCGTGTTGATACTTTAACGTTCTGCCGTACCATATCGTTGGTGCGTGCGCGCGGGTCGCCTTACATGCTCCGTCTAGTGGGGGTTGTCTGTGGCTGTACACTGACCGACGGGGGCGCCGAAGGCCGCCGACACGCCGGCCGCGGCGCCGCCCGACACGAAGTCTCGCTTCTCGTGGTCCTCGCGGAAGTAGTGAAATATCTTAAAGTCCTTGTTGAAGGTCGTGCTCTTGCCCTGCGATATGCCCGCCGCCACTACCGCGCCGCTGTGGATCATCGGACCTTCCTGGAACAATTAACAGGGCATTTTATTCAATACTGGCTGTGCCCCGCGGTGTTACCCGCTCATCCCACGGGAACACTAAATTTATTCGGGATGAAAAGTATCCTATGTCCTTCCCCGGGACTGAAACTATGGATATACCAAATTTCATCTAAATCGGTTCAGTGGTTTAAGCGTGAAGAGGTAACAGACAGACAGACAGACAGACACACTTTCGCATTTATAATATTAGTATGGATTCGTTATGTCATATAATGAACTCCACTGCAGTGTATGCGACAATATTCACGTTTTCATGTTATTCCGTACATTTTGCATCCATTTCGTTTCACATTGAAAACAAAAGAATATCAACACGAATATTTGGCGTAGGTACATGGCGCAATTATAGTGCCGTCAACAATCATATGTGTAATTGAGCATACATATTCGTTCAAAATGTTGTGTTTACCTTTCCTCCAGCCAGTCCTCCAACAACAGCAGTGATGACGCCAATAGTCTTCACGAATAAGGTCTTGATGCGGACAACTCTCGGCACTTTTACCCCGTTCAAGTAACACTTCACTTGGGGTATACCGCTGCCAGCCGCTACTGGCTGCAACAGAACAATTTATAATGATACTTATTTCAATTAAGCAAAAGTGTATCCCATCAAAAACATAAATGTAAAATGAGAGCCAAGTTCAATATCGCGTGCACTTCGCCGACAAAAGAATTGAGATCTGCAAGGGCGCCAAGTTCTTTGCCCTAAAATTTTTAGATACAAGGACATGCGACATACTCAATGCATTTATTTTACTTGGGGTGTAATTCAATATCAAGATTTGACTTGGCTAGTTTTCACAAACTAACTAAATTTTATAAAAGTAACATAGTCATAGTTCATTATCAAGCTAACAGTATAAGTAACAAACCGTACACTAACTTGCGTACTTACCTTTACGAAAATAGGTTAATGATTTGATTGATTTTGATTTATAATATAAATTTATATTTTAAAACTAGCCAAGTCAAGTCTTGATATTGAATTACACCTCAAGTAAAATAAATGCATTGAGTATGTCGCATGTCCTTGTATCTAAAAATTTTAGGGCAAAGAACTTGGCGCCCTTGCAGATCTCAATTCTTTTGTCGGCGAAGTGCACGCGATATTGAACTTGGCTCTCATTTTACATTTATGTTTTTGATGGGATATCATTACTTTTTGTACAGAAATTATTATGATGTGTAAATTACTTAATTATTATTTGTTAATTAGTTCTGTGTGCTATTCTAGTACATCTTTTGAAAGTTTTGAACAAACAAAGAATTTTCCAAAACGGTTAGTACGTATTGGATTTTTATGTGCATGTATGTGTAAGTGTATGCGTGTGAGTGTATATGTTATTCTAGTATATCTTTCAAACAAAAAAAGAATTTTCCAAATCGGTTTATAAATGACAGAGTTCTGAGGCAACAACCATCAATAATAATAATAATAATAATAAAAAAACAAAAAAATCACTGTTTTCGATTTTTATATGTATACACACACAATTACTAAGCTGCATGCCAAATTTCACCTTTCTAGGTCACCTGGAAGTGGGTTAGGTTTTTGATTACTAGTCAGTCAGTCAGTCAGTCAGTCAGTCAGTCAGTCAGTGATAAAAATACCGTTTTTTGGACTTTAATATCTCAATAACTATTTAACCTATATTAATGAAATTTGGGGATCTACTTGTTCTAAAGGATCTTAATACATAAGCCAAATTTCATTTTTTTATGTTAAATAGATTTGGAGTTATTGGGGGGTCAAAAGTGGCTCCAAACGGTTCGTGTAATATAACACACGGCTGCTGCTCGCCAGTTCCTGCGGTGAACTTGGCTGGACACGCTGCCGCGTGTCTAGATGTCGTGCGGGATTCGAACCCCTGTCTTTCGCTCGGCACTTCCAGCCTATTACGGAAGCCCTAATGGAACCCACATCGGCGGCGAATGGCAGCTGCGAACGGAACGCCGTTTCTCGCTCTCACCTAACTATAGCTACCGCTCACCACTGCCATTTACCGCCACTGTTGTAGCCAGGCCGTTGATCTCTTAACCAGCAGGTAATGAACGTACGTTTTGTGTGACGAATGGACATCCACAGGTGACGTAGAAAAGTAAAAAAAAAAGTATTCTTACCTCAACATAAGCAACTAACACAGATCCGATGAACACGATGCTAATGTTGGACAATACCCAGAGTAGGTATGGGACGTACATTCTATGCGGCAAATGAGTATCCACAGCTGAAATTAAGAGTTAAGGAATTGTTTTTCACCTCAACACATTTGAGCGGAAACGATTATAACACTAATAAAAGGCGTAAGTTTGTGAGTGTCTGTTACTTTTTCTTGCTCAAGCGGCTAGATAAGTTTTGATAAAACTTGGTATGGAGCTAGCTAGATTAACAGATAAGCTACTTTTTATCGCGAAGGCGGGTAACACCACCGGGTGCAGCTAGTAAAAATATATATATTTATAGTTATACAAATTATATTAAATTTAACTTTAAGATTTTTTCTAGATGGAACGTATTTAGCTACTACACCTAATCCAGCTACTTCCCAGTTACCACAAGTTACCACGAGGAATGTCGCTGTCATCACTATGTGTTATGCCGCGTCCACATGCCTGGCAAACAACGGCAAACCTACAGGACGCAGTTATATGTTAGAGTGAGCACGACGTAGTTCCGTCTCTCTCTCTAATGCGTCCTGTAGGTTTGCCGTTGTTTGCCAAGCATGTGGAGTCGGCATTAAGGGTTGTTCCTTATACCTCCCTACCAGTTAACTTGTAGTTGTCATGAGTCATGACTCGTTTTTAATCGTATGACGTCAAATTGATAAACCACTAATTTCCTCAATTTACATTTTCGTTTTAAAATGAACAAAAGCAAAGACTATATACCCCCTAGACATATGTTCTCATACAAAAAAACGTAACTCTGAAAAAGCTCAAAATTCGGTATAAAAACTAGATGGCGCTGCTTCGTAGCCTGGAAGTGACAAAAATGTTATTTTTCACCAACATTTTTAAGTGATTTTTGATTTTTGGAAATCAAACGCATTACTGCTTTATTTTAATACGATAATATAACTTAAATACACAATTTTTAAGGATTATATTTTTTACTCTTCAAAAACGTGGTTTGATCGTATTAAAATAGATGGCACTACCTCTGGATAGCTCAAGGTTGCTTGCGGGCTCGCCAATTTTTGCTACACAAAATAGCTAGATGGCGTTGGTGCACTGATGTAATGGACAAAATAAGTTACGCCCGAATTGTCATGCGACATTTCCCACTAACAAACAGTCAGTAACGTAATATTTGTTAGATAAGTTTTGTACAGTCAAGGAATTTCATTTCCTACCCATTTCGTTACAATGTCGTTAGACATTCGCAATGCATTAAGGTCGAAAATTATATTTCAATAATAGTATTGAAATGTCAATATTATTATTTGTCACTTCATTTTACAAAAAACCTCCTCGCGAAAGGTTATCATTTGCTTTTAATTTCTAATTAGGAACATATGTCAGTGTCAATCGAGAAAATCGTAAAATAATTTTCAGCAACGTTATTAATATGAAAAATAAAATGCTTGCCGCTAACCGTGAACTATTAAAAGATAATGATAATGACTGAAAACAATGAAGAGCTCAAAGAGTGGAGTTACACCAGGAAGGAATACGGATTTATGAGATCACGCGTCGGCTCAATGCTAGCAGGGACACAGTTTGACGTTGGGTACGGCGATATAATGTTGAAGGAAACCTTATTGATCTACTGCAAAGCAAAGTAACCATTGCATCGTCCGTTTGCCATGGCCCAAGACCAACGCCGACGACAAAACGGCTTTACGCCAAAGGGACGATTTGCGGAAATGTTTGACATTTACCCTAGAACAATTAGAAATTGCCTACATGCAGGCGGCCTGCGAAAATATATTCGTTCGTTTTGTTTTTGTTAAAAGTAATATAAAAAAAACGTTTATAAAATTGTGGTTTTATTGAATTATCACTGTCGTTAGTTCTGTTAGTTTTTGTATAGATAAATTTCGGGTGCCTGTCGTATCGCATAACGTTTTTTGTCCTAAAAATGTTTGGCCGAGAAAGTTTGGCATACTGTTGAATGGCATACTACTCGTTTGTCCTAATAATTTTTGCGCATACTCTCTTAAAGTCCTAAATCAAGTTTGTCCTAATATTGATAACTAAAATCTAATTACCTAAAGCATAATATTCCTAACATGAATTGCCCTAAGAATTATTTTGCCTATTATCAAATTGGCTAAAATTACAGCACCTAAACTAAACTATGGTAGGCGTGAAGTCAGAATCGTTACGTATTCTACCTTCAGGCAGGTAAGGTAAGGTACATAACTCGAAAGTTTCATCATAATACGTCCAGTAGTTTTTTGAGATTAAGTGAAACGTACATACATACATCCATCCAAACTTTCACGTTTATAATATTATTAGGATTAGGATGTAAGTAATTTTTATGTTTAAATAAAACATACACAAATAGTGAAATGAGACGAAAAGTGAAATGAGACGAAACGGAACGTAGTAAACAAACATCGCACCTAACGTCATCTATTCACTTTTTACTGTCACTTGGAAGTTGGAATGTCGTTGAACGCTTGACGACTGTGTTACTTCACGCTTGCGCGTACCGTACAGTAGAAATTGAAAAATGTCGACTTTTGAATGAATTGATACCCTTAGCGGCATCTAGCGATGTAGAACGATAGTAACAAACGGAGTACGGTGCGTAGTATGAAGAATATCGGTCTAGGGGGTATATAGTCTTTGAACAAAAGGATACATTTCTTGAGCTCCCTATATTTAATCTCAGAGAATTCTTCTATGCAGACATCGATGATGAACGCTATCATCGCGGTGATGACCCCGATGAGCAGAAAGATGAACCATCGCGTAATATCCTTCCATATCACAAAGGCATAACCTCTCTTCCGCTCTTCGTCGAGGAGTGGGTGGTTTTCACATGTGTCATAGTCCAAACTCTGAAAGATGAGGCATTGTGCTTTTATACTATATTTCAATTCTTTTTTAATGCTTTACATTGGTTTTATGTTTCATAGTAGCAGCTGACTCATGCTTCTAAAATAAAGGTAAATAAACATTTAAAAAACAATTTAAATCAAATAATTAATTTTCAGGCAATTGTGGGTCATAGATAAATAAATATCTTAACCTAACATATTAAAAACAATTAAAAATAACTTATCACTAACATGTCAAAACAGGAAGTAAAGTAGGTATATTCCCAAATTAAATTTGAAATCAAATGTTATTTCACTGGGGCTGCACTGATTAAATACTATTATGCATTACAGTAAAGTAAATATACCTAAAAGTTTACACATGTGTAAAATTATCTTTGGTTTATTAGCACTATGGCGTGAACTGTGAGACTGGGTCAGTAGATAACAAATAATTGCAAATATCACTACACTTTATAAAACAAAGTCCCTCACGTGTCTGTGAGTCTGTGTCACAGACCACCCCCACTAGACGGAGCATGTAAGGCACATGTAAGGCGACCCGCGCGCACCAACGATATGGTACGGCAGAACATTAAAGTATCAACATGGCGGCCACCGTTTAGTTGCGTCCTTGTTTATGAGGTCTCTCTACACCACTTAACACTACAATTTACCATGTTATTTATTTAATTTCTTTTTTCGTTGACGTACGCATGGATCACAAACATGGACGCAACTAAACGGTGGCCGCCGTGTTGATACTTTAATGTTCTGCCGTACCATATCGTTGGTGCGCGCGGGTCACCTTACATGCTCCGTCTAGTGGGGGTTGTCTGTGGTCTGTGTATTTACGATAAACAAAACCTGAACGGATTTTCGTACGGTTTTCATCTACCAACATAGTGATTCCTTAAGAAGCTATAGGTGTATAATTTGTTAGATTTTGGGTGTACTGTTTGAAATATACAAGTTTGGCGCAGTTTGTAAGCACTTGCCTACCTGCCCGCGGTCCCGGGTTCGAATCCCGGCCAGGGCAAATATTTGTGTGATGAACTCGAATATTTGTGCTTAGGTCATGGTTGTTCTATGTATTTAAGTACATATTTATCTATATAAGTATATATATGTAAATATCGCCTAGTCCCCATAACACAAGCCTTCTTGAGCTTAATTTGGGACTAGATCGATTTGTGCGAGATATTTATTTATTATTTATTTATTTAAATATAACGGTAATTGTTGTAGAAGTCGGAAAAAATCATGACCTCTTCTGGGAGCTTTCATCGAGAAGGCTGTCTAATTCGTTTGAGATACAACAAAACAATTTATGGTGGGATTATTTTGTTTATCTTTTATAGGTCTGCAAAAATCATGGAAGATGTACAATATAATGTGGCAAAAATGGAAAAAATACACAATATAATGTGGCATTATCATGATATACGTTGTAAAGGCTTAACAGCAGTTAATTGAAGGTAGTGTCCGTCAATGTGTTAAAAGAAAGAGTTAAATATTTACTTCATATTTGGCAGAAAGTATATTCCTAGATCCGGGTTCAAACTTCTGCAGTGGATGTCTTCTTCTGACACTGTGGCTGCCTTCCAACTCATCTTCCAAAGGGTCCTAAAATATGTTCATTTGTTAAAATATTTTTCCAGTGAATAATAACATATCTATGCTGAAGAATATCTGACACAAGCTTACCCTTATAGATTCAAAATTACCCGACATGTTAATTTGTTAGATTTGGGATACTTTCCTAGCACATTTATTTGCCATTGAATAAAGTTTGCTACTATTCACAAAAAGAGACTATTTGAAAACATCACTATTCATCTGAATGTCGGTGAAAAATTAATGAATTACAGCAATAATAAAAAGCTGAGTCACATTATGTAAAAACTGCAAAAGGAAAAAACAGGAAATGGAAATTACATGTAGGAAAATACTGTGGAACAAATAGACAAAAAGTGAGACAAAAGAGACAATGTAATGATAAAGATGGATATCTGATGGACTACCTAAATAGGCAACCTCAGTAAGCCTGATACAGCAAATGTTGAATATATAATTTAATACATGGATATTGTAATATATAAATATTTTGTTCATGATCAAGTCAATGATATAGATTCAATTACTTACTTGATAATTAACAGATCTATTCAGTTGGGAATAATTGGAAGTTGTAGCTAACTCATCATTGCTGACTAATTGTGCAGTATCGGCTGTCGTTTCACTATTATTATCCTCAAGTCCTTGTGAAGATGTACTCATTTTTACTAGTTATCAAGATATTCACTATTACTACTTCCAATTGATATACATTAGAATTATCACATTTATTATTTTAGTAATACATTTGTCATTACACGCTCATATAATCATCGCAATTTATATATATTTACAATGATAAATCTTTGCATAATAGACGTTTCGACTTTAGAAACAACAGAATAACAGAAAGTAAATAAATAATTATTTTCACTATTAAACCGTATAAATTTAAAACAATATTACAAAATACGGTTATCTTTGTCTATTACACTATTTTCTTGGCTGCTACTAGTAACTTGGTAGTTTTTGTTAACACGTTTTATTTTAATCGCGTTTTTTAGGTCCTTTTGTATGTCAACTCCTGTTATCAAAAATTAATATTATTTAAAAAATAAAAACATACAATTTTTATTTAAAAATTTCATTAAAATATTTTTGATAGATGTTTTCAATATTTATCATTAAGTTTGATATTCTTTTTTGTAAATGAAGGCCAATTTATTGATAGAAATATTGAGATTACTTCATGATTGCACTATAAAATACCCACTGCTATTTGACGTTTGTAGTTGTGACAGAATGTCATTTTAATGTTGCCATGTAAAACTAGATAAAGTTGTGTTAAACCAGAATGAACAAAGAAAACAAGCTAACTCTAATAATTATTGAATAAAATTTTGAATTCAAAGCGTTAACTGCAATGTTGTATAAAATAATTGTGTAGTAAATTCTATGTCTAAATTACCATAGCTGCTAAACCTTAAAAGCTTACTTTACTCTTGAAATAATCCTGAGATTGGCTTAACTGATAACATCGCATAAACCAAACATTTGCTCCTTATAGCAAAGGATTCAGATTCAAAATATCATTAAAATATACTCGTGATAAAACTATAGACCTCTCTTAGTGAAAACATCTTGATTCTAGCTCTAAATATCCACGAGATAGTAAATTGATAATGTTATCATTTTATCAGTAGAACAAGTAGAACAAACTCATCCGCATACACGCTCAGTAATCAGCGTCACTGTAAACAATGGGATTTTCATATGTGTGTGTGGCTTGCTCGTTTGGTTGACAATCGCGATGTGTATTCTACATCATCGCATGCTGAGTTATATTTTCAACAAAATCTTTTAATTTTTGTATTAGTTAGTCGATTAATTTCTAAATGTTTTCATTCGTTGTGACCGTCTTTCTCTGTTTTGATTTCTAAATATGTGTAATTTGCCGCCGAAGTTCCATTCAGTGTGTCGCCTTTGTTTATCATTCTGTGGCGATAATTGCAGTGATGTTAAACTTCCAATATTCGACCGTGATAAGGATAAATCTCGACTTTCCGATATGATAATGACATATTTATCCATAATGGTAATCATGATTGCACTATTTTACATCCCGACCACCAGGAAGGGACTGTTTTCTCATGTGAAAGTTTAGCTAGCAGAAGCGTACGAGATTGTGGAAGCTGATAAGCGCCATTAACTTTCTCGCGGGTGTTGGGTATTTTCGCATTGTGATATCATGTTACGGCCCACGCGTTTAGTGGCCGAGCGTATGACTAATGTGGTTCGTAGAAGTGATAGGCGAGGCGGGTGGCAGTGCCGTGAGCCGCCGTCGCCACGGCCGCGGCTGATAACAAAGGAGCGCGCCGAGATCTCCTCGCCGCGCTTTCAGCGGGGCTCGCTCCTCGCGCTCGCTCCTGCCGCGGCCCCCACGTTCTACCACTGATGCATGCCCTCCCCCTTTTCATTATACACCAGGCTATTTTAAGATTCCAATATTATCTAAATATAGAAGTGTATTTAAAGGGAATCAATCTGCAGGGGGACTGCATTCTATCTTGTTTGTTATCTTGCATTCACCACACTAACAAGTTTGAGATATTTTTTGTCATTTACTATCAGATTTCCCTCTAATGACTATGAGTCACCAGCTATGATTGTGCTTGGGAAAGGTCACTGGACACATCACTGATGGCTGTGATATTGAGAGATGACTGATGTTGTGAATGTTGTTTTTTAGGTGTCTCCGGCGGACTTGCTCCCCCAAGTGGTCTGTGGCAGTTGTGCACACAAGCTTGATGAGTTCCACACCTTCAGAGAGCTGTCACACAAATCAGAAAGGCTACTAGAACAGTTTCTTCAGTATGCCAATTCACTTTCAGGCTCAAAAGAGGTGAGTAAATAAAAAATAATATAATATTTAATACCTTTATTTGAGTTAAACAAAAACTATACAAATGTACTATGTACAGGACTATAATTATAATTAAATTTCCTAGAACTCCTATAAAACAATATACATACATAATATAAATAGTTTCACAATTTTATGCAAAGCTGGAATCATTATTGATGTTGATGTATCTGATTGGCTGATTTTTAACTTTTGTTTTGTAAAATGTTTTGATTGTGTTAACAAGTAAACCAAGCAGCATTCCAAACAGTGCTACCATGGCCACCCCAAAGATGCTCCACAGGACATGTTTTGGTCTCAAGTTGGAAAAGCTAAATCCCTTCTTTTTTGTTGAATCAAATGTTGTGTCGAAAGTAGGGCAGAAAGATACTGTAATGTTGGTTATATACTCTCCTGCTAATCTCATTGGAGCTGCACAACTGAAATAAAAAGATGGTATTATTTATTACTTCAAAATATCCTATATTATGAAAAGAAATGCACAAATAGTTTTTGTCAAGGTTTTAATTCTAGTGTGGTGCAAATAGGTCATAGGACATTATGTATTTAACTGAGTAATAAATTTAGATGAGCCTCAGATTTATGACTGATCCTGGTCATAAAATCTTAACTACTAGTTTTATGTCTTAGAATAAAATAAGAAGTTGGTCCTACCAACTAACCTATTAATGCAATTTTCATATATTGCTCTTTTAAGGACTCAATTCACTTTATATATTTTTATACCTACTTGTTATCACTCGCTTTACCATGAAGCAGCTACTTAATATTATCATTTACATGATAATCAAAAGTATTTCTACTTACTAAGGTACTTCTCCAGGCTTGAACTTAGTTCCAGCTTCCTGTTTTGTGACTATATTCGCTAGATCACAGTTGCACAACCAGTCATTATTTGTCATTCCCAAAACCTCCAGTTTACTCCATGGCATCAGGTCTGTAGAGAGTTCGCTCAAATTGTTGTCATCAAGATACACCTGTAAAAAATAAAGCATTTAAGATTCTAAAAGATATAAAGAGATTAAAAAGTATTGGCAATATATTTTGGCAATTGATGATTGATTAATACTAAACAAGCAAAACACCAAAGTGATTAATCAGTTGGCCTAGTTCTGAGCTGTCAAGTAAGCAATCTAAATCTGGGGCGAATTCAATTGCAGTTTATAACTTGATTACGTATATCATGTATGTGATTAGAACACGTTATTCTTATTTGCTCATTCAAAACGCGAAATGTAATGTTATTACAATGATGACTTCTCTTGTATTTAATCGTCCTTAGCAATCTTTAATTGCCTTAGTCAACCTTTTATTACGGCATTGTACCTACTGCTGTACTGTTTATATCCTTAACATCATGTAATCATTAGTTCCTTGTTATCTTTTGTATACCTATAATTGTTATTTTTAATGAGAGAAAAAAGCAAATAAGTTATTTGACTTGGATAGCTTCGATTTTTCACCAACACTTGAGATGAGAAATTGCAAAACATAAATATTATTATTATTAAAACTACTTAACTTTCTTTGTAGCGTAGCTGAGTATTTTGACACCTCATAAACAGTAAGTGATTTTATTCGCGAGGAAAGTATTTGGCTTATTCATTATCTACCAAGTACTTTGCAAAGTTGAATCTACATTTTGGGACTTCTGTGTATAAAGCAAGATTTAAAATCGTATACAGATTTTCAGACATGATCTTACTGCTAAGATAAATGAATATTATGCTGTAAAAATATATAGTAAAGTAACATATCTAATAAAGCTTGCTTCAACCTACTGATTTTAGATGAAGTGACATAGACTTCATAGTTAAAGTTATCATTGTTATCAAGTTCGAATATAGATATAGATATAGATCTTTGTTACTTGTTTGACTACGATTTTTGCAACAGTTTTCCTCGTTTAAGTCTTTTGTTGTCAAACAGCCTTAAACCCTTTGCCCTATCATAATATCTGCTCCAAGTGGAGGTAGTTTACATGTCGGAATGAGATGTTGGTATTTTTAGCTCAAGTGACACATGAGGCCTTAGTATTTGATCACGGTTTACTAAGATGACGTCGTTTCTCGTCACTACCAGTTGCGCCTGGTAACGTAACGTCTGTTGTACCTCCACACTCGACGAGCTCAACACAGGCGGGCAAGTCGTCCGAATTTGCCGGAATACGACAAAGGGCTTTCGTGTCTCGCCCAGTCTTGGCTGGCTGGACCGAAGTAAGATGACTATTGGAGTCTTTATCGACGTTACCTTTGAATCGTTTGCATTATTCCGAATGCCAGCTTAATAGGTTACCAACCTCTTTTAAAGTCCACTTGTCCTTGAGCCCTCGGAACGCGTTGTGACTGATGAACCTCAGGTTGGGATTGTGACACAGGTGAAGCACCCTCAAACGTTTCAAGGGCGTGAACGTGCTCCGTTTCACTTCCTCCAAGTATTCATTCTCGCCAACTTCCAGCTGGATCAAATTTGTTAAACCTGCGAAAATATAAATGAACTATGAGGTGCCTGCAACTTCGCTCGAATATTTTTTATCGTATTTGTGTAAAAAGTATCCTATAACTATCTTTGGATGTCCAGCAATCCCTGTTCCGAAAATTGGTTAATATCCGTCCAACCGTTTCGGTGTGAAATATTTTACAGGGAAATTTTTTTGGTGATATCTATTTATTGTTTGTTATTTATTCGAGAATTAAAATAAGCGGCATTGTAATATCGGATTCGGTGTAAATTTCCGATTAACAGGTACACTGTTTTATACGTTCTTGTACTATTAGGGCTAGATTAAGCCATATGCCATATATAGTATAGATTCTACTGACTAATGGTAATGGATATGCCACGACTTTCGGCGGTAAGACGCTAGACGGCGGCGCTATGACGTTGAAAAATAAGTAATAATATTACTTATACTATTATCTGAAAAACCATCTAGATTTTAGAAAGTGCCTACAGGGACTTCTTGGACGTTGACACTCAGTTACATCTCCCTTGTCTGCTTGTCTCTCTTCTTAGGCCAGTCTCGTACTCAAGTCACTGACTATCGCTTTTACTGGAATCGCAGGCTGCACGCAACTCGCGCGGTACAGTAATAGTACATTACATCAGAGGCCGGGAAAATGAGGATTTCCGGCCAAGTAGGTATATACGGCCGAGCGAGCGTGCGAGCGAGGCCGGATAGTGATACGAGGCCGGGAATCCGTTTTCACGACGAGGCATGTATAGTGCTTTTCTCAAACATACAATGAAATAAAAAAATATACTTCAAAGAATAACACTTAATATTGTTTGTCCGATATTTTCCGAATTTGACCGAATTTTAAAAATCCGATTTCAGATTCTGACTCAGGAGCCCCAAAAACCCCCGGATACCGAATTTCAGCCTCCTAGGACCAATTTGAAATTTTCTCCATACAAATCGTTTTTTTTTTTTCGATATTTTCCGAATTTGACCGAATTTTCGGACAAGATTTCAGATTCATATTTTTGAGCCCCGAGAGCCCCCCGATACCGAATTTGACCGAATTTAAAAAATCCGATTTCAGATTCTGACTCAGGAGCCCCAAAAACCCCCGGATACCGAATTTCAGCCTCCTAGGACCAATTTGAAATTTTCTCCATACAAATCGTTTTTTTCGACATATTCCGAATTTGACCGAATGTTCGGACAAGATTTCAGATTCATATTTTGGAGCCCCGAAAGCCCCCGAATCCGAATTTGACCGAATTTAAAAAATCCGATTTCAGATTCTGACTCAGGAGCCCCAAAAACCCCCGGATACCGAATTTCAGCCTCCTAGGACCAATTTGAAATTTTCTCCATACAAATCGTTTTTTTTTCGATATTTTCCGAATTTGACCGAATTTTCGGACAAGATTTCAGATTCATATTTTTGAGCCCCGAGAGCGCCCCGATACCGAATTTCACCGAATTAAAAAAATCCGATTTCAGATTCTGACTCAGGAGCCCCAAAAACCCCCGGATACCGAATTTCAGCCTCCTAGGACCAATTTGAAATGTTCTCCATACAAGTCATTTTTTTTCGACATTTTCCGAATTTGACCGAATTTTCGGACAAGATTTCAGATTCATATTTTTGAGCCCCGAGAGCCCCCGAATCCGATTTGACCGAATTTTAAAAATCCGATTTCAGATTCAGACTCAGGAGCCCCAAAACCCCCGGATACCGAGTTTTAGCCGCCTAGGACCAATTTGAAATTTTGAAAAAAAAAAGTCGCCATCTTGATTTTTTTTTTCCACAAGTGTCTAGTCTAACAACCAACCTTTAAAAACAAAACCTGCTTTTTGTCAAACCAGCCAGCTGTGTGAATGACCTTGTTGTTGAAACAAAAAAAAAAGTTACTTTGCAGGCCTAGGCCTGAAAAGCAGTATGAAATCTCTTTACAGTCCTCTCGAGTTGTTGCGCCCAAAAACCGATACTTCCGAGCCTATTATAAGGAACGCAAAGACAATATTTCATTGCATGTTTGAGAAAAAGCTTTGGAAGTACTTATAAATATATGAACTTACCTATGAAGCTGTCGTCATTTAGCTCCACAATAGGATTTTTGTTAAAAGTGAGATACTTCAAGGTGCTACCGACCAAACTCAAGCTCTCAGGAACCGTCACAAATTTATTATCAGATAAATCTATCATTTGCAAATTCAAGAGACCTCTGAAGGCGTCCAGGGGTATATCGTCGATGCCTGTACCAGCCAGATTTAGGACCTGTAAAAATAAATACATTTAATAAATAACACAGAATAAAACACCAAAAAAGGTTCCTCCTTTTGGTGTAAAAGCTAACTGAGAATTGTTGTATTTGTTATTATTGTAAAATGCAACGCTTGATCGTGGGCCGTGGTGACTCGAATGACCGATGCTTGTGCCCTATTGCGAGTGGCTAAGAAAACGCATCCGAACAAAAGTGGAAGGCAGAGCTAAGTACTAACTTGCATAGGCTAGTAGCTCGGCGCGTATTGCGCCCCTCTACTTATAAAAATATATTGGGGCACAAACATATACAGATCGACTTATACTAACCCAAACTACTCATACTTTCATAGACAATATATGTACCTACATAGAAAGCATCCTTAAACCCAGGGACATATTATATTTGGGTGATGAGCGCGATAGCTTCATTTACTGGGATTTGAACCTGGGGCCGCTAGCTTCGATAGTTGTACTATTTACAATCAAACGTGTCGTCAGTCTTATAATTATTTTGTTATTTGCTTTGGGCTACTTATAGTGGAAAAACCCATGCGTAATATGTAAATTGGCGAATCTAATGACGTCGGAGGCGATTCATATTGCGGTTATCTTAGTCATGGAAAGGCGCTCTACAAATTGCTTTTGGTATATGTTTAGAACTGTCACCTGTTGACCTCTATTTTGCCGATTATTATAAATTTAATTATAATCTCGGTGTGAATTTTCGCTGTGAAAGCTGTTAACTGAAATACCTACTCGGGTGTAAAATTGTGTTGTCTGGTGCATCGGGTTATTCTGATAGGAATATTTATGTGAACTCTGTGAATATAGTCTATTTTTTTTTACAATAAATGCAATAAACAAATGACCGTGTGTATATATTTTTTTCTTTATAGCGCCAGCACTTTTACGACGAAATAGCAGTAGAAGTTTTGTATTTATTGTTCTTGTTGTTTTATCTTTGTTTAAGTAGATAATTTTTAAAACTCATAATTTGATTACCCCACGCATGCAGTCTTTTATCCTATCCTTCACATGTTATATTACAGTTGAAGCGACTTAAGCAATGTCCCACTTTTCTCGATTTGGAACCACTGCGCGTCCTTACGGTAAGCGACAAAGTGGTACCTACCTTTTTTTTCTAAACGTCACATTTATGGAAAATAATAGATTTATCTGTTGAATATTCTACTTTGTTGTTGCATTCGTTAACTTCCTTACACGTGCTAATATTATCTGTATGTTATTACCATGATATACCACATCAGGGATTTACACGAATGAACCATAGTATGATTTAAATCAATTATGATAAGAAGTACGATTAGAATATATTATATCACTGTGTGAAAGTTTATCGTTTAGCGTAGCTCATTCTTTCAATGCCGACAATGACGACGCGGTTGGCTCGGTTTGTAGTGCATCTGCCTACTGAGCCGGCGGTCCTGGGTTCGAATCCCGGCCAGGCCTAACATTTGTGTGATGAACTCGAATATTTTGTTGCTGGGTCATGGATGTTATCTATATATAGTCGGGGATAGTGCAATACCGCGTAAATAACAGCTGTCGATAAAGTTGTCATTTCAATAAAATACTTAGCATTTGTTTGAATATTGATCTACACTTGTTACTTACGCGGTATTGCACTTTCCCCGACGATATGTATTTTATATATATTATGTATATCGTCGTCTATTACCCATAGTTCAAGCTTTGCTTAGTTTGAGACTAGGTCGATGTAAGTAAGATTGTGTGTAAGATTGTCCCTTAATATTTATTTTTTATTTTATTTTAATATGTATGACAGCGGACTGACGGCGGTTAAAGCGCCCGTAGAATTAGCCATTTACCTACCTCTAACTTGGTAGCACTGGATAGAGCCAGTATGGTCACATGGTCCAGGATCTCAATGGGGTTGTTGCTCAGGTCCAGGCGGGTCAGATTGGGCGTGTGCTGGAACAGGTAGCGGTCGAGCGAGTGGATCTCGTTGTGGGCTAGGTCGAGTGTTTCTAGCGCGATGTCGCTGTACACGCCGTCGTTATAGGGCCCTTGGAATATCTCGCTTCGGAGGACCTCACCTGAAATATATTATGAGTAATATATAAAAAAAATAGAGAAAAAATATCTTTAGACCACAAATATATATATATATATATTATGGGAGGTTTATAAATATCCAATTCCAGCAAAATTACTTTGAAATATTTGCTTCAATGCACAATATGCACATACTGGTAATAGACATTCCATTTTTACAACTGTGTGAAACTTACACATAATAAGATAACTAAATAATAGAGTTAAGAAAATTTTAGATTATAATAAAAGTGACATCATTCCGATTAAAATTTTCCACTGAATCGTGTCCGACAATTTATTCTGCTAATACTGCAAAAGCAAAATGTAACTCTTGATTGAAATTTAATTTGTATTCTGACGAGATGGTCAGAGCTAGGTCATTATCCGACGGCATCAACAACAATTCCGTAGTTCGTTGGGTCAGTGACCTTTGACCAGTTAATATTGATGGGATTGTTTTACATTATTTTTATCCCCAGTTAGCTGCAATCATATTTATATAAATTCAAACCTTGGCCGGTAGTAACGTTTTTTGGTTACATGTGTTGAGGTAGAGTTTAATTTGTTATTCGGTTTACGTAACTGAACTGAAATACTCCAGTTTTTTAAGCCTTTAAAATCATTGCTATTTGCTGTGTTGGATTGTAGATTTAATTATTTAATTTGTAATGATGTTACACGGTTTTTGCCCTATTAACATATTTCCAAATACCTCTTAGGCCTGCTAATATTTAGTTTGATTACTCGTGCTCATATAGATTAGAAATTGTATTCGTTTGCGATTTAATGCAATGTGGACGTGTGATTTTCGTATGATTATGCGTGTCGAATGCAACCTAATAATATGTTAAAATCGTGTACCTAAGTTTAAATCAATATATTGTTTGTGTGTCCGTAATGTATAAACGGATTGACGCAATTTTTGTAATTATGCATCCATACTTGTTATGTTTACTTGTTCGAGTACAAGTGAAATCTTGAATGACAATTTTCAACCATTTCGTTGGTTAGGTGAAGTAGTTATGTATGAAAATGTTTAATGTATGTATACTATGTATAGCTATCATGCATTAAGTACAATTAAATGTTGCGCGATAGAATATAACCTGCCACGTTACTTTTTACCGTACTGTTAACTTAGGCTTCTGATTACTAATGTGAAACAGTCTACTTATAAGTCAGGTGTTTGTTTTGCCACATCATTGGGTCTGGTCACATCACCACGCACAGCGCCGTCAGCCCGTCACCGTGAAACGGCGCGGTGTCGTGTATGTTTACGGTGTCGCATATAAAAGCCACCGTAAAAATTCACTACGCCGCGCCTTTTCACGGTCCCTGCGCCGCTCCGTGGTGATGTGGCCAACTCCATTGGCGGCCGTACCTAGTATTACGTAAAAAAAAAATTGGTATCTCGGCAAATAATTCCAATATAGTTTTATCTGTGTGGAAAGTTATTTCGGATAAACAACATGTAAGGAAATAAAGATTTTCAGTTTAAGTTTAAATTAATTAAATTATATTAATGGTTTGATAATTAAATTTTCGTACTGTTTCGAGACTTTCGAGTTCACAATGGTTTCCGCGAGGCAGATCACATCGCTAATAATAGGTACCTATTGTTGTTGAACGTAGATGAGTATTTAGACTGAAATGTGACTTTTAATAGAAGTCATTATCTGGCTGCTGAGGTTGTTGCTGAATTCCAGAAAGAACAGCCGGTCTAGTTCTGAAGAACTCCTGGCCAGAGTTTAGTCATGTTGCTTATTCTGTTGTTGAACAGCGTTCAGATTCCTCTAACTTAAGTAGACTGAATGACTAAACAGAAATCAGTACCTACCTGTGATGAGATTGTTGCTCAAGTTCAGGAAGAACAGCCGGTTTATATTATACCGAAGGCGTCGTCTTGTCGCGCATACTGTTGTTGAACAGCGCTCAGCTTTACCTTACCTAAGTACTTTGAACAGACTGAGCTGAGGTTGTTGCTCAAGGCGAGGAGAACAGCCGGTCTATGTTCCCAAAGGCGTTGTCCCGTATCTCGAAGATGAGGTTCGTGAAATCGTGTCGCGCGCACCCTGCACGGCAGCGAATTGTGTCACTTCGCTTATGCTGTTGTTAGACAATGTTCATTAAATGACTAATCAAACATCAGTACCTGTGATGAGGTTGTTGCTCAAGTCCAGGAAGAACAGCCGGTTTATATTCTTGAAGGTTTTGTCCCGTATCTGGACGATGCGGTTGGCGCGGAAGTTGATCGCGACGCGCGCCTAGCGCGGCAGCGAACTCTGTCACGTCGCTTATGCTGTCGTTGAACAGCGTTCAGCTTTCTTTAACGTAAGTTAGACCGAACAGACATCTTCTCCTTGAGGTTGTTGCTCACGTCCAGAAAGAACAGCCAGTCTATGATCCCAAAGGCGTCGTCCCGTATCGTATGTCGAAAATACGGTTCGTGACGCTCGCGTAGCGGCGTGAGCCCGGCGCGGCAGCGAGCTCCGTCACGTCGCTTATGCTGTTGTTGGACACTTTTCACTAAATGACTTTGATATGACATCAGTACCTGTAATGAGGTTGTTGCTCAAGTCGAGGAAGAACAGCCGATCTATGTTCCCGAAGGCGTCATCCCGTATCTCAACGATCCGGTTGGCGCGCAGGCTGATCGCGATGCGCGCGCCCGGCGCGGACGCGAACTCGGTCACGTCGCTTATACTGTTGTTGAAGAGCGTTATTAGCACTTGGCTATCTGGAATATGAGATGTTCAAGTTTACTATGATTCAAGTCCAATGCTATAATTAAGTTTATATAAATACTAGGATGTGTTTTATTGGTTTGCTCGTTATAACGTCGCAAAGGAGTAGGTACAATAAATATTTATTTCAAAAAGCCCAAATAAAAGTTAGTTAAAATACGGTTTAAATGAGAGCTTTAAACATAATTCTATAAAGTAAGATTTGGTTTATATTATAATGGAGCATTCCATGAAAAACGGTAACTATCTCGTCTAATTTATTATTCCAAATTCCAATATTTCGGCAATGCCAAATTACGGTCAAGAGTATTATCTATTGATATCTGTAAACATTATAATTATAATATTACCAACTTTTAAACAATAGCCATATTTAAGCAGCACAATTTCATTGTCGTGTAAAGTCTGAAAATGACCCCGATTTCTTTATTGGATAATAAGATTTGTTTGTACTATAAATGTGAACTGCCGGCTTTATAATAAAACTAGCCTCCTATTTTTTAATTTGCAACAAAAAATAATGTTATATGTCCCTTTTCAGAAATGTTTTTAGCAATAATCTAACCGCACCTGAACAGTGTCGATTACGACATGAAGGAACATAATTTGTAGTTTATGACCTGAACTTGGTGTTCAAAGCCTATAATCTAAACAGTGTTTGTCACGGGTCACCTTGTGGAGCGGAGTAACTTTAGTTATTTGCGTGTTTATTTAGTTTTATCCCTTGCAAAGGTAACGGTCGCTTACGACATGTGTTTATGAAAGTCGTTAAACTAAACGTTATTTTTACTTTAATACGAGCCTGATTTGTCCAATTTTCTAATGGATCAATCACATCTTAGCTCGAACGCACTTAGATTGAGAAAATCACGTCTGAAAAAATCCTTAAAGTTCTAGACTTCAGAAAAAGGGAGTGCGAGAGACTTAAAACTATTCAGACAAATAAAAAAAGACGTGTCTAACTTATTACAAGCGGAAGAATGAAGGGTTAATATAAGAAAGCAAAAGTGAACTGAACGGAAAAGAAAAACTCCAAAATCTGGCTTCAGTCAGGTCAAATGAGGCTCTGGCGTAAACTTTATCAGCACGCACCTCACGCCTACATCCGTAGAAATGCGTTGAAACATGACGCAAGGCAGTTTAAAAAAACCGGTCAAGTGCGAGTTGAACTCGCGCACCGAAGGTGCCGTACGAGCTATGAGAGTACTGCAGATATAGATGTTGTTTTACGAAAAGTACTATACTGAGCGACAAACTTAACTTCAACAACGTAGGAAAACTGACGTACACATAGAATTTGGCAAAACTATAATAATAGTTTTAGCTAATTCTATAGTTCTCTCTAGGTCAACGGGAATTGCCCTTTAAATTTTGATTCCCGAGAGTGTCGAAATATTAAGTATATTATGGTTTTAATTTTAACTTGATACCTCCACGCGTTCCCGAGATAAATAGTCTTGACAGACAGGCAGACTGACGGACGCTCAAAAAAGTGGTCTTATAAGGGTTCAGTTTTTTTCCTTTTGAGGTACAGAATCCTAATAATATAATATATCACAGGTAGAAATAGACACCACAGTGGCCCAAAAAATACCTTGGGAAATAGTGGATACGATACTTGGAATTTCCAAATTTCATGTTTAGTATTGTAATGGAGAAGTAAATATATTTTGTCGAAAATATGTGCAATTATTTGTTTCAATTCGTACGTGTCGTTTACAACATGTAGGTGTCGCTTACGACATGCTGTACATTTTATTTTTTTATTTAATTACTAGATGAGCGTAACTGTTTATGTTGCTGATAAATTAAAAGAGTATTCTTTATATTTGTGAATTATATTTAAAAACTTAAATATTTGTCTCATAATTTGCTAAAATTTACGAAATTACTACTTAGGATTTGGACTTGGTTGATTGAGTGTCGATTACGACATGCTTCGTTTCCCTCTTATTTTTTTAAGGTCTTAAACATTACAGCAAAAGTATATACTAGACTTTTTAGGTACACTTTACAGCTTTAAGATGATACCAATAATTAATTATTACAACTCAAATGTAAAGAGTACCAGACTTGTAAAGTCCTAAAATTAAGTACGAATGTCGATTACAACATCATGGAATGCTCCTAATTATGAATTTGCGTGCGTGTGTTATTGCATTGTATCTATAATTTGATCAATTACTGAACAAGACTGATAAGATGATTTACCTCCTTTTTTTTTCTTTCTCAAATGAATACCAACAATAACTGTTTAAGCGTATTTGATTGAAAATAATTTATCCCCAAAAGTGTCAAAACATAATCATGCAGGGTAGTTAATAGAAAGCAGAAACTGCATCCAGTGTTATCCTAGCTCTACACTACTCGAGAAGTTCACCGCAGTTGAACAAGACAGTGTGGAGACGCACTTCGCTGCGGAAACTCATACTACGGCCAACTTCGCGATAGTGTTGAGCTAGGGTAACACATACGAGCGAAATTGTTCCTAAACTATGGCTGTTACTAAGGACCTTTAGAATAAGACAGTTTTCTGAAATTCGATTTTTATTGCATTAAACAATACAAGAAAATTGTTCAAATACAACAAAATTATACAAAACTTTTAAAACGAATCAATTTCATTTCATGATATTCTTTAAGCACCTACATGATTTACGAACTATCCAAGCGTTTGGAAATTTCAGTCCAAATTGATGATTTGTACAGAAACTAGCCTAAGTATACCAGTTACCATATCTTATTTAACAATTGTCACCCGTATGCTATCTCCTGCGCCGTATACTCCTAGATACTTTGTGTACAAGTAGAAGCACTTGGAACAACCAACGGTTAGTGTTTACCAAGAAATTCATCATTAATAAAGATAATACCTATCAGCTCTGTAGACGTTATCTTTGGATGGATAAGGTAAGGTTGAAAACAAACTGTCTATAGTGATAGGTACATGATGGCAATGTAGCCATTGGTCAGTGAGCAATTGTAATGTTTACACCATTATTTATTCTACTGTACATTTAGAAAAAAACCGGCCAAGAGCATGACAGGCCACGCTCAGTGTAGGGTTCCGTAGTTGCTCATCCTTCACAATAGACGGGCTTAAATAAAACAGCGGTTTTAAGCCCGAGGTTTAAATTACGAGAAAGATTTCAAGCTCTATTAAAACGTCGTAAACGCCAAAGTAACTGTAATTACTTATTACCTTCTGGAAGTTATCTTTTATGGGCGCCAGATTGCGCGGAATGTTTTAATGCAGTATGCACTCAACTAATATGTGTAAAGTTCGAAGTATAAGGACTCCGCGCGGCACTTACGTCATTTTAAAGAAAATTATGAAATTTTGCGATAACTCTAAAACGGCTTAACCGATTTTATTCAATATAGTTTTCATTGAAAGTACTTATAAGGCCTCATTTTCATGAATTTTTCCAAAAAAAATTGACCCGTAGTTGAAAAGTTAGGAGGGGGTACCGACGCTATTTTTTGGATTTCCGGAGCGAATATTTACAAAACTGCTGACTATCAAAAAATAATGTTTGGAGACCCCATTATTTTTATAAGACCTATTCAACGACACCCCACACACTAGTGTTGGCACGAAAAAAAATTAACCCCCACTTTAGGTGTACTAGAGGTACCCGAAAAAAGTTTTTTTTTTTAGTTTTTATTTTACCGTTTTGTCGGCGTGATATATACACATACTCATACCAAATTTCAGCTTTCTAGTACTAATGATCACGGTAATAAGCCGCGGACGGACGGACAGACGGACATAGCGAAACTATAAGGGTTCCTAGTTGACTACGGAACCCTATAAAAAGGTGTACCTCTGTATGTTATCTGCTATATATACAAATATGTATGTATAGCAGAGGAGTTATTGCGCAGCTGGGTACAGTATAAATATAAATATCGGACAACATCAATCTAGTCCCACAGTAAGCTCTAGTAGGCTTGTGTTATGGACACCATAACGATGATAAACATACTTATATAGATAAATACATACTTAAATACAAATAACATCCATGACCCAGGCACAAATATTCGAGTTCATCACACAAATATTTGCCCTTGCCGGGATTCTAACCCAGGACCGTAGGCTCAGTTGGCAGTTGCTTAACCACTGCGCCAACCGTGTCGTCAAAACCGTCAGTCAAACAGTCAACCTCAAAAGTAGGTACCTAAATTACCATATTACTGCATTTTAATGTGTCCAAGATATTATCTACACATCATTAGTTATCTATTTATATAACTTTGTCGACTAATTCATTAACAACCGGCCAAGTGTGAGTCAGACTCGCACACGAAGGGTTCCGTACCAATATCGAGCAATAAACACGTTTTTTGTATGAACCCTTTAATTTTGACTGGATTTTTATTTTTGTTATGGCGGTAACAAAAATATACATTCTGTGAAAATTTCAACTGTTTACCTATTACATGAGAAAATACCCATCGAACGAAATATCATTGAAAAACCCCTATTTTTGTATGGGAGCCCCCCTTTATTATTATTATTATTTTATCATGAATAAGTATTTGTTGCTATAGCGGCGACAGAAATAAATCATCTGTGAAAATTTCAACTGTCTAGCTATCATGGTTCATGAGATACAGCCTGGTGATAGACGGACGTTCGGACAGCGGAGGCTTACTAGGGTCCCGTTTTTTGCCATGTGAGTACGGAACCCTATAAATGAATTCGTGTCCTCTATCAATTAGATTAAATAGAAACAGTGAATGATTTACTAAAATATTTGAATGATTTATTACTGTTATAGTACGAAACAAAGAATAACTAATAAAACCCGTAATTGATAGCACATTAACTGTTATCATTGTATCTTATTCGTAATCATACCGCCAAGTGTTCTTTGCGAAAAATCGTGTATAGAACATTACTACGCATAAAATGAAACATTATGATGCTGCAGCGAGTCAGATTCTAATCAAAGCGAGTCTTTTGTTATATGCGTCAGTTATCTGCACACACAATATTAGGTGCGGCTCGGCACTAGGCACGGACACCGCGCTATACGTACCTTTGTTTACGCCAGCCATTTGCTCCGGCCAGCTCGCCGGGATGGCCGTGATCCCTCGCCGCGAACAGTTCAGAGTCACATTTTCTTCATCCACTATTACAACTTCGCACTCCGTGCTTGCCGCGGCGGCGAGCGCGACCACTCCGCATAATATCACTAACACCTACAACAAAAGAACGCCATTACATCCCGCAGCTAATGCGCTACACAAACACACGCGGCCGCCGATTTACTCACTTTGCATAACACTGTCGAGGAGTACATCTTCCTCGATTTTTGGATCGTTACTGTTAAAACACCTTGCGCTCTCTTGTGTGTTTATTATCTTATCAGTTTGTTCAAGCGATATCACGTCCCGTCGTGAAATGAGCCAGCTTATTGGTTCACGCCGATGTTATCGTGCACCTAATATAGAATGTTTGCTTAACTATTGTTCGCTTCTGTTTGTAGGACATCCTGAATATTACCGCCTGCAAGTTGGAGGAGATCATCAAGCCCCTAAACGATGAAGACTACCTGCTCGATAAGCACAAATATGCCGACACGGGCTCACCGGACTCCACAGAAGAAATGAAAAATTTGGAGAGTCGGCAGGCGGCGGTCACGCTTCTGCAAATCAAAAACTACGACCCGAACAAATACGCGGTGAAGGCCGAGGAGGACCATCACATAGTGTTCAAGAGCGTGCCGAGTTTACCGCCCTCGGAGCGCGCGAGGGAGGTGATGCACTGCAACGCCGTCATCGACATAATAAGCAAGGCCGTGGCGGTCGCGCAGCGAGAGAACGAGGAGTCTCACAAATATCCACCGAACTATCAGACCGTCATCGAGCGGTCGAACGCGAGCGAAGTCAACTACACACACGAATACCCAGAGGAGCAGTACAGCAATGCTTACAGCGCGGCGCCGAACGCGCCAAGCCCCGGCAGCCACGAAGACCAGGACAACAAGGAAATGGATCTGTCACTGTACGGCGCTGTCAAAAACGAGCCTATCGAACAAAGCGATCCGGCCACCGAACAAAACTCATACTTCCACAAAGCACTGAGCCACAACAAGCAATCGAATTTCTCTGACGAATACAAGCAGCACGTGTTCGGGCGCGCCGTCAACAAGAAGTCGCGGGAAAACTCGTCGGTGTACGAGGAGTGCAGTCAGAGCAGTAGCGGCTCCGACCCCGACAGGCTGCAGATGGATATCTCTCAGATGTCGCAGGTGAGACCTAGAACCTAGTTTCCCCATTCCCCAGAAAACGTAAAATTAGTTCCAAGCATTCATGTTCACGCCTTCAGTACTGACTGCACCATTACAATCAAGTACCTACTTTCAATATTAGGTACTTTTATTTATCTTATGATTATGAATAATAACTTTCATCTACATTGATTGTCTATCTATCTGTAGTGATGTGACATGAATGTCATGAACACGAGTTACTGTATAATGAGAAAATATAACACGTCATTCTTATGGGCACTTCATACTTCAGTTGGCTGATCGTTAAAGATCGTGCCTCCGTCAAAGTCTTGCGTGCTAATACGTTCGTTACACTGTCGTGTCGTTAATGTTATGTTCAATGTCCAATATACTTGTAAACACCGTTGTAACTACCATATCTCAAGCACAGCTATATTTAATAAAGGCAAAATGATATTTAAACATACTTTTAAAATACATACCTTTGTACGAAAGATTTGTAATAACAAGTCTCTTATAGTAATAGAGAAAACAAAAGCTACTATTTAAAATAATAAAATATTTTTTTAGCAAGTCCTTTCACAAGCTAAATTCTATAGATTTTTTTTAAAACTTACAAACTAGATTTCCATAAATACTTAATTTGACAGATATAAAAAGTATCAGATATTTATAATGCTCGTTACTCTTAACGTTGAACCCATCTGCAGGACGACCCCGAGGAAACACAGTCGGCGAGATCGACCCAGTCGTCGCCGCAGCCGCGGCAAGAGAACGAAAGCGACAAGGAGTCTCTCTGGCAGGCGCTCAACAGACAAAATGGTATGTTCCTTTCATATTTGGTAACTTCGGCTTTCGCGATAATCACAGATAAAAAAAAAATAACGGATTATCATGGATTACTGCATGTCTGGCACATGATGCCTGCCTGTCTACACTCGCATTTTGTCAAAACGTGGCGGATACTTTGTCACTTATTTATCGCGTGATAAAAGCAACCATCATAGGCCCCCAATACGTCTAGCATAACTGTGACCAGAGATGGGCAAAAGTTAATCGATTAACGATTAAGATTAACCTACTTAATCGCGATTAACGATTAAAACTGACGATTAGTTAATCTAATCGTACGAGTTCCGATTAATTTAATTCCGATTAAGTTAATTGTAGATTAACATCTAGCGACGAAATTTTTAATCGATTAATTAATTCGATTAATTTTCTCTCGATATATTAGGATAATATTAGGAAGAAATAAGATATTTTTTGTAAGTAAGTCCCTGCCTAGAACATCTTAGAGTACTGCACTATAAAAATCACCTTGTATTACTGTAACAAGAGGGAAGAGGGTAGAGGAGAGAGAGAGAGAGAGAGTGAGGTGCTAAGGGTGACAGGGGTGAAAATAGTGAAAGGGATGAAAAGGGTGAAAGGGGTGAAATGAGTTAAGGCGTGAAGAACTGATGATGAACCATACACGCGAGAGTCGCGAACTCACCTTTATTTAACCGTTTGAACGGAAGCTTGTTTAGATATATTATCTAAAGTGTTGATAACGGTACCGAAATGCTACTTTATCGGTCATCCGACCTTTAAAAAGAAATGGTCAAACCGTTTTTATAGGTACTTTTATTTAAAGGTATCGTTTGGATGGAAGCTTGTTTGGGTACCTAAAATATTGATGCCGGTGATGATGATGATTTGGTGTAGGGACGCCCGGCCGGAGACAGGCGGGCTGTCGATCGCTTGGTGGCGTTCATTCAGCCCAATTCCCAATTGGAGCCAACGGTTACTGTCCCGGCGGCGCTACCATACAGCCTTCTTCCTCGAATCTTCTTGTTCTCCTGCAGAAGGAAAGGACATCTTTAAGGTTAATGTCCCTGTGCTTTTCCTCTTCTAGTTTATCTTTTCTGAAGATGCTATAGCGTTCTATCGCAATTATCGCATACATGCCACACTCTTCTATAACATGCTTACTTGTCTCCTCATGGCCACAGTGCGAGCAGTATGGATCAGTTACTACACCCATAAAGTTTAGGTGCCTGTTAAGGCTATTATGTCCCGTGATTATGCCTGTTAAGAATCTGAGATTTTTCTTACCTAGTTCCAGGAGATACCTGGTCCTTTTTCTGTTTATGCCTCCTAGGATCATCTTCGATTGTCGACAGTCCGCTGTCTCCCGCCATTGTCTGTTGGCCTCTTCCTCCATTAGCCTGGCTATAACTCCTTTCGTGACTTCTGCCGATATTGGCAGTGCAGGTTCGGGTCCTATGAGTTCCCTCTCTGCTCCTAGCCTCGCCATCTCGTCTGCCCTTTCATTCCCTGTCACACCCTGTTGTCCAGGTATCCATGCTACAGTAATCTTTGTGTGTTCTCCAAGTTTGTTCAGGGCTTCTCTACATTCCTTTACCAAGGACGAGCTTACCGTCTGTTTGTCTAACGCTTTTAGCGCAGCCTGGCTGTCTGTGTATATTACAACAGATCCCCCTTCCTGCGAATATTCATCTATTATTTGCACACATCTCATTATGCGGCATACCTCTGCCTGAAATACGCTAGCATACCTCCCCCGAGGTATGTGTACCTTTGATACCGGTATCGAAATGCTATTTTAACGGTCGGAATCCTTTAAAAAGACCCGGTCAAAACCGTTTCTACAGGTACCTTATCAGTCCAAGACATATCGTCGGGGATAGTGCAATACCGCGTAAGTAACAAGTGTAGATATGAATCAATATTCAAACAAATGCTAAGTATTTTTTTAAATGGGAACTTTGTCGACATCCGTTATTGACGCGGTATTGCATTATCCCCGACGATATTGTATTTTCGTAAAATGCACAAACGAGCGTGTTCCAACTTTTAATCGAGAATGAATCGTGAAATTCGATTCGATTAAAATGACGATTAATTAATCGCTAATCGAATACTTTGTCGATTAACCTAATCGTGATTAAATTAATTGCGATTAATTTTGACAATTATTTTTTTAATCGATTAATGCCCATCTCTGACTGTGACACACGACTCTTTGACGCGCGACAAATACTATCTGTCACTTTCCTTTTAATACCGTGCGTCGCACGATATTAAAAGGAAAGTCGCACGGCGTGCGAGCAAGACAGGTGACGCTGAGTCGCGTGACAAGCGAAGTCGTGGTAAGATATGCCTGCCCTTTTTAGGTCCAATTAAAACTTGTAATTCAGTTTTTTAAATGGTTTGTTTATAAACGAAAGGTTTCGTCACTTTAAACGTACTTTTTCATTCTGTGACTGCACAAAAAGCTGCAACGTTTAAAGGCGCACAATATGTATTTACTGTTGAAGTCATACCTACAAGATAGAATATTTTATATTAAGGTAAATGATGCATACTCCGGATTTCATGACATAATGGCAGGTGTGCCACAGGGTTCGGTATTAGGGCCAATTCTATACCTCTTATATACAGCAGACGTCCCCGAGACAGAGAACATACTAACTGCCACGTTCGCTGACGATACAGCCATCTTGACCAATAGTAAGGACCCAGAAGTGGCATCACAAAATCTTCAACACCACGTCGATAAAATACACAACTGGATGAATTCTTGGAAAATCAAAGCCAGTGCAGCTAAATCAAACCACATAACATTCACGTTAAGACATGACCACTGCCCTCCTGTAAAATTAGGAAATAATTTACTGCCAACAAGTGACGTCGTAAAATATCTTGGATTCCACCTTGACAAGAAACAGACATGGAAAGCACATATTATGAAAAAACGTGATGAGTTGAACTTTAAATTTAGATCAATGAAATGGCTCGTCGGCAGGCAGTCTAGACTAACTGTAAATAATAAACTTTTGATCTACAAGGTTGCTCTAAAACCAATCTGGACATATGGAATCCAGTTATGGGGATCAGCTAAGAATTCCAACATAGAGATACTTCAGAGGTTTCAAAATAACATCCTAAAAGAAATAGTTGCTGCACCCTGGTTTACCAAAACAAGAGAAGTACATGAATATCTGAAAATGCCTACTGTAAAAGAAGAAGTTGACCGAATGGCAACCATATACAGAAACAAAATACTCTACCACCAAAATGAGCTAGCATCTGCATTGAGTGAATCCCTACCACAGAGACGCCTGAAACGACTACACATATGGGACTTAACAACAAATTTAAATAAAAAAAAAAAAAAATAAGCATCTTAAGGTATCCCATCATTGGATGGGCCTACCTCACACGCCATAATAACAAACAAAATAACTGCTTATGGTCACATACAGACCGATTGCACGTTAGTAAACAAAATAATAAATAAAAAAAAAAAAAAACGTTTAAAGGCGATAGCCACATAACACATAACTAGTATTGAGTAACAGACTTGACTTACTCTGACATCGTGTCGATGAATGAATGACGTACATAAATAAAGAGGACACGTCACATGATGTGTGATCTAATGTCATAATTAGCTATGCTAACGCTTAGTGAGCTGTTTATTTATGATCCAGTACAGTCAGCCCTCAGCCATCAATAATGGTCAGCATGCAATTTAGAGTATTTTTAAAAAGAAACAAACTGATCACCTTTTTGGAAATTAGTATTAGTAGTTAGTAGATTTATTATTAAACTGGAACATGGTTGAAAAAGGTGGTTACCACCGATACATTTTGATACAGTAGCACTTTGCCCGCAGCTCTGGGATTAAAAGTCGTATGTTTTAATCTATCGCTGTTTTATGTGTATGCTAAGTTTCATCCAAATTCGTTCCGAAATTAACAGTTATTGAGTAACACACATCCAAAGTACCGAACTGTAGAATATAAGGTGATATTTATATGTATTGAACCGCTACAGTTCTACCCTAACGACTTAATTATTATCATAGTAGTTCGTAATTTAATAAGCACACTTTACACTTAGATATCTTAATCCGCGGTTACTTTTGGACCATCACTGCGTAAGTTAGTGCAGAAAATGTTAAAATTCTAAGTATTATTTTGACAATACTACCTATGAAATAACAACGATAGTGTTTTTCATAGGTAGCATTGTCAAAACTTTATCGTTGTTATGAAATAACAACGATAATGTTTTTTCAAGTCTACATTTGTAGCTGACGCTTTGTGAAAACTTAAAGATCCAGAAGTTTAAAAATACTATCTCTAACAGAATATTATTAACCGACTTTGCTTATCCTCAGGTCGCGGCGGTGAAGCGACGCAGCTACTCAAACGGTTGATCAACAGCAAGCATCTCGGCATGACGGTGTCGCCGCTTCGGGCTTCCACATCGCCCATGCCCTCGCTGCCCGTGCCCAATGGCGCGGTCTCACCCGTAAGTGACAATACTGTTACCGCACTTAAACTGTTGATCCATAGCAAGCACCTCGGCATGACGGTGTCGCCGCTTCGGGCTTCCACATCGCCCATGCCCTCGCTGCCCGTGCCCAATGGCGCGGTCTCACCCGTAAGTGACAATACTGTTACCGCACTTAAACTGTTGATCCATAGCAAGCACCTCGGCATGACGGTGTCGCCGCTTCGGGCTTCCACATCGCCCATGCCCTCGCTGCCCGTGCCCAATGGCGCGGTCTCACCCGTAAGTGACAATACTGTTACCGCACTTAAACTGTTGATCAACAGCAAGCACCTCGGCATGACGGTGTCGCCGCTTCGGGCTTCCACATCGCCCATGCCCGCGCTGCCCGTTCCCAATGGTGCGGTCTCACAGGTAAGTGACAATACTGTTAACGCACTCAAACGGTTGATCAATAGCAAGCACCTCGGCATGACGGTGTCGCCGCTTCGGGCTTCCACATCGCCAATGCCCGCACTGCCCGTGCCACATGACGCGGTCTCACCGGTAAGTGACAATATTGTTACTGCACTCAAAAGGTTGACCAACAGCAAGCACCTCGGCATGTGTATTTTTCTGCTATTATTAAGTCCACTTTTGCATATCGAATATTTATAGATATTTTATTGATAAGAGATATCGTGATGCCGCTCTCAATAAAGTTTTACTTGCAATTTCACAGGTATTGATAAGAAATAGTGTCATGTGAATGGAATGTAATCTAATCTACATACACTAAGTTTGTTGAATGACTGTCTCGGTTATACAGTAGCGGCAATAGTACATTATAGTATATACATATGGCGGTGAATTCGTGAATGTCCCAGATTGCAGGTGTTTGTGGCCCGAACCGAAGGTTACCGCCCGTGGTTTGTCTAAAGTTTCCAGAAAGTGAGATATTCTCCCCAGAAAATCCCACTTACGGCCTAGGGTGACGTCAAAAATATATCTGTGTAGGTATTTTGTGTAAAAGATGCCTCACTTTTACAATCGCAAAAGTTTTAGGAATAAAATACTAACCTCCCATTTGAATTTAAGCAAATAAAACTAAATTTTTTATCCAAATAGTTATTTAAAACAACGTGGTCGACATTATGTGTCTTTTTAAATAATACGCGTTTTTTATCATTTCTCATTCAGCATTGTTTGGAAGTCCCAAAAATAATTGGAACTAAACTAAAAAAAATACATATTTTTTATATTTTCGTTATTTTTACATTATTGGCGATTTACATTTGGGTCCTATTAAACTGTAAATTAAAATATTTGAATATGATATTTTTTTTGTAGATACTGTAGTTCAAATTTAATGAAATGGTTGAAATTTGATTTTTTTTTACGTTTTTAACTCCCATACCTCCACCATTTTGAAAAATTTCGAAACTGTCTCGACAAAAAATCTGTATAATTATTGAATCCGTTCAAAAAAAATCACGAGAATCGGTTGAGAAATGCGGCCTGTAGGCGAGAACAGAGGGAAAAACGGGCATCCGGACATACGAAAGATTTTTAGCCAAGTTGAAACGGAGACGCATCGCTCACTCGGTCAGTAAACAACAAAGACGTGAGGTGCACCATGGCAGCGGTGGTGAAACACCAATCTACAAACTCACTATTTACGTTCTAACTTACAGGACAAAACACCTAAGTTTCTGATTCACTAACAAAAGTTCAGTAAATAATGCACAATTTTTCCTGTTACATTAAGCAGATAACACATAGATAAACACCAATTTTCCTGCTATATACGATAAAACAGTTTCAATTATATTATTATCAACCAATACTTGTATATTACAAATAAATAAGAACCACACAAGACGGGCTGGGTTGTTTGACTGAACAATTCTGCTATATCGAGGCCTCACGAGATGACAGAATGAATTAGGTCTTTTATTGTCCCCGCGTATGTTATGGTAATGGCCTTTGACAGAGTTTTCCTCAAACTATTGTTCGCGCCGCATGTTTAAGTAATCTCCTTACATCTGGTAAGACCTTTCCCTAAGACTACATTGACATTGATGAGATGACAATGTATTTATTTCCTTGTATAGCGATCGTTCACTTTGAATTAACTTAATGTTGCATCGAAACTTGTTTTGTGACAAATGAATGACGTACTAAACAAGAATTTCAAGTAATTAATACCGTGTTAGACCTTGGCGGATTGTGTATGTATTGATTGTTTGTAAATAAAACTAGACTCAACTTTGCTAATATCACTAGGATATCTATTCAAGGCATAAGGATGCTATTAGTAGCTAAGGCTTTGTATTTTATATATTTTACATGTTGCTAAAATTTACCTTACATCATTTTTAAGTAAGTGCAGTTATTAATTAAAAAGTAAGACGTAAAATTTTGTTGTACGAACCAACCTTTGAGTTCTGACAATAAACTGTTAGTCTTGTCCCACCTTACCTTATAGATCGTATATAACAGTCGTGTAGCTCGTACATTTCCCTCCCAATTTGAGCTTTAAGTCCAATTATGGAAGTTTGGATTTATAAAAGTTAACTTTGGCTTTAAATCCATAACCGATTAGTGATTGTGTAAGTTTAATATGGAGCCGATAAGCCAAGTAACAGAAACAATTCGTGAATATGAAGTGTTAGATTCCTCCGATAGTTTCGGTAGCACTCTTTTTCGCGCGAGTTACATACCTATCGCTTTCTAATTAGTACTGTCAGAGAGAGACGGGCACCGCTTAGTCGCGTAGCATAGTTGTGCTAGAGACGCTGAGATAAGCGTTTGTTGCAGAATGGCGAGTGGCAGTCGCGCGCAGGCGGCGCGGGAGCCGGTGTAGCGGGCACGGCGCGCAGGAAGCAGAGTTTCCCAGCGCGCGCGCAGCCTGCCGCGCCACAAGATGCGCCGCATTGGCCTGCTGACAACGTGAGTACCAAAACACTCACATTATCGTATCGTAGCAAGGTTGTGGGTTCAACCAGGTCCATCTTGTTCGAAAACCTTAACTTTGCATCGGTTATCGGTTCTTCGCGCTGTATGTTCAGTCGATTTACTCTAAAGTCGAACTATGACGGTAGACCATGTATTATTTCATTTCTGATTCAATCACGTAAAGAAACTCCAGAGTAAGGCTCTCCATAAGATTAGTCCTTTTATGGGACCAGTGAGAGGTTACGATTCAACACAATAGTTAACCATACCACGATACAACCAGAAACAACCATCCGGCCTGGGTAAATACGTTAATATTTGTCATTCCAGCAAGAACCGTCGGACACGTCATCGTCCGCGCGGTCGGCGCCGCGCGTCGAGCTGTCGTGCAGCAACTGCGGCACGCACACCACCACGATATGGCGGCGCGACGCGCGCGGCGAGATGGTGTGCAACGCGTGCGGGCTGTACTACAAGCTGCACGGCGTGCCGCGGCCCACGGCCATGCGCCGCGACACCATACACACGCGCCGCCGCCGGCCGCGCCACGACAAGCACGCCAGAACAAGTCAGTCACTCTTTGAATAGCATACATTTTTTTTTTTTTTATAACAGCACAACATAGTGGCTCCACTTCGCCTGATGGTAAGCAAAAAGGGGAGCCCAAGTCGCAATGGCAACTGACGAGAGACCAACGGTGCCAAGTCAGTTGACACTGCCATGCTGGCCCGAGAGATGCTTCATGATACATGTTCGGTGTCGATTTTTTAGGATTTTAAGCTCGCATATACGAAAAATTGCATCTGTTTTGAATTTCTTGATGCACCTTCTGCTGGAAGACGGTAAGTTTTTTTTTTCATGACCAGTCTTTATGTCAAATACTTTAAGGTGTTAAGGCCCGATCTGTGTAAAAAATTATCAACGTTCTTACTATAATTATAATAACTTCAGTGCAATGGTCAAGCAATTGGCACCATATGAGAAAGGGATGAAATGACTTATAATAATAATATGATGATTTTAACAGCAGTTATTACGTGAAGTTTTTATTTCATGTTATGTTGTGTTTTTGTCGACAGAATCTCGTCGAAGCGGCGGCAACTCGTGCGCCGAGCCAGTGGAGCCTCCAGCGCCAGCGGAAGCCGGCCCCGAGGAGGCGGTGCTGGCGGCGCTGCGGCGCCAGCTGCAGCCGCACCTGCTGGCCGCGCTGCACGCGCAGAACACGCGCCCCGCCGCGCACCGCCCGCAGGTACGCTCCCCTGCCTCTACAGAACTCGTGCGCCGAGCCAGTGGAGCCTCCAGCGCCAGCGGAAGCCGGCCCCGAGGAGGCGGTGCTGGCGGCGCTGCGGCGCCAGCTGCAGCCGCACCTGCTGGCCGCGCTGCACGCGCAGAACACGCGCCCCGCCGCGCACCGCCCGCAGGTACGCTCCCCTGCCTCTACAGAACTCGTGCGCCGAGCCAGTGGAGCCTCCAGCGCCAGCGGAAGCCGGCCCCGAGGAGGCGGTGCTGGCGGCGCTGCGGCGCCAGCTGCAGCCGCACCTGCTGGCCGCGCTGCACGCGCAGAACACGCGCCCCGCCGCGCACCGCCCGCAGGTACGCTCCCCTGCCTCTACAGAACTCGTGCGCCGAGCCAGTGGAGCCTCCAGCGCCAGCGGAAGCCGGCCCCGAGGAGGCGGTGCTGGCGGCGCTGCGGCGCCAGCTGCAGCCGCACCTGCTGGCCGCGCTGCACGCGCAGAACACGCGCCCCGCCGCGCACCGCCCGCAGGTACGCTCCCCTGCCTCTACAGAACTCGTGCGCCGAGCCAGTGGAGCCTCCAGCGCCAGCGGAAGCCGGCCCCGAGGAGGCGGTGCTGGCGGCGCTGCGGCGCCAGCTGCAGCCGCACCTGCTGGCCGCGCTGCACGCGCAGAACACGCGCCCCGCCGCGCACCGCCCGCAGGTACGCTCCCCTGCCTCTACAGAACTCGTGCGCCGAGCCAGTGGAGCCTCCAGCGCCAGCGGAAGCCGGCCCCGAGGAGGCGGTGCTGGCGGCGCTGCGGCGCCAGCTGCAGCCGCACCTGCTGGCCGCGCTGCACGCGCAGAACACGCGCCCCGCCGCGCACCGCCCGCAGGTACGCTCCCCTGCCTCTACAGAACTCGTGCGCCGAGCCAGTGGAGCCTCCAGCGCCAGCGGAAGCCGGCCCCGAGGAGGCGGTGCTGGCGGCGCTGCGGCGCCAGCTGCAGCCGCACCTGCTGGCCGCGCTGCACGCGCAGAACACGCGCCCCGCCGCGCACCGCCCGCAGGTACGCTCCCCTGCCTCTACAGAACTCGTGCGCCGAGCCAGTGGAGCCTCCAGCGCCAGCGGAAGCCGGCCCCGAGGAGGCGGTGCTGGCGGCGCTGCGGCGCCAGCTGCAGCCGCACCTGCTGGCCGCGCTGCACGCGCAGAACACGCGCCCCGCCGCGCACCGCCCGCAGGTACGCTCCCCTGCCTCTACAGAACTCGTGCGCCGAGCCAGTGGAGCCTCCAGCGCCAGCGGAAGCCGGCCCCGAGGAGGCGGTGCTGGCGGCGCTGCGGCGCCAGCTGCAGCCGCACCTGCTGGCCGCGCTGCACGCGCAGAACACGCGCCCCGCCGCGCACCGCCCGCAGGTACGCTCCCCTGCCTCTACAGAACTCGTGCGCCGAGCCAGTGGAGCCTCCAGCGCCAGCGGAAGCCGGCCCCGAGGAGGCGGTGCTGGCGGCGCTGCGGCGCCAGCTGCAGCCGCACCTGCTGGCCGCGCTGCACGCGCAGAACACGCGCCCCGCCGCGCACCGCCCGCAGGTACGCTCCCCTGCCTCTACAGAACTCGTGCGCCGAGCCAGTGGAGCCTCCAGCGCCAGCGGAAGCCGGCCCCGAGGAGGCGGTGCTGGCGGCGCTGCGGCGCCAGCTGCAGCCGCACCTGCTGGCCGCGCTGCACGCGCAGAACACGCGCCCCGCCGCGCACCGCCCGCAGGTACGCTCCCCTGCCTCTACAGAACTCGTGCGCCGAGCCAGTGGAGCCTCCAGCGCCAGCGGAAGCCGGCCCCGAGGAGGCGGTGCTGGCGGCGCTGCGGCGCCAGCTGCAGCCGCACCTGCTGGCCGCGCTGCACGCGCAGAACACGCGCCCCGCCGCGCACCGCCCGCAGGTACGCTCCCCTGCCTCTACAGAACTCGTGCGCCGAGCCAGTGGAGCCTCCAGCGCCAGCGGAAGCCGGCCCCGAGGAGGCGGTGCTGGCGGCGCTGCGGCGCCAGCTGCAGCCGCACCTGCTGGCCGCGCTGCACGCGCAGAACACGCGCCCCGCCGCGCACCGCCCGCAGGTACGCTCCCCTGCCTCTACAGAACTCGTGCGCCGAGCCAGTGGAGCCTCCAGCGCCAGCGGAAGCCGGCCCCGAGGAGGCGGTGCTGGCGGCGCTGCGGCGCCAGCTGCAGCCGCACCTGCTGGCCGCGCTGCACGCGCAGAACACGCGCCCCGCCGCGCACCGCCCGCAGGTACGCTCCCCTGCCTCTACAGAACTCGTGCGCCGAGCCAGTGGAGCCTCCAGCGCCAGCGGAAGCCGGCCCCGAGGAGGCGGTGCTGGCGGCGCTGCGGCGCCAGCTGCAGCCGCACCTGCTGGCCGCGCTGCACGCGCAGAACACGCGCCCCGCCGCGCACCGCCCGCAGGTACGCTCCCCTGCCTCTACAGAACTCGTGCGCCGAGCCAGTGGAGCCTCCAGCGCCAGCGGAAGCCGGCCCCGAGGAGGCGGTGCTGGCGGCGCTGCGGCGCCAGCTGCAGCCGCACCTGCTGGCCGCGCTGCACGCGCAGAACACGCGCCCCGCCGCGCACCGCCCGCAGGTACGCTCCCCTGCCTCTACAGAACTCGTGCGCCGAGCCAGTGGAGCCTCCAGCGCCAGCGGAAGCCGGCCCCGAGGAGGCGGTGCTGGCGGCGCTGCGGCGCCAGCTGCAGCCGCACCTGCTGGCCGCGCTGCACGCGCAGAACACGCGCCCCGCCGCGCACCGCCCGCAGGTACGCTCCCCTGCCTCTACAGAACTCGTGCGCCGAGCCAGTGGAGCCTCCAGCGCCAGCGGAAGCCGGCCCCGAGGAGGCGGTGCTGGCGGCGCTGCGGCGCCAGCTGCAGCCGCACCTGCTGGCCGCGCTGCACGCGCAGAACACGCGCCCCGCCGCGCACCGCCCGCAGGTACGCTCCCCTGCCTCTACAGAACTCGTGCGCCGAGCCAGTGGAGCCTCCAGCGCCAGCGGAAGCCGGCCCCGAGGAGGCGGTGCTGGCGGCGCTGCGGCGCCAGCTGCAGCCGCACCTGCTGGCCGCGCTGCACGCGCAGAACACGCGCCCCGCCGCGCACCGCCCGCAGGTACGCTCCCCTGCCTCTACAGAACTCGTGCGCCGAGCCAGTGGAGCCTCCAGCGCCAGCGGAAGCCGGCCCCGAGGAGGCGGTGCTGGCGGCGCTGCGGCGCCAGCTGCAGCCGCACCTGCTGGCCGCGCTGCACGCGCAGAACACGCGCCCCGCCGCGCACCGCCCGCAGGTACGCTCCCCTGCCTCTACAGAACTCGTGCGCCGAGCCAGTGGAGCCTCCAGCGCCAGCGGAAGCCGGCCCCGAGGAGGCGGTGCTGGCGGCGCTGCGGCGCCAGCTGCAGCCGCACCTGCTGGCCGCGCTGCACGCGCAGAACACGCGCCCCGCCGCGCACCGCCCGCAGGTACGCTCCCCTGCCTCTACAGAACTCGTGCGCCGAGCCAGTGGAGCCTCCAGCGCCAGCGGAAGCCGGCCCCGAGGAGGCGGTGCTGGCGGCGCTGCGGCGCCAGCTGCAGCCGCACCTGCTGGCCGCGCTGCACGCGCAGAACACGCGCCCCGCCGCGCACCGCCCGCAGGTACGCTCTCCTGGGACTACAGAACGGTCCCGAACATCTTAAGAGGCCTTATTCCTTTAAAATGCTGATTGTTTTAGACATTTTTCTCTATGATCAAACATGTTTCTTAACATATTATTGATGTTACTACCTAGAACAGGGCTATTGGGATTTATTGGTATACATTTGAAACCTTCAGTTTTAATTTTTCATTGATAGTTTTTGTTTCAAAAACTACTCGAAATTGACAAAATTCACGCGGAAAATTCGTTTTTTCAACTTATTTTCGACTGCACGCAATGAAAGCATGAAATAGTTATGTTACTACCTAGAACTCGGGAAAAGGTATTATTTACTTCAAAAAGTTGGTTGAAATTGTCAATATATTTGTCATAATATGAAAAAAATAAATTTTAAAAGGAATAAGGCCTCTTAAAGCGGGCTTCCCGGTCTCAGCGGAGTTAACGCACCGTACCTACTTGCCGGGAGTGTGTGCCGCGCGCAGTCTTCTGGACTCTATTCATTTCGTATCCCGTCCTGGCCACTGCCACCCTTGTACCTACCAAGGTTGAGAGTGCCCGGGACGGGACAGGCTTCACTACACTTGTCGTATTCCCCTAGTGGAACAAACAAAATCTTTGCTCGGTGTGTACAGCTGCCGGCAAACTTTTTGGCGCAGTAGCCGATACGTACAAATGTACATGCGCAGATCCGCCATTTTTGTTCAAAAAGTTTTCCGGCAACTATACTAATTTCGTCGTGAAAGCGACCGACCGACCGAGTAGCGACATCTTGAGAGTAATTTCAACTCAATTAACGCTGTCATAAGAATCTATGAATGACAAATAATTAGTATTTTTTCCTCTCAGGTCGGCCGCAGCGCCCCCGACTACGACGAAGCCCCGCTGAACCTCGTGGCGAGCCACGCGGCGACCGAGGAGACGCACTGACTGCCCTCTGTGATACCAACAACCTGCCCAACACCCCCGAACTAACTGCACTGCGCACTTGTTTAACAGGTTATATCTATACTTTAGCTCTCGCCACGCGAGACTGCTTTTGACATGACTTGTATTTCGAAAGGGATCAGAATTTTCGTGGTAAATCTTCCATAAATCAAATTGTTATGTTAGCCTAATTCCGTTCTTGTGAATTATCTAAAATTTATCTGATTAAAAACCAAATTTGTAATATTAATAAGAAAAAATAGAAAAGTAACGAATACCTACCCACTCATAAAAAAATAACCGTGATAATTTAGCAGTAAGAGTACGCGAGTTTGGATTTACCGCGATAATTACAAGTTCCCTTTCGCTTTTGTCCTTTATCCCCGCAGATACGTGTTACCGGGATGTTTTGTAAAAGACGCTACGCGGATAGAAGGCATAAGGGGTCATGTGTATTTATTTAAGTCATAATAAAATCTCTCTAATCTCTTTTACAACACATCCATCTTAACACGTTAATACTTTAGCGATTCAAAATCAAAAGCATAATTCAATATTTTTAGTATCGTTATTTATAATATTTAGTTATACAAATGGCCAGTGTCAATAGATGAAAAATAACCAAGGATTTTTAGTTAACTTTTTTAAACAGCGTCAGTAATCGGGCATTATACCGTGAATATTATAATACCTCGTAAAGTACCGGCATGCAATTTGTTTGGGCAAAATTTAGCCTCCAATCTTAGTGCCTATTTTTAATCTTCGTAAGCGTGTGATTCGATGTTTGGTATGTAATAACGTGTACACGATTTAGGATTCGATTTACATAATTCGTTTTAATTGGACAGTATAGTCACAACGGTTTCATTTCAGTATTTTAGTTACTGCATCGAATTAAGTTTGTTAGGTTGTCGTTCGTGTGTTTATAGCGTATGCGGTTCGTACATGGTACGTGGATGGTGTGGGCTTATTGTGTATAAATAAGGTGTGTGGGCTCGAGGCGCGCTCGGGACCGGGCCCTGTATCGCAAGTATAAAGTACAATTTTTGTATGGCAACACCGGTGTTAAATGCCGTGTAATTTCCCGCCTGTGTTGCCAGTCTTTTTATAAATTGTATTTTTCACTTACGTGAGACGGGTCGTAGCGTAGGCGAATGCCAATTGGAACGCAAGAGTGAAATCTCGTAAGATAGCAACACACTAATATAGGTTGGTTAAGCCTTGCCTTAAAATGCTCTCTTATTGATGAAATTATATAAACGGTTACCTATTTCAGGACGCAAGTATTCGTTTAGACGTACGTAATTTAAGATATTGTAAATGTATTATTTACATAGTACCTAGGAGCGTTAAAGATAAATTCATTAAATTATAGCGTTTAATTTATTTCCCATTTCGGTCAGTATTTACAATGTAAGTATTTTTTTCTGTCGAGTATTGCCTTAGTTCTTTAAGGTTACAAAGTTAAGAAGCAATAATGACAAATGAGTATCTACTTATCGTAACGTATACGTTATGCGAACCATATTATATATTTTGATATATCTTAAGGTGGTAGGTGATAGTCTGATAGATGCCGTTCAATAGCTTCGTTCGTCGCAGTGGTATAATAGAGCAATTTAAAGTTTTCCAATAATAAAGAGTTGCCTTCGTATATACAATTTAATAAATAGATTTTCGGCATTATTAAAATAGATTATTTAGATACGAGTTTTACGTTAGAAGCATATGTTCTAATGTAACGAATCATGCATTCACGAATGTGTAGACATTCAACAGCGAATAACCAAAACGTCGAGGCATTATGGGTTTAAATTTACCGTAGAACACCTCATCGTGGTCAGTGTTTATGTATATTTATAGCAAAGGCATTTACGTTATCTTCTCATCGCGTGTTTTGTTATTGCTCGGCGGTGCGATCGCCGCTGCCTGTTCACCGTCCCTTACTTGATATTCTCTACTTAATTTAGTTATATTATTCGTGTGTAGTGTCAACCCACGGGCCAGTAATAGATCAGTCTATGAGACGTTGTGATACCTTAGCTAATGGCCGCTCGGCCGAGTGATCCTGTTGCAGCTAACATCTTGTCACGTTTGACGCGTTAAGCTTACCGTATTTTAAAGCTTTAAAATTGAGATTATTTATTATTTACTATTGGGATCACCGCATGTACTCGTTTAGGCGTTCGTGTAGTGGTTACTGCTTAGTATCGCTTACTCTTATTCACGACGAGGCGGTGGTAGTCATTCTTGACAATAAAGTTTCATGACTTTTAGGGTTTAAACTAAACTATTATCAAATTATGCTCTCTAATAAACTTTTGTAGCTCTCTGTCGGATGATATTAAAAGATCTGTGAATGATATTGAGGAAAATGCACGCGGAAGTGCTTATTTTTCTATATTAAATCTATTGTGTGGAAGATAATCTCTGTGGAAGAGTGGTTTTCACCCCCGCTGCTATAGCTGCTGGCATTAGTGATACAGTATTATTTTATTAAATTTTATTATTGTACATGTCTTAGCGTTATTATTATTTTGTATTTTTTTGTAGTTTTAAATAGTTGTCGTCTGTTATATTACGCTATTGGTGTCAGGTGATTTTTTTCTTGTGAAGCACAGTATAAATAACACTAACAATGTTCCTTATTAAACTGTATTTTAAATCAATTATTTATTGATCTTGTGAAATCAACTTCTCTTTCCTGATTAGGACTTTAGCAATAACAAATAGTGACGCCCTTCGATCTTCCAATTCGGTTATTTATAATATTGTTTAGGTTAATTTATGCATATATTAAGAATTTGATGAACAATGTATATCGATATTTAGTTACTAACAAACCGGTTGTGTTGTGTGTGCTTACGCTCTAACAAGCATGTGTTTGTGATTTTATTTATGTCGTGTCTGTTCTGTCGACTCAGACACAGACGGCGACCTTACTGACGTGTTTTATTGTAATTTATGCTGAAATATTGGCTTCGAATCTCTCTGGAATTCCATTCGTCATGAACATCGTTTTCTATACTAAAGACTGACAAACACGCTCTATGCTTTCAGAATTTTATGTTTATTTAGCCCTCTAGCGTATGTCATTCAGGTATGTCTTTCAATCTCTTTCGATGTCAGGTGAAAGAGACGGCAGCTTATATCATTTATATGACGGTAAGCCCGGTTATAACCGTTACAGCGCTAGAGGATATGTATTGTGTGTATTGCATATTTGCATTGTATTATAGTAACGTAACAATCAAGCGATTTGTCTCAAGTAGCGTTCTGAAATATGACAAAAGTATTTTAATTAAAATGTGATATTTATTTGAGAATGTAAGTGCGTGTTTCAGAAAAGCAATAACATTGTGATAAGTAAATGAGCATTGTTTGCGTAACTCAGGCTTATTCTGAATTATAGAATGATAATATTGATAACTGTCAATTAAAATATTAGGAGCGAACGAGGCCGCGCGCCGCAGCTAGCATGTGATTATACACAGAATAAGCAATAAAGTTATGATTAATTTATACATATAAATAACCGTGAGCTGGTTCGCTCTATCCGCTAAAATTCTAAATATCGAAATAAGTGTTTCCGTAATACTCCGAATAGCAGTTCGACTAATCGAGAATAACAAGCAATAATTCCGAATAGACGGCTTCGGAGGACCATTCGTTATTGTCGTCAGTACATAAGTAACTGTGTATCTATATTTGTATATTGTGTAATTTTCAGCATAAATTATCCACTGAGATTGAGCACGTGCGGAATACTCATTGTGAAACATTAATTATTGTTGTATAGATGATAAATAATGTGACTTACGCAGGGATGGATACTTAAATTATTAAAATTTTAACTGATATATTTGGCTATGTAGTGAGTAGAATATTTTTTTACAAATAAATGATAGCAGCTATTTGTGTTTTTGATGTCATCCTTTCATATCACTGTCCTTATCCCTGCCTTCCTTTAGACAAAAAGACCTTTTCAATACACACAAGTGTCTTGAAAAGGAGAGTTTTTCCTTGTCGACAGTCGAATCTAGTGGTCTACGTCGACTGATAAACGTGACATCGATAACTCGCCGTTTACATAAAGTCAGCTGACTATCAAGAAGCGTGGTTTATTAAGTACACCACCTCGACTGTCGTCTTCAACTGCTGATACCATGAATTGTCAACAGATACAATTTGCAATTGATAGTTGGCGTTGGCGAACACCTCTTCTCGTAGGTTAAGGGCATCTGCAAACTCGCGCTGGTTGCACGTAGTGGGTGCACGCTTATTGAAAAATTGTATAAGCACCGCTAACTGACGCGGACGCGTGCGACGGATTTGTCTTACACGTTTACCAGAAGACGTGCATCCCGATCCGTGCATACATGCAAGTTAGCGGAGGCCCTAAAAATGACCAGAGTAATTTTGGGTGAATTAAACAACCTATACAGGTATACGAAACGTAGGGTTGAGGTAGACGGGCAGATAATAGACTATGTCGATGAGTACATTTACTTGGGCCAGCTAGTCTCTTTCAGCAACAGACAGGACAAAGAAGTCGAACGCCGCGTCGAAAATGCCTGGAAGAGCTACTGGTCCATGAAAGAGTTCACGAAGGGAAACCTTCCACTGTCACTGAAGCGGAAACTTATCGACATGTGTATTTTGCCTGTCCTAACCTACGGTGCCCAAACATGGTCGCTTACTGAGAGCCAAAAGACCAAGTTGAAGGTTTGCCAAAGGGCCATGGAGCGCAGCATTTTAGGGGTGAAAAGGACGGACCGCATCCGAAACACCACGCTGCGCTCCAAAACACGCATAGCTGACGTAGGTAGCAAAACAGCCAGGCTCAAGTGGGATTGGGCAGGCCACGTTTGCCGCATGCATCCAGAAAGATGGGCCAGCATAGCCACTAAGTGGGTGCCCAAAGATGGACGACGCAGACGGGGTAGGCCCAGACGGAGATGGCGGGATGACCTGGACGCATTCCTCAGCAACTGGCCGGAACAGGCACTAAACAGGGACCTGTGGAAGTCTTGAGGGAGAGGCCTTTGCCCAGCAGTGGGACACAAACACAGGTTAGTAAAAAAAAAAAATACAGGTATAACAGTATATTCAAGTAACAGTAACGATGGGTCGCTTGAGCGCCTGTCGCGAGCGTCGCCGCTTGTCCTTCGCGCGGCGCGAGTCCGTGGCCTCCCTGAATAGTTGCTCGGCATCTGCCGCCTCCGCCTCGCGCCGCATCCACTGCAGCGCGTGCACGTTGTAGCCCACCATGTCCTGACAATAACAGGTATTTCGTCACTGGCTCGTAAGTAAAATTCACGCTGTCTTCGGAGTTAGTCTACGTCTCTTGAGTAATGAGTAGTATATTCCTTGGTCTACGCAATACCCTCCAGGCGAACCCTATACATAATAATGAAAATAATGACGGATGTCTAATTCTACAGCATGCTATATTTGTATGCATATAGTCACTATTTCACAAAAAATAACCGACTTCAATGAAAATGGGTATATATTGAGTTTTAGTTGATTTTCTCAAAAAGCGCTTAATCAATATCGATTAATTTATAAGGGACCACCTCTACCTCACCAAACAAAAAATAATCATCCAAATGGATTCATAATACATAACATACAGTCGAATTGAGAACCTCCTCATTTGTTGAAGTGTTGAAAAAGATTACTGTCACTGCTACTACGGGTAGCAAATTTTAAAGAAGCAAATATATGTGGCGCGAAATGTATGCAACATAAGACGGTATACAAATTGTAAGCTGGGCAAACCACGGCAGTACTCAATGCCAAGAAATGATAAGCGGTTCAACCAGCCTCCACTCACCCGCATCTCAGCCAGTCGAACCCCAGCCTTAGCCTGTATCTGTATGAGCGGCTTGAGTAGCGCCTTGTGTGCCTTCAGTGGCGCGTGATGTACTTTGAGAAGGAACACGGCGAGTCGGCAGAGTAGCTCTGTGTCCGTGCCATGCACATGCAACCACGGCAGTACTCAATGCCAAGAAATGATAAGCGGTTCAACCAGCCTCCACTCACCCGCATCTCAGCCAGTCGAACCCCAGCCTTAGCCTGTATCTGTATGAGCGGCTTGAGTAGCGCCTTGTGTGCCTTCAGTGGCGCGTGATGTACTTTGAGAAGGAACACGGCGAGTCGGCAGAGTAGCTCGGTGTCCGTGCCGTGCTCATGCAACCACGGCAGTACTCAATGCCAAGAAATGATAAGCGGTTCAACCAGCCTCCACTCACCCGCATCTCAGCCAGTCGAACCCCAGCCTTAGCCTGTACCTGTATGAGCGGCTTGAGTAGCGCCTTGTGTGCCTTCAGTGGCGCGTGATGTACTTTGAGAAGGAACACGGCGAGTCGGCAGAGTAGCTCTGTGTCCGTGCCATGCACATGCAACCACGGCAGTACTCAATGCCAAGAAATGATAAGCGGTTCAACCAGCCTCCACTCACCCGCATCTCAGCCAGTCGAACCCCAGCCTTAGCCTGTATCTGTATGAGCGGCTTGAGTAGCGCCTTGTGTGCCTTCAGTGGCGCGTGATGTACTTTGAGAAGGAACACGGCGAGTCGGCAGAGTAGCTCGGTGTCCGTGCCATGCACATGCAACCACGGCAGTACTCAATGCCAAGAAATGATAAGCGGTTCAACCAGCCTCCACTCACCCGCATCTCAGCCAGTCGAACCCCAGCCTTAGCCTGTATCTGTATGAGCGGCTTGAGTAGCGCCTTGTGTGCCTTCAGTGGCGCGTGATGTACTTTGAGAAGGAACACGGCGAGTCGGCAGAGTAGCTCTGTGTCCGTGCCATGCACATGCAACCACGGCAGTACTCAATGCCAAGAAATGATAAGCGGTTCAACCAGCCTCCACTCACCCGCATCTCAGCCAGTCGAACCCCAGCCTTAGCCTGTATCTGTATGAGCGGCTTGAGTAGCGCCTTGTGTGCCTTCAGTGGCGCGTGATGTACTTTGAGAAGGAACACGGCGAGTCGGCAGAGTAGCTCTGTGTCCGTGCCATGCACATGCAACCACGGCAGTACTCAATGCCAAGAAATGATAAGCGGTTCAACCAGCCTCCACTCACCCGCATCTCAGCCAGTCGAACCCCAGCCTTAGCCTGTATCTGTATGAGCGGCTTGAGTAGCGCCTTGTGTGCCTTCAGTGGCGCGTGATGTACTTTGAGAAGGAACACGGCGAGTCGGCAGAGTAGCTCTGTGTCCGTGCCATGCACATGCAACCACGGCAGTACTCAATGCCAAGAAATGATAAGCGGTTCAACCAGCCTCCACTCACCCGCATCTCAGCCAGTCGAACCCCAGCCTTAGCCTGTATCTGTATGAGCGGCTTGAGTAGCGCCTTGTGTGCCTTCAGTGGCGCGTGATGTACTTTGAGAAGGAACACGGCGAGTCGGCAGAGTAGCTCGGTGTCCGTGCCATGCACATGCAACCACGGCAGTACTCAATGCCAAGAAATGATAAGCGGTTCAACCAGCCTCCACTCACCCGCATCTCAGCCAGTCGAACCCCAGCCTTAGCCTGTATCTGTATGAGCGGCTTGAGTAGCGCCTTGTGTGCCTTCAGTGGCGCGTGATGTACTTTGAGAAGGAACACGGCGAGTCGGCAGAGTAGCTCTGTGTCCGTGCCATGCTCATGCAACCACGGCAGTACTCAATGCCAAGAAATGATAAGCGGTTCAACCAGCCTCCACTCACCCGCATCTCAGCCAGTCGAACCCCAGCCTTAGCCTGTATCTGTATGAGCGGCTTGAGTAGCGCCTTGTGTGCCTTCAGTGGCGCGTGATGTACTTTGAGAAGGAACACGGCGAGTCGGCAGAGTAGCTCGGTGTCCGTGCCGTGCTCATGCAACCACGGCAGTACTCAATGCCAAGAAATGATAAGCGGTTCAACCAGCCTCCACTCACCCGCATCTCAGCCAGTCGAACCCCAGCCTTAGCCTGTATCTGTATGAGCGGCTTGAGTAGCGCCTTGTGTGCCTTCAGTGGCGCGTGATGTACTTTGAGAAGGAACACGGCGAGTCGGCAGAGTAGCTCGGTGTCCGTGCCGTGCTCATGCAACCACGGCAGTACTCAATGCCAAGAAATGATAAGCGGTTCAACCAGCCTCCACTCACCCGCATCTCAGCCAGTCGAACCCCAGCCTTAGCCTGTATCTGTATGAGCGGCTTGAGTAGCGCCTTGTGTGCCTTCAGTGGCGCGTGATGTACTTTGAGAAGGAACACGGCGAGTCGGCAGAGTAGCTCGGTGTCCGTGCCGTGCTCATGCAACCACGGCAGTACTCAATGCCAAGAAATGATAAGCGGTTCAACCAGCCTCCACTCACCCGCATCTCAGCCAGTCGAACCCCAGCCTTAGCCTGTATCTGTATGAGCGGCTTGAGTAGCGCCTTGTGTGCCTTCAGTGGCGCGTGATGTACTTTGAGAAGGAACACGGCGAGTCGGCAGAGTAGCTCGGTGTCCGTGCCGTGCTCATGCAACCACGGCAGTACTCAATGCCAAGAAATGATAAGCGGTTCAACCAGCCTCCACTCACCCGCATCTCAGCCAGTCGAACCCCAGCCTTAGCCTGTATCTGTATGAGCGGCTTGAGTAGCGCCTTGTGTGCCTTCAGTGGCGCGTGATGTACTTTGAGAAGGAACACGGCGAGTCGGCAGAGTAGCTCGGTGTCCGTGCCGTGCTCATGCAACCACGGCAGTACTCAATGCCAAGAAATGATAAGCGGTTCAACCAGCCTCCACTCACCCGCATCTCAGCCAGTCGAACCCCAGCCTTAGCCTGTATCTGTATGAGCGGCTTGAGTAGCGCCTTGTGTGCCTTCAGTGGCGCGTGATGTACTTTGAGAAGGAACACGGCGAGTCGGCAGAGTAGCTCGGTGTCGGCGCCGCGCTCGAGCAGGCGCGGCAACATGCGCACGATTTCGCAGGCCGTGTTGAAAGGCAGTAGAAGCAGAGCTTCCTCCAGGTCACTGTAATCATACGATTAGGTATTTGAAATTATTTTTATGCCTGTAAGGTGGCATTGAAGGTGAAGGTTCTAAGACAGAAACAGATTTCGGTGCCGTAAGTATTACCCTACAGTAATTTAGAAACAAAAAAACAGACTATAGTAATATAATAATTTTCGTATCGGAATTGTAGTCTAATCTGTTCTGGGTCTGTACTCTGATAACTACCTGGCTCGAATTTTCTTAATAGTCTCGAGCATGAAGTCGTCTTCGTTGTCGCAGCCGTAGGCAGCCATCAGTATCGGCGGCTGCACCGGCATACCGCGAGCTTCTTCTTTTTCTTTCTTGTACTCAGCGCTGATCGACAGGCATTCCATTATGGAATCCGCCTGTGTATATGTATAAATAAACGGGTTTTCAATTTGACTTCAAACTCTAATCAAAGTTACCATAGCAATAAGTTAAAGTGCCAGCTAGAACCACTTCAATACTGTCAATTTCGTCTTTACTTTATTCTGTAAGTAAGCCACAAGGGCCATTTTATGTACATGTCTGAGTTTACCGGAATTTACAAGAGGAGACAGGTTGAAAAGAAACGCCGAAACAAACTCAATGTCTGTACCTATATAATGTGTTTCATTATGTAAATATTGTAAGTATGTGGTGCCAAGACGGTATTTGGCACATCATATGCTCAGATTAAATTATGTAGACCAGGTTAATCCAGTGGCCGACAGACATGGTGACTTATAAAAGAACGGCTAACGATGATGGTATAACAATACCTACTTTAAATAGTACAAAGTGAGTACTTACAGCCTTTTCAGCTCCGATGGTTTTCTTCGTGGGCATTGTGAGTCCTGGTAAACCGGGTACGGGTGCCTACGAACAGAAAACGTTTTTTTTGGACAATGCGTTTGTGATTGACATAAGTAATTTATACCTTAATAGAAATACAGGCACGACAATGGAATTCTGATCACTTAAATTCCGTGGTCTTAAATGTATTATTGCACAATGTTTTGCCCTCCTATTTTGTCGGGAAAGCTCGTATTCATATTTCTACCTCCCTCTACCTCTCTCTAATAGTAGATTGTTAACCAAGGGTAGAAAGTGACCCATTGCACCCGAGATATTTCTGGCGCTCGAACGAAGTAAGAGCGCCAATAGTTCGAGGGTGAAATGGGTAATTTCACCCGAGTTAAACACTCTACTTTTCATTTCGACTGCGAGGAAAATAAAATACTACACGCACATAATATATGTCATAACTTCATAAGTGAGTTTCATTCTTCTTCTGCAAACTTTCATTCTTCTTTTTTTAATAGATAAAAAAAAGTTAAGATATACGTACCGCCAACATTTAAAAAGTTATAAAAAAAACAGTCCAATGGTTTCAATTTTATTTTTTAAATAAATGTACGATTTATCAATGAATGTGGGACGGAATTATATGTATGTATTATGAATATAAAGCAAATTTATATTTAATAATTAGATAGAAATAAATTAAGTTTGCCTATATCTAACCTTTGGAGACCTTTTTTCAATGGCCACTTACCACGGCCGACTAGATTGTACTTAATTGAGTTGGTCACGACGTGCATCTAGAAGGCAATTATCTTTGACTCCGTGGCAATTAAAAAAAAATTACTTTCCACCCTAGGGATGGAAAAGCTATTTTCCACCCGGCTATCTACTCATGAAAATGACACTTTCCGAACAGGAGAGATGAAAAATTAATTACGAAATCAAGTTCGTGTTAGCGTGTTAATATAATAATACGGTGTTAAAATATTATACACTATTAGGTATTAGTTAGTAGGTTATACTGGTACTCAGATTGTATATGAAGTTTAACCCTTTGACCGCCAAAGACGGCAAATCACGTCATCGGGAATTCGTGCCACTGACACCAACGACGCCTATTGACGTCAAAAATTTCAATGGTCAAAAACATGCTAATTCAAACCACTATCTGTGTTTTTCAATCTGTGCTTTGGAGCACTTTTTTTTTTTGGTTTGGCATCAGTGGCACGGTGAATTGCTTTGCAGCTTGGCGCTCAAAGGGTTATAGATAGACACGGCGACTCATCCTTACATGGTTCTCGCCGGTAGCCAGCCCCTCGTCCCGGTCGTCGGTGTCGCCGAGCACCAGCGGCTCGTCCGTGCGCGAGTACAGCCGCAGCGCGCGCTCGGAGCCGCACGACGCCACGTGCAGCCCGCCCGCGCCCACACACAACCCGTGGCATTCTCCGGCGTGGCCCTGCCGGCAAATAATTATTAAGAGGCCTTATTCCTTTTAAAATGCCGATTGTTTAGACATTTTTCTCTATGATTAAACATGTTTCTTAACATATTATTGATGTTACTACCTAGAACAGGGCTATTGGGATTTATTGGTATATATTTGAAACCTACAGTTTGAACTTTTCATTGATAATTTTTGTTCGAAAAACTACTCGAAATTGACAAAATTCTCGTGGAAAATTAGTTTTTCCACTTATTTTCGACTGCACGCAATGAAAGCATGAAATAGCTACGTTACTACCTAGAACTCGGGAAAAAGTATTATTCACTTCAAAAAGTTGGTTGAAATTATCAATAAGTATATTCGTCATAATATACTCACTTTACTCAAGCGAAAACGTTAAAAGTTCTCTACTGCTCCTATGTGAGAAGTAAACTGGAATACGCTTCGCAAGTATGGAATCCTTGTTATAGCAAATACATCGACAGAATAGAGCGTGTCCAGCAAAAATTTCTAAAGTACTTGTGTTTTAAACTTAAATCTAATTATAGTACATTTAGCTACACTGATATATGTAAGAAACATCACCTAATTCCTCTACAAAAACGACGTGAGATAGCTGATATAACCTTTATTCTTAACATTACAAGCGGCGTCACTGATTGCCCTGAGTTGCTTGAGAACCTCTCATTCAATACTCCCCTTCGTTCTAAACGGCATTTTCCTCCCATATCTCTTAAATCTGCATCATCCAATTACAGACAAAATAGTTTTCTGACGCGTGCAAGTCGTAGCGTGAACAATTTAACGAAGGAACTGGATATCGACATATTTAACTGTAAAATTCCTTCTGTGAGACAAAGTTTGGTGACAAGGTGCTTTAACTAGACGTGTTACATAGTCGTTCACCCGCCTGGGCTTAAAATATACGTTGCCATTTTTAGAGCTCGTGTAGTGTAGTGTATTGTTTACCATTTTCTTCTTTTTTTTTTATATACTTTTTCTATACAAGGTGAGATGATGTGAAGTGATGAGTGTCGCACTTTAATTTAAGATTATTTAAATTGTTTCTATCCGTGAGATCCTGTAATTGGCTTCCCTGCTTTCTATTATATTTAAGTTTACTCAAAATTGTTAAAGCTGTTGGTTCTCCTAAATAAATAAATAAATAAATAAATATGAAAAAAATAAATTTTAAAAGGAATAAGGCCTCTTAAACCATTGATACAAAGAAACATTGAAATGCGTAACCTGGCGGAAGAGACCGGGAATCGAACCCGGTACCTCTGGATTACCGGTCCAGCGTGTTAACCTCTCCACCACTCTAACCTTTCAAATATTTCCCTATGCTCTGTGTGTCGATTCGATACTGTCGATCTTTGCATTGTTTAATTGAAATAATGACTACTAAAATCAGAAAGATGAAGAAGGGAGGGACAGCAAAATGCCAAAGTTTGTGTTTAAATTTGAAAGTATTTAAACCTGAATACCATATGCCCGTGCCGCCAGGGTTATAAAAAATGTGTCAGCCGTAGCAGTGCCACGTTGACTTTTCAATCCCAAGAACCAGTAAAAATATAGCGTGTAACTGAGCCGCATGAAAACCGCTAAATTATTTGCCCCAGCCCCAGTTTGTGAGACATGTATACAATATGAAATTTATGGACGTACCAGCGTCATGATTAGGGTTGCCAACCTTAAGTGCGCATATTTGCGATACATATGGGATCTAATTGCGAGACTTGGCTACAAAATGCGGGACTCTTTCATATGGCCTAACATTGTAAGGTATTCAACATATCGACGGTTCATGAACGCCGTCAACATATTGAAAATCATGCAAAGAGGGCGCTGGGTATAGTCGAGCGCGCGAGCGCCTCGCGGTTTGTTCAGATTAAAATCATGTCCTCTCAAATTACTCGAAATTACAACTGAACGTTCGTTTCAGTACTAATAATCTAGTTTTGCCAGAAAACAGGACAATCGGCGTTCTGCGCGGTCCCTTTGCGGGACGCATACTTTAAATCATAGAGTCGCAGGTCATAGTTAACGAATTATTAGCATTTATACAAAATGCCGTCAACACCATGGACGCGGACAGCAACGCGCAGATCTGCAAGTCGAGTTTCCAGGAGGAGGACATTTGCAGTGGCAAGGCGCTGCTCTACGAGACGCTCGGCAAGACCGCCGAGATGCCATCCCGCCGAAGGGATGGAGGCGTGAAGAGTCTCAAGGACATCATCTCGCTATTCCAGGCGACCCGTTCGAGCGACGTGCCTTCGTTCGTGGCGAAGCAGCTGCACAGGCTGCCACCCGTTACGTTCGACCACGTCGATGTCACCAGGCTGCTGAAGGATATTATGTTCCTGAAGAAGAGCCTGACCGAAGTCCAGACTAAGTTAGAGGTATCCAATAATACCATAACTGATCTGCGTTCTGAGGTAGCATTACTACGTAACGCTATTTCAGAATGTAGGTCAAACGATGCCTCGAACATAGTCGCACGTCACGGCGCGCGGTATGCATCCGTCAGCGACATCGCTGCTGCTGATGTAGCGGATTTCGTCGCATCGCCGGCTGCCGACCCGGCGCCGCTCACCCCGCGCCCCGCCGATCACCAGCCTGCTATAGAAGTGAAGGCGAGTACATCACGTGTAAGCACTGTGACCCCTCAACGTGCTTATGCTGAGATCGCCGCAAAAAGTCCCGCTGTTTCAAGATCTAAGCAGCGGACTTCAAAAGGGGTGCAGAACCGGTGTGAACCCGTTCACAAGGATCTGCCGAAACCGGCTCCTCGGGAGTCAAAATGTGACAAGGATGGCTTCATCAAGGTGGAAAGGAGGAAGAAGCCGGCTTGCCGAAATCAGTGCGGTACCTGTGGCGGTACCGCACCGACTGGGCCCAAACACCTGCTGCGTCCCGCCCTGCCGACTACGCAATTGTATGTGTCCCGTCTACATTACTCTACGAAGGCCGAGGAGATCGTAGAGTATGTACGTGTGAAGACCGGAATTATCCTGAGGGTCGTGAAGTTGGAGTCTCGCCACAAAGTGAATTTTAATTCTTATGTGTTGCGGGTTCCAGCTGACCAGCTAACGGCCTTCATGAAGGAAGAATTTTGGCCGAAAGGTGTTTTATTCCGGCGTTTCCGCGGTCGGCTATCCAACACCATGGACTCAACTCAACACATCGTGACCTAGTTATTTTAATATTTTATATGTATGTTAGATTGTAAGGTATTTATCTATGGGCCTTTGATGCCTGAAATAAACGAATTATTATTATTATTATTATTATTAAATCCCCAGAAACGGGACTTCCCGCATAAAGCGGGACGGTTGGCAACCCTAGCCGTAATTCTCTGGCAAATAATGACATTTGACATAATTTATTACTCCGGACGAAGATCTGCTAATCACAAAAAAACACTTACCTGAAGCGTGATAATGTTATCATATGTATCCGCGTCCCATTGCTTGACCTTCCCATCCTTGGAACCGGTGAAGAAGTAGTGCGTGCCTGGGACGAATTGGAGTGACGTCACAGAGTCGTTGTGCGCGAATATGGACTTATGGCAGTCGCCGAAGTCCATGCCCCAGATCTTGACGTTGCGGTCCGAGGAGCCGGTGGCGATGATGTTGGAGTCGTAGCTGATGTCCAAGCAGTGGACTGGAAGCTTGTGGCCGTATAGTGATAGGTAGAACTGAAAAATAATGTGGGTTAGATTTGTTAGAAGTTAGTGGGCCTGCGGACTAAGGTATGCAGGTAAGGTACGTCATTCTGAAATGTGGTACACCAGGTCCACATTTGGAACTTGTAGCTACTAGGGGGAAGACGGAAAGAAAATATATTCATAATGAAAAATAATAATGAAGTCGGAATCGGAATCAGATTGCCTTCGGGAGTGTAGGTGCGAATCCTATCGACTGCGCCAAACGCTACTTTAACTTTGATTTTAATTACGACTGACAAAGAAACGCGAGTCAGCATATCCAAACAAGAATCTATATAAGAATCTATATTTAAATCAAAAATCAAATACCTACCTTAAATGTGTCAACGAAGAAAATTTTTACAGTAGAATCCATGAGAGCTACTGCTATGAACTTGTAGTTTGGACTAATTTTGACAGCGGTCACTGCCTCTTCCAACTCTAGCGTCCTCGTGTGTAGTAACGACAGCACCTAAAATAACAACATGGTCAGTATCACATTCCAAATCTTTAATATATTTCTTAACCCTTTGACCGCCAAAGACGGCAAATCACGTCATCGGGAATTCGTGCCACTGACGCCAACGACGCCTATTGACGTCAAAATTTACAATGGTCAAAAACATGCTAATTCAAACCACTATCTGTGTTTTTCAATCTCTGTTGATTTTGGAGCACTTTTTTTTTTGGTTTGGCGTCAGTGGCACGTGGAATTGCTTTGCCGCTTGGCGCTCTAAAGGTTAAAAAGTTGTTATTATATTAAAATACTGATTAAAAATCTTATTCAATTATGTACTTTTGCTTTAGACTCCCCAGTTGGATCCGGTATGAGTTCAAATTGCCAGAACTTTACAGTCTTGTCGGCGCCACCGGAGACACAGCCTCTCTGAAACAACACAATTTAAATTATTTTCATTTACAATAGCTTCTATGAGCTAAGGACCGTCCATTGTCCGTCGAGCGATACTTGTTAGAAACATCAGCCTAAGAAAAGACTGCCGATCAAGTTCGAGGGGAAGGGCAGTAAGTACAACTATGGCATTATTTTAATGAGATCTATATTGATTGGCGCATGACAATAAATAAATAAAATAAATAAATATTAAGGGACAATCATACACAAATCGACCTAGTCCCAAACTAAGCAAAGCTTGTACTATGGGTACTAGACGACGATATACCTAATGATAATATATAAATACATATATAGATAACATCCATGACCCAAGAACAAATATTTGCACAAATATTTGCCCCGGCCGGGATTCGAACCGGGGACCGCCGACTCAGTAGGCAGGTGTCTACAAACCGAGCCAAACGCGTCGTCAATGTCAATGTATGATGATGATAGTTATACTACCGAATCAGGCGTCATGGCTAGGGCTGAGCATTCGCCGGTGTGCGCCGGCACGGTCTCGATGACGGCGCCGGCGCCGACGTCGACGACGAGCAGCGCGCCGTCGCCGCAGCCCGCCGCCGCGTGCCGGTCGCCCGGCAGGAACGTCAGGCTGCGCGGCCGGCCGGACGTTATTGGGATTGTACGGAGGCAGCTTTGATTCGGCCTAGAAACAAAAAATAATTAAATAAACATTTATCGAACAAAACAACTTTTTTTTTTCTATGAATCACTCGTAAGGTTGAGAATGCCAGCTACTGCGAAATTACTGGGACATTTAAATTATAAATTACTTGCGACCCACCCCGGCTACGCGCGGGTGCAATGCTGATAAATTGTACATGCATTATACATTTAAACCTTCCTCTTGAAACCCTCTATCTATTAAAAAAAACGCATCAGAATCCGTTGCGTAGTTTTAAAGACATAGGGACAGACAGACAGACAGCGACTTTGTTTTATACTATGTAGTGATAGGTACCCTACCGTAATGCACGAGATTAGATTCAGATTTATTTATTTCATAATATAAAATTACAATATAAATTACTTAGTGACATTTTGCTAGAAATACACTTTAAAACAATAACCCCATATATAGCAGGTAATAACGGAAAAATTCAAGGTATGGATTGGGTAATTAAGAATCAGTTAAAGAATGAAACCACAGTAAATATTGTTAAGTCAGTAAAGCAAGTGAAAGCAAAGAATAGGGCAACTAATACTAGTAACTATTAAAGTTATTATGACTGATAATGATAAATGACGATTCACATTAACTTTTCAAGTTACCTGTTCCATAGTTTAATCGAGTCTGCTGACGCCGATATTACAGCCAAGTTGTCAGAACTAATGGCGACACACCGGGGCTCCTTCTGGTGACCAGGCATCCGTATTTGTTTCAGGCATTTCACTGTAACAATGTTCCTTGCGTTCAGTAAAGTTATCTGGTTTTATTATAGGTATACTAAGATTACTAAGACATTGATAAATGATAACTTCTGATAGCAATCACAATAACGGTAAACTGTTCATTTGGTTTATTGCTCAGATGAGTGTGTGTGCAGGACCGGCTTTAGGGTCGGCGGTTCTGGCCGGTCCTAGGTGGCTTTTGTAATTTTCTACAAGAAGAGCAAGAAGCTAATATTTCTAGTACCTTCATTCTCTTCGCCTGGCCGCAAGCTGTGCATCTCCACGGAGTTATCGGCCAGAGTGACACCTACTCTCAGCTCCCCGGTGACACCTAATAGCAACGTGTTGGACTTCAGCCTGGCTCCCAGCTTGATGGAGGTGAGCCGCCGCACCTCGTCTGTAAGCGTTAGTAGTTCTGGCACTTCGGTGGCTTCTGCATCGACTTCACCAGCTTCCTTTTGCTTTCTGTAAATTCAATTTTTGATATTCAATCCCACACACAGACTTTAAGGACCAAGTGTAGCTCCTTTATCTTTAATTAACGCGATTTTTTCCTAGCACAAGACATAAATATAATTTATGAAGACATACATTCATGATTAGCGCTTTGTGCAATGCTGTCTTAGTGCATGCCGGAGACCTAAATAATTAGGGCCCTATTGGGCAGTGAAAAAACGCCATTTACGTTTATCCTCCCTGGGCATGGTTCTCGTGTGCTTTTTTAAAAACACATTTTTTTTTTTCAACATCATATTTGGCATAATTATTAAAACTGTATCTACGCTATGGTGTATCAAGAGAATACTCACGCTAGCTTTTTCCTCTGCTTCTTCACCCTTTTGCTCATCCTTTGCTTAGCTTCCTCATCTGAACAAAAGGAGAATATTTCCAGCAGAGAGTCGGTGCCATAACAAGCCAATATGCTTTGTCCAAGATCCGTTGTCAAGCCGACGACACGACCTTTGCCGCCGCGCATTAGTGTGCCTACTTGATGACATTGTAATACCTAAAAGTAATTACTTTATTAGATAGAAATTAGCTCGCTTTAAGTTTTTTTAGCCCCTGACCAAAAAAGAGTGGTGTGATAGGTAAGTTTAACATGTGTATCTGTATATTTGTGTATCTGTCTGTGGCATTGCAGTTCCCAAATGGATGGACTGATTTAAATGCGTTTTTTTTAATTGCAAGCTTTGTCTGTCAATGTGGTCTTAGCTATATTTGGTGAAAATAAGTGCAGTCATTTCCAATATATTCATTCAGCTTTGATTGGAAGTGACAGTGTCTTGGCCAATATTGAAGCTCAGAATTCAAAACTTTGTGGCTATGCTCGGGTTCAGTAGCATTTTCTTTTCTTTTTCGCATCTTAAATTATGAATTTCGGTTATTTAAAGAAGATACCCTTATACCCTTATACTTTTAACTTACTGAGCTATCCTCTAAATTATCAGTTTCTTCCAGTTTGACAATCTCCAGCTGTCTAACTAGTTTGTCTTCCTCCTTTATATCTGTGGTCCAATTGAGCTTCCACACACGCAGCTCCTGGTCCATGCTGCCAGTTACCAGGTACCTCTCTTCCTTCATCAGCACTGCAGACCATACCTGGAATGTAATGGATCATGAATGTGGTTGTTGGAGATTCAGAAGTCAACAGTGGCACATTGAGAGTTTACAAGGTATAATTCATGTGTGAGATACATAGATAGCCAGATTGCCATTGGAGATGCAGATTCAATTCAAGCTTACTTAAGAAATAATAAGCATATGAAATATCCATACATCTTTTATGTTTTAGTAAATACATTTAATATGATGATTAATAGTTTACTGCTAAGGCAACAGTATGTCTAGCATAACTTTGACATGCAACCCTTTGTTGCGGGAGACATACTACCTGTCACTTTCTTTTCAATACAGTGCGAGCAAGACAGGAGATGCTTACACCAGCGACAAGCGATGTCGCGGCTAGATATGCTAGCCTCGCAGGTAAGAAAATAACTATTGAGAATCTTATTGCAGCTTAACAATTCTATTTTAGCCATTCTCTTTTGCCTATAAGATTCAATTAATTAAAAAAATTACATTTCAACATCTACCTCCATTTGATGTCCTCCTAAAGTCTTGAAGCAGTGTTTAGTCTCAACATCCCAGAACTTGACAAAGGTGTCCTTTGATGAGCTCACTATGCAGTTCTTCCCGTTGATGAAGAGCACACTGGTAATTGCACCTTTGTGGCCACTGAACCGGGCAATACCTGTCTCTGATACTGCATCCCAGAGTATAACTTCTGTATCCTGAAAATAGGTGATAAAAACAATTTATTTTTGCTGTCATAATCAATTGACTTGAATTTGAAATGCTTGTGGAAGACAGATTAAAATAAAAACTTTATCCAGAGTAAATTCATGATTTGAATGGCATAATTCACTCATTTATAGAATGTAAAGTATCTTTATTTTCAGTTTGCACATGTTGTAGTACTAATCTAACAGACCTGGGTTTGAATCCTAGCAAGGAAAAATATTAGTTCTTGTGTCACGGATGTTATCTATATGTGTATTTATATATTATGTATATTGTTCTGTAGTACCCATAGTACAAGCATTGCTTAGTTTGGGACTAGGTAAGATTTGTGTCAGATTGTTATTAAAAAAATATATATAAAATTCTGTCTGATGGCATGCTATTACATTAACATAGAGAAATGCTTTGATTCAGAATAAGGAATAAAAATGCAAAACATGTCTTTGAGAGCAAAATGTTAATAATGTCTTTACCTTTGAGCCGGACACTAATCGGTGTCCCTGGTCATCATATTGTAAGCAAGTAACCGCAGACTTATGCCCGGCAAACTGGCACACTACCTCATTGTTCATCAACTCAAATACGCTGATGTTGCCGTCCACGTATCCGACAGCCATGTGATTGCCGCTGGGGCTCGCGGCAATCTGTGATACCACCACATTCTCCCCGGGAAGCACTTGCGCCTATAAAGATTTAACCTAGTTTTAGCCATTTCAATTAAATACAAGCGCAGGTCGTAATGGCAGTTATTAAATATGAGGTAAAGTGGTGTAAAATAGTCTTTGTTTTACCTTCTCTCCAAGTCTCATGTCCCAAATAATAACATGCTCACATGCTCCCACCGCAACGTATCTTCCACTTATTCCGTTTAACGACACATGTGTACTATTGCAGTCAGCACTGGCGATTATGTTAAATGTACCACTGGGCGCATAGCGCAAGTATTGCTTAGTGAGACCCATAGTTATTATTGTTTCATAAGTTTTATATAATAACCATGCTTTCCAACGATTTGTTTACGAACAGAACAAGTTACAATTACAAGTTGCGCTGTCACTTTGACATTAGTCGCCTGATCCGTTCCGTTATACGTTGTATTATTGACAACATTTCATATTTTTAAGACTATCATTTTATTACTTTTCTGAATTCTGCTTAAAAAGATGAAGTAATCTCTGTTTTTATTTATTTTCTGAGATGATTATTTATTTTATTATTAATTTATAAAAACATAATCATTTTAAAATGTGGCAACACCAAAACCAGAACTTAATGGAACGGTTACTTTAGTCGGTTTTCTTATTAAAAAAAACTTAATAAAACTGGGTATGCATCTGTCATCTGTCAACGTCAAATAAAAAAAAAATCTATGTTTTCGCTCTTTGGTTTAGACAACAACCCTATTCAGCCCGTATTGTCTTAGATTGCAGTTATTTGATGTATTTTCTTATATTTCCTTAAATACAGAAGAATAAATTCCAAGATTTTTTTTTAAGGTACACGACATAAAGCCCTGTCGATCTCTATATTAATTTCCACCTGTTATAAATATGAAATGTTGTCAATTATAACCCTTAACCGGCTTAATTTTCATTTAAAAATAATAAAATCGTGTGATTAATCACCATCCCAACATTACAGAATTTAATTATAAAACCCGTTCCAGACCTTCCGATCCTACCCGATCCGATCCAGTGCAATAGGTTAGGACCTAAAACACTACACATTATCCGATTTCTTCCGATAAATCGGATCGGATCGGAAGGTCTAGAGCGGGTTTTATTCATGTGAAGATTAAAACCTGCTCCAGACCTTCCGATCCGATCCAATTTATCGGAAGCAATCAGATAATGTGTAGTGCAATCGTCCGATTTATCTGAAGAAATCGGATAATGTGTAGTGCCTGGAGCGGGTTTTATTCAATGGTTGATAATGAAGCATATTTAAGGATCTTTCACACTTGTTCACATTTCTTCTTGTTTACCATAGACAAAAAAGCATAGTTTTAATTTCTTTTCTTATCTTAGCTGTGGTGGTATCCCGCATGGATGTCACTTTATAAATTCTTCTAGTTTTTCTTTTGATGAAAATTGTAGGAAATACGGAAGCCGCGCTGTTATCTAAATAAAGGATAAACCTGCACTTATTCTCGTATTTGAAGTAATTTCCATTTTTGCTTTACTGTACAAGGCCATCAGGTTATTATGTTACTCAACAAAACCAGGTTTATTGTTTTTCTTGTTGCTCCTTCGTGACGTCCCCTATCTAATTTGTGCTTATTATTGATACTTGCTGCCAGTCGCTAATTGAAGTCGTTGCGGTGATGTTGTAGGTTGGTGGGCCACAAGTATAGCTCGCGGAAGAGCAATATGGAGGGTAACTCCACGTCAGACATCGTTATTCTGAGCGGCAACTCGCATCCGGAGTTAGCCGATCTCATCGCTAAGTAAGTGCTATGATATTAAATATTCACGAAATTACCATTTTTACTTGAGTATACAATGTTAAAGGTTAACCTAATCATAGCATGATTTGGTCAATCACTTTTTAATGAACTTTTTATAACCAAACGACAATGTTTTATGAGATCTTTCATGCTTTATTTAGCCGACTGGGCGTTCGCAAAGGAGGATGTTCAGTGTACCATAAGACTAACAGGGAGACCATGGTAGAGATTGCAGACTCAATCCGTGGGAAGAACATCTATATAGTTCAGACTGGAACCAAGTGAGTTTACATATAATATCAGTTGAGGCAAGTATGACGACGAATATTGAAAGCAACTCAAGACCTATGAAAGAAGACAAGTGTATAACTATAATGGTATGTCTTATTGACTGGTTGTTATGACTACCACTGAATGGATATCGGCATTCTAGTGCAATGAAGTAATTTATGAAGATTAGCATATTTATGACTATTATTTGAATAGAAATAATGGTCAAAATGTTTTAAACAGTATACAAAACTAATTTCACTGTATGGTTTCAACTTGAGATTCATGTAGTAAATTTAAATGATATGATAAAATTGTTTACATTTTCACAACTAACAGCTGCCGGTCCAGCTCTAAGGTTGGATTGTACTATAAAAACCCATCTGTCGGGCTTTGTTGGTGTCTGGGGTGGGGTGGCGCCCACCTAGCAGGCTCTGTTGATTTCTGGGGTAGTTAGAATTTTTTACCTGATTGTGAAAGTGTTAAGTTATTAAATTTCTTAATAAAGGAAAACTTACTAAACCCCTTGTATGCAATGTCAAAACTTAGCGAATCAAATTGAAACTTAAGTGTTCATTCTTTAACGTGAAGTTTAAATATTCCCCATGGATCCATGCCTTAGCATAGAAGGGGTTAAAAATGAATGCACAATTTATGCATTAACCAAATTATACAAAAATAATGCTTGCATGCATGTTTATTAATAATTATAATTTATTATGACAACATATTGTTAATGAAACTATATATCTATACATATAATTGTTATCATAAGTACACATTTATTTATTTAAACTTAATGGCCAAATGGCATTCCCTACCAGTCAACCATAGAGCTAAATAGAGATACTAGAAGATGGTGCAAATCAAAAATCTAATGGTACAGGTAGCAACTAGCACATTTTTTTTTTAGATTCTCAGAATTTGCTTTCTGTTTCAGAGATGTAAACAACAACATAATGGAACTTTTGATCATGGCTTATGCCTGCAAGACTTCATCAGCCAATTCCATAGTTGGTGTCATTCCATACCTGCCATACAGCAAACAATGCAAGATGAGGAAACGTGGCTGCATTGTAACAAAACTCCTGGCCAAAATGATGTGCAAGTCAGGCCTCACTCATATCATCACCATGGATCTTCACCAGAAGGAAATACAGGGCTTCTACGAGTGCCCAGTTGATAATTTAAGGGCTTCACCATTCTTGCTCCAGTACATTCAGGAGAGTGTAAGTTGAACTTTTGAGGCAGTTTATTTGTTCTGTTTGCGTCATTATCTTAGTTTAATAAATGGGAAGTATTCTTATGACTCCTAGCAATATCAAATGAGACTTAACGGGCGCCGCAGTCCGCGCATGTACGTACCAGAGTGCCGAGCTCCGCCTTTCGCCTTTTTTGAACAAAATGGCGCGTGCTCATAGCCACTCCAGAAGTCCCACACACATTCATTTGCGTTGTTTACCATGAACAATAAAAAACAGTTCTCAGGCAGTAGCCAGACAGTAGAGAACCTTCTTTTAGTGTTTTATTTTGTAGCATTTCATTTCAATGTTGTTAACCTATTTTACTAATCAACAGATCCCTGACTACCGCAACTCAGTGATAGTCGCTCGGAACCCTGGCTCTGCTAAGAAGGCAACATCATATGCTGAGCGTCTTAGGCTGGCCATTGCAGTCATACATGGGGAACAGAAAGAGTCAGAGAGTGATGAAGTGGATGGACGATATTCTCCACCTTGTTTACAGAGGTGAGGTATTTCATTCATAATTTTAATGGAGTTCCATTTGGCTCAAAATGTAGACAAAACGTAATAAATTTTTTTTTTACAAAAGCAGTGCTCCATCAAAATAGGAGTATCTTCAAGGCAAAACTTAATAGTTATTGCTCATTCAAAACCATTATTGTATTAGTAAGCTACAACTTGTGCTTCATAACGGCTTACCAATGGGATGCTACCTGGGACTTGGTAGAAATAAATAAACTAATCATTCATTAAAGCATATCTACCTAAATCTAGATTCTAATTGGTCAAAGTATATTCAAAAGGGCTTGCGTTTTGATAATAATAATAACAAAAATTCTTATAATTCAAGCCAGACAACAAACTATGTCTCATCAGTCTACCGTCAACACGGATGATAATATAAACATTTGGATTACGCCAGCTGATGTTGCTGATTTAACAAAAGCTTGTTTATTTGTCCAGTGTGGACCGATCGCGCACGATGGACGTGAGTGTGGGCGTGCCGGTGCACCCCGCCAAGGAGAAGCCGCCCATCAACGTGGTCGGCGACGTCGGCGGCAGAATAGCTATCATGGTGGTCAGTATTAACTAATTACTAACACGATATGACGTTTTTAACCAAGGACGTTAAGGCTGATTTTTTTTCGTATGTGACTACTAACCTGTCAACGCGGCCTTATGGTGTAGGTACCATGACGTGTTGTGTGCGTTACCTCCATTCTCGTGGCTATACCTATAAGCGACAAATGGTACCTTTTGGCTTATTATGTCAGTGTTCGTCTCCAGTGACACAACATATGTATTCAAAGAATTTACCCCTATGCCAGCAATACACCTGATGTCTCTATGGAATTTGTACTCCAAGGACGCACCATATTTGTCTATGGAATATTACTCCTATACCAGTGCCACTCATTCAGAACGGGTGGCAAAGCCTATGGGCTAAGTGGAACGCTGCCGGAGATGAGCGTGTTAATGTCCTATTTACTTGTTAAAGCTATTAAGTACCATACTTGACCCAGGGACAGGGGACCATCTTTTTTTAAAGCTATAGAAAAACCTGTAACTTTTGTCTGGGAAAAAGGGGGTTCCCACCCAAAAAAAAAACAAATTCTCTGTTACACTTTACATTTGAAATGCCTTTCAATGCACTTGCTTTCAGGACGACATGATCGACGACGTGGCGTCATTCGTAGCCGCGGCCGAGGTGCTCAAAGAATGCGGCGCGTACAAAATCTATGTCCTGGCGACACACGGGCTTCTCTCCTCGGACGCGCCGCGTCTCATCGAAGACTCGCCCATCGACGAAGTTGTTGTCACCAACACCGTCCCCCACGAGCTGCAGAAGATGCAGTGCCACAAGATCAAGACCATCGACATATCAGTTCTCATCAGCGAAGCCATCCGCCGCATCCACAACAAAGAGTCTATGTCGTACCTTTTCAAAAATGTCACCCTTGAAGACTAAACCCTTTTATATTCCAATTTATTATTAAGTATTATTTTTTAAAGTATTGTGTCCTTATTTAGATCGTCAGCTGTAACTCCGATAAAACTTGTATTATACATATGAAAGTATTGTAGAGGTGTATTTTTATAGGGTCTATGTATAAGCCACATTTTCTCGCCGATTATAAATTCGTAATGTTTTTGCATTTTACCATATTATTAATTAATATTGTTAATAGAGTTGTATTTTAAGTATTGTTATGGTTAAATGATACGGTACTAGTTGCGTTGATATTCAGAATACAAATGGTGCATTTATCTACTAAAAACTAAATCATTATTTGTCATCAATTTCCCAGTAATTTAATTTATTAGGTTTACTTTGTAATTTGACCTTACTGCTCTGTGATTTTTAACGTTTCTTCACGCTGTGATTTTTTATAAGAAGTTCACATCACGCAATAAACTTTGTAAGTTTTTTAATGTAGAATAAACGATCATATGATTTTCTTAAAATTGTGTTGATGTGAATAGATAACACTGTGAAGAATAAAGCAATAAATATCAGTATACATGATGAACGGAGAATTCCATGAGGTATCAGTGTCGGCAAGCAAGCTTTTACAAACGGTGGCCTGTAGATAAGAGTACTATAAAGGAAATCGTATAATAGAAATAAGACAAGATGTATTGTTTTGTTAGAATTTAACGTAAAATAAAGTCTCCGTGGCATTATATTGTTTTTCTTTATGCAGAACATTGCTTTTTAGCTGACTATTCATTTCATCATTTGAACTTAAGTTTCCGACACAAGTGAAGATATGTTTACGTTTTTCCCTTCGTATGTGAGATTAAAAAGCTCAAATGAGGTTGAACGAAAGAATGCGTTCAAGCCTCATTTAAGCTGCAATGAGTAAAATAATACAAAAAGACAGCCTTAATGTGGTTAGGATTCTCTTTCTCGCTTTGCAACTTGGTGAGCGGGATGGCACATTGAAAGTTCGGATATCGGGCTTCGGAGTAATCTGGTTTTATAGTCGTTGGTTTGGATAGTTATGGAACCCCAATATCAAGGGTTCCATATCACGCATTCCAAATTGTTTGAGATACTAAATAAAACGGTCAAAATACTGAGTTGTCAGCTGCTCTAGCTGTCAAATGTCAATGTCACTTTGACATATAATATGATAATAACCTCACTGTTATTCTTTCTTCTTGAAATTACATAAAACTAGCGGTAATATGAGTAAAACTTGTATAATTTTATCGACATTGTAGATATAAAAACGGAGTCTTCATTCTTTACCGTAAGACTAATCGTTGAATTCAATATTATAATTGATTTACCGCAATGAAACTCCTGCGGCATTTACGCGTTTTCAAAACTTTTGATTCCTACAAACGCCTTTACAGCAGTGGCAGAAATGTTCTTAAACTTAATGAACGGGGCATGTTCAACGATTTATTTCCTAATACAGCAGCGTACGTATTAACTCGGCTTATTAAATAAGTTTAACATGTGTATCTGTCTTTGACATCGTAGCTCCCAAACGGATGGACCGATTCGCAAGCGGTTTTTTAATTCAAAAGCCTTGTCTGTCGAGATGGTTCTTATGTACGCTTGGTAAAAATACCTAAAACCGTTTGCAAGACATTCAGCTTTGGTTGAAACAAGTGATGGGATCTCAGCCAATAATTAAGCTAAGAATTCCAAATTTTGTTGTTATGTTCTGGTTTAGTAGCATTTTCTATATCACTCATTAAATGACAGCCTTATGATGACCAGCTACTTGTATTGGAGGTTTTTAACTTATTTTTTTTAAATTCAGGAATGATATTGTGAATCTACTTAATAAAGCTCCTCAGTGTGTGTATGCTGGGTTTGACCCCACGGCTGACAGTCTGCATGTTGGTAATTTGCTTGTTATAATAAATCTACTACACTGGCAGAGAGGCGGACACAATGTTATTGCACTGGTAAATATGAAATATTGTTACATTGATTAATGTAATTATGAATTCTGTTGGAAAAGTCCATATTAGCATGCTTTCTCCATTAACTTTGGTGAAAAAGTTGAGGTAAAATTATAAAAACCCAAAACTTTGTTTATTGGATCTGTACCTACATGGAAATAGTAAATGCTTCGAGTTTGCTTTGGACTAGACTGACATGATTTGTATTGGTAAATAATAATTTTAGCTGTAATTGAAATCATGAATAACTGAGAAACAAGGTTTTTCTAATAATTTTATTTTCATAATCATGATCACATTTATTTTATTGATGAAAACGTTTTTTTGTAAACATTATCAGCTTGGGGGGGCAACAGGGTATATTGGTGATCCAAGCGGACGCAGCACAGACAGGATGGCGCTCCAGAGTGACGCCATAAAGAATAATATTAGTTGCATTAAGAAAAATCTAGAGACAGTATTTGAAAATCATCAGAAATATATTTGGCAAGATGCAGGAAAACTAAAACCTTTAAGGTAAGGAATGGTAGTTTCTATTTGGCCTTATGGTTGACTGGTACAGAATGCCTTATGGCATTGAGTCCACCATTTGTATCTACTATTTTAACACCCATTAGCTAATGATTGACTGGAAGAGACCTCTTAAAGGGACTAGTTTAACAAAGTTTGTGCAATAAAGTCTGCAGTATGTTATTTATTATATTTATAAATAAATGAAAGGTGGAATAATTGAAAAAAAGTAATTAGGCATCAATTGGCGGTTAAAACGGTTCATTAACAGATAAAAAAAATTGTATACACCCCAAGGTCTTCAAGTCATTTGGTAAATGGTAAAATATTCATAAAATCCATTTTAAACGGGTTTGCCATTTCCAATCAGTTCGTGATTCATCATCACGAGCTCCGATTCGTCGCTGCGGCGGCCAATCGAACACTGCGAGCCAACGCTCTCTCCGCGCGGCTGCTAGGTGCGCGCGTCACCGGCGGAAGCGAGAATTCACCCTCAATCACACACAATGTACATATTTAATATGGATTTTAACATATCTGACATTCACGGGAGTTTTCTATGTAAAACTATCTTCAATGTTAATAATAATAGGTAACATGAAACGCGGCACATTTCATTATACATGTTTCTCAGTAATTTGGTAGCAGTTTGACTGTACTTCATGATGATTACGAAGTACTTACTAGAACGTACAGGCAAGTGTTGTAATTTGCAGTACATACTTAATACTGTTTTTTCCAGAATAGTCAACAATGAGGTGTGGTATCGAGATATAGACGCCATCAGATTCGTAAGCGAAATCGGAAGGAACTTCCGAATGGGAACGATGTTATTGAAGCAGAGTGTACAGACAAGGATTAACTCAGACGTTGGGATGAGCTTCACCGAGTTTGCCTACCAAATATTCCAGTCTTATGATTGGCTGCATTTGTTGAAGGAATATGACTGCAGATTTCAAGTAACCAAATTTAGTTATCATACAGATGTAAATTGTGACGATCGGATAAAATAAATCGCGTATTCTGTTTCTTTATAAATATAGTTTCTGATTCTTTTAGATTGGAGGCAGTGATCAGATGGGCAATATAACTGCTGGTCATGAGCTTATAAGCAGGACAGCTAAGAAAGATGTTTATGGTAGGTATATAGACATTTACGAGACGACGGATATTTCCACGATATTAATCGACCTAGCGAGCGAAGCGTCTTCTTTTCAGCTTGGCTCAAAATGTTTTCGTATGCCCGAATTCCGAATGTCAGGATATCCTGCTGCTCTCGCCTGTAGGCGAGATTTGCATTTCTTAACCGATTCTTGTGAATTTTTGTGAGAGAAGCACGATCATTATACAGTTTTTTTTTGTCGATTCAGTTTTTTTCATGTACTTATATATTTACATTTGTGGGTGGGCTCCTAACTATAAGCACATAACAACCGCCAGTGCCAGTTGCAAATCATTACTTACATCATGATGCACTTTCTCAGGTCTCACACTACCTCTAGTCACAACAGAAGAAGGTGACAAATTCGGCAAGTCAGCTGGAAACGCCTTATGGTTAGACCCTGAAAAAACGAGTTCCTACAGCTTGTACCAGTATTTCGTGCGGAGCAAAGATTCGGAAGTGGAGAAGTTGCTAAAACTCTTCACGTTCTACAAATTAGGAGAAATTAAGGATATAATGCACAAACACAAGGAGCACCCAGAACAGAGATACCCGCAGACATGTTTAGCGGAGCAGTTGGTCACTTTAGTTCATGGGAGTAAGTATCAGTAACAGTGGCGTAGCTAATACTAGACGAGATCGGTTTCAAAATTTATGCAAAGACCCCAAAGCCGAGCGAGCAGGATATAAATTGCACATGGCCCCGTTTCATTGATACGGCTGATGCGGTGTTAGCTTCGCCTCTGGTAATTACTCTGGTAGACGATGTTCCTGTAATTAGAATTACAGGAACATAGACGATGTTCCTGTAATTAGAATTACAGGAACATCGTCTGTCCTCTCTGTACTATACTAACAGGTCTATTCTGAAGTTAGTATACGAAGTTTGGATACCAACAGTACTTTGAAACTGCAACATGTCGATCATAAATCTACAGCTAACATTTTTGGAGGAAGATCAAGGCAGAAATTTGCACCCACATAAACTGAACTCTAAGTAAATATTGAAATAAGCAAATACGCCAGTCAATCTCTCCCTGATCTTCCAAAATCTTGAAAGTGAGATTCGTATTCAAAACTCACTTTGGTTTTTACAGAGGAAGGTTTAGAGCGCGCACAGCGGGCCACGGAAGCGATCTACAGCAAGGACGTGAAATCCCTCGTCGCACTCAGTTCCACCGAGATGGAACAGGTGTTCCAGGGCGCGCCAGTGGCGACCCTGCTGCTGTCGCCCGGTATCACTGTTCTGGAGTTGGGGATGAAGGCCCGTTGCTTCCCCACGGAAAGTAAGTTTACCACCTAAACATAATAGGATTCCTTGTTGATAATCTTCGATCCAGTTGGATCCATCGGCACAGTTGCTTCTTGTTCTGCCTATTTGGCTTGTACTCATTGGAATTATTCCCTTCCTGCCTCTGGCAAACAGTCTTCTGAGTAAGCGTGTCATAAAACTTGGCCTCACTTTCCATACTGCGACTAGGCCATGTGGATTTGTGTGAATGAAAGTTTTTCCAAAAAACAACGTTTCAATGAATGTCAATTGATGTGAAAAACAACTTAGCTAAGATCTGTTTTAAAAATCACATAACCTTTAAATTAGTAAGAAAGGAAAGGTTTATTTATGAAAATGGAGACGTGAGCCGCTCTTGTAGATTCCAGACACTCAGGGCCGCGCTTTTCGTGATCTTTCGGATCGGAAGCAATCATGTGTTTAATTACATTTATATAAATAAACGACAGTTGATTTTTTTATGAAAATAGGAACAATATCCTCGAAAAACAGTGTGTGTTAGTATAAGTATACACATAGTATGTTTTTCTCATTTCAGGTGATGCCATGCGAATAATACAAGCCGGCGGTTTCTACATAAACCACTCTCGAGTGAAGAAGGTAGACGAAGTCATCACTCAATCGGCACACATCCTACCCAACCTTATATCTCTCCTGAGGGTCGGCAAAAGGAACCACTACATTGTGAAATGGCAAACATAAAATAAAACAACAAATCTTTTTGAAATTTTCTTTCAGCATATCCTTATAGTATCACTTACAACAGAAGCTTGTATACTTGCAGTATAATAATAAAATGCATATCACATAAAACGTCGTAAATACTACATAACATACTTAAGCCTACAAAAAATATAGTCGAATTCACTGACACAGTGTTGTTGAATACATGTCTGTGTTAACCTTTGGTATTCGAAAGTACTGATCAGTGTTGAAATTATGCATTTTAATGTTTTAAGATGCCTATAATATGTCAGTACTAATCTGTGCTTCCGTATATAAAAGGTTAAGGCTGCCTGTCCACTGGAGAGGAGGAGAGCTGTCTAAAATGGACCAATCACATTCCTCAGATTTCAATGCACTTCTTTTGGGATTCAAAAGACGCAGTTGATTGGTTCCTTTTTTTTTACGCCCCGCTTCAGTGGACGTGTAGCCTAAATGATGGCTACTACTAGTGCCAGAAATTTAATGTATTTGCACCTTTTTGGGTCAGAAGCAGACCTGCACTGAGTCATAATGATAAATATCATAAAATATGGCTTAGTCATAATGTGTACGTTTGTGCACCCGCGTGGGTGATAATCTTCCTAATATCACAACGATCAATTGCAACATTCATTATTTTGTACAAATTATGCTAACGCAGACTTGCCGAGTCTATGTGGGATTTAGTTGCGGTTCGAGCAATGTATCTTTTACATATTGTTTTTTTTCAGGTTTGTTTTGTTAAACACGATCGCCTTGTAGACTCGGCATAATTCTGAATGTAGCTTAATAATGCTATGCTACTAATGTCATCAAAGCATAAAAAACGAATTTGACGATGTCGAATATGTCTTTTTGGAATATTGCTAGAGAAAATTTAAAGATAACGCTACGTTAACTTTATAATGTACTTAATTACGTGTGCAAGCTATATTTAGGTTCCAATATATATTTTGTAAATCACAAATGCATTACATTACGGTACAAAAATAAATAACTCGATATACAAGGCAGACTAAGATATGCAAAATGCAGAAAAGGGATAAAACATAAAAATATTGTACATTAATTTTACAGTCAAAAATGACGTCAAAAGCTTAATGTCTCAGTTTGAAACATTCTGAGATATAATGTGATGATATACTAGTGTGGACTGGCTGTCCACTGGAACGAGCAGGATATCATTGCCGGATATAAAAATACAATATGTTTTGTCTTTGACATATTGGTAGCAAATCTCCAGTGGACAGTCGACTTTCTGCACCATAGAGCAAACAAATGCAACAATTTGTTTATCTAAACAATGCTGACAATTCGCTAAATACGTTGATTTTGCCAGAATTCCTAATAATTGCATTAATTATTGCTGAATATCCCTAGGGCAGGCGGTCACCGGTTTCACCTCGTCATAATTAAGTTGTCGTATAAAATAAGTCGACACGGTTTGTGAAAATCAAAGCTAAGTGCGGAACCGTCGTAAACGCGTGCTCTAGAAATAACCATTCATATATTTAAATAGGACGCGGATCACACGATATAAACAGTATAAAACTCTTCAGTCTCGTTCGATTTTCTAAAGCCTTACTCAAGATATAGAGACTTCGCAAGAGAGAATATATAATTAGATGTGCCGGGGCGACCGGGCATCGCGCGATAAGCTCACGGGACGAGACGACCGCTCGATTCTAGAAGTTTCACATCGGAAGCACCGGCGACTACGCTAAACTGTCATGAGATATGGTCAATTTGAAGGGCCGAAGTCGATCTCCACGCCGGGACTGGCCGCGTCGAGATCAAGTCGGGCGTAATACTGATCACCGTCGTCTCGGGCGCACGGGCTAGAGGTCCGTGCTCTCGTGCGTCGCGAGCGGCGCCGTCGGCGTCGGCGCGGCGACCGACGGCGCGGCGACCGATACCGGCGCGGCGGCCGACACCGGCGGCGGCGGCGCCGGGACCTGCGGCCGCGGCGGGCGCGCGCGCGGAGATAGCGGGACCTCCGTGATGCTGCCTTCCGATTGAGACAGCTGCCGCGACGCACTGGTTAGCGCTTTGTGCTCCTCCAGCTCCGCGTCCTTGCCGCCGGAACTGTGCGTGCGCTGCACGGTGACGCGCGAGCCGCCGTCCTCGTCCGGCGCCGGCCCGACCTGGATCATGGTCGGCTGGTGCTTGTCGACGGTGTACATGTGCGTGCGCTCCAGCACCGTGGGCGTCACGTCCGAGTCGCTGGAGCCGCGCGGGGCGCGGAAGCTCTGCGGGCGGAGCGTGGCGGGCCGCTCGGGCACGGCCGGCTTGTTCCGCAGCTGCACGTCCCCCGGGTCCTCGGGCGCCGGCACGAGCGTGCGCGGCGCCGCCACGGGCCGCGGCGGCGGCTGCGCGCCGGGCTTGGCGGGCACGCGCCCGGGCTTCTCCGTCGGCACGGGGCCCAGCGACAAGGGCCCGCTGATCCCGTCGTTCACCCTCATCCTGTTCACGATTCCCGTTTGCGCGGTCACGTTCTTAACGACTAGAGTAGAATCGCCCCTCTCCTCTAACGCCTTGATACTCTCGAATTTGTCCTTCTCGACCTCCAAGCTCTGTCGCCTCGCCTCGAAGAGGTTCTCGCGGCTGCCGCTGCGGGCCTCGTCCTTCAGCGCCTTGCTCTGCCGGTAGGTCGACCGGTTGATTGTCTGGACGCCGGTGATGACTTTTCCGCTGTCCGATATGACGGGCCGCGGCGGTTTCGCCGGTTTGTCCGTCTCTTTGGCGTGTTCCGGGTGCGCTTCCGGTTTTTTGTTTTTATCCGGGGTGAAATTAGGCGGAACGGGAGCTAGCGGTTTATTTTTTCTCCTCATGATGGGTTTGGGGCTGCCGAGCGGCGGACTAGATTGGTCGGAGAGGGAGCTGTTGGACTGAGCCTTTTTGATCTCGTTCTCGAGGAGAATGAGGCTGGTGTCGTGGCTGTTGCTGCGCGAGTGGCGGCCGGGCGGCTCGCCGCGCGGCGCCTGGTAGTCCAGCATGGACCGCGTCATGCTGCCGTAATCGCCGTTGGAATGTTCCTGGAGCGCCGCGGTCTGCGCGAACCCGGACCCGAAGCCCGGCGTGAACCCGTACTCGCACTGATCGGGGAGCAGGTCCTCCTTCGTGAAGGAGATGAAGAAATTTAAGTCTTCGCTGAAAAACCAGTCGGCGTGTTTGATGAGCAGCTCGACGACGCAGTTGACGGCGGTGGTGACGTTCATGTCGAAGGCGCTGTTCTCGTGCGAGCCCCACAGCAGGTTGGGCGCGATGACGATGGCCAGGTTGGAGGGCGTCATCTTGTTGGTGGTCTGGTTCTGGGTGAGAGCGGACAAGAACTTGATGAGATACCGGAGGTTGTTGAAGTTGGCCTCGGGCAGGAGATGCACGGCCTCCCAGAGGGTGTTGAGGCGGGCCTGGTCGGCGGGCGGGCGCGCGGCGGCCAGGAAGCGCTCGTAGAGGCGGTGCGTGAGCAGCGGCTCGGGCAGCTCGCGCAGGTAGCACTTGAGCACGGACGCCACCACGTGCATGTCGCGGTAGTCGGGCGGCAGCGGCACGCTGAACAGCCCCGCGTCGAGGGACAACTTCATCCGTTTCACTTTTGACGTGCCTGTCCAACAATAGTACATTACATCAGAGGCCCGGAAAATGAGGATTTCCGGCCAAGTGGGTATATACGGCCGAGCGAACGTGCGAGCGAGGCCGGGAATCCGTTTTCACGACGAGGCATGTATAGTGCTTTTCTCAAACATACAATGAAGTAAAAAAATATACTTCAAAGAACAACATTTTATTAATTGACAAATAGGACATTTTAGTCTAACAACCAACCTTTAAAAACAAAACCTGCTTTTTGTCAAACCAGCCAGCTGTGTGAATGACCTTGTTGAAACAAAAAAAAAAAAGTTACTTTGCAGGCCTAGGCCTGAAAAGCAGTATGAAATCCCTTTACAGTCCTCTCGAGTTGTTGCGCCCAAAAAGCGATACTTCCGAGCCTATTATAATATAAGGAACGTAAAGACAATATTTCATTGCATGTTTGAGAAAAAATGTTTGCAATACTTAGATTGAAAAATAATGTGCTGAAGGTGTCATTCATCCCGTCAGATGTCAGCGCGGGAAAATGAGCACCTTACTGTATGTTACTGTTATTTTGTATCAACTGCAGTTAACATCAACATACCTCCCGCTATCCGGAACAGGCCTTCCTCATTGAGCGCCAGTTCGTGCAGTGTGCACACGCACAGCTCTATGGGGAACGCTATCGTCCGCCCCGTCACACGTAAATGGTCCTCTAGGGGGTATCCGAACACTCGCTTCACGGCGCTGTCATCTGGAATTAGAGAAAATCTAGTTTTACCTTTCGAACGCCACCGTCGTCAAATGAAATGATATCTAAATCAATGATCAAAAACTACGTAGGTAATTCAAATTGTTGCTTTTGGAGTATGTACTTCCTTTTTTTTGCTATGGTGTCAGGGGCACGGTTGGGCAAAGGTTAAATACTTGACATTCATATTCGTAAACGTACGGTGATACGGAGTGTGAAGTCTGACGGCACGTTTGGCTCAGACACCTGCCTACTGAGCCGGCGGTCGCGGGTTCGAATCCCGGCCAGGGCAAATATTTGTGTGATGAACTCGAATATTTGTGCTTGGGTCATGGTAGTTCTATGTATTTAAGTATATATTTATCTATATAAGTACGTATATCGTCGTCTAGTACCCATAACACAAGCCTTCTTGAGCTTAATTTGGGTCTACATCGATTTGTGTGAGGTTGTCTGATATATATTTATATTATATTTAGTTGGAAAACATATGAAAACCCTAAGTATTTGAGATCTTTACGTCATGTGTGGGTGTTAACATATAGGTACACATACAAGAGGTTTTTGTCATTAATGATAACATCGACATAATATCATCTTGATACGTTGTCAAAACCAGTGAAGCAACTTAGTTAAGTTTGAAAAAAAAAAAGAAGTGGTAACGTTTTGTTTGAGTAGTGCCGCTTAAAGATGGCAAAATTGTTAGTTAAAAAAAAGAGTAAGTTTATGCCGACAGTCCGAAAAAATAAATTGCTGATTTCTGCTCTGTTATATACCGCGAAAGGCATGACGTTCCAGCGACAATCTGCGCTGACGCTGATAAGATAGATGCCGTGTATCTACTTATTAACTAAAGCTGATTCTGGTTATATTTCGGAGAAAAACTGTTGTTAAAACATCGGACGAAAACGAAATATGGATTAATAAGCTGTTACAAAATGATTCAATCTTTACTTATAATTTCCTTTCTTCAGCATTACTTTATTATAATGACTGCTATTTCTCGTAACCGCGAAATTAACGACATTAGACTAACGATATTTATCGGAGCAATCGACTAATGAAAAAAAAAAACAAAGATAAAGTTTCTAGTGCAATCGACATATTCGATTTCGATCAAAGATACACGATGCAGCTGTAAAAATATTTCAGTAATTAATGCATTTATAAACAACTTGATATAGACTATATTATGATAGGAATACAGTTCATGCTTGTGTTAAATATTTATAGGGTTGACTGTACATGTAAGATTAAAATGAAAGCATACTCTCTAGATAACGCTGATGATAAACACATCGTGTTTCTGTCATCCACAACGTAGTAAAAACAGTTCATCTGCGAAGACGATTACTCTAATTACAGTACAATTGGTGTCGGTCGCACAGCCACTATTTTAAGTGGAGTGACTCACGAGATAATTTCTACGCGACATGATAAAGCGTTTAGTAATCTTTATTATCTAATAACATTTTAGGTAAGTGATTGCACTGTTTATATTTATAATAATAGAATTAACAAAAAAACTGTTTTTATTAGTTTAAGCATTCATGTGTTACGATTACGAATTGTATTTTAGATAATTAAACAATTACCTAGTACACTCGATTCAAAATCTTTATACATATTTCACGCGATCAGAAACCTTCGCTGTAACGTTTATACATGCGATTAACAGCAGAATATAAAGCGAATAGTAGGTGGAAGAAGAACATCGTGATCAACAGTACTAGAGCCCGTGGAGGGCCTACTCCGACCCGCGGCCCTAGTTTAGTAGCCCCTGCTAAATTAAATATAAGCCAATCAAAGACTGAATGTTAGGGTGAGATGTATTTTAAAATTGGATTGGCAATCTACTGGAAAATTGTGGACGCTTCACTAACGTTAGGTACAATTTCTTATACCAATCGCGCTACTATCAGTCTCAACGGAAGTGCAACTTATTGTATTCTAATTTGATTTTCGAAGCATTAACAGTCTGTCGAATACGAATAAACAAGCAGTTGGACAGGAACCATTTATTTGCGGTACATATTAATGATAGGACTGACATTGGTTCCACGTCTTATCAGGAGTGACCTTGATCGTACGCCCGTAGACAAATCATCCGACAGAAGGATGTTTTGAAACTAATTAGAATAACGATTGTTTATGGTACGATTAAGAGCCAAACAGAGAATTAGTTAATGACCTTAATCCATATAATTTTGATTTAATTGACTTATTTTTGGCATAACATTGGTGCTACATTTTATACGAAAACATCATTGTATACATTTTCAAGTAGACTAAGTAAGTCTCTGAAATTTCACTACCCCTATTAAACACTACAGCCAGCTCAGCAGTCAGAGCAGTATATCTCTGTTCCAAATAAATTAAATATTGCGTGTTATTTCCGTCATTTTTATTAACCCTGCCACAGTATTTCAAAGGCAATCTCTATTAAATTACCATAAACCTCATTATTGGAAAATAAATATTAACGATCAAAGATCGTTAAGTGGTATGCACGTAGTCGATCACATGAGGAAATGGGTATATGGGCGAAAATCGGCTACAAGCATAGTGTCAGCTAGGCGGGTTGTTGGTCATAAAAGTGTTAAACAGACTATGTACTTATAAATTTGTAACAAAGTACTTACTTATAAATTTCTCCAGCTCCGGCACAGTATCTTGAAGGGAATGAAGCGCAGACTCATGATATGCTCGCTGCAGCTTCACATACTGCAGCAGTATGTGAGCCAGTTCAGCTTCTTTGGCGACTAGACTGAACATGTCCGCGGCCAGGCTGTCCCTGGCCGACTCCACTTTTATACCTATTTCTTCCAATTCCTCTCTTGCTGCACTAAGTTTAGCTGGATTTTCTTCTCTTGCACGCTGTAATATTAAGAAGGTAGATAAGTGTGGGACATTTAAACAAAAATGTCCATATACTATACAGTATTGTATTTGTATATCTAAGGAAATACAGTGTTTGCATAGGAATGTATTTTGTGTTTACCTCTTTAGCCAAATTGAGACAAAGTAATTTTCCTTTTGAATGTATACAAGCTGGATTAAGTACATATGTGACTGTATTGTTGTCCAAGTAGCTTTATACGTGATATAATCTGTTTAAGTTGTATTAATTTTAATGTGTGACAGTTGTGGAAACCAATGTAAATATTATTCTGTTTACATTTATTTGGCAGAGACTGAAGAAAAATTTGTGTTTACTTTTTTCTAAGTTCCTGTTTATAATTTGGTGCTGTGATGTTATTAATACATAATAAAGTTGAGTTCCATAAACAATATTGATCAAATACTATCAATATTGTTTAGAACTCAACTTTAATAGAAGGCATAGATGGTAAAAAAGAGAAATAACACCTCTGAATTCTTTAAATATATTTTGACATATGCAATATCTGGTAACAATGCAGGAAAGTAATTTTATTCTATTACTATTTTAGGCTCTTTAAGTGACTAATATATGTGTATAACAAAAATTATAAATTAATTGTTATTAAACTTTAAACATCATTGTTAAGGTTCTAAAGACTAAGTGTTTTAAAAACAACCATATCTAATACTCTTCCAAAAATTATCAATAGCAAGTCAAATAATGATTTACTTTGTTTTCTTAATACACTCCTGTCAATGATTATGTCAAATGATAAAGTTATCTTACAACTTACATGATATTTGTGAGCTGCCGATTCTTTTTCACTAATGAGTTTGCTGAGGTGTTTCTTGGTTTTCAGAATGGCCGGGAGATCATGATCACTGATTGTGGACAGCGGGGCAATCACAAGTTGCTCCACTTTAACTTCATGCTCTGCTATCTCATTCGCTAAGAACTTTTCTGTTTTACCTATTACAATGGACAATGGTTTAAGCAGGTTTAAAAACAAGTTTCCTTGCAAAAGATCCCTTGTGACATGAATGTAAACAAATTTGACATAAAAATATTTTTTAATGATTACGCTAATAAATTATGTATTAAAGATAAAACATAAAAATAACAAGTGCAAATTACACATACTATAAGAAAATAAATATTATTTATTATTATATAATTTGGCCAAGAGCCCCAAGATATGTTTCCTTATTGGTTTCCTCTTTGTTAAATGTTGAACAAAATAATTGTGATACTTAATAAGACTTGGGCCAGTTTCATGTAAATTGAGCCAGGAATAAGTACAGTCGAATTCATTTACATCTACACACTTACGAGAACAAAAATATTTGAACACGACTTTATGCTCCTCACAATAGGGTTGTGTTCAGATATTTTTGTTCTCGTAAGTGTGTAGATGTAAATGAACTCGACTGTACTAAGATGTCTACATGTAGCCAAAATAGTCTAAACATAAATGCCATGACCTCATTGAAATGAATCACAATTTGGCTATATACCAAGCCACTTTTGTGTCAATTGGGGGCCCCTTACAATCTAGAGAATTAACAAATTGAATTGGCATTGTTGTGAGGACTTACCGCATTCAAATAGGATATGTTTCAGAACACTCTCATCATCATCGTAGTTGCTAGCTTCCACCATTGATAAGCCTAGCGTATATTCAGGGAGTTTTTTGAGTCTCTTCTCCCGAGCAGCAGGGTCCTGCCCCGTGGTGCTGCCTGCTCCTGTGGCCAGCCTTTTACCAACAAGTTGTAAGGCATTTCGTAATTGTTCTACTTTCCGGTCAGCCGTCTGGAGCTCATCCGTGAGCGCTTCGCCTTTACCGCCCCTGCGCGTAAACAAAACCATAATCACTGCACTGATTCAAGAACTTTGTTGGAGTGAAGGAGAAATACTTTTGCTATATTTTACGACACACTCATTCGCCGTGCATTAGTGATATAGGCGCAAAGATGAGAGATGCGAGTGCCAGCGATCTCTACAAAGGAGCTCGAATCTTATCTAATTGTGATAGATAAAAAGTACACTGTACCTTGAAAATGTTTGGTCGGCTAGTTGCTTAACCCTAAAAAACTGCTTCTTCATATTGAATAATTTATTTCACCGATATTATTTATAAGCTACTAGCAAGGTCATTGGACTTAGTGAATCGTAAAAATAATAAAACGATCGTGCAAGATCTCGGTAAGGAACGAAACGTCAGTGCGTCAATGAGATCATCCTCGGTTCCCGAAGGCAGAAAACTTAATTTGAAGCACTACACACAACTAGCATATAATTACACTATTCAATAAGGCACAACATTGTTTTAATTCAAACTGAATACACAACAAACTCCTTCATTTGTAAAATCTGCAATAAATCACAACTATCGTCAGAAAAATAAAATAACATTAAGATAATGTTGCCATTGCCACGTCCAAAAATTAATAGAGTATTGCAAATTTATTATACTGTCGACAACAATGGTTAAATAAAGCAAAGATTACACTCTTCTACATAACTTTCATGGAAAAAAATATCATACAAATGCAGGATTTCTATGACCAACAACCACATTAGACAGAGTCGGTCACGTCTGGAAGCTATTGTAATTGCTGCCCGACCTGAGTACTTGACAGACGGAAATTTTAGACGATCAGGTTAGACACGTTAACGTCAACGGCCATGTGAGCGCTCGACAAATAACAGGCAGAGACAGGCGTACTGATTGATGATTGGTTTAACTCGTTGGCCGACGGAATCAGCTACATCTGGGAACTATTTAATGCAGCATTTATAACTACGTTCAGATTTCTCATGGCGTACTGAGCGGTTAACAGTAACTGAACATAAAAATTAAGGAGCAACTACAGTATTTAAAATACGAAAGCAACGAGGCTAGGTTCATACTTTAGACAGAAACTGACGATTTATATGATTTAGTTTTTAGTGTGTCTAATACAGTAGAGGATATGTCTGTACGAGGATGAGGATATATCTGATCGCTCTTTCACATTCACATTGACAGCATCTGTCACTGCCAGTGTCACTGTCACTGCTTTTATCGCAGTTTGGTTTGTATTTTTATTTACGTGAATTTATTACGATACGACACTCACAAGCGAAACTCTTTTGTAATGTAGGATTGCATTGCATTTTGTAGATGGAGTAGGGAGCGTAGAATGTACGTTGTTAAAGCACCAAGAGCAATAATATAGTTGTCGAGAATTCACATAACCGAGAAGGTGTGTCGTCGTGAACCTGTGTTGCGACGCGGTGAAAACTGCATATGTGGAAAACTATTTAACTTAAAAATATACCTAAATTAATTTACATCAAGTTTCTTGCAAACCGATAAGATGGATCGGCGATTCGTTAACGTTATTTTGTTAGGGTTCGGCTTCATGTTTGTCTTTACTGCGTTTCAAACAATGGGAAATATAGAGGTAAGATATATATTAATTAATAACTTTCACTTTTATGTTACTTTATTCAGAACCTTACATAAATGCAAACATTTCTTGTGCATTAACATTGATTATTTAAAAAACTTTCTTGATGACTACATCTGAATATTATAAGATAGATATTTCTAATTAGCTTATAGGAGGTGGCTTAACCTTGTTTACTTACACTTACGTTAATTCTTTTGCCTAACTAATAATTTTGTCAGAAATTCACATCATATTGTTGTGCTTAGTTTCTCTAATATTTACTCTATATGCATGAAACATTTTATTACACTGAACTAGACCAAGTATTTTCTAGTAATAATTTATTTAGAAACATCTTTTTCCACATTACAGATAATTTGAGTAATTAGGTAGGTGTAATTGGATCAATGTTGAAACAAAATGATTTTCTTGATGATATTTAAAATTAGTATCCCACATCAATAATGCCTATGGCATTAAGTCTACCATAAATAATAAATAAGCAAGTCCATTGTTGTCTAGTAGGTGCCTACCACTTGAGCTTATTTTTTTTGTGTAATAATATATATTTGCCTCTATTTATAATCTATCTATCTCTACCATTTAAAGGTAGTAAAAATGCAGTGATAATACATTGCAGATATTAACAAAAATTGTTGAACTTGTTAATTTAAAATATTTCGCATAATTTGTGTTTGAATCCTTTATCTGTGTATGTCTTTGTAGCACACAGTATTTTGGGTTTTAATCCTTTACAGACAGAATCTTTTATTTCATTATGTTACTTATTTTTAATAACATCAATTAGACAAGTCATCACTACAATTTTGCATTGGTAGTTTTTTTTTATTTCATTTTTATTATGATAATAAGTAAAAACGTTTTTAAGTGCCTCACAGTTTTTATAAATTTCTAGGAATTAAAATAGGTACAACAGAACAAATGTATTTATCATATGGTGAAAAATGTACACTGCATGATTTGATTACTTATAATCTAAATTTACAATTTGTAAGAAAGTCAACAGCTTTGCTTGTTAGGTCTTTGAGATCTTCCACTTGGCCTGCAAACCTAGTTAGTGGGCATTCCAAGACAATATGGCATACAGCCTGCTCTGGGCATCCGCATTCGCAGCTTTCATCCTTGGTCCAGCCCCATCTTTTCCGTAGTTGGTTGCAGTTACCAACTCAGAACTGAACAAATGCAGATTTTTATTTATTTATTCTACTTATTCTCACTAATGTTGACTACATTTCTTTCCTATAGATGCATCCTTTAGACTGTACACTTTTTGTATATATTTTTTTTGCTTTTCCCATTGCCCATATCACTCATATATTATTTTATCTTCTCTTGTCAGGCGGCACATAAAGGCCATGCCAGGATAAGCTAAGTGAATCTGCCCCCAGCGAGTTTTGGCTTGTAATTTTTTTTATTGATTTGTCTTTTTATTAGTGTCGTTTATGCCAAATTCATTGAGAGTAACAAACTTATCTCGGACCACCAGTTCGGCTTCAGGGCGGGTAGGTCAACGGAAGATGCAGCTATCCTTCTTACCGATCTCATCTCTGGTCACCTGGACGGTGGCAATAGGTGCATTGGTATTTTTCTTGATCTTGCCAAGGCATTTGACACCGTCTCGGTTCCCATACTGCTGAGAAAACTAGAGCATATGGGGGTTAGAGGGGTAACTCTTGACTGGTTTGCGAGCTACCTGACTGATCGTACCCAAACCGTCAAAATAGGTGATCTGGTTAGCGATCAGCTTCCGGTCAGTTTTGGTGTTCCTCAGGGGAGTGTGCTTGGCCCTTCGCTGTTCACTCTGTATATAAATGATATTTTTGACATTACCATACCGAATGCAAGTCTCATCTGCTATGCAGACGATACCGTGATACTTGTGAATGGCAAGACGTGGGATGACACCTTTTCTGGAGCTGAGGATGCGCTGGCAAGGGTGGGCTCTTGGCTAAATAATAATCTGCTTACACTTAACGTTGACAAAACCAGCTTTGTAGCCTTTTCCAAAACGTCAGCAACATCACCTTTAGTAGAAAAAAACATCAAATTTCACACCTGCGCATATAGGGGTCGTTTGGAGCAGACTGGCTCAGTCTCTGCTTGCTCTTGTCAGGTAATTCGGAGGCAAAACTTTGTTAAGTACCTGGGAATATTATTCGACCGGCATCTCTCCTTTGCACAGCATATCACGACTCTTGCCTCAAGAGTAAGGAAGCTTATATTTGTGATGAAGAGACTTCGGAACTGTGCCGATCTTAATACACTGCGCCTGGTCTATCAGGCACTAGCTCAGTCTATCCTAGACTACGGGGCGGCTGTCTGGGGATGCGCGGCAAAGACCCACCTGCTGCCTCTTGAACGTGCTCAGAGAGCAGTATTAAAGGTGATGCTAAAAAAGCCGTTTCGGTACCCTACTGACCTGTTGTACAGCGAGACAAATCTACTGAGTGTGAGGCAGCTTTTCGTCATTAAGGCAGTGATTCGAACTCATGGCGCCGTACTCAATTCCGATGGGCACAAGGAAATGCTGCGAAAGCGCACCTACAAGGTTCCGCTACCTCCATGCAGGTCCGCTCTCGCGAGGCGGTCACCAGCCTACGCGCATCGCTGCATATATAACTATATCTGCAACTACTGCGATATTAAACTTCTTTCAGTCCCGAGAGCCAAAATGATAGTAAAACATTGGTTATTTACGTTGACTTACAGTGCTACCGAAGAGATCTTGAATTGCACAAGAATTAAGTAAACCATGTTACGTCCACCAGGGTTTTATTAAAACCAGTGGTATCCTATACACACATATCCACATATTACTCACATTTACACACACACACACACACACACACACACACACACACACACACACACGCACACACACACACACACACACACACACAAACGCATTCGTTTGTTTCCGTGCATTGTATTGTACTTTTCAATATAATAATATTTTAGAATAAGTAAAAGCCGCGAATTTTAAACTTTTATTCAATATCGAACGTCAAACTTTTGTAATTTATAATTTCTTTGTTTTATAATTCTCTCTTGTTAACCGCACTCGCAGTTGGCCAAGACACAGGCTCAGCCTAGTTTGGTCACTGATGGATATTCTTAAAATGTATAAAGCTGTTTTATGTTTTTTTTAAAGCACTTCTTTATTATTTTCCTGCAATCCATTTTTAACTAAAAGTTGTTCCGATAAATATTCGAAGTTTATGCGAATAACCGGCGCCGAAGGAATCAATACTTTTTTTTTTTTTAAGTGGCCAGTGTTCATTATAGCAATACACGTTTCTTTAAACAGTTTTTAATCGATTAATTTTAATAATGAGCGGGTAAAGAAAATGTATGGTGATGAATTCAATTAAAAAAAACAACCCGTTATACCACAAATAAAATTAAGTTAATACATTCATTTTGTAGCTTATTAAAGAGGCTAGTTTTGGTGAAAAAACTGGAGGTGTCGCTATCGAGATAATGCTAAAAAAAAATATTAAAAATAAATTCTAATTTTTTTTTTCAAGTTTTTGTATGGCAATATGTATTAAAATTAATACCATATAATTGTCTTTATTATAAGTACAATATACGTGACCCACGTCAAAATCGGCCGGCTAGAAAAAAAAAACGAAGAAAGATCAGATTTCGTTTTTTTTTTTTTTAAGAAAAACGGTAAGGTTTGGGGAGCTGTAATTTGGCATAAACGACACTAATAAAAAGACAAATCAATAAAAAAAATTACAAGCCAAAACTCGCTGGGGGCAGATTCACTTAGCTTATCCTGGCATGGCCTTTGCTAAACATTTACATTCCAGCCACATGCAATTTCTAATAATTATGATGTCTCTGCAGATATTTTTTTACTTGATTGAAAACAGTATGTAGATGACTTCAGTCAGATAACCTTTAGGGAAATAAAAGGCTCATTTAATCCTAAAGATAATATTTATCCTTAGTGACTGACTGAGATTGTCTAGGAGGGCTAACCAGGATACCTGCACCAAACAGCTTTTTCAGCAGGAGCAAAACAAATATAATTTGAAAAGAAAAAATAAATCACAAAGTACCCAGCAGATTCAACCTGATAAAAGAATGTTGATTCAAGCCTGTAAAGCATTTATTTTCAGACCTCAACCATTTGAATTCTGCATAGACTCGGCTTATTATTTATTACGTAAATTAAAACAACGGGAGTAGAAAGGACCGGATTTCGTCGCGGATAGGCGCTTTACCGACGACCTTGAATACAACCGCGTACCTATTATCCTATAAATGTCAAATCAAACAGCTTGTAAAAGGTTACTCGCGTTCATTGCGACACAGATTTTACGTACCTAAATATGTAGGTACCTGGTTATCACATACAAACGGACATAATTGTTTCGTAATAGATAAAAGTCGTGCTACAAACGTAATACCTATGTACCCATTTAGACTGGCTGTGCTATACTTGTTTCGAGTTGGTACAATCGCCGGCAAAAGTGGATTGGCGCTGTTTATCTCGGACATCTACATGAGGACTTTCTAGACAGAAATGGATATCAATCGACGATTTTCTTAAAATATTAAAGCAAGATTCAACGCGCATAAGTACGATATACGCGCGGCTAGATAGGTATTATTATAATCATAATAAATTCCCGTGGTACAGTCCCTTCGGGACACCGATTGGCCACCGGTAAACTTTCTATACAAAACATTACAATACCCTTTTTTTGAGCAAAACTTAAATAATCGCAGTTTTAGGACTTTTTAAATTTCACGAAAAAGTTCGTAGCGTCAGGACGTAATGACTAATGACTAAATGATACGTCGATGTTAGTAAATAGATCATATTTTTTGTCAATAAGTCCCACTTTGTTCTGTTGTAAGTTGAATACAGAGGTAAATATGAGCTTGATTCCGTAACGTGAAGCGGCGTGTATTCTCGCCAGCCCACAAGGTCTAGCCTAAGCGTTTCCCGCAACATTATCATATGCGCCGCATCGCGATGAGGCCGCCTCTATATCCGCTTTTCCGCACGCTTCCGTACGAAAACATTACTCATGTGACTTGTTATTTCGAGATGCGGCATTTCTAATTTCTAAGCATTCAACAAGGGCAGCTGTTAAGAATATCTAGACACGCGGCAGCGTGTCCAGCCAAGTTCACCGCAGGAACTGGCGAGCAGCAGCCGTGTGTTATATTACACGAACCGTTTGGAGCCACTTTTGACCCCTCAATAACTCCAAATCTATTCAACAGAAAAAAATGAAATTTGGCTTATGTATTTAGGTCCCTGAGAACAACTAGAACCACAAATTTCATAAATGTAGATGAAATAGTTATTGAGATATTGACGTCCAAAAAACGGCATTTTTATCACTGACTGACTGACTCACTAGTAATCAAAAACCTAACCCACTTCCAGGTGACCTAGAAAGATGAAATTTGGCATTCAGCTTGGTAATTGTGTGTGTACACATATAAAAATCAAAAACAGTGATATTTTTTAGTTTTATTATTATTATTATTTATGCTTGTTGCCTCAGAACTCCGTCATTTATTAACCGATTTGGAAAATTCTTTCTTTGTTTGTAAGATGGCACTCTCTCTCTCACACACACACCACACACACACACACACACACACACACACACACACACACACACACACACAGAGAAGGTTAATAAATTGCCGTGGCGCGGGGACGGATAGCGAAGCGCGGGAGCGCGGCGTGGCGAGGAGCGGTCCGGCCCCTCCCTCTACCCCGCGTCACTCTAGTCAAGACAGGTGGGGCGTCAATTCAAATTTCTGTACAAAAAGTAATGATATCCCATCAAAAACATAAATGTTAAATTAGAGCCAAGTTCTCGCATGCAACGTTGTCGACTTCGCCGACAAAAGAATTGAGATCTATATGGGCGCCAAGTTCTTTGCCCTAATTTTTTTAGATACAAGGACATGTGACATACTCAATGCATTTATTTTACTTGGGGTGTAATTCAATATCAAGATTTGACTTGGCTAGTTTTCACAAACTGACTTAATTTTATCAAAGTAACATAGTATTATTATCAAGCTAACAGTATAAGTAACAGGACGTACACTAACTATACCTTTACGAAAATAGGTTAATGATTAGACAAATGTAATATACATTTATATGTAAAAACTAGCCAAGTCCAGTCTTGATATTGAATTACACCCCAAGTAAAATAAATGCATTGAGTATGTCACATGTCCTTGTATCTAAAAAAATTAGGGCAAAGAACTTGGCGCCCATATAGATCTCAATTCTTTTGTCGGCGAAGTCGACAACGTTGCATGCGAGAACTTGGCTCTAATTTAACATTTATGTTTTTGATGGGATATAGTTATAAGATAGGTGGGTTCAGTAGTGACGAGTTCAAAGAACGATAGATGCCCATAAGTCGGAATTGAAAAAGTGAATATGCAAATTTTGCTGCAGCTTTAGCGCCTTGTCGGCCTTGTCGCTGAAATAAAACAAAGGTGCATTTAATTTTACTAAAATAATGTAACGTCTGCTAGTGTAATGTAAACCAAATGTTTACCGTTGTCTACCGTTTTTAATTTGTTTATATGTGATTTCTTGTGTAAATGTTTTTTTGGTGTGCAATAAAGCGTACTTGTATTGTATTGTATGTTTACATTGAAGCAAAAAAAAATGGTTCGGGCAAGGTTTGCACCCGGTTAATTAGTTAGAGTGTAAGAGATCGCTACTATCCTATATCTCTATCGGATGCTTCTCTATAGGATAACTTATACTCACGATAGATAGAGCTACGGTTCCACCCTAAGGGATATTAGAAATGAAGTAACTGGTTCAAAAATCCAATGGCTCACACATCGGCTCGTAATTATTTTCCGCTGTATTTATTTCTTACCAAAGTTTCACAATTTCAAATATAAGCGATTCTCAATGAACTGTTACATATATAGGTATCGAAGGGACGTAATAAAAGTACTAAATCCTTTTACGTAAGCTGAATACACATTACCTAGGCTAGGTTACACTCCTACTGGCCGGTACAATTCTCTAAAGGGTTACTATTATAAGAAACCCTTTTCTAACTTCAATGTAGTGAACATAACCTTATTTTTTTGTAAAGCTTTTCGATTGGGCAGTATACGAGGGCTGTTCCGAAATTTTTTAGTTAAACAAAAACTATAAGGAATATAAGAAAACTTTATTTACAACTTTTCAAAGTATTCCCCTGCTGCCTTTATGCACTTATGCATACGACTGAACCAACTTTCAAAACAGGAGAAAAACTGTTCTTGCGGAAGGTCAAAAAAAAGTCGCCTGAATTCGTCCACTGCTTCATCCGCCGTCGAAAATCGTCGCCCACGTAATGATTTTTTTAACGTGGGGAACAGAAAAAAATCGCACGGAGCCAGGTCAGGGCTGTATGCAGGGTGTGGTAGCAATTGCACTCCTGATTTGCTAATATATTCCGTGGTTCTGGCAGCCGTGTGGGCCGGAGCATTATCTTGATGAAAAATGATGCCCCGAGCTCCAGTACTTGGACGACTGACGTTCAGCTCCTGGAAGGCCTGTGGTAAGCAAACTTCAGTGTACCATTGGCTGGTAACTGTTTTCCGATCTTCAAGTGGAATTACGGCTACAGGTCCACTACGTCGAAAAAAAACAGCAACCATTTTTTTGTTGACGCTTAGACCGCGAACTACTTTAGTAGGTAAATCATCTTCTTCAAAGACCCATTGTGTTGATTGCTGTTTTGTAAATGGGTCGTAGCTATATATCCAAGATTCGTCGGATGTCACAATGTAGCTCACTTGTTGTGAATTACCATTATCAAATTTTTTTAGCATAAATTTGCACCAATCGACACGTATGTCTTTTTGCTCCTGTGTGAGAAAATGGGGTCCATATTGGCTCACATAAAATCGATCCTCCGAATTTTTCTTCTACTACCGATTTGTAGTCAGAATCATCACTCTTCCGAATTTTTTACTTCATACTTTTGTCCGTCATAAATTTGTACTACTACTAACAGAGTTCATAACATACAGTTTTCAGAACATTGTAATTCATAATGTCGTCACTCAGATTATGTGTGTTGTCATAATTCTGATTTTCATATTTATTTTATTCAGAACTATAAATTACAATAAACTTGTCAGTCATAACATTTAAATATCGATACAGTTTTTCTTCATAACGTTTTTATTCATAATGCTTGTTTTCATATTTCTTTCAATAATAACCATAAAAATTCATAAACATTGTAAATCATAACATTAAACAGAACTCTGGGGTCTACTCATATTAAAATTGTTGATGTCGAAACATTTTGATTACATTTGTATTGTTGCTATAATTCATCATTCGAGGGTATCTATCGTTTTGCACTGACGCTACGTCTTAACTCGGCCGGCTGCAAGAGTAGAGGTTTTGTAAAGCCACGCTTTGTACAGCCATATTTTCCGAGTCCATTATGACTCAAAAAGCATGCAAGCATTTTGACGCTCCGCTCGCTCCGCTCGCTTCGCTCGCTCCGCTATACGTGGTTACAATACAAACCTAACCTAACCTACAGTTTTCGGTTTTGGACACATGTTCCATTCCTAACGGTATGTATTAGTATATGATTACTTATTAAATACTGTGTCTTTTTGAATCAATCCTGGCTATGCATTTGCTTATTGAATTTTGATGTAATAGTAGATTATTTACGATTAAATATACAAGCAAGCATGCAAGCATCTTGACGCTCCGCTATACGTGGTCACAATACAAACCTAACCTAACCTACAGTTTATGGTTTTGGACACATGTTCCATTTTGGCGCAGTTCCTCCTAACGGTATTAGCATACTCTTACTTACTAAATACATACTGTTTCTTTTTTAATCCATCCTGGCTATGCATTTGCTTTTTAATTTTGATGTAATAGTAGATTATTTACGAGTATACATACAAGCAAGCATGCAAGCATTTTGACGCTCCACTCGCTTCGCTCGCTCCGCTATACGTGGTCACAATACAAACCTAACCTAACCTACACTTTTCGGTTTCGGACACATGTTCCATTTTGGCGCAGTTCTTCCTAACGGCATTAGCATACTCTTTCTTACTAAATACTGTTTCTTTTTTAATCCATCCTGGCTATGCATTTGCATATTGAATTTTGATGTAATAGTAGACTATTTACGAGTATACATACAAGCAAGCATGCAAACATTATGACGCTCCGCTCGCTTCGCTCGCTCCGCTATACGTGGTCACAATACAAACCTAACCTAACCTACACTTTTCGGTTTCGGACACATGTTCCATTTTGGCGCAGTTCTTCCTAACGGCATTAGTATACTCTTACATACTAAATAATCTTTTTTATTGATTATTGATTAAAAATAGTTACCGAAGAATTGCATTTTTATTATTTATATTTTATAATATGCCAGCAACGAACTTACCTACTCCGCGTATAGTCTATCCGGTATTTTAAGATCAAATTCTGTCAAACTGGCACAAGTGAAAAGCTACCTTAAATTTACACCTATACAGTTGTTTGTACCTTGTCCCAAAGTGACTTCATTTATCCTTAGAGATCGGACAGGCTATACCTAAGCAAAATTAACCTACTTTATTACGATCAAAAATTAAGGGTAAAATTCGTTTAAAATTGATTTGTACATGAAATTATTCTTCTTTGTTTTTAACATCTATCGTTGTTTATGTTATTTGTACGTTTTTTGTAATAACATTTAACAGATGGTCATTTACTTCGCCTATGGACGGCGGGGTCATCGGGATGCCGCGGTAGGTAATTTTATCCGCATTGACAGTGTCAAATAAGTCACATTATTTATAAAAAATAATAATGATGTCGGAGTTTATAAGTCAACACAAGTCAGTGTACAAACTATATGATAGTGAAGTTTATGAGTACAAATAAGTCTACTTATAAAATATTATGATAGTGAAGTTTATGAGTAGAAACCAGTCTGCTTAAAAAAATTATGACAGTGAAAAATAGGATCAAAAACAGTTATGATGAATAAATGTATGAAAACAAAAAGTAGTATTAGAGATATTTATGATAAATTACATTATGATTTTAAATGGTTCGGAGTTATGATCGGTAGTAAGAGTGACTAAGTATGAGTAGTGACTGTTATGATAAAATTTTTTATGAGAAACATTTTCGGAGTTCCAATAATCGGGGTTGAAAAATTATGTGAACTTTGGCGCACCCGAGAAAATGTGGTATCCATCGAGACGAAACCTTCCGAACTTGAAGGTGGTCATGCAAAATGGTAGAAACTGCCCGGGATCCAATATTCAGTTCGTCCTGAATCTCTCGGTGGGTAATGTTTCGAGATTCCTTGATTAGCCATTCCACCTTGATAACATTTTCTAGAGTGACTGCCGTTGGCGGTCGCCCCGGTCTAGGCTCATCTTTGATGTCGCTCCGCCCACGCTTAAATTCACGGAACCAGTAACTGACAGTGGCAACAGATGGGGATAAGGCCCCAAAAACACTAGTTAAATTTTCATGAGAATCCTTGTAAGTTAACCCTCGTTTATAATCATAATATATCATAGCACGAAATGCTTCCCGCGTTAGCTCCATTTTTGCGAACAAAAAGTGACAGACATGTTTTTTTTCTGATTTCATAAAAAAATAACTGAATGTCACTGGCCAGTGACTCTTACGCGAAAGAGTTCGTAATGAAATTTGCCTTTAGGCTACAGTAAAATTAAACGAATACAATTAATAGTACGCCGTTGACTAACTATTTTCGGAACAGCCCTCGTATGTGCAATGTTTAAGAATGTTAAGGCTTTTCCTCTTCCGTATTTATTACTGTCTTTATATAACGATTCGAACCGACTATGTACTTACAATGAACTCACAGAGTGAAGCTCGTAGGAGCGTAGGAGCTGTATGTAATCAGTCGATAACCGCTTTATTCCGTTGGTTAGTAAGGTATGTTAGTTGAGAAACAACATTACAAAAGTTTTAAGCCCCATATCTGATCGGATTAACGCAAAGTAGTTAATTTCAATTATGATTGACTACCGGCGCCGGCGTTGCGTTAAATTTATCCGTGGGTCGCCGGAACAAAGTTGGCTTATTTTTCTTTATTGACCGAGCGAGCGAAGCGTCTCCGTGTCAACTTGGCCCATAATTCTTTCGTATGTCCGGATTTTCGGACGTCCAGTTGCTTTCCGGCTGTTCTCGCCTAGAGATCGTATTTCTCAAGCGTTTTTGATGACATTTTGTGAGTAGATTCGATAAGTATATAGAGTATTTTGTCCCCTTTATTGCAGAGAAAGCGAACAGACCTTAAATATAAATAACGTCAAGCATATTTGCAATTTACATATGTTTATTACGTATTATGTTTGTAATCGCAATATCGCCTCCGCAAACGCGGCGATTCTTGTTTATTTCGAAATAAAAAAGAGCGCAGGGCATTATTACAGTTTATGCACTTTTACCTTATCTGCAATTTATTTATTAACGGTACTTTGTTGGCTTGTATTATCAAGTTTATTGACATGGCCGTAAGATATTGTTATGTAACGTGGAATGAGATCATCGGCCGAGATTTGCGATGATCGCTTGTGCAACGGTATTTTTTGTACGCACGTGTGATACTTCTTGCGCGGTCAAAGCGATGCATAGTCAACTTAAAAGATATATAATTTTTTCATACAAATCGAGAATTTTCCGTGTCGGACCGTATTGATTTCTGCGCTTATTAATACAATTTGTTTACTAGGTGATTGGTTTTGGCTAAAATTTCGCTCCAAACAGACGCCGAGTACACAAATTCTATAATAATAAGCGCAACAATCGAAATGGTCCGACACAGAAACTAAAATTTCATTGGAATTGGTTAAGTTTTGGAGAAGGAAACAATCGTGAACCAAACCTCGATTTCCTCAACCCGGTTTAGCTCCATTTATTTTGGTTCCTTATTCGAATATTTTAGAAACTTCTTCTTGGGCAGTGATCCTATTACGTTACGTATAAATAGTTGATAATGATAATGGTTTCATATTGAAACAATTAAGAGATTTATGTTATATAAACTCTCGTTAGCGAATTCTGTAATTGAATTAATAATCGGTCATCTAGATCCTGTCTACATCTTTAGGCTGAAATAATTTAAATTTTGCCTTTGCCCCCAGAGTCGTTCATGCCTTAGGCCCTAGTTAATAGTGTAGTTTAAGTATTTTCCTGCGAAGTTTTTTCACAGCTGCGTCTTCCCCTGTTGTTAGGGTCCGTACCTCAATCGGAAAAAACGGAACCCTTATAGGATCACTTTGTTGTCCGTCCGTCTGTCTGTCTGTCAAGACCCTTTATCTCGAGAACGCGCGGAGGTATTGAGTTGAAATTAACACCATATACTCAGCCCTACGGTCTCTTGAAGCTGTAAAATAATCAAAGTTCTACGTTAACGTGAAAAAAAGAGACGGCCGTTTAGGTCGCAAAAATCGTAAATTTCGACACTCAAGGGAATGACCTAGAACTATGAAATTTAGCAAGTAATATCGTCACATACTACAAATACTTATGAAAATCTGAAAACTATACATTTGTAATAAAATCATAAAAAAATAGTCCTTTTCAAACATCATATCATCATCATCATACTTACTTACTTACTTACATAGGATTTGGAGAACTCGGTTGCGTTAAGTTTGCACGTCGTTTGTATGCTACGCCATACATTTCAGGTGCAAACTTAACTCAAACAGGCCAATTAAGATGGGATAAGTGAAAGTTTGTACGCAACCCTCGGTGCGCGAGTCTGACTCGCACTTGGCCGGTTTTTTTTCCCTATTTCGATAGCCTTCGATCCAGTGTAGCCAGAACTCATTCTACTCGGGCATACGAGTAGATACTGGATAGTAACGTAACTAGTAGGTAATATGAGAAATACAAACAGATCTTAATTTTCCCTCTTTTTTGTTACCATGTAAGTTTTAATAATTAAAATAAAAGGATAGACTGAGGTAAAAACGTGGTTGTTTACAAATAAGTTTATATGTGCTTCGAGCTAAGTCTTACATTTGATGTGTTCTAATGTAATTATCACATTATTTTGTACTCAAATGTAACTTGTGAATAGTAAACCTGTTCAGTCTTGAAATCTGAACCAAATATGTGTTGTGTTTGTGTCAGGCATAGGTACACAGTCGAATCAGATTGCATGGAGTTTACATAGCGCGGTATGACGAAGCGAGCTATTAGGTCTTTACCTATTAAAATTTTACTTTTACAGCATGGGTCAACTAGGCGTTTCGTTTCTGTTTACTCCGTATTACGTACTTGTAGTACAAGCATTTTATTTGAACTCTAATCTATGTCTGATGAAGAATTTACCGCGGTCATACCCACAGACATTAGATACTATTTCCTTTGTATAGTCGAACAGTTGGGTAACATTCGTAATTCGTGTACCTAAATTTTATGCTATACTACATCGCAGTTCAGGAAACCCCGAACAATGCCTCATCGCGTAACTGCCTACAATGAAAACGATAGAATCGTATGAACACTTCGTAATATTTAATTAGTTTTTCTATTAAGCCCCATAACAGCTGCATAATACCCGATGCTGCATGAGAACGCATCAACTTGTATGTAGATTACAGTTGTTATCCAACGGCACAGTAGGTAATGATGTATTGTCTGTTTGGTTGTAATGAGAACGATCGTTGTCTATAATTTTATACGCACGTGTCTATGTATCGACACTATGTCGACGAACAATCTTGAGTTGTGGCACACACAAGTGACAAGAAATGTTCCAAAATGAACCTGAGTGTTGCTTCAGAAATTAAATTTCGAAATTTCTATGCTACCGTCCCATCACTCATAACCGGCCAAGAGCATGTCGGGCCACGCTCAGTGTAGGGTTCCGTACCCATCCTTCACAATAGAAATGACGAGAAAGATTTCAGGCTCTATAAAAAGGTCGTAAACGCCAAAGTAACTCTAATTACTTATTACCTTCTGGAAGTTATCGATTATACGCACCAGATTGAGCGGAATGCTTTAATGCAGTATGGCACTTAACTAATATGTGTAACGTTCGAAGTATAAGGACGCCGTGCGGCACTTACGTCATTTTAAAGAAAATTATGAAATGTTGCGATAACTCAAAAACGGCTTGACCGATTTTGTTCAATATAGTTTTCATTGAAAGTACTTATAAAGCCTCATTTTCATGAATTTTTTCATATTTTTTGACCCGTGGTTGAAAAGTTAGAGGGGGGGGGGACACAATTTTTTTTATTTTCGGAGCGCCTATTTACGAAACTGCTGACTTTATAAAAAAAATATGTTTGGAGACCCCTATTATTTTTAAAAGACCTATTCAACGATACCCCACACCTCTGTGTTGAAACAAAAAAAAAAATCACCCCCACTTTAGGAGCTCGAGAGGTACCCGAAAAAAAAATTTTTTTTAGTTTTTATTTTACCGTTTTATCGGCGTGATACATACACATACCAAATTTCAGCTTTCTAGTATTAATGATCACGGAGCTAAGCCGCGGACGGACGGACAGACGGACAGACGGACATGGCGAAACTATAAGGGTTCCTAGTTGACTACGGAACCCTAAAAAAAGCTTAATACGGGAGTTAAAATTAAAACAACTTTGGTGCAACCCGTCCATTCCTCTCTCGCTGGCGAGTTTGGAGAAACCCAATTCAAAATTCAGATATTTATTATACAAGGACTCCTCTTACTATCAAATATTAGGAAGTAGGTATAGATCCGGAATCCATAGTATGTAAAAGGCCGGTTGGCTCAAACATAACTTTTAGGCCTGATGGCGCCGAGTTTGGAAGGGTTTGTTGACCTTGATCTATCGTATTGACCATTTGATTAAAATTTTAATTAAACCATTGTTACGAAAATGACTGAATGTAATGATCTATAGATAGATCACACATTCCTGTTGGGTGAATTCCTATTCAAATTATAGTAATTAGAGGATTGTGAGACACCAAGTTTTCATTTCATAACTTTATAGTGTAGGTATCGGTAGATTTTTCTATATATGTATAAGTATGTATATCTATGTATGTACGAGGCAAAGAATTTAACTACATTCGTAGACATACTTTTTAATATTACCTGCAAGTGTGAAAATCTCTAGTCTTCTACGATCTATAGCAGTGTGTTAGTAGAAAACTTGTTAATGTATAGGATAGTTGCGCAAGCACTTATATAGTTACGGCACCGGGTTAGTACTCGGAAATGATGTGCTTTATGAAACTTGTATTCCTTTCCAAGTAATACCATATTATTATATTTATTGAGCGTATAAAACAACTCAAGGTGCACGGCGACAAGTATTATTGACACCACAAGGGCAAGATTGATGAAATTGTCAATGAATTAAATTATTGTTTCGCTTGTCGACACTGAGATATTACATGACTAGCCAATATCTTTTTGCGGCGATAGCATAACTGGTTACTAAAATTCAGTTTTGAAAATAAAGTACCTAATCTATAAATATTACAAGATAGCACAATAAGTACCTCTATAGAATCACTGCTGAGGAATGCTGTAGAGATAAGTACCCCAATTGCTCTGCTCTACATGTTTGTATGGCATAAAAGAGAAAATTAATATCCATATAATACAGATGATTGACGATATGCTTGGTCCCTTTTGCACAAATCTTACATTTAGAAGTACGTATATTTTCTTAGAGGATAAAATTTTCTCCGTATTTAAGTATTAAACGGTGACAAATCACTCCATTCAGGCAATCAATTTAAATAGGCATTATCTACATCGATAATTTCAAGGATGTGTTTGTATTTAAATGTAGGTCAAGAGGATTTTTTTTCAAGGGTTGCTTCGATAACATGTCACGCTCTATGCACGCTCTAGATAAATATTATGAGAAGTTGACATTCGGACATTTGATAACCTTTCAATTATAATTTCACTATCAAAATGTAAATTTCCAGACGTGGGATATGCAACACACCAAATAAATTTATTTGGGAAATCAAAAACATAAATAAAAAACGTTAACGTAAGCAAATACCTACTTAAAAGATGTCTTAGCGAACCTTTTACAGCGTCGTTTTTAGGATCCATGGCGAAATAAACAAAAAATACATGTAAAATGCACATTAGATAGATACGTTTTAGGCGTGATGCAACAGATTATCATATATGTTTGGGTTCCCCAGCCTCGAACTCATGAATTCGATTATAGACATATTTGTATGAGTTATGCAGTTTACGCAATCCTGTCTACTTAATGTCTTTCGGAGCATATTCGTAGTAATGTAATGTTTTCACATTCCTAAACTGAATGATATATGACTGAATTATTATCTTTTACCTTCACGGATCTGGTTGTTTTGAAATTGATATCAATAAAGGTTAACTATAACATGTTGCGAAATTTATGGATATACGAGATTCCATCGAGTTCTTCAATCCTATTGCAAAACTTTCTTTTTTTGGGATTTGATATTTTGTGCTGCATCGTTCTGTAAATGTATGCATCGAGCAGGCGTTGTATGCTATGTGGGCAACTTATATATTTTGCAATTTTTAAGGTTGCCGATTAACCTCTACCTACTCAAATCAAAGATACATTACTAACTGCTGTTGCGTTATGCACCTGATTGAGAAAACAATCTGAATGTACATATACATTAGGTAGGTACATACACTCATAATGGTAGATGTCACAGTTTATAATTCATCTAGTGAAATTATAAACTAACCTAACCTATTCTATTTGTCAGGTTAACTTAAGGTGGGGTAGTCACAATTATAAGGTGTAATTATAGACATAATTGCATTCACATTCACAAATCTTAACAGACATGTAATATTATTTAAGGACGATAAATTTACTTACTTTATTTAAATATCAAATATTATTTGATCGCATAGGTAATAGTCGTATGTATTTTCATTGGTTTTACTATCCTATCTGTGTTACAATTTTCAAACAATCTATGTTAGTTTTTTGGAACTAATTAATTTGTTTTTGGATCGATTACGTCATTGATGTACTTCACCTACTTTGACTAATAAGTGAATATCATAAGCTGATTATGTTCACATTTCCATATCCAACTACAAATAGATATGGAATATTTTATAAACAACCTTTTATCCTTGTATGTTTAGACGTGAAGAAACTTGTTACTATGACCATTGCGTACTCGTATATTATCAACATGCTTCTATTGCAATTGGGATTGATTAAATGCCTTACCTAGTATAATCTATGTGCCTCCTTAACAACTCATAGATACCGGTACGGGACGAGTCGAATTCTAATAATAATGACTAGAAGATGTCCGCAACGTCGTCAACATCATCTCAATCATCATCATCGTTGTTGGGTACTAATAACCATGCATAACCAGGACCACCTATTTAGTCCACCCATTCCCTACTGTTGTCTAATATCTCAGACTTTCAAGTATTTTATTGTTATAATAACTTCACTTACGAACAAACAACCACAAAAACACTGTACGTTTAAGAAGAGAAAAAAAAAACCGACTGCAGGTACAGTAAAGCAAACTGAAACGCGTACCTTCTTGACCCTTACTGTCATTGGCACAAGAGCGGAAGAAAATGCTCTCCTTTCTTTGAAATACCCCATCCTTAAGTGATCTTCTTCTTCTTCTTAGTCGTACACTCTTGTCACAGTGGTCGTGGTTATGGATTGTCCTCTTCTACATTAATGACGGCTTTTGCGATTTTTCTCCATCTCTCTCTGTTTGTGGCACTCCGTGCACACTCCGTAAGGGAACGTTTCGTCGTGGATTTTGTGAGATCCGTCCACCTAGTAGGAGATATGCCGCGAGAACGTTGACCTTCCACTCTCCCCTGCACTACCAAACGCTCCTTCGACTTTTCGCTGCAGATGATATGTCCAAACATTTTCAAGATTCGCACTTGCACAATCGACGAAAGTCTTTGTTTGACTTTAAGCTCTTTCAAGATAGAGAGATTAGTTCGGCGAGCGGTCCATTTAATCCTCAGCAACCGTCACCAGCACCACGTTTCGAGTGCATCAATCCTTTTGCGGTCTTTTTGATGGATCGTCCATGCTTCGGCTCCGTACAAGAAAATTGGAAATACCAAGCACCTCATGAGTCGAACCTTTGTGTTCTTGGTTATACGCCGATCTTTCCAAATTTTTGTGAGTTTCTCCACAGCTGATCGTGTTACGGCACATCGTCTTTTAATTTCTTCGTCACAGTTTCCAGTGTTTGTGATAGTGGATCCTAGGTAAATGTAGCTCTGTACAACATCGCAATTGGCTTAAGTGATCAGTTTTGATTAATTCCTTCTGAAATTAAATTCCTTACCTACAATCGCGTTCATGAACGAGAGCAGTTTTTTCTGTTTTTTATACTTGCATTTTGAGGTCCCTCTACTTCCACGCACATTAAATTTGACAGAGCCACAAGTCTCTTAATTAACTCATAGCTGTGGCGGAGATATTCCTTTTAGTGGATTTGTACTCCCGCACAAAGTTTCACTGGTGGTCAACACTGTGTCCACACCAAGTCTCAAAAAAAGTCACCAGTTCAGAAGCATTAGTCATAGCTCCATCTCTTAGACTTAGTAGAGATTGAGACTAATCATTACAATATTCACTGCAAATAACTAAGCTTGAAATATGTTTTTGTCCCCAGAAAACAATTCTCGACAGCATTGCCCAGGATGACAAGTCGTTCACCGGCGACGGCTACACGTCGCTGGCCATCATCTACGCCACGCTGGCCGTGTGCAACTGGCTGGCGCCGTCCGTCATCACCATTACCGGACCCCGTGGGGCCATGATCATTGGCGCGCTCACCTACCTGTAAGTTGAAGTATTTTGTATCAATAACCTCGTCGAGGCTGAAAATTCGTTTTCTAGCTACACCGTCGCTCGCCCCCATCAGCACGACGCTGCCTGTGTGTAACTGGCTGGCGCCTTCTGTTATCGTTATCACCACCACCGGACCCCGCGGGGCCATGATCATGATCCATGGCCATGATCGGCGCGCTGACCTATGTACCTGTGATTTTATTTTAGGTACTTTGTTGTTACCTCGAGAACATCGGTACAAGTCGTTCACTGGGGACGGCTTTACATTGTCTGGTTTGACGAGGTATCGGCTACGCTGACTGACTGTGCTAGGCACAACATATGATAATCGGCGTCTACAGCTCACCTACTCTAAGTCCCTTCTAATGACTTTTGCATTGGTTACTTTTGTATGGACATATAATATTTATCAGAAATTACCCTATGACTATGATTTGTAAGCAGGGATGGGCATTAATCGATTAATTTTTTAATCGATTAAATAATCGATAAAAAAAAGAGTCGGCAAAATTAATCGACAGAGTCTTCGATTAACTAATGTCATTTTAATCGATTAAATTTCACGATTAATTCTTGATTAAAAGTTGGAACACGCTCATTTGTGCATTTTACAAAAATACAATATGTCTTGTCATGTGTAAACTAGAAAAAAACATTCTAGTGTGCTGTGTGAAATAAACTTGTTACAGTAATACAAGGTGGTTTTTATAGTGCAGTACTCTAAGATCTCCTAGGTAGAGACTTAGACTTTAAAAAAAAACTTATTTCTTAGGTAGATAATTTTGTCCCATTATGTACTTAAATAAGACCTACCTGTATCACCAATACTACGTTGTATGATGTAAATTGTGTGGATTACCTTAATAAATTCTTAGCTTATTATTCTTAACATACTTATCCTTATTACGTAAACATAAAATCTCTAGTTCATATTAATTTGTACGTCGAGTGTTATGTCTTCAATTAAAGTGCGCATATGTTAATTTATCGCGTTGAATGTGTAATGTAGGTGTTTTTATCCGACTGGCTGGTGCGGGATTGTACGCCGATTTCGTCTTACTGTCGTGTTCACCACTGATAATATAAAAGGTTAATGATTCATAATCATTATTGTTTATAAAATAAAATGTTGAGGCGGACCATGAAAACATTGCGCACTTATTTTAGAACCTACGTTTCATTATTTATACGAATTGTTATTCTTAATTGTATTTAGTTATTTTGTCCTTTGTTAGGAGGTTATTAATGATTTGATTATGTATGACGGGACGAATAGAAGTAACGACGAAATAATGTTCTCATAATGTTACTGTGCACTTCTGGACTATGAACTGCAAAATTGCAGCACGTAGATTTTTTGTCAACGTGACTTAAGTCTTAACCAATTAATGAGATTGGTCGCTTTTTGCATTATGAAAAAATCTTTAGTCGCTTTCTGCAAAACTATAGACATTATTTAAGAATGAATTCATAATTTTGTAAAGTACCTACATTTTGAAAAAAGCAATTAGTTCTTAACATTGTTTTTGACACAGTTCACGCAATGTGCATAAAACTGCTGTCATAAAAAAGTTACCAACGAACTTTGCTTATATTTGCTGCATCGGAAAACAGTTTTTTTCCGATGCTCAATCAATATTTTTAAGTTTGCATAATCATGTAATCGCTTAGGTAATCGCAATCATGACCAAAGGAAAACTGCGAACGGAACAGGTACTCCTACATCAAATCTGTAAAGGCCTTTCAATTTATTCATATGATGAAATCTGTCTACTCTAGGATATATTTTTTTCGCACACATGATTGTTTTCCTCCTTTCTAAAACTTATATAACTATCGTTTAAATTTTTGTTATAAATATTTACTATTTACCTACCTTGAATGGCAGGGGGATATTTTCTGCTCGCCCGCAACTAACCATATGTAGAATGAATGATAGTTACGATTTACTTTAATCACACTATTTAATATTATAAAACCGAAAGTTTGAGAGTGCGTTTGTTTGTTACTTCTTCACGCTCAAATGGCTGGACCAATCTTGATAAATTCTAGTGGTAGCTGACACCGGATTAACACATAGTCTGAAAAGGGGATAAAAAGCCCGAAAAAACAATCCCACGGGATGAGCGAGTGACACCGTGCGACGCAGCTAGTTTTAAAATAAAATTAGTATATTTAAAAAAAAATGTTAAAATGGCCGTTTATATGTTACACTCTGGTGTTTTTATTGCAGTACCTATACCGATGGAATGTGGCCGATTTAAAGACGTTCCGTTATTTTGATGCGCTTTGCATGATAAACAGGCATTCGATTAAAACGCTGCGTTCGAGTAAAATGTCTCAATTTGACTATATAGTGAAAATAATTCCACTTTCTTGGATTATTTAGTGAAGATTTTTGTATGTTTCAATACTCGTATGTTATCTATAGTAGAGTTGTTAGTCCGCTGTTTTCTAACATAATTGTGCGCATCGGGTTACAAGCATGAAATTTCTACCACAGATAGTGTTCCACGGTGATTATTTTCAGATGTGGAGGGAAGTCAGATTCGTCTCCTGTGAGGCGGGAGAGCGGAGTGAATAGGACCAAGTATCCCTCTTTTTTTCTTTATTGCTGGTCAGCTAAGTCTACTTGGACTTGTTTGGTATCGTTTCCGTGTAAAACAAATATCAGAAATTTATTTTTTATGTTAGTTGTAATATAAAAAGGAAAAGAGGACTCCTTTGTCCTATTCACCCCGCTTTCCCGCCGCACAGGGGGCGAACACAATTATGTTAGAGAACAGCGGACTAACAACTCTACTATGATTATATATAATAGTATAATATTAGTAGGATGGGCTATAAACGTTTTCAGTACAGCCTGCATGAATACTTCATAGGTGTATCTCCGCAATGCAACACATGACCCGAAATACATCCTATTATAACTGATAATAGGGCAATTTTCCGACCACGTGCGAAACCATTTAATTTTTAGTCATATATTCGCAATCTTAACGATATGTTGACGCGGTATATCGCTGCAAATAGCGGGTGAAATTGTGCAGTTACGGTTAGGTAGGTCCACCGACTTTTAACTGGAGTTTTCATGATATTGCGGTTCGATCTCTCTTTCGTTTATACAGTTTTAAAAACCATCATAACATTACTATCCTTCTTTTATTGTTTTTTTCAATCTCTAAAAATAGCTACATATTTGTTATTTAAAACATTGTAATTACAAAATACACGTGTTAAAATATCGTACCTACGCTATACTATATAATTGAACTGTACCTTTCGTTATTTGAATATTATTTGTATTGTCTCTGTCGATCATCGTAATTTCTGATAATTCTAGTTCAATAAATATACCGATTACTACTAATTTATAGCATCGGTTGTTGCTTATTATTTTTTGTCAGGCATTGTCCTTACTGGTGGATGAAGATTGTTTCGTACATCATCACGACTAGCGATAAAAAGCACATTTTGTATTTACACGGCCAAACAAATCGAGTTTATTGGCCTCTTCCAAGGTTTGTTTGCACATTGCTCATATATGCGATTATATACAGCGACACAATCCGATCGCAGCACGTAATAGGGTAATTTACCTATTGCGGATATATACGTTTATTGTATGATTTTTCACATTACGCTTTTAACGTTTACAGGCATATCGTTGAGGTGTGTGTTCATGTTAAATTTAGCGTTTTTAGTGCCATGTATATCTGGGATGACACCACTATACTGTCTACTTTACTATTTGTAACATCTGAAATGACTAACACTTGTTATCAAATAAACTCGTTATAACAGTATATTAAATCGATAAAATGTAAGGTATCGCTCGTATGTCAATTACCTATACCTATGTAAGTTAACCGAATTAGGCAGCTAGTTGTTAGGTACTTTTAATTCAAGACTGACTGAGATGTAAAAAACATTTTATATGAGTTATTGATTTTTGTATATTAAGATTATTAAGTAATGATGCATATCTTCCGATGCAAATGCGTTGAATTGAGGTTAAATATACATAAAGTTAAGCTAGCCAATTGCCTCGTTAAGAATAAATATCATTACTTGGTTTCGTGAATCGACGCGGTCCAGCAAATAAGCGTAATTTATTGCGATTTGCTTTATACACACAAGTGCGGTGTTTAAAGCTAGTGTTATGCCGTGCTCAAAATGTCCCCCGATGGTCGATTTTCCGGAAATTTTCGTAAACGGCACATCGCTAGTATGGAGGAAGAATATATGTTTCCCGAAATGATTTATCGGTGCCTTGCTTTTGACAAACCTCTCATTTGTAGTTTTCTCAATTATAAATTATAATTTACAGCTATCCATAGTTTACAGTTGATTCAATTAACGAGCTCAAAATACAAATCGTCAATCATGCTATCAATGGTTAATTTCCTATAATATTCCAAAGAATATTGGGTCTTTGAGTCGTTTTCAAAAAACATGTAAGTACATATTACAAATACAGAGACAGGAACAGTGAAAAATGTTTAGACCCCGGACCAGATTCTCTGACCAAATAAGCTACTGAGACTGGTAAGGGTGTCATCGAATTTTGTCACTGCTTGATGTGGTTTTTAGATCTTTCTACTTTTTGCATTTTACAGGTTAATTATGCCGTTAACGCCTCTTGTGATAGATAAGAATTGAAACTGATTTCGTAAAAACAATCAATAACATATACATTGTTAGGGGCTAAAAATCAAAAACTACGATCGTGTCCTTTGTGTAACGAAAGTTAGCCATACTAAAGGTTTGGGTCTTTAGTTACACAAAGGAAACAATTTTGTTTTAATTATAGCCCTTAACTAAGTACATGTTTTTTAAAACGACTTAAATACCCTTAAGCGTCCATCTCTAGGTATGCTAAGCTGTTCTAGCATAACTAGAGATGAACTTAGGCAATGAAGTATTGACAAAGAGCGAAATCTCTCCTGGGATTTGCCCATTCCTCGGTCGCGAGTTTTCTGTTTGATATTATGATTAGAATTCCAACATATCCATGACCGGCCATTGAAATACACAATACCTACCCGAGGTAACAGTCAAAATAGCAAATAGCATAGTTTTATATTTATTAATGCATTGTACGGAAATTATCTTACATTATAATTAACATGATGTAGGGCGTATTGTGTCGCTGTATGACGTATAACAATAAGCAACGTCAATGTCAATTATTGCAAATATTTACTGACTTCAATATTACAATGTTAGTAACATTTTGTTTATAGCTATCTAGAGACAATAAATAGTATTTTATGCAACCGTTGTATAAGAAGGGGCAAAAAACGCGAGTGACATGGGTTACGGTGTGAGCGTAGCGAACATAAATAAAATGTAAATAAACAACAAAGAAAATAATTACATGTTCCCGCTCGGAATCAACAAAATAAAAAAAAATTGTCTCTGATAAACTTTTTTTTTATTGACCTCCATCTGTCAAAAAAATATGAACTTATACATAAAGGTATACGTTCACTAGACTAAAAATCCATGCACTGAAGATAAAACTTTTTTTTTTAAGTTGGCAGCAATGCCTTAGTACAGTAAGTTTTTTTTAAAATTGCAAATTGTGTGAATGCAGCTGTTTATCTTGTAATCTTTGGTACCAAGTGATGCTTTTTTGGCGACATTATAACATCGTTTAGCAGTGTTTTTTTGGGCAGTAGAGTATAGACTTTCACAGACTTTTATAATTTATGTCTTTATATTAGAGTTAGTAACTATATAAATGACAGAAAATAGTACTGGAGTAGAATTTTTTTTTATGTTATCGTTCTGACTCAAATATTTGCCTATACATAAGTAATACACCATAACTCACAAACTCGTTATAATAGCTATAGGTATTTCACGTGCGTATTAATGTTGTATAACAAGGTCGTAAAACTCATATAATAGTAATTAAGTGGCTTACCCTAATTATTGACGACAAGTACTAAAACTACTTGATTAGCGGTAGATTTTTTTTATTGTAGTAGCTCATTAATAATGTTGGAATAGAAACATCAAACTGAGGTGGTTAAAACGCTCGAATAATTATCCTACTATTAGATGTCATGTAATATCCCCTTTATACACCTCGAAAAGCGAAAATCTCTTCGACCAAAGTTTATTAATACTAGAGACCCGTTGCGGCGTCGAACCGCCGCTAGAATATGGAAATCCGGTAGTGTTACAGAAAATAACTACTTTATCGATAAGAAGTTTTTGGGGAATGAAGAATAAATTAATACTGTAAAAAAACACATTAAAATTATGTTTTAAAAACGTTAAAACATGCCAGGCTAGAGGCAGGCCTGATAGCCAACTGCCAGCTTCATCGTGACAATTTATTCAACTCTTTTGTAAAAATAACTTGTGCATGACATGTGATCTGCTGATCTGTTTCACAAATAAAATGCATATTATTCGATTTATGGAAAAATATATTCATGACAATAGTCCCATATCTTAAAAATATAATTGACATATTTTCATAGGGCCGAACATAAGATTGGTAGAATTTTAATTTGTTGTTCTTTCTTCAGGACATAAATTTATCGATTTGATCGATTTCTATCAAATTCCAGAAATAGCACATGAATCGAAACGACAGATTTGAGGAAACAGGAAATCATGGAGTGCGTAACTGTTTATGTATTCATTTATAATCGTAAATATTTCACAATATTAATAATAAAAAATGTTACAAAAACTCAATTGTATGAAATAGAGAGTAAAAAACGTTTATAGATACACGAAAAACCACTATTATCAATGCTTGTTTTTTTTTATGAAATTCATTAGATCGTGCAAGTTTTCTTAATATGGGTGCTGCCATGTCATCATCATCAATCATTTATTCAATAACAATTACACATTGTGTTTGAAATTCTTACGCTAGTTATACTTAATCAAACCCTACTTACTAATCTAAATAAATTACTGACCAACAATACTCCACCATAAAAAAAAGAATGTGTCAAATATGTGTAATAAGAAAAAACAATATATAAAACAGCTAAACATGTTTGAAAAAAGAATAATTCAAACTTTCGTGTCTTTCCTCTCATTGAAATTGTGTCTGACAGAAGAGTGAGGGAGATGCTAAAGACTCTCAAGCCTATAATATAAACCTAATTTTAGGGTTCCTTACCATATTCGGTAAAAACGGAAACCTTATAAAATCAATTTGTTTTGTTGACCGCAGAATTTGTCAATTTTTATTTTGAATGAGAATAAGAATGATCAGCCAGACGTCATTAATTCAAATATGATTTATTCTTGAGCGCGTCGATTTTTTGAAATTTGCATCATATGTAGGTTATTTCTCCATCAAGTTTCGCATGTTAGCGTAACATGTTAATTATTCCACATTGCCAACTCGTCCACAATGTCAGCTCGTCTATATTCCCATCTGGGTCACAATGCCAACTTGTCCATACACCCAACACGTCTACATTGCCAACTCGTTCATACACCCAACTCATCTGCATTGCAAACTCGTCTATATTACCAATTCGTCTCCATTGGCAACTCGTCCATATTCCCAATTCGTCCATAATGCCACCTCGTCCATATTACCAACTCGTCCACAATTCCAACGCGTCCATATTGCTTACTCGTCCACAATGCCAACTCGTCCACAAATACAACTCGTCCACATTCTCAACTCGTACACAATGCCAAATCGTTCATATTGCCCACTCGCCCATACACCCAACTCATCTACATTGCCAACTCGTTCATATTACCAACTCGTCTTTATTGCCAACTCATCTATATTCCCAACTCGTCCACAATGCCAACTCATCCATATTGCTAACTCGTCCACATTTCCAACTCGTCCATACACCCAACTCGTCTACAATACCAACTCGTCCTTATTATTAACTCATCTTTATTGCCAATCTCGTCCATATTATTAACTCGTCCGTATTAGCAACTCGTCTTCATTGCCAACTCGTTTATATTCCCAACTCATCCACAATGCCAACGCGTCCATATTACTTGCTCGTCCACAATGCCAACTCGTCCACAAATACAACTCGTCCACATTTCCAACTCGTCCATATTCCCACCTCGTCCACAATTCCAAGTCGTCCACATTGCCAACTCATCCACATTTCTAACTCGTCCATATTCCCAACTCGATGATACACCCAACTCGTCTACAATACAAACTCGTCCTTATTATCAGCTCGTCTTTATTGCCAACTCGTCCATATTCCCAACTTGTTCATTTTGCCAACTCATCCACATTTCCAACTCGTCCATATTCTTAACTTGTCCACGTTGACAACTCGTCCGTATTACCAAGTCGTCTTCATTGCCCACTCGTCCGTGTTCCCAACTTGTTCATGCCAACTCATCCACATTCCCAACTCGTCCATATTCACAACTCGTCCATAATACCAACTTGTCCGTATTACCAACTCGTCTTCATTGCCAACTCGTCCATAATACGAACTCGTCCACATTGCCCCCTTGTCCATGTTCTCAACTTGTCAATTTTACCAACTCATTCATATTGCCAACTCATCCACATTTCCAACTCGTCCATATTCCCAACTCGACGATACACCCAACTTGTCTACAATACCAACTTGTCCTTATTATCAGCTCGTCTTTATTGCCAAATCTTCCATATCACCAACTCGTCCGTATTACCAAGTCGTCTTCATTGCCAACTTATCCGTATTACCAACTCGTCTTCACTGCCAACTCGTCCATAATGCGAACTCGTCCATAGTGCCCACTTGTCCATTTTCCCAACTTGTCAATTTTACCAACTCATCCACATTGCCAATTCATCCCCATTTCCAACTCGTCCATATTCCCAACTCGACGATACACCCAACTCGTCTACAATACCAACTTGTCCTTTTTATCAGCTCGTCTTTATTGCGAAATCTTCCATATCTACAACTCGTCCGTATTACCAAGTCGTCTTCATTGCCAACTCGTCCATATTCTCAACTCGTCCACATTGCCCACTCGTCCGTGTTCCCAACTTGTTTATTTTGCCAACTCATCCACATTTCCAACTCGTCCACATTGCCCACTCGTCCGTATTCCCAACTTGTTTACTTTGCCCACTCATCCACATTCCCAACTCGTCCATATTCCCAACTCGTCCATATTCCCAACTCGTCCACATTTCCAACTCGTCCATTTTACCAACTCATCCATATTACCAATGAAGATACATTCCCAACTTATCTACATTGTCAAGTCGTCCATATTCTCAACTCGGCCACATTTCCCATCCCGTCGACATGCAAGCGGAAGGACTAAGTTTCTTCTTGTAAAATACCATTTAATTTACCATAACTCATGCCATTTTCCTTGGAATTATTTTTTTGATGGACTTATATATTCATATTTATAATAATCTACCATAAATTTACATATTTGAATGACGTTTAAATTAGTTTTACTATTTTTTTTCTGCTTTGATTTAGATTTAGTAAAACTCGCCTATAGAAATAATCTATTCTTGAATGACGGTCAGTTTTTCTAGTCTTTCGAGCACCAGTCCAACTCACACTTGACCGGCTTTTTTCTCCACATTTTTAACAGGTATGCGAAATAAGTTTCCATATCAACATTTAAAAAAAAAAAACAACCTGGCAATTTAGAGCATTGACATAATAGCCCCTAATAAAAAAGACATTAAAAGTTGTCAGAATATGGCTACTGTCATTCATTGTCAACAAACTGTAAAATTATTTTTGCATATTTGTACATGTTTTAAGTGTTGCGGATATTATGTTGCCGACTCAAAAATAATATTTCATCATGCTGAACAACTTACTACAGGTTTGTGAGCAAATCATGCTTATTATTATTTGGTCATCTTATGTCAAAATAGGGATCACAGGTCACGTGGTCAAAGTCACGTGGTTAGCGCACAGTAGTTTTTTCAAATCCATTTTTCAGTACCTTTTCAGGAAAAAATTAAAATTCCAAGAGTTTTATGCACCTCTCCAGCATGAGACGAATCTAATGACATATCATTTATCAAAATCGGACCATAACTGTAGATCTGATGGGATGTACAAAAATCGGCCTCGCGTAATATATATATAGATAATTCTTTAGTGGTAAGAATGCATGATGTCTCCTAAAATATCTATCATAGACTTTCCTTTTGTTCATAGACTTTCTTGTGTTTTCATCAACCTTGAAAAGAGGTTACTTTATCCTTAGTTATCATAACCAGTGTTTTAAAAGTGTGGATGTACCTACACTATTAGTATTCTGAATATACAGGTCTAGTTCTACGCCGAACCGTCACTCTCTAAACTCAAGGCTACATATTTCCTTGCACCTTTTGTAGTCTTTGCCACTTGGTATTGCGCTAAAGTAAAATGGTAGACAACCATTTTTATACAATTAACCTGTTGACACAGAAGTAAAATCTCGAAAAGCTGTTAACACAGTTTTCTTTTGATAACTCGTGGTCAGAGATAATTGTCAAAGTCAAAGTCAAAGTACTTTATTGCATTCATTGTCTCTACTAAATTGATGTGCTTGAAGGAGCAAAAAATACAATTTGCGTTCTCGACCCTACAACCTACCAACCGCATTTAAGTCGTAGGTACACCCAGCCCAGGTGTGAAAATTTGACAAGGCAAGGCATTTAATCCACATTTATAAGTTAGCCTGTCTATCAAAACAAAACTTTACAAAAATTGAAGCGCTGATTGGTATATAGTGTATCGATTCGTGGTTACGAAGGACAACGATTTAACTGGTGAAAAAAAAATGCTTGCTCTTGGGGCCCACTATACTTAGGTGCCTGTCAGAAATTGGTGCAGACGACATGTCGACTATATAAGAATTGTATACACCTATGCTGAGACTTATGGCACAGACAATTCAGTGCTTTTTAGGATTCCGTAGTCAACTAGGAACCCTTATAGTTTCGCCATGTCCGTCTGTCTGTCTGTCCGTCCGCGGCTTAGCTTCGTGATCATTAGTACTAAAATAGTGTCCCCCCCCTCTAACTTTTTAACCATGGATAAAAAAATTATGGAAAAATTCATAAAAATTAGGCTTTATAACTACTTTCAATGAAAACTATATTGAATAAAATCGGTCAAGCCGTTTTTGAGTTATCGCAAAAATTCTTTAATTCTTTAAAATGACGTAAGTGCCACGCGGTGTTCTTACACTTCGAACGTTACACATATTAGTTAAGTGCCATACTGTATTAAAACATTTCGCTCAATCTGGCGCGTATAATCGATAACTTCCAGAAGGTAATAAGTAATTACAGTTAATTTGGCGTTTACGACCTTTTTATAGAGCTTGAAATCATTCTCGTAATCTATACCTGGGGCTTAAAACCGCTGTTTTAAGCCCGTCTATTGTGATGGATGGGCAACGACGGAACCCTACACTGAGCGTGGCCCGACATGCTCTTGGCCGGTTTTTGGTTTAATGATTGAAACAAAATGGCTTCAAGAAAGAGCGCAGTCTTTGTATATTAGTTTATAACTTTATAATACGTTAAGAGCACAGAATAGATAATAGTACAAGTACAGAAGGCACACTACTTTGATCTTTACAAACGCCGCTTTTTTTAGCCGAAAAAATATGATTTATGGCCCTTCCAAAGTCGTCGTCCCCAGCGCAAGCCAAACAGAACGTTAAAGCTGCGTACCAACGATGAAAATGAATTGGCTCGCTTGCCGCGTCGCCGAGAGCGAGGGCTGTCAACGACTAAAAATAAAAATGTATTTCCCATTTATTTCTTGCATTCAATATAGAGAGCAATATATTTATATTAATTATAAAAACGGTATAAACTCACGTAAAAATTGTCAGGAACGGCCCGACATGGCCGTTTTTATAATTAGTAAAGATGTCTCACGATAAATTTATGATAATAATAATATAATGTCTCATTTTTTTTATTTTTTTATGTGGGTAGGTACACCACAATTTTTATTTAAGCATTAAATACAAAGATCAAAGCTTAAAGAAAAATTGAAAAAGGAGCTACCTGGGGGAAGAGACCGGGAATCGAACCCGGTACCTCTGGATTGCCGGTCCAGCGCGTTAACCATTTCGCCACCCTAGCTCCAGGAAGATCTGACGAATTTTTCCTTATGCTTTGTGTGTCGATCTTTGCATTGTTTATTTGAAAGGTTTTTTTACACCTTAGCGACCTCTATGTGAAATAATATTAACGTATTCACAAAGCATAAGGAAAAATTCGTCAGATCTTCCTGGAGCTAGGGTGGCGAAATGGTTAACGCGCTGGACCGGCAATCCAGAGGTACCGGGTTCGATTCCCGGTCTCTTCCCCCAGGTAGCTCCTTTTTCAATTTTTCTTTAAGCTTTGATCTTTGTATTTAATGCTTAAATGTCTCACGATAGTTTTAATAACATTATATTTATATTCTTCATACTTTATATTTATAATTTCATTATTTAACTATAAAATTAACAATCTCAGAATTTGGACGAATTGAATCCACCACCAGGCCGCAAAACATTTTAGCTTTACTTTTAAACATTTTAATACGTATAATATAATAAAATAATGTAACGAATGCGTTACCTTAACATGCAATTAAATTCTTGAGCTTCATTTTGTTTTTGCTTAGTTGTCCGATATTTATTTATTTATTCATATGTATACCTATTCATTACTACATACCTAGTATAAAACAAAGTCGTTTCCTGCCTGTCCGTCTGTCTGCCCCTATGTATGCTTAGATCTTTAAAAATACGCACGGACGCACCGTGCGAAGCCGGGGCGGGTCGCTAGTAACAAATAAAACATGTACAAAGGCGAAATTATCCCTATCAAGGATCCCTTTCAATACATTTCTTTTAACTCATTATTTATATATTTTATATACTTACCTATCAAACTATCACTCAATCGTTTATTCATTACTAGTAATTTTACAAACGTGATATCAAATATTATTATAAAAACCTTTATGAATTATGATTGTTGATTTAGTAGTAGACATATTTATTTTACTAGAATTCAAATTGACAAATAGCAGCAAATAATCAATTCAAAATTACATAAGTACTTAACAATTAAAATTATTCTGAGTATTACCAGTGTTAAATATAGAAGTAGATACACCTGAAATATGTTTTTTATTATTATTCAGTAACGAATTATTATATATTATGTTTATTTTCTTACCTTTCGGCATCCTTCGGACATGTTGGGAGAGCGAAAAACGCGTGATTCCAATTTCGATCATTGTTCCTACAACCCGCTGCGATACAATATCTTTTCGCTGTCTTTTTACTCATTTAAACACTGTTATAATATAATACTGGTATCAACAGATGAATGCGGAACGTTCACTTGCGACGTAAATCGTGAGTGAGACGCGCGCGAAAATCGTGTAGGTACGTACGTTCCGAGACAGAGCGTGTCAGCCACTGAATAGTCCGCATGCATGCGGCGACCGGCATGTAGGTACTTGTAGCGGGAAATATTAATCGCGGAGTGCGCCCCGCCTGGTAGTAGCATAATGTCAATAAGTCAGACAAATGAAGTAAAGAGCATCGTGAGCTCAAAATATACATTTTAAGGACGAGTCAACACGTGTATTAATTAACCAAAAAATTACTTTTGAAATGATTCAGCTTTAATAGGAATTTTATTTCATTTTGCTCTACCGTAAAAACTATATTGAATCACAAGTTAGATGTAATGTTGTTTGACTGAGGCGAAGTTAATCGACCGTGCCTTCACCCTTTGTTTCTTGGCTCCGTCCCAAATATGCGCAGGATATTTACATTTACTTTTGTATATTTGCAAATGATTAGGAGAATTCACCAAACATCGACGACACTTCACGTCCTTCTGATGATTTTTTTGTTGTATAGGTACATAAGCGACCCGCCCCGGCTTCGCACGGGTGCAATGCTATATTATGAATGTATTATACATATAAATGTTCCTCTTGAATCACACTATCTATTAAAAAAACGCATCAAATCACAAATCAATCATCCGTTGTGAATTTTAAAGATCTAAGCAAACATAGGGACAGACAGACAGCAGAAAGCGACTTTGTTTTATACTATGTAGTGATAATACACACTTACTTAATTGTAATAACATACTTTGTATGCAAACTATATTATACTGATCTTTAATAAGGTAATAAATACGAAGGATCAAATAAGCAAATCGACCTTTATTTGATCTGCACAAATATAAATTATTCTAATTTAATCGAGAGAGACCAGTCTCTTTCGATCATCCGTTTAAAATAGTTCACGTCCGGAGACGTCACCAGAACACCAAGATAGGTCACGAAAACAAAGTTGACATTTAACTTTTTTTTGTTGTGTTTCTCCAATAAGATCAGAAATTGAACGTCATTTTTAAATAACGAAAATTAGTTACGTACCTATTAAACTTGGAGGAATAGCAAAAACATGGTGCTTTTTTTAATTCGATTATTATTACAGAATAGGTACTTGTAAAAGTATTATTTTTGTCTCCTTTGCAAACAAAACGGCGAAAATACCGTCTGGTACGACCCATACCCATTATTTAATATAACAGCTAAAACATAATTTCTCTTTACCAGGTTCTTCATACTGTCGTTCCTGTTCCCTAAAACCGTCTTGCTGTACGCTGCGAGCGTACTGATCGGCGCCGGCGCCGCAGCCATATGGACGGGGCAGGGTAACTACCTCACGGTGAACAGTGATGCCGAGACCATCTCCCGAAACTCGGGCGTCTTCTGGGCCATGCTGCAGTGCAGGTTGGTGTTCTAGAATGTTCATAAAGTATAGTGTTGATCGGAAACCCTGTGGTAGACATATGGAGAGGGCAGGGCAACTACCTCACTATGATCAGCGGCAGTAGCAGAAACCAGGCATCTCCCGCATTCGCGTCAACTCGGCTATTCAAGAATGTTATTGCAGTTTTCTGTTGATCGGTCTCTCTGGGCGCCTTAGCACGGGAGAAGGTCAACTACCTCACTGTGAACAGATGACAGACACCCCGAGATGAGGAGACTATCTCCATGGGGCCATGCTGCAGTGCAGTCTATACTATACTCGATAATTTGATTTTAGTGATGTCCCTTTTCTCCGGAATAGCCTGGCAGTTCGATGTCGCCATATTTAAGAGGCCTTACGGTAATCCATGACGTCTGAACAGCTTATATTTTTTGTATCTCGGAAGTGTCTGGGCTATGCTGCAGTCTAAATTAGATACCTATGCTATTGCTATAATGTTTACAATGGGGCTCTTGCGGTGCAAAGTCATTTATTAATGAGACTAAACCATGTGATATGAATAATGTGAATGATCTATATACTTATTTTTTCCAGTTTATTCTTCGGCAACCTCTTCGTGTTCATAAAGTTCCAAGGCAAGCAGCACATCGACGTGGAGACACGTAACATGGTGTTCGGATCTCTGTCAGCCGTGTGTGCCGTCGGTATAGTCTTCCTTCTACTACTGAGGCCCGCCCGGCGCGCTCCTGCTATTGAGGATGCCAAGGTACTTTGGATACTTTTTAGGCTGAAACTACTGCGTTCAGTAAATTAAGAGAGGAAGTTGTTTGATCCTTGCCAAAAAGCAAGACAAAAGCCCGATTGACAAAAGATGTTTTTCACTTCTCATGCTCTAAAAGTTCAACTTTATGCTGTGCGTAGGCGACATAAAGTCGCTTTTTATGCTCTAGAGCATAAAGTAAAATCGTCGTCGAAGACCAAGGCGATTGGTCCAACAGCCACACGAAAAAAATAAAACTTTATAGAATAACCTCTTTATTTTTTTTCGTTTCGTTAGTATTCTAAGACCAAGGCAAAAATACCAACAGCCAAAGTACACAGCAAACTTCTTGAAATAAACTTGTAATTTTTATTTACTATCATTTATTACTTTTTTAATTTATTTTTATTTTAGTAAATCAATATACTATTTATTTAAACTACAACAATAATTGATCGTAGATATAAATGTTTTTAATTTTTAATTAAATTTGTTTTGAAGTATAATATTTACATGATGTAGTTTAATTTTCTCGCAATCGAAGTGAAAAGTAGAGTGTGCAACTCGTCCATAAAACGCATTTTACACTCGACTTTATATTCATGGATAAACGTCTTGTATAAAATGGTGCGTTTTATGCACTTGTTGTACAATCTACTATTATAAATTTATGAAACTATGTAATGTCTCATTTTTTTAATGTGGGTACACCACAAAGATGTTTTTCTCGCTGACTTTGCAGCATTTCACAAACCCGTGTTGCAGTATTTCCATAACTCAATTTTGGCATTGCTAGGGTTCTGGCCTTATTGGTTCTGCACCCTGAATATTATATCTATATAATGTAAGATTAAGGTTAAAATGTAGTTAATTTTAAATGTTTATTACAGATTGAAGTGGTGTCTCACGAGCCCACCAGCGCGTTAGACGCGTTCAAAGGCGCCCTAAAATTGTTCTGCACGAGAGACATGCTCTTGCTTAGCGTTACCTTCATCTACACCGGTAATATTTTATGTTTGGTTGTTTTAGACTGGTAGAAAAATCCAAATATCGGCTTCCTTTACCGCCCTAACGGCATTTTGTGAGCCATTTTGGCAACATGACTTTTCCGATGTAAAAACGCCTGCTGAATTCGATTCTGGATGTTGCCAAGCCGAATTTTACCCCCTCCCCCCATTTCCCCCCTTTTTACCTCAAAATATGTCCCTAATCACGGTTTTTACGGTTTTATACAAAAAGTATTACAGCTAGAAAAAAAGTATCAAAGACAAGACTGATCTCTATAAAATTTGCTATAACATGGTGTATAAACTTTTTTAGTAGGCCTTTTGGTTTGTGGGCAATATCTTCCCGAACTTCATAGAATGGTAGAAAATTCTAAATATCGGCTTCCCTTACCGTCCTAACGGCATTTTGGGATCCATTTTGGCAACATGACTTTTCCGATGTAAAAAAGCCTGCTGAATTCGTTTTTGGATGTTTCCAAGCCGAATTTTGCCCCCCTCCCCCCATATCCCCCCCTTTTGACCTCAAAATATGTCCCTAATCACGATTTTTACGGTTTTATACAAAAAGTATTAAAGCTAAAAAAAAAGTGTCACAGACAAAAATGATCTCTATAAAATTTCCTATTATCTCTATATAATTTCTGAGGCCCGTTTCTGGAGAATCTGGCGTGAGCATTTGAATGGCTTCATGGTCAGAAGTATAGCATTTTTATTTTCTACGACGCTTTTAGCCCGACTTGCATACAGTTCTGCGTGTAAATCTGACGACTGCTTATGACTGAAAGCCTCGTAAGTCTTGACATATAATAAGCAGCAAGCCAACTGGATGTCAGCGTCAAGAGCTGCAGAGCGGCTGGATCCTGTGCGATACCAATTATCCCAAAATAAGTGTATTTCACTGCCTCGACCATGTATATCAATTTAAAAAAAATCAAGTTCGGGAAGGTATTGCTCACAAACCATAAGGCCTACTAAAAAAGTTTATACACCATGTTATAGCAAATTTTATAGAGATCAGTCTTGTCTTTGATACTTTTTTTCTAGCTGTAATACTTTTTGTATAAAACCGTAAAAACCGTGATCAGGGACATATTTTGAGGTAAAAAGGGGGAAATGGGGGGAGGGGGGCAAAATTCGGCTTGGCAACATCCAGAATCGAATTCAGCAGGCTTTTTTACGTCGGAAAAGTCATGTTGCCAAAATGGCTCACAAAATGCCGTTAGACTTGAATTTTTTTATTTGAACTACCAGTCTATTTAACCGTTTCTTGGAATCAAATTGTATTCCTTTATCTGTGGAAATATTAAAGCCAGAGTGCAAGCGTATTATTAAGTTAGGGATGCTTTATTATAAAGCGACGACGGGTAATAATGATAATATTTATGTAGCGCTACAAGCGACGTCACACCCAGTTGTAAACTACTTGTATAAAATGTTGATTGTTAAGATCGCTGTATGTGGGATACATGTGTCAAATGCAGAGGAAAACAATGCCATGTCACAAGGCGAGTAGGTTTTGATGAATTAGGAAGATTCTAGAACAGGTGTGAGAGATTATATTGGCTAAGAAGGTTGAGTGACAGAAAAGTATAAAAAAATACACGATGCGTCGATTCGACACCAATTAACGGAACTAATTGTATTCCAGGTGTGGAGCTGTCGTTCTTCAGCGGGGTATACAGCCCCAGCATTGGGTTCACACTGTCCATGGGAGAGAACGTGAAGCAACTTGTCGGGCTCTCCGGAGTTTTCATTGGCCTTGGAGAAGTGCTTGGTAAGTCATAAATAAGCCCAAAAGAATTAAATAACTCTTAAACGACTATGGACTGGTTCAAATTGTTTCTATTTTTAACCGAGTTCATTTATTTCTTTTGTTGATTTGTTATTTCTCTATATGTATTTTTTTACAAATGAAAAAAAACTGAACCAATTTTTAAGTTAATCGATCCGTGTTGTTGTAGAGTAGGTATATTGTAAGTATGTCAGGTATTAAATCAAGTCACGGCTAATCATTATTGTCTGTAGTAGTTAATTTAACATTTAAAACCACTAAAAGGAGTGTTGTAATAAGCGACTCCTAAATGATCTGCTCAATAATGAATTAACGGCTTAAGTACCTACATCATTACATAGAAAATAGATCAAATATCAACCGCTTTACCATAGCGATACTTGACACGATTTTTTTTTACTTTGCGGAAATAAAAGAGAATTTTAAGGTAGGTAACCCAGAGCAAGCAAAGTCTAGGCAATGATTGTTTTGGTGTGTCCAGGTGGCGCTCTGTTCGGCATCCTCGGGTCGCGCACGACGCGCTGGGGCCGCGACCCGGTCGTGCTCGCGGGCTACCTCATCCACACCACCAGCTTCTTCCTCATCTTCATCAACCTGCCCAGCGCGGCGCCCTTCGGCGACACCACCGAGACCTCCTACATCACCCCGTCGCCCCATCTGGCGATGCTCTGCAGTTTCCTGCTCGGATTTGGAGACGCGTGCTTCAATACGCAGATCTACTCTATTTTGGGTGGAAACTACGCCGATAACAGCACGTCGGCGTTCGCCTTGTTCAAGTTTACTCAGGTAAGCTAAGGTTATCTCAGCAACATCGACGAAGTGGAAGTCAAACTCTTACGTCGAAAAGTTAAAAAAAATATTTTTGAGACACCATGCCAAAGAAAAATTAAAGAGTTTGAGTATCGGAATAAAATATAATTCAACCGTCTTCGATAAGCTTTAACCTTTCGAGCGCCAAGCGGCAAAGCAATTCACCGTGCCACTGACGCCAAACCAAAAAAATAAGTGCTCCAAAATCAACAGAGATTGAAAAACACAGATAGTGGTTTGAATTGTCCATTGAAATTTATGACGTCAATAGGCGTCAGTGGCAAGGATTTCCGATGACGTGATTTGCCGTCTTTGGCGGTCAAAGGGTTAAAGGCTCTATTTGACTTTTTGTCTCCTCGTACTCGTCGAACAGTCTCGAACACTCCTATTCGTTATTTTAATTAGCTTCTATTTATATCCAGTCACTAGCCGCAGCGGCGTGCTTCTTCTACTCGTCCAAGGCGCTGCTATCGGTGCAGCTGGGCATCCTGGCGGTGCTGGGCACGCTGGGCACGGCCGCCTTCTGCCGCGTGGAGGTGCTGGCGCGCGCGCGCCGCCGCGCCGCCTCGCGCGACCTCGACGACAAGACGCCCGCCACGCACTCCCTCGCCGACAACACTTTACATTACGATTGAAACGAGACAGGAGCGGGATCATAGGCTGAGATGGGACATATTCCTGTTCATGTAAACAATCGTATTGTAATATGGTGAGATGTCAGATGTGCGGAGCACAAAGTCTGCAGTATTGCTTTCAGTTGTTGAGCATACATATTACATACACATAAGTAGCATTATTTACCTCGTCAATTTTGATAGAATTAGTCCGAGAGCTATTTCTGAATCATCATCGGATGAGTCTAAATAAAGATTTAAGAATGCTGTTTTCAGAAATATCGAATATTATCTCGAATCTGTTTATTTTTAAAGAAAATTTTAATAAATCCAAAGAAACCATATAAAAATATGTATTTCGAGTAACGCCTATCTTATACATACTTTTGTACTAAGCCGGGCAAGGTGGCCAAGATATCATACAAAGATTATAGACTGATATCTTACGTAACTGTAATGGCCAGTTAACACTATGGTCAACATGACAATATGAGTAAAAAAATAAAGTACTTATAAAAATTGGCTATGCCAGTCACCTGAGAGCACACGAACGACGCTCTGACTAGCTATATGTCCAGTCGCCGTGGCCGAAATCGGCTAGGATTGGATGATGATGATGAGTCCATATTATGTTTAACGTTTTAGGACGAATATGAAGTCTATTAATATTTGACATTCTTTTATGTTTGTCATACAACTAAATAAATAGGCTAGTTTTCTGACGAATCAAATCGGCAACTTTTTATTACCTACCTACGAGAATTTATAAGAGACATGCAAAGTGTCACAGTGTGGCGCGGTAGATTTTCTTTTTCAATTTATTAAGTTAATAATAGAGATAAGTAAATAATAAAATATAGTTTTGCTTCTTTGTTAAATAATAATAATAAAATGCATTTGAATCTTTCATTTATTATAACAGATTAATACTAAAATATCTTATTTTTTGTTAGAATAATTTACGCCTCGCAAGGTAGATGGTATGATATTATTGTAAATGAATCGAGATCGTTGTATGTAGTTATATATTTTGTATACTTATCCCACTATTGTATTGATTTTGTGTCAATATCTCAAATAGTTTCCGTCTCGTTGCAAAGTATTCGTCTAATATGTCAAATGTATACCTACTTGTAAAAAATCCGTCTCGAAGAAGAAAAAGTGGGGTAATTTTCATGTTCCCAGAATAAAAAGGAAACAAAGGGTGCTGCCAGATTATAAAAAAGAGTTTAGTAGATGTAAATAAATTATTTTTGTAAATAGAAAAGTTTTTGACAGACTGTATATTGCATAGATGAATAAGTTATTATTATATTCAAGTACCTAATTATTACGAGACAAATTTGCGGAACAGTCTTTCAGGTCGTCTAGACTAATGTCTGGGCTTCAAAGAATGATGAGTTGTTATTCCTTTATATATCATACCAATTACTTAATTTGAACATTCCTGTTTAAAAAAAGCTTTATTGTTTTATACGATGTGTCACATGTGTTGTGTATGAAGGACGTAAAGAAACTACCAGAGATACTACTCTCCTAATAAAAGAAAGCCTGCATTAGTGCATTTGTGGTGCATTCCCAACAATAAGTTCATCCGTTACTGGGAGGATTTGTTGCAATGAAACAATACTGCTGTGCAGAACCTAAAGTACACTTAGTGCAATATGTTTCTCATTGAACTTACGGTACTTTAGAGACAATAATAAAGTACAGACATTACAGACAAAAGCTCTAATAAACATTCCACTGTAAAATCACTGAAAAGAACTCAAAACAACTGAATTGATATTATCTAGTCAAATATTTCTTCCTTCGCACACATTATTAAATAGTGGTACTCAGAAATTATGACTATAAGGTTAAATGTGCTCCTAATCCTGGCCCTAGGTTAGATTTAGTAAATTGGCATGAGCGTCAAAATGACTAAATGCATAAAAAATTGCAAATGTTGATGAATGCATCATCAACATTTGCAATTCTTTATGCAGGTATCAGAATAGGCAGCAAAAGACTTTTACACTGATCACAGGCTGGGGCACAGCACCATATACTATAATTGTAATTTTAAGATAATAAAACATATTAACAATGATATTTTATTTTCATTTGGAATCCCAAGCGATGAAGCAATTTCACCATGACACAAAAAAAAGTGCTCCTAAATTGACAAGGATAGAGAAATATTTGTAACAGTTTGATTTATGAAGCTTTTGATCATTGAAATTTGGACATTTCAAAATGTTGGAGTCTGGGGCACGCACACAGCATCCTGAATTTAACAAGGTTGAATTGATCAGCACTGATTCACTAAGTGTACAAGGGGTTAGAGTCCTGGATAAAGTTAAATGAAAGGCAAAGTTGATAAAACAAATTTACTATTAACAACTACATTAAACATCCTACTTAATCTATTTGCTATCTTGCGTTGCTCCCATTTTGAAGTCCATAGGCTTGTCATAGCCCATCATTTTGGCGTAGTGTCTGGGATCATTGAAATGCCTCGCCTCCACAAACATGGGTTTGCCTTTGGCCACCATTGTAGTGAACATGCCGGGGATTTCTGGGACTACAACCTCGTCAGCTTTAAATTCATGCTAAAAAATGAATCTTCATTAGGATTATGACAGATCAACTTAAATAATATTAGTCTGGCGATCCTCAGTTTTTAGAGTAATTAAATCAGTATCCCTAAAAATAGGTCACAATAACAAAAAATGGTGGTGTATCTATATTGCATTAGCTTTCATACTTATTGACAGCAACAACAAAATATGGTACCTATTAGGTGACCACTGCAATATCCAAAAGAGCAGGAGTGTCCCCTTGTGTCTATAGTACCATTGATTTGTACCATCAATGGTACAAGTGATACTACTATGATTTTCCCCCTATGTATTTATGTTACCTGTTTCTCTGCGATGAAGAAGTTGTAGGTAATTGCTTTGTATGTGGAATTAGCAGCATCATATTCAATTTGTGTTACATATTTTTTTGTGATCTGGTGGAGCAGTAGTGGTGTGATAAACGTAAAGAAACCTACTACTGAACAAATAGCAACAAGCAGAGAAGTGCTGCCGATGGTAGTTGCTTCATTTATGATAATTGGCTGAGCTATCAGACCTGCTACACTTGAACTTAAAGAAAACACCTTCACTGCCTTGATTTGCGGTGTCAAAGGACCATAATAAATGCGTTCAGTTTCACTATCTCGTTTTACATTGTTAGCAAAATTCCGTATAAGCTTTGTATTGTAGACCCCAACACACTTTAATTTAGTTATTTCTTTATGTAATGCGCCTAACGATCTGGTTTGTACGAAGGTACTTTGGAAACACAGTCGAAACATGGTTATAGAATGATTCTATGTAAGCAATAAGTATTCACTGTTAAAGGTAAATAATTTATGATACTGTTGAATATCCCATTAGGGTTAGTTCAAAGCAAAGCAAAGCCACAAGGCAAGGAAATGAAGGAAAAGATTGCTCTCTGTCACTTTCACTTCTGTCAAAATAACAACATATGATGTGTGACAGAAGGAATGCGTTTAGAAACTACATTGACGTAATAATTACAAATAAATTATACCTCTTATAAATAATACCTCAATCAGAAACTACATATGATAACGTTAACCCCGACCGAGATTTGCCGTTTGTTCTAGTGATACAGTACAGAGAGTGATTGATGAGAAACTCTTTACCATTTTTTGACTTTTTAATTTATATTGTTTTAATATTGTTGCTACATTTTTATTGCGGCTCCACATTATACGCGAAGTTGGCCGAGGTTGGGCGAATACGATAGTGTACTAGGGCGGGCAAAGGGCCCCTGCCCGCTGCGGGTAGTTTTTGGAGGGATTTTCAATCTGTAAGGTTTAGGGTCAGAGACCAGAAAAAACATCCATTCAACAGAAAACCGGCCATTTATTAGACAACGTCATCTGTCAGACGGCTATAACTCACCACCAAGGAGCTTTTATATCTAGTATATGCTAGGTCCATGCTCACCACATAAGACATACACAAACACATAACAGTAGCACTCTAAATAGGCTGCATACATCACACGATCCATTTAATATCGATCGGTAGCAAACATATCACGCAAGTTTGTATCTTTTATTATTACATTTCTTATAGAATCAATTCGTAGTGGATAGTGTGGTTGTCAGGACAGTTATCTTCATCGTAGCAGAAGCCAGTGTCTGTTTCCAATAGCATAGTCGGAGGGCAGTCACAACGAGATAATCCACATACTGTCGGAACAAGTTCCAGTTCAGGGTGTTCACACGTCCTTTGCCGGGCCCAGTAGGCTTGTGAACAGTTACTCTTTACTTCTATCATCCAGTCGGGGCATGCAGCAACGCCTGTGAAATATAAATAGTTATTACAAATGATAAAGTAATTACTTTTTGTAAGGAGTTTACGGGATCCAACAAGACTTGTTGGATCCCGTAAACTCCTTACCTACTAAACTTCGAAGTTCGTACCTACCTACCATAATATCCCCTCTCGATCTCCTATCAAACATTGCAATGAGTGAGAGGGCATGATACTCGAAGTTCGAATTTTGAACACCGCATTTCTACGAGTATAACGACAGTTAAGCCAAAGTTCAGAACTCAGATCTACCGCACCCCGCATGCGGTGCGGACCCTGTCGACCAATGAAAACAATTCCCCGCAGGCGGGCCCTATGGGGTCATCCATAAATTACGTCACACGAATTTCATGATTTTTTGCCCCTCCCCCCGTCCTTGTCACAGCTGGTCACATTTGGGAGACTCCCCCCCTCCCTAGTGTGACGTCACATATTTTGCAAAATTACATTTAGAAATTATTGAAAGAAAACAGCGGTTCCGAAATCGGTTTTATTTCCATTTAAATATTTTCAATTAAAAATCAAATCAAACAATTGACAACACATAAAACGATGACAGTAGAGCGAGTGGTCGACAAAACAATTGGTATCTTATATTTACACAGATATAGTTGTATATGTTTTTGAGGTTTTGGTAAAGTAATAGTTTAAAGTTCGTGTTTTAACACTTATAATAGATTTTGAAATGTGACGTCACGAAATTTAGGACCCCTCCCACCCCCTTGTCACACAATGTCACACTTCGTCGACCCCCTCCCTCCCCCTTAACGTGTGACGTAATTTATGGATGGCCCCTATGGCATGCGTTATGGAAATCTACCGCACCCCGCATGCGGGCCCTATCGACCAATGAAGCTAAGCCATTAAAAAGATAAAGACTCGGACATGAGTCGGACTTGTTTACTGAGTCTTTACGCACCTACTTACCTACTTATTAATGTGATACGTTATACCTACATTTCATTACGAACTAAATGGTTTGCCGATTATAATTGTCGTTTTGGAAATCTTTGCTTTTTGCTAAGCTTTTCGGAAGTCACTAAAATGGCCATGTGCGCCTGAACCGACTGAACAACCGCTTACGAACGCCTACACTTACACTCATTGTTGTGCCACACGCAAGTGCCTTCGATGCCCCATTTATACTTTGGTGTTATGCCAGAGTGACTAGAATTTGATGATATTACAAAACTCAACAAGAACACTAGTAATCTCATCTCCAGCATTGTCAATAGCAGACTAGTTTATATTGTAAACAAAAATCTACTTTTATATCTGTAATTCTGTATATAATAGGTATGTGATGTTTATAAGATGTTTGTTGGATCAACAATAGTGGATTACGTATATGTATTGTCTTTCTATGAAAACAACACAGACAGATCAGATGTTGTCTCTGCCTGCACTATTCTCAGTGTCGATCGATTACACCAGAACTGCCTACTGATATTTTGCAGCTGGGTTGCAGTTCAATAGCTGCTTGGACAATTGAGACCATTTACTACCTTTTACCTATCGTCTATTATAATCACAAGCGAATTATACAGCCATTGTGCAGCCTGGTAGTTGTATAGGAGTCGTTCAGGGGCTGTACAATATTCCTTAAGACGTACCTACAGTAGCATATTGGAAACCCCTTTAACATTAGGTGGTACTGTAGCCTATTAATAGCAATGGAATAGCTTATGGTGGTATAAGAGCATTCAGTACCGTAGCAAAGACAGCCATAAGAAGTATTATGGAGTTAATGTAAACCATTGTGCCACCATAAGATGTAAAGGAGTGCTTTAGTAGGCCAAAGAGTTTAAAAAGAGTTATAAGTCGTATTTATGATATTCAAAGCCTGAGGTTCTTAAACGGAGTTGTGTACGGCTGTTGTATCACTTATCTACAACATAGTTAGGTAGCGCTAGAATAGCGCCTTAAGCGCTATTTGTGAGAATTATATAGCTAACTGTACGCTGTACGGCTTGTAGCTTTAAAGAACCACACGAAGTATTTTATACAGGCATGGGAGTTACAGAATCGTCTTATGGCACCTTAAAGTGTTTTAATAAAATCCACAAGCGTTCTTGTAAACACGTACTTATTTACAACGGAGAAATATAGCTTCATATTAGAGCTCAAAGCGCTATATTAGAGATTTATAGCACGGAATTGTGATGTAAAGCCGTAACACGTTAGGTACATGTTGCTTTATGCAGCCCAAGGCGGCGGAATGAACCTTACTGGCGCTTTTATGTCGTTTGCAAACGTATAGTAGAGCCATTATACTGCCCATAACTGTTGATCTCTCAGTTCAGTCTTACTATAGTCTCGGTTTTACTATAGTCTCGCCTTAAAATTTAGTGAGTGAGCCAATTTGGAGCGGTGGCTCATTCGGTCAACAGGTAACTTTAACGTGGTATTCATACTTGAATTGACTTTCAAACGTTTTCGTAAAAATAGTAGTAGTTAGTAATTATACAACTTTAAAAGTTCTTAATATTACTCGAAAAAACCTGCTGTGCCACCTATAAGTAGTTCAATAATACTTAGCACACACTACTGTAAAACCTATAAGTCTACAACAGCAAGCACTACAGCCGTTGCACGACTTAAATCTGAATAATAGACTGATAATAATAACCAACACTGAAAGCTGCATGATTGAGACGCCTCTTTTTTTTGTAAATGTGGTTTTTTAAGGTTATGATGAAGTTTTGGACATGTAATTAAAAAGACAGTACTTTTCGCACAACAAACCGTACAAAACGGTTTGTAATTTTTAAAGTCTTCTTTTTGTTAAAACACAATTTTGTAAACAACGCATGAATATATTTTATGCATTAAAAACTGAATAATAATAATAATCATTTATTGGCCAAAAACGATACACAGCGATTAGTTGAAGTCCCTGACTTCTGAGCTAGGTTAACACCTGTGTTACAGAAGTCAGTGTCCTCTCCCATTCGTAAAATGTTACAGTTTGCCTTATTAGTACATTACGGCAGAGACCAGTAAGTAAGCCATACTGGCCGAGTAGGAATTAGACGGACCGAGCCGTAGGCGAGGTCCGGATATAATACGAGGCCAGGATGGCTCTTACGGTCGAAGCAAGTATAGTGCTTTTCTCAAAAATTAAACAAGAAAATTAGATTAAAATTATATATTATAAGTGACATTCATATTCGGCCATTTTCCAATGAATATTTTTGTTATATCCCATTTTTATTATTACACATTGTGATATTCGTCGTCGCAGGCACCATTAACTCCCATGATAACAACCTATAACAAAAATAATTATGAGTGTATACTATTGGATAAAAGATATAGTTGTATATCGTTATCAAATAGTGGCAGCATTTATTTACCTTCATCGCCAAACTGTTTATCATCTAGAGCTTGATTAAAGAACTTTTCTATATTTTGCTGCTGAATATTTGTGATTTCTTTCCTTTGTAGCCATCCGATTGTCTCAGAAAGATTGTTGAAATATTCAGACCTTATCACACATTATCTGACCAACTATTAACTTGATTTTCTTCCTTCCATTTAATGAATCTCTTGTATTTTTTTTTATCTCCTTGGATTTAGTTGGAAGTAAATTATTTTACCTAACTTTGCCTCCGCTTTTAAGTATGGAGGAGTGCCGTCTATTCGGAATCAGACTCGTCTCAACTCATTTTTGCTGAATTATTGTAATAGATCACATAAACAAATTTGAAATTTTTGTCTTTTAATTTAAATCCCGCCTTAATTTCTTTTTTTATAAATACTGCGTTTAATTATTTGCACTGTCTTACAAATCTAAGTCTTAAAGATAAAATTTAATTATTGTTATACATTGTTGTATTTTCTAACTAATTTTCATATCATAAAGCTTACCTTCAATTTTAACTCCGAGGTTTTTTCTAAACGACACAAAAAAGGAAGGAATTCCGAAATATCATTGTCATTTTACACAGCACAATTATGAACTAAACGCTGCATACAAACTTCCGCACTAAACCTTGTCGCTACTTTTTTTTTTTAAATATGCATCTTGAGTTACGTTTATACTGCCAATAGTGCCAACCTCTTTTTATTTTACATTTGCTCTTAGCACGCTCTTAGTGTAAATTGCAAGTGTATACTGCAATGTCGTCTTTTTCTATTTAATCTATGAAAAAGGGACGCCACTTTTTAATTTCTACAATTTGCTGGCGCACTGTATTTATAATTAAAACAATTTGTGGAATGCATCCTTTTTACATTTATATACGACCTCATCGCCTTCACATCCTTAGTTTTTTTATAGGTCTGTGACGATGTAAATCGTGTTTCGATATTCAAATATCTTGATACGTAATAGGAATTACATACTTACTTACTGGACAAATATTGATTCCAAATTTAAAATCTCGCTGTTTACTGGACACTTCTAAAAAGTCTTCGGTATGTTCCACTTACTGTAGTCTATCTAGCGATGGTAAGGCAACATTACATGCAATTTTTGAGAAAAATCTACGTGCGTGCGTGCGTGCGTGCGTGCGTGCGTGCGTGCGTGCGTGTGTGTGTGTGTGTGCATGTGCATGTTTCAAGGTAGAATAGCTTCTGTTTCGTTATAGTCCAGTGACAATAACCACATTGTCAGTTTAGTTTTACATTGGTGTGAAGATAATGGATACAAATTAATAGATTTGTTTATTTCATTATATAAGTAGATAGCCATGGATCTTTGCTGTCTTCTTACAGTTGCTAATTTACAATTTATCGGTTTGCAGACATTTGGCACAGTCCGTTTTATAGAACATTTAGTATTATCATATATCAGGTGAACGATAACGACAAAATGGACTGTATGATTAAAAGAGAGTCCACACAACTACCGTGATTTTACATGCATGAATTTATTGTGTTACGGCTTTATGATGAGATTGCGTTCCGGCTTACCTGGAGATCTCTTAGGCGGAGCTCAGCGTCTGGAGAAGGCAGTTCCTTGGGCTTACCCAGTGCTGGATCCAGATACGGTCTTATCCCCAGTCCTACCACTAAGACGCACATACAGGTGAACAGAAGCCGAGTCGCAATCGTAACAGCTTTTAGATGGAAATTAGATGACTTGATACACTGCCTTGGCTCGCGAAGCCCGAATTATCGATAAATCTTGGGCTACTTTTCAAAAGTTCAACGTGCTCGAATCGCACGGAACGACAGACTCTCTGGGTTGCCACACTAACTCGATAGTGATGTGACAACCAGTGTTGCTAGACTAATAATTAAATTCTACCATAAATCGGCAATATTCAACATCAGGTGTGATTTTATGTTGCTTTAACACTATAAGTAGTATATACAATTGTCTTACAGTGAGTACTTCACATTTTTTATATAATAGTGTTGTCGGATGCATATACGGACTAAAAGTCATAACTTTTAATAAAGATCTTTGTGCCCTTTCTAATTTAATCATATGTGTTTTACTTGCCCCACCCCATAATTACCACGTTACAGAATTGAATATTGCGAGGGCGCATGAAAATTTGGACTAGAATATACATACATTGACAGTAAACTGCCACAGAAGACCTACTAAATTACTAATTTAGAACGCAGAGATATAGCGGTATTAGCGGTACAAATGAAGGTATATGTGGCAATACGGCGTTAAAAGTACTTTTTCGAAATCTCATAGCGCCGATCATCCCTTTTAAACCTCTTCTGTAGAGCCATTATCTGGGGGCACGGTAGTGCCCCCGCCAAGACGAACAAAAAAGAGGCGGGGCACTACCTACCTTTTCTCGAACCGTTTCGTCTCATTTTCATACCCTCATAGTTTCGTCCCAGTTAACACCAGAGCGCCCAAATTCACGGGTTAAGATGCAGTTAGGGAACATATGAAATGTACAAAATTTCATTGATCTAGCTTTTATACTTTAGGTTTTATTGGTACCTAAAATACGCCGATTTTGCCACTCACTTATACACTGACGTATCAAAACCTCTGGGGTACTTCCCGATGACCTAGAAAGCTGAAATTTGGCATGTAAGCTAATATTAGTACACAAACAACAAAATAATTCTTAAACTTGGAACTTTTACCCCCCAACCCCTTAAACTAGGGGATGGAAGTTTGTATGAGAATTCTACAAATTTTGATACTAGAGGTCTGAAAATTGATATAGGGACTCCTTGTTATAAATAAAACATAATATTCTAGGATTTTTAGAAAATCACCCCCCAGCCATTAAATAAGGGGATGTAAGTTTGTATGGGGTTCCCATAATAGGGATAAAAGTGTATATTATATATGGGGCTAAAAGTAAGTATTTCTTAAATACACAATTATTACTACTTCTGTATCTACACTGACTTCGTATTTAAAATATTTCTTTAAAGACCTACCAAAATGAAATAATAAATGCAGCGCAAATTCAGGGATCGATACCGGTATTCATGAAAACGCTCTAATTTCGCGTTTTTTTTCGAATGTGAAAGGCTTGTGTTATGTAGAATTTCGTTATAGATATAGATCCTTGAAATTTAGCCCACTAAAATATAAACATGTGTGATAATGAGCGAAAAACCGGAATTTAATAACGTTATTTTGTGCTATTTTGTATGGAGCAAAATAACGGTATCGATCCCTGAGCACAATTAACACGCGGAATTTTATATTTTTGATTGTTGAATCAATGATTTTTATATCCATCTTAAGCAGATTTAAGCGTAAGACGAATGCGTAAGATGAAATGATATAAACAAGAAAAATAGGCAAAGATAGAGCTCTGAAGACTGATGCTCAAGAAACGCTACAGCCCAAAAAAAAAGTGTGTGTGTCAGCTCCGACGCACGACTGGAGTTTACTCTTCAGGCCAGGCGCGCACCACGATTTTTTTTTAGTCGCGCGATAATTTTGTCGCAGAAATAAGCGTACTTCTGGGTTTATGAAAATCGTGGTGCGCGCACTCTCATATAAACCCATATCTTGCATTTATGCGACAAAATTATCGCGCGACTAAAATCGTGGTGCGCGCCTTGCCTTAAGAACGATTATAAAATATATACTCAATACTCAATACGTTTATTGCACATAATGATTAGTAAATGGTTTAAGTATCACATTATGTACCCTGTTGGGTGCTGCAAACAAGAACGAGAAGGTTAGGCATTTACATAATATTAATATACGAGTATGATATACAGCAAAATTACAATATTTTACAAGGAAAATTTACTTCCGATTGATTTTTAACAAATTGGAGAGATCATGAGTAGTAACTAAATAAGGAAGCGTGATGTAAAGCGCCCTCGAGCGGCTAGTTTAGTTACTACAGTCTGCAGTGCTACGGAAAAAAACCGTATCTTACTATGAAATCCATACAAAGATACGACCTTTCTACCGTAGTATCGCAATACTTTTTTTTTTTTTATCTATTAATTAAGGAGCTTTGATCATTTTTATGAACATGCCAGCTCCAGCAGGCCTAATACACAACATCATTCATCTAAAAGACATAGATAAATAAAAACATAAACCGTATAAACTTAAAAATAACATGTACACGAAAACAACTAAATTTGGATACACTATTTAAATAAAAAAAACTGTATACAAATTTAGCCGATTCCGATAAGGGTTCCGCCAATATTGAATTGAACATTACATTCAAGAAAGATCTGGTATTAGACCTAGCCATTTACATTAGACAAAAACAAACGTACAAAATCACCTTCCTTAAAAAAATCCTTAAATAAATCCAAAATCTCCTTAACAACAACTCCAAACAGCGTTTTGAACTTCTCCTCCCAACTTTCGGTAGAAAACAAAATATCCTTCGTCTTCTCAACCAGCCTTTCAAAAGTAATACGTCTCTTCTTCTTGTCCTTATTTTGTCTTTTATCTTCCATATCAGCCCCCCGCTCAATAGTAGGCTGATTGACCAATAGACACTCGGACCTCTTCACATCTGTTACTCTTTTTGAATTCCGCGGCTTACGAACCTCTTGTTGTGGCTCGCTCTCTAATCTGTACTGACTTACTGATCGCTGGCCCTCAGCCTGACAGACAGAATCTTCAGACTCTTTAGATTGTAACGGCTTCGACAAAACAGCATCTCTATATGACTTTCCAAAACTTAAGTCATTCTCAAAAACAGATGGCGCATCCTGACTACAAACATCCGTATCCTTTTTTTCCTTATTTTGCATATACAACCAAAAAGCCCGTTTATATATACATCCCTCAGCAGACATAATCCTGCGAATTTCTTACTCCTTCACAAAAACCGGGCACGACTTATCTAAGGCCATATGGCTGCCTTTACAATTAATGCATCTAAAAATAGTCGTTTCGCAATTGGCATGCTCCCCGCCGCATTTCGGACAAGTAACTTTAGTAGTAGGACAAAACCTGCTCAGATGACCGAACTTCCAACATATTGAACATTGGGTAACCGGGAAAGTGTACTGATTTACCTTAAATCGGCAACCGTAGGCATAAACATATGGCGGTAAAGAAGTTCCCTTAAAACACAGACGAATAGCTTCAGCCTTAACCCAACGCCCATCATGATCCAAACGGTTTAGTCTACATATTGACAAAATGTCTTCAGACCCTTCAATATTCTTTAAAAATTCGTCTTCCTCAACCTCCAACTCAACCTGCCTTATAATTCCATAAGTGCAGCATGCCATATTAGACCAATAAGAACGTCTCGTCTCATTGTTAAACTCCTGAGAAGCCAGAAGCTTCTCCGCATCATCCTTAGAGTTAAACTGTATGCGAACTTTACGTGGACCCATAAACTTGACGGGTAAAATTCCTTTTATACCCTTAAATTGCAGCAACTTTGCCAAACCAATCTGTTTCGGTAAATCTTCTTTTGACACTATATAAACTTCAAGTAGCTTGTCAGGCACAGGCACACCGTCCGGCTCCAGCTGCGTTTTGGCGGTTGCTAAAACCCGCAAGCGTTTAGGTTTCCTGCCTATTGTGATAAAACTATCACTACAACCACAGCTTTCGTCGCTCAGACCACAAGCACGCTTCACCGCTATATGCCGCACATCCGACATGGACTCAGCGTCCGATACAATATCCGATTGACTCGGCCCTGCCTTACTATCAAACTCCACTTCAGATAGCCACGACGGAGCTGCCCGCTGCCCACATTCTAAAAGTGACGTATCACTCACGACACCTCGACTTGACTCACTCATCACAAAAACAGCGAAAAGGACTCTAAAACTGAATTAACTTATAAATAAAATAAAATTTGATAAAATTTTCAACCGTCGCCTTTGACAACCAAACGTCAATCCTCGCAATACTTATATTTTTGAAACGTATTTGCCGTGCTAATTTAAAAAGTCGTATCTCAGTATACGATCGGGGTAAAAATACGACTTCTTAATTTAGCATGTCATGCGTTAAGCGTTATAGACTAAGCTCCCGATATAAAATGACCTTTACAATGCCTTTACAGAGATGTTTATTTGATGAAATGTATTTTATATTTAGTTTAAAATGACAATAAATATATTGGATATGGGTTGCATAACAAATTTTAGTCCGGTGTATGTTTAGTTTAAAATTAAAAAATTTTTTTTTTTACATTTCACCGATTTGATTATTAGATAAATTCATAAATAATCTTTAATTTTATTTAATTTCAATTCAACAATCAGACCTTTGCAAAATGCTAGTACGTATAGATTTACCTGTTTATACCTGGCTACCCAATAGTTGTGACGGGAAAAGAATAGGCAACCTAACGTTTGCATATTCTATGGGCTTCATACTTTCGATTGGTATAGAATTTATCTAATATTAATCAAACCGGTGAAATGTTTAAAACAATTTTTTTTTATTATTAATTAAACATACCCTGGACTAAAATTTGTTAGGCAACCCATATGCAATATAATTATTGACATATTAAATTAAATATAAAATACACTTCATCAAATAAACATCTCGGTGAAGGTTATTTTATATCGGGATCTTAGTCTATAACGCTTAACGCATAACCTGCTAAATAACGAAGTCGTATTTTTACCCCGATCGTATACTGAGATACGACTTTTTAAATTAGCACGGCAGATACGTTCGATTTTACACCCCATATTTTTCATACCCCGGGCTTATATATGAAAATCGATTCTTAAGGAGTAAACTCCAATAAACTCCAATAAACTCCAAAAATAAAAAAGCTAGGGCACCTTACAAAAAGAAATGAGATCCCACCAAAACATTTCATGTAAAATTGGCGGCCAAGACTCACAGTCATGCTCATAACGCTTTCGCTGTAAAAAGTTATCAGATCCCAGGAAAAGCCAAGCCCCTAAGCCCTGACTTTACTAACCATACACCTTGGTTTCAAAAGTATGGCTTGGCCGTTTCATAGTACCGTAAATAAGTCCAACGGACCGTTTGACCCATTACGGTTGATATATTTACGGTAACCTATGAAACAGCCAAGCCATACTTTAGAAACCAAGGTGTATGGTTAGTAAAGTCAGGGCTTAGGGGCTTGGCTTTTCCTGGGATCTGATAACTTTTTACAGCGAAAGCGTTATGAGCATGACTGTGAGTCTTGGCCGCCAATTTTACATGACATGTTTTGGTGGGTAACATATGTACATATCCGACCACTGCAGAGCTATTGTAGAACTATAAGCTGTATAATTTGGGGCCTAATTGGCGCTACAAGAGCTCTATATCTGGATATAGAACCACTATAGCGCTTATTTAAGGAGCCTAAGGAGTAATCAAAATCCTTTATCCAGCTACTATATGGCTTGTTATAGCGCTTGTGTGCTAGTTGGGGCGTCACTCAACCTCTTTACCCTCCCACTACTCGCGAAAATTAGAGAATTTACCTACGACCGGCCGTACCAAACTGATAAAATTAACATCAAGATATCCCTGACCAAAATGAATAGTCTAAGATATATACGTTGGTCTATTATGCATCATTATAGTCCTATCCTATCAAAATTAAACATTTATTACTTTGACCGCCGCCGTTCTTGGGCATTATCAGTGATGACATCAGCATAATTATGTACTGGCTATATAGCTACATCGCTGACGAAGACCGAGTCGTCCTCCAAATAGGTACAAGACTCAGCCATACGATCCCGTATTTGAAAGGAGATAAAGGGGCGAATCATCGGCCTAAACAAGCACGAGACATGCGTTTGTGACAATGCTATCGAGCGCAAACACGCTCTATTGATTCAGTTTATCATTGTGCAAACAGCGTCAACGGCCGAGTATGTGACAACACAATAGGCTAGCATAACGTGAATATTAGATTACTTAAATAGGATATAAGTTGGTGTAATGGTGTATTAGGTTGAGAAGTGGCTCAATGTGAGATGATATGTGTGACGTCCAGGGTTTCAGGGCGGGAATAGATTCAATGAAACAACGTAAACGGGTTTACCGTCGACACGATCTGCCCGCTCCCGTTGACGTCTGTCTAAAGGTGCGTCCACACTTGTATCATTTCGCCGATCCGATCCCCGTTGCGTATCTCCACCGCGTATCGTGCTGTTTGGACGCTCACTGCGGGCACTCCGTATCATTTGCGCCGTCGCGCGAAGAAACGCGTCCACACACTTGCCGTATCGTATCCTCGTCGCGTATCGCCGCACCGATCATTTCGGCGTGCAGTAGTTTGGACGCTATCCGTATCGTAGCACCGTATCACCGCCCCGATCATTTTGGCATTTCGTTTTCGCCGAACATTTCATTTCGTTTGTGATCGTTGTTCTGTGCGGAGTTGCGTCCCATTTAAAAATGTCGCCCGCTGAGATCGCTCACTGAACCTTGACAGAAATATTCTTGAGTGGGGGCCGTGTACCGGAAGTCGCAGCGAGGAAGGCCTTCATTTTTATCATCTGCTCATGGAGATTTAGCACATGACTGTGGTCGTTTTATAATACGTAATGCGGCAGAAAGGTTCTCGAGTGGAAACCGCGTGCTGGAAGACGCCGCGTGGGGAGGTCTTCGATTAAGGCACCCGCTCACGGAGACATGGCCTTCGTATGACTGTGTTTGTTTTATGGCATGCGGCAGAAAGGTTCTCGAGTGGAAACCGCGTGCTAGAAGACGCCGCATGGAAAGGCCTAACAAAGTAGATAGTCCATCAGTGGTATATGGTATTTTTTAATTATCGTAAAGATTAAGGATTAAAAACGAATGACCGCAGCGTGGATCGATGACTCAAATAGCGCCTTTGATGATCGGGCAAAAACCCACTCGAGATGGATCACGGCCGATCCTCACCCCGTATCATGATCGAAAGTGTGGGCGTCACGCCGTCGCGATCATGCAATGCTTTCGTGATCGCGAATGTGCGGGGTACTGAAGATACGCGTATCAACATGGATTTCGCACGAGCGTTGCATGATCGCGACGGCGCGACGTCCACACTTACCGTTCATGATACGCGGTGAAGATACGCGACGGGGATCGGATCGGCGAAATGATACAAGTGTGGACGGAGCCTTAGTAATGGCGGCAGCGGGCAGGTGGTGGCAACACTTTATTTCATAAAGGTGTCTATACACCACACCATCCTCTTTTGATAAATTTGAAATAGTTTTATAGATAGCTTACTTATTTACTTATTGCTAGTTATTAATATTTCATATCGAGATTGCACTACATGTACATTTTATTTATTCCCGGAATCTAGATTGATTTATATTATCAGTAATTAAAAACCCTTAGCGGATTCGCTCACTGCTCCGTCCGAGTGAATTGAACTAAATTCGGGGCCTACATCCAGACGCCCCACACCAGCCAACCACGCCAAACACCAAGGCGCGAAGCATTTGCTCAGACTCAGGGTTCAGCTGAGCACGGTTATTGTGGCGCATCGCGTACATCCAGCACCTTCGCTGAGACAGCGAAGATGATAATTCCACCATTAATATGGATTGATTTCGCGTCGGCGCAGTGAGCAAACCAGCCAACAATATTTCAAAGTAACGGGTATGCGCAACAATAGCAATACCCCGGTCACTAGACTGTAGTTAAAAATGTAATATTTTCTAATTTAATTCTCAATCATGAATTTTAATGTACATTGAAATATAACACTAGTTTAATCTTATCAACAACTGTATTGTAAGTTTGTAATAAATGTGTCATAAAGAATTATGTTTTTGTTTTGTTACTATTCACTTTATTCTCCGTTTGAGACAAGGCTTTTAATCATAAATCTATGCGTATAAAAAGTTAATTTTAGTGAGGAATTATACTTTTTTTAGTAGTTTCAAGTTCAATAAGTTGTCTTCACTTTTACATCACTAAACAACTCTCACGTTTCCGTTTTCTTCTCTTTTAATTTTTTTTTCATAATCATGATGCACTAAGAAAATATTGTCAATTACTTGTTACTAATTGAAGAACGGAATGGATTAATGCGATTATTAAATATTTTGTATTTGGTATTGTGTCACAGTTATTATTATTTTAATTCCCTTGGCAATCATAACATTAAGTTATATTTATTTACTCGTGAAGTAATCTACTGTAAGTAGAGCAATTATTTTCTAAAATTTAGGAATCTACCAGCGCTTCCAACTAAGGCCTTTGTGAGAAAGAAGCGCCGCAAGAAAACTCACAGTTTGCCTTTTTCAATGAAATATACATTTTCCAATTTTTGGTATGAATTTAAAAATCTTCTCATGAAATGTAAGTATTTCAGAATACTAAACCGGCGTTGATTAATCAGCGTTTGAAATGAAAAATGTGTTTTTTTTTTTTTTTTTTAATTTCTGTATAAATTTTATTGATTGGTATATCGACCATAATTTCAAATACCGTAGTAACTTTACAAGAAATCACGAATTCCTGCTGCATTATTGAAATTTACATTGAAAGTTACAAATGAGTATACCTCAAGGAGAATAGATAGGTATATACACTGCCTACGTCTCTTATGAGGGCTCATGAATATTATAAACGCTGCATATCTTAATGTAAAACAAAGTCTTCAATTTGGAAAACCCTCGTCTAACCCGAAGTTTATTTCACTTTACCATTTGATTCAGGGACAACACCGTTTTAATGCATGTATGATTATGAAGATTCGTTTATAATAAGTAGAGGTACTACTCACATTCGGCGCGACCTACAGTACAGTCTTACTGTTAGTGGTGCCAATTAACGTTAAAAAATCAGTTTATTGCGATATTCGTTAACTTTATATTGTATATCAGTTGATTACCAATTCCTTGTTTGTAACTGTATTTTAATATTATTATTTTTTAAGTATCATCTGAATGTGCACATTCCAAGTACTACTGAAACATATATGTATATATATATATATATATATATATATATATGCTACGCAGTTTACTTCTGGTTTTTTTTTAGTGCCTGTCATCACAGACTTACTACAAAACTTCAATAGAATAGTCTATTGTTTTGCTCGACGTTAGTACCAGTCTTTTCACTTACTACTTTTGTCGTTGTTAGTACCAGTCTTTCCAGACTTACTACTTTTGTCGTTGTTAGTACGTCTTCACAGACTTACTAATTGTTAGTACCAGTCTTCACAGACTTTCTAATTGTTAGTACCAGTCTTCACAGACTTACTACTTGTTAATACCAGTCTTCACAGACTTACTACTTGTTAGTACCAGTCTTCACAGACTTACTACTTTTCTCGTTGTTAGTACCAGTCTTCAGAGACTTACTACTTAGCCCATTAGAGTAGATCTTTTATTTACTTGTTGTTAGTACCAGTCAATTTCGACTTAGGTACTACTCGGTCCATTAAGAAATAGATATGATTATCAGTACCTACACCTAGGTATTGTTTAACGTAGTGTTGACGTGTCTACTACACTACCCAGCGAACACTACGAGTATCTAGAACAAATGCATGGCATATATGCATAGACTACTACGACGTTATATTAATATCGATACAATCCCATAGAAATGCATGCCATTTATAATGCGAGTAGATTTTAGTTTGTAAAACCTGTTTGAAATTGGTGTAGTTAAAACCCTTTTTTTTAACATACAAAGGATACATACAATTTCGCGCATGTGAAGTCCAAGTGTGACTCGAACACACGACCTCTGTTTAACCGGAACATTGCTCTAATGCACACTCAGCGTTTGTATCTCACGCAATGTGTTCCCGTGACATCCGAAAAATCATTCCTATTGCGCTTTTTTTTATTTTTAAATATTGGTTTTCCTTTTTAGTTCTCACTCAATCTTTTATCGAATAATGGTTAAACTATAAATTATCGTAATTTGGAATTTCAGCCACCAGGTTGATGATTTAAATTTAACATGGAATTTAAGTCGTACTTATGTATTATAAATATATTTTCTTTTAGTATTTTGGGCTTGGTTGAAACACGTAGTAATTGTCGTTTATATGAAACTATTTTCTTATAATTTAGGAACATATCAGTATTATTTTATTACACAGGAAAAGTTTACTGAAGTCTACTATTTTCTTGTTTTAACGCGTAATACTTTATATCATCCAGTCCAGACAATACCGTGCGTTTTCCGTGGCTGTACAAGTTGCCTTGTAGCGCATTTGGTTCTCTATGCAAAGTTAAATGTTACTTTTGTTTTTACATTGCTTCTAACCCTAAAAATCAAACCAAAATGGAAATTCACTTTCAACCCGCTATTAAGATAAACAATTGACCAACTTTCAGAATGTGAGAAATTAAGAGGGTTGTCATTATATTTAATATTCAGTTATAGCAATAAATGCCTAAAAGACAAGAACAACACTCTACTTAAAGGTTGCCTGAAAGATATCGCTCTTTAGCTATTAGACTGCATGTTGTTTACCTCCATTGTAATTCTAATTTTACTTGTTATCCTTGTTTATGTGTGCAATAAAGAATATTCAATCTATTCTATCAACTGGCAATAGTTATTTGTTATACAAGGGGGGAAAGTTGTATTTTACCCGCGAGTGTTTATTTGAAACACGAGCTAGCGAAAGGATCCTATGATTGACCACGAGCGAAGCGAGTGGTTCAAAATAGAATCCTGAGCGTAGCGAGTGTTTCAATACACGAGACGTAAAATAACTTTTTGCCCGTGTATAACACAAAACTTTTCACCTCACTACAGCGAGGAAAAAAGAATAAGGGTTTGTACTATATCTTTGAAAAATATCTGCAATAATCAACAAATTTGCCATTTATTAAAACTAAGGTCTAATTAGCTTTCATGTAGGTATTTTAAACGGGATATTTCAGAAAATAAGCTCATGTCAAATTTTACTTTAGCTGCGTTGAAACGTCAAAACTCTTTCTCCACATGTGGATAAAAAGCGATTTTCTCAATAGATATCAAACAAACAAACTGGGCTTTCCGAGCTAGTGAGGTGAAAAATTCTTTTATCAATTGCTCATAGAATAGAATTACCTATACTCATACTAGTTAATTCACAATGCGTAATAAATGTCGAATTATTCACAATTACTAGTATAATTTACCTATTCCAGAGAACTATGACAATCAGGTCAAATCGACTCAATTTCTAAGCGAAGATTTGCTTTAAACGCCACGAACTGGACAATTCGTTTTAGAATGTCATTACCATAATACTCATGTTTTACTCGTAATCGTTTATTTATAATGCACGAATACTTTAAATGACAAATAAGTCGTTATTTCTAGTATATAAATTCTTTTGTTATATACTTTATTCTATAGTGAACTCAAATCAGTCAAATCGTTTCAACTTCTAGACAACGATTTATTTAATAGAGTATAATAAAATATAAAACTTATTGTCGATTTAGTTCCAGTGCAGATAAATCAATACCATGTTTTATTTGTTACATATCCAATAAATTTCGCGATAATCCCTCTACGACATGAATTACTGTAGTATCATTCAACTTTCGAATTTGACACGGTGTCACTTAAAGTCATACAATTATAACGGCCATAAATGGCTTCATGTGCAGTAAAGGGTGAAGAGATGTCATCTGCGCAACACTCACTTGACAGTCCAGCCTCTCGAATGAGACCTCCAGTAAATAGGGTCTAATGCGCTTGTCATAGTTTGAGGGCATATTTTATTACTCGCACCCCCTTTACGGCCATTTATCAGTCATACAATTTAAAATTTAGAAAACTATTTTCTTGGCCTGTCATTGCCAACGCACGACAGCTTGTTTGGTAGTTATTTACGGGCTACTCTAGGGGCTGATACGAGATCTTTCCGCCTGTCATTGCCAATCAATGACAGCTTGTTTTGTAGTTGTTCACCGCTGATACAGCTGAACCGATTCTATTTTGATACCCTAATAGGGTTTTGTTTTCCTCAAATCCTGTTGGTTTTGCCTCCCATATCCCTATATTTTAATTACGTTCCCACTTTCCCAGTTCCTTTATTTGCTACTAGGTATCCAAATGTTTGGGTAGTTTATTTAAACTAATTGCATTACAAATATTCAAATTTCCGATGCTTTGCAGCATCTACATGACATGGCTAGTACAATATTTTGCCGCGACCCCACCCGTGGCGCGACTCAACACCACCCGTCTAGCTCGCACGGCATTGAAATGAAAGTGACAGACACCCTGTACTCAAGGAGTAAACAGTTGACGGGCTAGTTAAAATATAATTCTATTTAGGTGCCAATACGGTATTTGATGACAGATCAAATCAGCTGTTCTTAATGAAATGTCAAAACGGTATGTTAGTACGAGGAACCGATTACTCTCGATGTCACTACTTCATAAATATATTGGCAATTAGTTACGTTAATTTTGTTCATTCAATTTGTTACTACCAAACATCGGTCGATACTTCGGTTGGCTTGGCCAAAGGAAACGTACGAGTACTTGTATGGGGGCAAAACGAACAGTACCAGGATTAGACCTTGATTTGCATTTTTTGTTACCCGGATTATTCATTTACAAAGAAACCCGAAGAGTTTTCTTGATTGCTACATAACATAAAATACAAATAATTGCATATTATTATTTCCAAACACAAGGATTGAGAAACTCGGTGAGCTTACGCTCTTTTGTGTTTGTTATGTTATATTCGCAATACTTAGTAGTTATTGCAGACACTTTAGTCACACTTAGGTAATAATGAAATGATGCACTTTATTCTGCAAGTAGGCCACAAAGGGCACCTTTACATGTCTGAGTCTACCGGCATTTCAGGTATATTGTATTATACTCATACATAAATATTGATTGCGTCTTCGGTACGGTTGTACGAGCTGTGCGACTAGGTAAGTACATACATCTTCTGTGTTATAAAGTGATTACGACGCCAATTACCATATAGCATATACAATGTGTTACCGCCAAGTAGGCTTTTCTTAAAGTAAAGTAACATAGATCTTTAACGTATCCATGACCTTAATTTAATTAATTAACTTAAATCCAGGCTTTATTAACTTTCTAACAAAATTTTAATTGCCAGTAATGTAGGTACAGTGAATAAATTGACAAGTGAGTGTTAAATGACAGCGTGATATGAGTAACGACAATTACGCTGTACACCCACTACATTGAATGTGCGGATTTAAGAAATTAATTTGTGCAGTTAATCACATAATTATGATTAGCTAATACATGCAAACAATTACTAATGGATCATATTATTATCAGTTTTAATAAATGCCCGCATGCCGGTAACAGGCTGTATAATGTATAAACTAGTTTAATTTTGGAAATTTCGGACTTAGTGTCACGTTTAGTCAAACCTGTGGAGTAAATAAGGCCTGGAGAGTACCGAATATCACTCATTTAATTGCTCATTGCAATATATATTATACTGAGTAATTATGACCTAGTTTGTAAGATTTTTCTAGTAACTAAGCCAATCCAAAAATATTAAATAAATGTTTGCTACGCCCTGACAGGGCCTTGTACCTAGCTTTAAGTACTTGATCGCAATAAATTATTATTGTTATTATTTAGATGGCTATATTTGATAACGAAAATGTATTAATGAAAAACATAGAGGATATACCCGATATAGTCGGTTAAGTTACATTGCCTCATCTGTGTTAGTAGGCCAAGTGACCGTCAAATATATTAAAATCTGTTGTTCTTACAATAACATGTTTTGACCGTGTCACAATTTATGGGTAAATAAAACCGATTATACTGGGGCTAGATTGTCTAGCTTGATAAATAATAGTTATCACTTATGTTTTGACGCCTTTGTTGACGATATCAACATCCATTTCCAATAAGTAGATACTCTTACTACGGCTAATTCCTCTGCTTATTTTTTGACATAAGTGCACAAAGTACTGGTCAGAATGTTATGCGACTTTTGTTGTGGGTACTTTAATACTCGTATTCTAAACCACTATACCCACTTTTTCCTTTTCTTTTCTTTTTACAGAAATCAATTAAAAGGATTCCACTGATTATTATTATCGGTTATTTGTACACTTGACTTCCGGTTCGTGTCCCAAGATGGCCGCATGCGTTTAAGTTTAGTTGTTCATTATTTATTCATTTTAGTTGTTCAATGTGTAGTATTGATAGCGTATTGTGCAGTGATCTAACGTATGAGTGAATAGCTAATGAAGAATTCAACTTGAAGCGTTCATAGCCCTTCCTGGGTCAAGGCCCGATAGTCCGCGTGGTTTTTTGTAAATCGCTATCACTTTACAAAAAGCACGATTTTTTCAACTCACCGTACAACGTGGTATCAATCCTCTATCTAGCTAGTCGCCTAGTGCGATTGGCAACGAGACATTGGCAGTAATGGTCGCTTAACTGTGACCGGTTGCCATTTTTAAAAAAATAGAATAGAATATTTGTACACTTCCTTGTTGCGTTTTTTATCCTCGTCGCCATTGTGACGTCCAGGGTTTCAGGGCGGGAATAGATTCAATGAAACAACGTAAACGGGTTTACCGTCGACACGATCTGCCCGCTCCCGTTGACGTCTGTCTTAGTAATGGCGGCAGCGGGCAGGTGGTGGCAACACTTTATTTCATAAAGGTGTCTATACACCACAATATGAATGAATCTGGCGCGAGCATTTCGTCGCGGTAGGCAATTTTTGCGATTACATAATATTTTCTTCGTAATCCTTAAATACTCACTGTTAGTGTCAAGCCGTGTAGCTCAGCGATAATGTTGGGTCATTCTGGGTCTTTGTGAAGTTGTATTTTATTTGGCTAAACAAAACTCCTTTCTAGATTTAAATTCTAAAAAAACAAAGTTATCTAGATTATAGGGACCCCAAAATACTATAATTATTTGTGTCCGACTGCAGTATAATATAACTTCTTGTACTCAGGTAGGCACTAAAACAGATTTATAGGTATACTTACTTATAAATCTGTTAAAACAACTGGCATTATTTAAAAAAAAGGGTGTTATCTTCTTTTCTAAGATTTTATAGACATTTAAGTAAGAGTCAGTAAACTCCTTACAGCCTGAGATTTGATTAAGTTGCTGACACGGCTTTCTCATAGACCTGCTTAAGAATCCAGTTGATGGACTTACTATCACAACCTACTAATTATAATGATGTGACGTAACATGCTTAAAATCTTTAATTAACATAACATTAAATAATCAAAATTACAGCTCACAAAAAATAAACATCTATTAAATAAGTGATAAAGTAAAAAGACGCCATCATTCATTCCTAATTATTGGAATTAGAGAAAACGAAAGCTTTATTCCAAAAGCTCATAAGCTTCGGGTTGGACTAATATCGCTTAAAAAAAGGGACGTGCCGAGTCATGGTACAAAAAAAAAGTTGTCTGGGAATTAGTTTGCTACCTAAGAGTTCCGTGGTAATATTTAGCTAAAATAAAAGAAGAATACAATTAGCTATGCTATTGTATATGTATATTTCGGTTTAAAATTATTTGTATCGGAAACAGAATATAAGTGTGATCGGCTTTTGTTTATTTAGTTAGTCCAATTCATAATTCAAAATCATAACACTCGTTGATGAATTAACATGATAGATACAAAAAAAAGCTAAGTCGGTCATATTTGCAATGAATGCCACAGTTATTTTTAAAGCTGTCGCGTGCTACATACCTACTTATAATACTTATCTAAAAGTGAAGTAGACTAAGATACTCTACTTCACATTATATTTTGGAATGGTACATAAACTGAAAATTTGAACCTCCAGTGTAGGTTCTCATCGTAACAGCGTAACGTTTATGTTATACGTTATGTATATATAAGATTATCGCTAATGCGATAAGTAGGTAGACTAGCCTACTCGGTACTCGCGAATCAGAATCAGACTCTGATTTCTGATAGATTCTGATGCTGATATCTGATACTCGCGAAGTTGGTCAGAGAAAGAATGTTAAATAATAATGGAATATTGTGGTTCTTTGGCAGTGTGGTTCTCTTGCAGCCTGGAAAAGGGGCTTATCGGGGCATAAAAAGCTTTTAAAGTAGATACGTGCCATCACTGATCCCTAAAACGTGCATATTAGCAAAACGGTCAAAGTATCGCCACAACATCTAGACACGCGGCAGCGTGTCCAGCCAAGTTCACCCCAAGAACTGGCGAGCAGCAGCCGTGTGTTATATTACACGAACCGTTTGGAGCCACTTTTGACCCCTCAATAACTCCAAATCTATTTAACATAAAAACATGAAATTTGGCTTATGTATTAAGATCCTTTAGAACAACTAGAACCCCAAATTTCATAAATATAGGTGAAATAGGTATTGAGATATTAAAGTCCAAAAAACGGTATTTTTATCACTGACTGACTGACTGACTGACTGACTGACTGACTGACTAGTAATCAAAAACCTAACCCACTTCCAGGTGACCTAGAAAGGTGAAATTTGGCATTCAGCTTGGTAATTGTGTGTGTACACATAAAAAAATCGAAAACAGTGATTTTTTACTTTTTTAATTATTATTATTATTTATGCTTCTTGCCTCAGAACTCCGTCATTTATTAACCGATTTGGAAAATTCTTTCTTTGTTTTAAAGATGTATTAGCATAGCTCACACTCTTTCTCTCTCTCTCTCTTACACACACACACACACACACAAGAATCCAACACGTACTAACCGATTTGGAAAATTCTTTGTTTGTTTAAAAGATGTACTAGAATAGCACACACACAAGTAATTAACAATTAATTATTAAATAATTTACACATCATAATAATTTCTGTACAAAAAGTAATGAGATCCCATCAAAAACATAAATGTTAAATTAGAGCCAAGTTCTCGCATGCAACGTTGTCGACTTCGCCGACAAAAGAATTGAGATCTATATGGGCGCCAAGTTCTTTGCCCTAAATTTTTTAAATACATGGACATGCGACATACTCAATGCATTTATTTTACTTGGGGTGTAATTCAATATCAAGATTTGACTTGGCTAGTTTTCACAAACTGACTTAATTTTATCAAAGTAACATAGTATTATTATCAAGCTAACAGTATAAGTAACAGGGACGTACACTAACTTGCGTACATACCTTTACGAAAATAGGTTAATGATTAGACAAATATAATATAAATTTATATGTAAAAACTAGCCAAGTCCAGTCTTGATATTGAATTACACCCCAAGTAAAATAAATGCATTGAGTATGTCGCATGTCCATGTATTTAAAAAATTTAGGGCAAAGAACTTGGCGCCCATATAGATCTCAATTCTTTTGTCGGCGAAGTCGACAACGTTGCATGCGAGAACTTGGCTCTAATTTAACATTTATGTTTTTGATGGGATCAATATTACCTGCACTGGCGGCCTTTTGCAAATAGGAAAGTCATCTAGTTTTCATGATGGTTTTAGTAGATAAGTAGGTAATCATAGTTTCTAGTCTAACGAGACTTCTTATCTTGTCTGTGTTATAAAAGTTAAAGTGGGTAGGTAGTTTATTATGTTGATTGATCCTTATTTCTCGTTGCGGTATGGAGAATGATTATTACGATAGTTTACATATTATGAAACAGTTATGGTGAGTGGGTAAAACGCACCCTTGAGCATTTCTCAAAAAGTTTGAACATTTAGGTAATTGACGTCTTAAATTTTTCCTTTTTTGTGATTTGATTTCCTATACATTGATTTCAGATTTAATTAAGAAAGTATAAGCATAAAATAACAATACAATACAACAATACTTTATTGCACACCAACAAGAAAAATATTACATGAGAAATCATAAATTAAATAATGGTAGACAATAGGCGGTCTTATCGCTAAAGAGCTAAATAACCTTAATACGATTTAGTTTAACTTTATTGTATTCCAGTTTAGTTTAATTTTTAGGTTTAGTTTTATTGTAATTATTTTAATCTATCTATGTAGATACTAGATACCTATACATCTCATTTAAGAATAAATTCATCAATACCTACATCCTACATTGATATAAAATTACCTAAGTACCTACCAAAATAATATTGAAGTCTTAACTAGTTTAGTACAAACTTTTCGAGAAATGCTCAATTACGAAGTAACTGAGTACCTAGTTATTTTATTTGGGTAGCTCTGACTGAACATGTCTACATTGCTTGCGTATTTTTTTATTTAAGAAGAATTATAGTATACCTATACCAAGTACCTATTTATGCCTTTAGAAATGAAGCCCTATAAAAAAGTTGCAATAGGTCCCAATAAAAAAGAAAAAAGCGATGCCGGAATAAACTTCGATTGAGTAATCAAGTTATAAAACAATAATTATCTTCATAGGCCTTGTACGCTGTCGTACGAAGTAATTTATTTAATTACTCGCCGACAAACCAAGCTTGCGCAATCTTATCACCAGTATCAACTAACACGTAAAAACACCCTCGCGAAAATAAAGTTATACAAAAGTTTTCCCGCCAATATTGTATCTGAGAGCCCATATTAGTATGGACTGTAAGTGTAAGCCATAAGACACTAAATCGTAGATTGGAAACTGTTTGTAGTTAGAAGGGGATAGGAATATGTATTTATTTTCCATGCCGCTCTGTCAATGACCACAGGCACAGGCTTTGCAGCTATCCCTTTCGCTCTTATCTACGAAGATATGAAGGGGTCTCTTTCTTTGTTAAGCGCTGCTTCATTCGTTCTTTTAAGTTTTATTTTTCTTCCTTAGTGTGGTAGTATTTGAGATCGTGCTCGCACGCTGCGTTGCTGCGCGAGTAAATTGCGTTTTGTTTATTTTGTGACTGTTTCTTTCGAACTTTTATAAACATGGAGTTGACCCAATGGATTTTACAAGTGATGTGAATTTATTGTAGGTTTATTGTTAAAGACTGGCTTGAATTGTCTTCAAAATGGGATTGAGGTCTGTGTTTTGGACTGTCGTCTTGGGCCTGATTTTGGATGCGGAGGCGGGGATGATCGGTGATCGTTGTGACTGGAATGGCAGGTATGTTCAAAATGATAAAACTATTACAATTATTCATAATTAAAGCTAGAGGTATTTTATTCGATATAAATAAGTTTTTTTTGTAATACGTATAATTTAGATGGAAATTATGTTTATTAGGTTTGATTAATTAATTTGGATTGACCAATTAATGATGAAGATAATTCATTTAATTAAAATAACTGTAAGATTTTTATTTTGGTTTAATGATTAACGCAAAATAAATAAGTAGAACTTTTAAAATTCGACAGCAAAATAATATTTAAAGACTATATAATTAGATTTTAATAATCATAATTAGCACGTGTTTACCACATAATGTACAATAAAATTGTACATACCTACACGGTTTAGGGTGTTTTCGTAACTAGACGGAGACGCAATCTATCCTCTCGCATTGCGGGTAGCCTAAACTCAAATAGGTACCATCATGATCATGACATAGAGGTACCTACAGCGGCTACAGCTACATACACCCTGGTCGGCGATTGAGGAACCCTGGGTCCCTGGCATGTTCCTGGGACACTTATTTGACATTTAATAAATTTACCATCGCCAGTCGCACCAGCGCCATGTAAAGACACATCAACAATTTGTAAGCCTGATTTTTTGACGCGTAATATTTTTTGCTATAAAACCTTCGATTTCCATGTATAATCAGAAATTTATCACATTTTGTGAAGGGTCAGGGATTTTACACTAAAAGGCTGCTGTTTGTCAAGGGCCTCCTCCAAGGATTTCCACAACGATAATAAAATTGTTCGTGCACAACCATTGTCGCGCGACATAGCATCGCCCATCACTCTCTCACGTACTACGAAGAAAGTGATAGGTAATATTTCTCGCGCGAGAAAGAGTTGCGTGTTGTCACAGTTGTGCTAGAGCGCGATCTATCGACCATGTTTTAAATATAGCTCATTAATGTAAACTTATTATCCCGAACGCGTAATTTCGCAATAAGCAATCGTTAAATACTTAGTAGTAATAGTAAGGTATTCTCATATTATCGTGGGTACGTACAGTCAAGGAAAATACCTTTTTGCGTTTCAGTTTATTTTACTGATCATGTTTAGCACCCTTTAAGAAGATTGACATATTAAAATGGCGCACCTATCCTTTACTGCGTTAAAGTACCTACTTGAACAATGGAAGACTTAAGGACGTTGACTGTACCTAATGATCTAATCCAACTGATCCTAATTTTCATAGTTAATTAAAATTCATAATAACACCATTATCTTAATAATATGATTATAATCACGAGCTAATATTAGGTACCTACACATACACTCTACCCATATTTTAATTTGCTTGGAGAATTCGCAGCCTGATGTGATATAGCTGCCGCCTCGGGGCAGAATTCAGCAAATGCCGAGCAATTTGTTAAAAATTTTCGCTAGCGCATAAATATTTCTTTAATATCGCGTGTCTGTTCCACATTAACATGTAATTTATGTTGTTTGGTGATTTTCGTTTCACGCATGTCGTTTAGGGCTTCAAAATACTATGAAGGTTTAGAATAGATAGATAGTCTATGGTCCAGTTTGGTTACATCTTCCAAAAAATGTTTATCTTAACTATTTATAGGTACTCGTATGTGTGGTCAAGGCTTTAGCATTCTTTCAGTTTTGAACCCCCTGATAGCGGATTAGAGTTCAACTCCAGGTAAATCGTTTAAATGTATTTATTTATTTATTTTCACTTCCATGAGAAGGTATCGATCACATAATACCACATATGCCCTCAACAGAAGTAACCTGAACTAAAGTCTTTTCGTAATAAGTAGGATTCTTCATTATTTTTTGTATTTTTCACACGGGTCTAGGCAATTCATCACGACGACGTTCCAGCCACTGCCAAATATCACCCACCGGTCGACAATCGCTTCCAAATATCATAAACGTGACTCCATTCAAAAGTATGAACAAGTCGTAACAATAAAACAATAAATAGCTGTTTAATTGTTGTATAGAGCATCCGGAAACGTTCAATACAGGGTTAGACGGAACAAAATCAACAAGTGAGGTTTCATTGACTGTGGGGTGGCGTGGGAATCGCGGGAGGGAAGTGTTCTCGTCATCCCTCTTTCCCCATTACTGTTTGGAGACACGTGACCCTTCCGGCTAGGGTAGGGGCCTTATGGAGGGACACCCTTTACCATTAACTTTATTGATGCGATAAGCAGAAGTGAAGGACTTTTTGCAGGAGTACCACTTTGTCGCCAAACAGGATATCTTTAATGGCCTTTGTCTATGGAAGCTTGTGTTAATTAGGTGCAACACCGTTGAGCACCTCGCATGAATGGGATATTGTCATAACCAGGTGCAAACTTTGCAGATTCAATCCTTTAAGTATTTTATCTTTTTATTGATGCACGAAGGTTCAATTATTATACGAAAGTGAGATAAGGAACGTTTAGTGTCAGCTTTTGGAAATTTCTGTTTGGTTTTTTGCTACCTTGATAGCAAAAAGCTATTGTTATTGTCATTAAAATGTGTAACATAATTTCTATTCACCTAAGGCTGGATTCAACTAAACTGGAATAAGACTTATCGTATCGGGGAGTAAGAAACAAAGGCCATATAAATTTGATATCAATTGTAAGAATAAACCTAAATCTAATAATGTTACTTAAATCAAGCCTTAGTAGGTAACCTAACTTCTAAATCTGCATCGCATCTGTAGAGAACTTTTTAAGGTCGATAGTTACATAAATACTATTCAATTGAAACGTTTAAAATTAACTAAAGCGTTTATCTAACGTCAATCCAACCCTATCTATGTTCATTAGGCTACTTAGAAAGCCGTAATGACCCTTAACGACCTTAAACAAGATGCTAATCACCAAGTACAAGAACAAAGCGTAAAGACATCCCGCAAAAAGGAAAATTGAGTGTCAATGTACCAGCATGAGTTGGGCATTGAGGCATTCATGTTCGAGTATTAATATTTATTAGGGAGGGCGGGATAAGTGAGGGGACCGGGATCTGTTTATTATAATATCCTCTCCGATTATAACGCGTTCGCACGATGTACGACTGATTGATACAGATTGCCCGTGCTGGGGTACAGCGATGCTTGTTGCATCGATTTAAACATATGTAATAGGTATCAGTGTTCGCGGCCACAATCTAGTATTATTATAAAATTGTAAAAATGTAATTTTTGTCCTTTCATCACGCTTAAACGGCTGGAACGATTCAACTAGGTATATTTGGTACTCGAGTAGTTGGGCATCCTTAGATGGTTATAGCATGCTTTTTACCCCGACTACAGAGAAGCAATAAAATTGTAACGCACTTTTTCTGCGCGGACGAAGTGCGCTGGCATTTTCTAGTGTTTTATATGCAGTATCCTACCATATACTGTGATAAATATGAGTAGTTAATTTTATGTTTGAAAAACATTTTATTATGTTTACGATCAATCACCCGTAGCTATTGTATAGATGTCTAACTCATATTTATCACAGTATGTATATGGTAGGATACTGCATATAAAACACTAGAAGGAGTAGGTACCTACTTAGGTAACTTTAGCTATGGTAATATGGCTTTAAATCCGTCTTTAGTAGGTATTTTTTCTTTCGTGTCGAGAAGATTAAATAAACAAATATCATTAGGATTTATATGGGACAACAATTCTCTATATCTAGAGTTGCATGTTGTCGTCATTGTGACGTAATTGTATGGGAACAGTGGAACTAGCTCATTAAATGCCCCACGCACTGCATCTGTAGTAGGATGCAGTGAACGGATGTCACATTTTATTACGTATGTTTCAAAAACAAATAACTACACTCATTAATAAATTACTCTTCTTATCGCACATTGGCATCTCGTTGAAAATGCAAAGCATTTCTGTAAAAATTCAAGTGTTCTTATCTACTTTTAAAGTGGCGCCAATTGTGACAAAGGCTTTTAGAGAACAATGGTAGCTGCCTTTTAAAAGATAATGCGGGGTGGACAAAACATGACTAACAAATTTTAAATGCAATCTATGTTATTGATCGCTACCTCTTAAAATATTTTATTTGAGGTATCCTTGTAATATGTGAAGAGTGTATAAACATGAACCATTTATTTTTATTCTTAACACTAAGAAATAACAATAACACATTTATAAACACACTAAGAAATAAGTAAACATACACAATGTGTGTGTGTGGTACAATTAATTAAAGACATCAGATCCATCTTGTAATTAAAACCAGGGAACGGAAGTAACGAAGCGTGAAGTAAATGATCGTTCCTTGTGCGATAGTGACCTACATATGGATTTTACTAACTTTATTTGGATGCACGCAGAGTCAAGCATGTATTACATGTACGTATTTGTTTCTTCTTCTTTCTTTATAAAAAAAATAATTATATCGATGTTCGTCCTTTGAGTTGGTCCAGACCAGTGGTAATTTGATGATTAGTGTGTACGTTGTACACTACAAATTGTAATGTAGTTGCGATAAATAAGTTTTGTGAAGAATACAATTTGGAAGAACAATGAATATATTTATCCATTCAATTTAATTGAGTTCACAGAATACTAGATAGTTAAAAATTCTGATTAAATGAAAAACACTATATTTAAAGAACTAAATAATATGTTCGATACCGCGAACCATTAAGGCACCGACAGCTAATTTGTGGTTTTACTTCCTGAATTTGACCCATATAGCATGACCGCGTGCGGATGCTACTATATCTCTGTGTGCAGTTCCCACTTCACACGCGATAAGGCATCAGATGGTGGACGGCTTAGAGCCGCTGACCATATGGCGGTACTTCCAGTACCCAGTAACTCATGTACTATAAAGCATGCGAATGTTTACGATTCACGGTTCCTCGAAGAAGTTCCCGTTTTATTCCACAGCCGCACTTCATTAATAACATTAGTGATTCAGTGTAGGAGCGATTCGGCAACGCCTGGGACCGCGCCGGCAGGCCATTTCACATGGCTTGTGAGAACACCACACATCCAAGGGAAACAACCATCACATGTTGCAAGATGAAATCACGGTTATTTTTACGCGACGATTGTTTTTATTCGTTCGCCAATTGGGGGCAATCAGCGACACGTGTTCCGTCCGAGACGACCGCCTTGAAGCCTATCTATTGAATTGAGCTCGTCATATCGAATTGTATGTAGGTATACTACATATATTCGGCACGCCTTTAGCAGGCCATGAAACAATAAGTAATTGTAAAAACAATGCTAATCATTCATAATGAAATGACGATCCCAACAATAGGTAACACAATCATATTTGATTCCATACATGTTCCCAAGACACTTGAGTGCGCCCACCATTACTATCATCTTTCGAGTCGTGTTGGGTGTGTACTTGGAAATATTTTTATGATGCGTTCTCGGCTCCAATCACATCGTAACTGAAGGGTAACCTAATGCTCGTACTGGCATCCGTGAGCCATGTGTCCACTTACATTATCTTACATTTACAAACTTCACGTTAAGTGATGTGTTCAGTCGTTTATTCATCACTAAAACACCGTTGAAGAGCGACAACAGCTTTTTTGGCGTTGATTGGTGTAATGACTGTGGCCTAGATCAAGCGATTTAAATTGATAGCGCTATGAAACAAAGCGTCTCTATTCGGTACCGGACCGAGTACTTTGTCCTCTAAATTGTCTACCGTCTATAGCTTTTCATTTATCAATATGGCAAGTTCTCGGAGCACATGAAAGAGGATCATTGTTCTCCGCGTCCCGTACACGGTGTTCTTTGAATGAAACCAAACTAATTAACAGCGAATTGTAGGTCGGCATTGTGTCGGCGCGGCAGGTCAGATGAAGGCGTTCTTTGTGTCGCTAGGTGTTTATTTTTTTAATATGTTCCTCGAGCCGACGCTGAACGTGTTCGGCTTTCGGCTTCTACGTTAATTACAGTGGCGATAACTGTTCTGTAAACGGAGCTGGACCGCCAAATTATGATTTAGTATAGCTCTCTAAATCAATGGTTCTAACATTTAATAGTTACTTACGAATGACATGTGGTTATGTATGTAAGAGAATAAAACTAATCTTCGAATCCATACGGAGTAGTAATTATTTTAATGGCCTTTGTATGTATGATATGAATACGTTGGGAATCTTACGTGTTTTCCGGTTATGTTTTATTTTGTTAATATCATAAATAACTGGGCTTACAACAATTAAAATAATTATCATAAAATTCTTGATAAATTTTATGATCTATATATAGATACGTTCATTTATTATTCTCTTTTAGATTTCTTTGTCACTGACAGAAGAGTGTTTTACGCCCTGGCTGTACCGGGCAAGCCAAAATCAAGGTGAAAGCTTCAGGTATCTGTCCTTAGGACCCAAACCCAAAATGTTTATTTCTAGATCAGCAGGACCCTTTGAATAATGCATGGCCTGGTCCTTTATTATCGGAGCGACCCGCGGCGCACGCGCTGCATCTTAATCGCACTCAATTTCCACGCTCGCTGTCAAATTACAATACTTAAACAATATTATAACTCCAGCACAAAAGTTATTCAAATAATGTATTTTAACGTCACGACCGTAGCACATTTTTACTCGTCAAATGTTTACACATTTTTGTGGTATCGTATTTCGCAATGCTGTAATACAATATGATATGACTGAATAATAAAATAATGCATGCACATCAGATCACGTTTGTTGGTCAAGTTGGGTCGCTAATGAGGCGGCACGAGCTGCCTGTAACTTGACGCTTCGCTTAGAGATGCTTGCCATGTTGCACTTTCGTGCATCCATCGCTAAATGTCGTATCGAACGCACTACCACCACAAAATCAAGTTTCCGCGAAATGATATTCTAGATATTTCTGATTATTACTTAAAGTTTGAGACAAGTTTTATCAAGATAGAAGTGCATTTTTATTTAAATTAAATTTTATTAAGTTATGGCAGACCATTTTGGACACTGCATAATAGCGTCGAACTGCGTCGAATATTTTTGCATTCAAGCCCATGTAGGACGATCGTCGCTTATCTGGATACGGCAAAAAAGAGTGAGCGGGTACGACCGATTATAATGCAAAAAGAGGTTCGCGGTCGTTCCATAACCGATTGCAAATGGCAACCGCCGCAGGCCACGCCGGCCATTTATAGCTCGTTGCAATCTCGACTGCTAAAAAATAACCAAGCAGCGATTTCTTCATTGGATGGCTCCCTAAGTATCTATCGGTTGTTGGACAGGCAAAGAGGAAGACGCGATGCAAACGGACTCTGAAATTTGTCTCATAAAAAACTGACGCCAGCAGTAGACCGCTTGAGATGCCTTCGCGTATGCGATTGTTCCTGTTTTTGTGTTCTATCGGATTTGGTGAAAGGCATCAAATTTTGGAAATCCAACGGTCCTCCTAATTCTCAGCCTAAATAGCCGAATCGTAAACCGCATCAGATAAAACTTGATTCTGAAGCTTACTCGTACTATCATACGTTTCTTATATTGGCTATATATTGGTTAAATAATATTAAACTTAATCTTTGTTTCTTTAATCCCAAATTAACTTAACATGTTTCTATGTGGCCTTACATAAGAAGCTACATAGTTCAGCTGCATACATACGTGGGTATGTAACTATATGCACTTTTTATCATCATATCATAGGAAGCCCAAATTCGCCAGAAATGCAAACGTCTCCAGCATGATCGTTCTGAAATCACACTTGAACGGTCAGGAATGCCATAAAGCCGAGGTTTGTCCGCGCATAACCCGTTTGTTTACGCTATGGCGAGAGTCCATAACTGCAGCAACACAACAATAGCCCTGCCGGGCTAGTCGCCGTGATTTTGTCCGATAATGGTTAAATTGGCCTCAGTGTTCTTAATAGGGTGTCTTACCTCTATCGGCGACAACTGGCAGTGTTCCACAATTACAGTGTTGTCTGGCGATCTGCTGCGTTGTTATCGCAGGCTTTTAGGATTATGTAGGTAGGAGTTATAGCGCTTAGCCTGTGCGTGCAGCATTGAAAGGAGGCTTTATGTCCGTGATGTTGGTTTTATCTAAGAGTTTAAGGAAAGGCCATTCATTTTCGATACTTTATAAATTTTACCTTTGTTATTATATTACTTGTGTCGTATCTATAGAAATTAGTATATTGCCTTTCCTCATTTACTTACAGTGAATTTGTAAAAGCTGGTATTTAACTAGCGGCATACAAGTCTTCTTTTCTAAAAATGTATGCTGCTTACTGAGCCGGCGGTGCTGGACTCGAATCTCGGCAAGGGCTAATATTTGTGTGATGTACTCGAATATTTGTTTCTGGGTCATGGATTTTTGCTATGGATTTATGCAAATCGTCAGTTCCCATAACACAAACCTACTAGAGCTTATTGGACTAGGTCGATTTGTGTGAGGTTGTCCGATATTACATTTATTTATTTATATAAAAAAACTCCTCTGATCTAATTTTACGTTTTTGTATAGCAGAAATACGTCTTTCACTATCAAATTCATAATCGATCATTGTTGTGTTGAGCTTCTTATCTCTGAATCCGGCCATTTTTATTCTATCGCGTTAATAACAGTTTTGTAACTTGTTGATTTGTAATTCATTCGATCATTAATTAATGCTTCCTGTGGCCACACGCGACTTCCTCTCGCTCGTGTTAAACATCTTAATTCCACTTCAGTGCCAGCTGACCGGCTTGTGATGGAAACACAATCTGAACGAATTGTGACATTCGATATCGGACTGCAACGGACATGGCGTTTTAAAAATACCTACAGCTTTATTTTTAGATATACTTAATTTTATGCTGAATATGTTTTTGGCTCTATGACTTGTAATTTGCCCGATCGCTAACATTAAGAATATAAAGGTAGCGTTAAGATGCATTGTGAATCAGGCCACTGGGTTTAATTGAATTCAACATTTATCATTTGTAATTTGACTGAAATAATTTATTATTACTTGTACTACTATACTACTATTAATAACAAAACTGACTGGAAATAAATATAATGCAATATTTTGTAACTACAATTAACGCTGTAAGACAAACTGTTATATTACTCCAGTTACTTTACTGGCAATATCGCCACAGTATATAAGAATGTTATTGTTATTCAAGTGACTGAAAATTACATAATCAGCATTATAATTTTAACGTTTATTTGGAAGGTATACTAATAGTTTGCACAAATGGAACTTTGACGGAGAAAATTTGCGTGTTTTGTCAACCTATTTGATAACGGTAACTGCCATACTGAAACGTGAGGAAAAGGCTCAAATAATGCACGCGAAATAATCCGTTTAGATTGCTTTACTAAAGGTATAAGTAATAAAGTTCATAACATACTTAATCATAATTTCGAATTAAAAAGTAAACTCAAATCGACTTTAGGAGCTTTTTATATCTTGTTGACTTCATTCCTTCGAGTTTGTCAATCTCTTAATACGTGGCGGTTTATTATCATTACCAATATCGAGGCGGCAAGGTACTACTATAGGTACATGCATACGCAGATGCAGCGGCCATTAGGATTTATGGACCAAAGGACCGGTAAGCGGCTTAGCTCCCGCAGACGAAGCCCTTTTCACACCTCCGTGTTTGGAGCCCGCGTTAGCGTTCACGCCTCGCACCCCTACGGTTCGCGCCTCGGTACATATCACCACTGCATCATGTATAAACATTCCTCGGCCATGTGAGGTGCTGATGACTTGTCAAAATAAATCGGACGCCGAGATTATGTGGATTTTAGCAGCTACACGTTGGGTGAAAGTGAATCAAGAGACTGTCTGGCTGGTCCGTCAAAAGTTGCTTAAAAGTTTACTACGTATTGATTGTACGGTAAGCTGTCAAGAGAAGATCAAGTGCTTTCAGTATGTTTGAGCTGAGTGCTCACAAGGTATACATGACTTCTACTGATATTATGGTGCAAAATTAGTTTTACCTAATGGGTACTTATTTGATGGTCGCGGTGTTTCAACTATGTAATTGCATCTAAAACTAGATTTTTTCAGCCTCTATCTATCTTTGAGTAGTATGCACGGGCCGTTGGATAAGCTTATGATATTCTTTAATGGAAAAACTTTTTTCATCCTATGTAGATTATCGCATTTATTAACGCAGTTAAGCGGCATCAGTTTCTAACACAAAAAGCTCGTTAGTGGGAGGAAGCTTCGCAATTTTATGTGCTGTAATTACGTAAAGGCTTCATGAGGTGAAACTGACCTTTCTTCGCATCATCAATCAGAGCCAGTCGGCTCTATGAGACTGATCTAAGGTCCGCCGCGAACGGCTTATTACGTTTGATTAGAGTTTGGTAATAGGTCTTCTAGTGTATTTTTACTCTATACTTACTTAATACAAGTTTAAAGCCGTTAACCAAATGTGTCGCTTCAATGTAAAAATTCAGATATCTGTGTTTTTTTTAAATAAGGGTATGTTATAATACTAATTGGTTCTTTACCTTATAGCAGTGGAATTAACTCAAGGTATTTTTAAAGTATGTAGTGTTGTAATTTGGCTTTAAGTCTCAACAAACAATCACGCTTTTGATGTCACATAGTACCGGGCATTGATTGAATACATTTAAGTATAATAATACTTAGGCTTGTGTTTTATCTTGCCTAGGCACAGACGCCAGGACGACGTCGTTTTCCTCTAATCAGGATAAGTAGGTAAAACCTACTTATATACTGCAATTGGGGTTTTTGTAGGGCGTAAGGGGCACAGTTTTTCACCAAAAGGCTGCATACTCAAAACTTAAAATAAAAATCACTGTGTAGGTACCCAGTATTTCCACAACAGATTGGTCCTCCAAAGTGCGCGGCGGGCCTTAGCTGCGTGACTACAGGGTCGTGAGTACTCAGCCATTGTCCGGGAGAAAGTCAGTTACGAGCGTTTTGCGTGTTACGAAAACCCTGCTTACTATTGAGGGCGACAATGAATTATGTTTACACTATGTTCCCACAGTGTCAATTGTTTTTTCCACCCTTTTCGCTTGTTTTGTTTGTGAATGTGAGGTTTTTGGTTCTATCTTTTTCGCGTCTAGTTTTATGAATGGGGTGTTTTACGACCTTTGGTAAGTCACATACCTAGTTCGTAAGTCTTCATAGAAACAATTGAATTATATGCTCATACATATAATGGATGTTCCCACATGCTAGTAAATGTAACCAGAGCATAATATTATTAATCAATACTCTTTGATGAAAGGAATTTGAATCGACAAGAATAAAACTCGATTTGGAGCAGTAATTAAATGAGTCGTTTAGTTGCGTAGTTTGTAGTGTTAGGATATTACGTAAATAGTCGAGCTCGTATTTTAATACAGTTTACGTACCAAATGGTGAGAGTTGTTTATCTAGATTGCACATGTAGATTTCATGCATATTCTTGGAATATCTTGACCATACATATATAGCCCATGCTTTAACGCATTTCGATATGCTCAGCCACTAATGAGATTCAAACTGGTTTAATGAGTTCTAATTTGAATTAGAAATATGCATTTAAATAGAATATTTAAGTGTCGATGATTTACTTTTTCGTTTTAACTTTCAAGGATAACTAGTCCTAATTTCCACTTGTTTTTGTTTTTAGATTAGCAAACAGGACACGGCTTATTTGGGTGTATGGCTCCAGAAGCCTAAAAACAACTTTAAATTATCATATGTCATGTTCACGTCAAATGTGTGGCGTTCAAATGTATAATTTAGATTTTATTATAATTAAGACGACAGAAATAACATGATTATGTCTATTTAAGTATGTATATATTGATGCTTCTTTTGCAAACATAATTGATGGCACAGATTTATAGAAAACATATAAAGTTCTTTCAATGTATGTAACAACATATAATCACACTCATAACTCGTTTAAAGCGCAATATAATACTCAATTATAATTACAGAGGTGTTTGCAAACGTTATCATAAATTATCATTACTTGTCGGCGCTATTCGGCGGACGCAACTCGCATAATGTCTACATCGCGCTGATTGCTGCCGCGCGCTGTTAATCAAAATTGCATTATTGCATTACGACTTCGTCACGGGCGCGGGGAAAAAGTGCATTCACTCCATGTACGTGGAGATGATGGACGATCAATTTTTATTCATTTATTTATTAATATTGCGGGGACTACCTGGAAAAATAATCGAAAATTTGTTGACCCACATACGGCTCTGATGGTAGCTGAATTTGGAAGCGTTGATGACCGTGTTGTATAACCTAATTTGGCGGGGTAATTTTAATGTTTCGTAAAGATATTCAGCTTCAATGTATACGTAAAAGCCTACCTATTAAAAGAAGAGGCGTACTTATAATTATAATAAGCATTATTTTCGTAATTTGTATTACTCCTCTTCTTTCATTAGGTTTTCTTTTACGTATTCATTGAAACTGAGTGTTTTCTATTTTAAAGGCAACGAAAATGATACATCAATATATCTTCGATTGGTCAATGCTTATGCTATCGATTCACTTGTCATAACAAATACCCTCGTAACCGCGCGTTGCTGACAGGTAACAGGATGATTTGTAATTCCGGGACAAAATAAAACACGCTGGTGTTATTATAATTCTTGATTGCTGGCACCTGCGTGACTCTACAATGGAACATTATCGAATGTTTACTGTTAATATTTAGCCAGACGTGTCCAATGGAAAGGAGAAGCGTAGGCGGCGGGCGGCGTCTAACTCGTTATGTAAACACGGGCACCGGCCACCAGCCAGTTCCTATATGCATGACAACCATATACACATTCCAAGTAGCCAGAAAAATACACTGCGCACCGGCAGCGGTTAGGTGTCATGTCTACGCTTTGAAAAGCTGGGTTGTTTATATATGTAACTAAATACCGTCCATTAGAACGATAACGTGTCCGCAGAGCGCCCTGCGCGGTACCCGTTTCAATGTCACTAAGCTGTGCTCGGGTCATAGTTATCAACTCTTTATTGGCTCGACACGGACTCATTGACAGAAACACCTCACTGCTTCACCTGATTAAATAACGTTACGTAAAACTTTATATGTATCTTGACACCGTCGATATCGACTTAGCCTCTAAGGTACTGGATGTTTGTATAGGACTCCAGAGCGTGCGGTCCAAATATTTTATTTGCCCGCACCGTCGGGACAAAGGCGCGTTTTCTGCTCGCCCATTGTGTCGGCGTTTGCTGATTTCTAAACAATGTTCAATCACAAAAACTGACCCGACAACAGTGCCCATTAGCCAGCAATATATTACATAAAATAGCCAATTAAATGCCATAAAATCGTTTTGATAAACGATAGCTTAGAAAACATTTGTGAGATGATTGCCGATACTTTTACTGCTTTTAATTGATCTCGATTTGACGATTTGACCAGAAACGCGACGGGCTCGTTTTAGGTTAGGCACCGTTTAAATGCACCGAGGTTGCCATTTTTGTTTTTTATCTATCATCTAGAATATAACGTTTGTATTAAAGACGTCAATTTAAATGGCTCGCTACGAACGGAGTTATGAGTCAAGCGTCCATACGACTTGAAATAAGATATTGTTTGCAGAGCACTCGAGTCCGCGGCGACCGCCATAGGCATTCGAACCAGTCGTGATTGCTCCCGATCGCATTATACAGACTAACGGACTACCAATAATAAATATGGTCATATTCAAACGCTTTTTAATTTACTACAGTTACGTACCTACATAATTCGAGGAATATTTACATTAAACTTAAATCAGAATGAATTTGAAATGTAAAATGATAATTCGTGTAGGCGTTTTAAACGAATTTATTGGTCGGTATCTGCCTCGTTTGAAATGCGGAATAAATCTCGCAGTGACCCATTACGTTGACAACGACGCCGAGGCACATCTTAATGAGGCATTCTTCGAAGTTGCAGGACGCGGAATGTCGCGGTCAGTTTGTTCCGCGCTGTCATCTCGTCTAATTTACGAACTTTTGGAATCGCCATAATTGGGTCTCGTACGGACTCGCTCGTCTTTAAACCCCTTGCAAATGTAAGGAATGATTATTATCATTCGAATCACAACCGGCGGTTCCGAGTGTTGCTTAGCGTTCGCCGATCGACTCCTCGGGGCATTTGAGCCGGTCGTTATCTTTGTTTAATATTCATACGGGAGTTATGCTATGCTCAATTTTTAGGACGTCAATAAATCCGACTCGTATCTAGATTAACAATTATGTTTTTGCATGGACATAAATCGATCGTTCGTACCAGGTAACAGTGAGTGGTACTTAATACCTACTACATACATATAAGTCTACATATATCATGTCCACCGTTCCGAGTACTCGGCTATGCATGAGTAAGTTGTTTAGTTAAATGTAGTAGTGGACACATCCAGACTAGACCAGTTGCCGGTCTAGCCGGGACCGGTCGTTGTGTAACATGCGGGCGCGTGCTCGAGCCCACACTTTTCTTGGCTTGATAAATAAACGTTTCATACGAATATATTGTCGCCCACGCGCTCCTTTGTTGGATTTATTTATGCGATTGTCTCTTATTGTGATGCAGAATGTTCTGCTATTATAACATTTTATTGACGGAGAGCTGCCCACGGCTAACGGGCCGGCCAATCACAATGCAACTGCTTATTTGTATCTGATACGATAGCAATCTAGGACGCCAATGCAATATAGCCGCGGGCTATCGGCGCAGCTAGCTAAGATAAGCCTGTCTATACTAAATCTGAATATATACATGTATTCTAAAACACGTTAGATACCAGAGTTCCATGGGGAATAATGTATGCTAAAACAGATCGCGTTCCTATACTCTACATGTAAAAGTTAAATCTAAATCTCTCTATAATGGGAAATTAATTCAATTGATATGTGTTTCAAGAACATTTCCACACCTTACTATTATCAACGCATTCAAAACAAAAATAAAGTTTGACAATGCAATAGAATTATTTAAAATGGACTCATTATTTATGACTGTCAATTAATTCTGAGATAGAGTTTAGGTCAGTCTGAGTCATTAGCGGCGTAATGACCATGGTCTAACTCGGCAAATGTAAATGCTGCTTGAAGGTCTACTACTAATGTTTTTTAGTTACTTAGCATGGCATTTTAAATGCCTTAAGAATAGGTAAAACGTACAAGTACCTACCTGTGATTAATATAAGTGTCTATTAGCTTTACGACACGACAATTTCAAGTAAGATAAATAGAAGGTAATTAGTTAAGTATGTCCTTCATTACGTTAGCTCGTAGGTTTAACTAACATTTAATTTAGCTTATTCCATCATAAACGATATTTTAATTGTTGTTTAAAAAAAATGCGAGCATATCTCTCGATCGTTTGAAAGAATGAATCTTATTTAAGTCCAATTTATAGCAAAACATATTCAATTAAGATTTGAATTTGGTAAATAACTAATATTTCTATTCCAAGTTAGATCTAACGCGATAAGCTCAGTTTTCTCTTCGTCAATTGTTTTAATGAGGTCGGTAAATGATCGCGCGGCGCGTGCCACAAGGCCGAGAAGGAGTCAGATATCCTGAGCACCGCGCCGGCGCACGCTCGCTACCTACATGGAGTGGGCATTATGCCCTAATGGGGCAACAAGGGTCACGTCACCGCGTAAGGTTCGACAATTTCGACTTTTTTATTATGAAACTTCCGTGATGATTTTGTAATTAGTTTCGATTATTTATATGTCGGTTGTTCATTCCTTGTACCCTTTAATTGGTTTCATATATTTTAAAACGGAATGAGACATTTACTTGGATCTAGAAGGACTAATACAGTTTCATGAGTAATGTGACATTAGTTAAACATGGAATAATACGTTGTTCCAGTAATGAATATTACATGTCGCTCCAAGTCATCTTTCTTGCCTTATAAGCAAAGTAAATTAAACATTTCCTTATCCTCAGCGTTCTGCATGGAAATGTAACGATAATTGTAAACAACTGTACCTAATTCTTGGAAGATAAATATGTCGATGGAATGATTTATTTAAATTTTAAAATAAATTGAGTATAATTCTTGAGTAGATAATGGTTAGGTTTGATGGTTTCTATTTAAACTTCAGGTCTTAATTATGAAAATAGGTAATTATAATTACGGATTTTTTTAAACGTAGGACTAACCGGACAATGTAGCTTTATTTTTCGACATTGTTACTGAAATAAGCCCATATAATATAACTAATCCGTTTTCATTGCCGATCTTAAGCAAACAGATATGCTTACGACGGCCTGTCATTGTAAGTTGTATGTTTAACAAAGTGCATATTGGCCGTTCTATTTTCAGCGACGCAATTTAATCTGACAAAGGCAGTCGTTGGTCAAAGTCGGAATTGGCGCGAACATAAAGTAATATCGTCCCTATGGTTTCTCTTGTAAGTATCTGATCGAATAGTTTGACAGGATAGTAGTCTTTATTCTTCTTGGAACATGAGCGAGTTTCCTTTTAACTATTCAATCATATCCGAGGTTGAGAAAGTAAACGAGCAATAGGTATGTACATGCATGTAGCGGTCGAGCATCGCCGGGGGCGAGCCGGACAGCCGGACTGCGAGTTAAGAGGAGGCATAAACATAATATAGTATTACAATGCTACTAAATGAAATGGGTACAGAACAAAAAAATATTCACTAACTCCTATACTGCATCGTTTCGTGGTTATGGATTATTTAGCCCCAGTTGTTACTTTTGCGACGTTTCTCCATTTTTCACTACCTGGGTCGATTGCAAAAAAATTGTAGGTACATAGTTATTGATATTGTTTATTATATTACCATTTAAGCTTGCCTGTGTAACGCTCAGTTTTGTGATAAAAAAAAAAAAAAGCTTAGTTAACCTAAAATACGATCGCTTCCTTTGTGTGACGAAAGTTAGTCCTACAAAATGTATGGGTAACTTTCGTCACACAAAGGAATCAATTAATTTTGTTTTAATGTACAATTTTTTTGCAATCGACCCACTTGCGTTTCATATTTAACAAAACAAAATTATGTAAACTCTAATCGATTTTTCTATCTATAATTAAATTATAATTTATATAAATAAATAAATATTTAGGGACAATCATACACAAATTGACCTAGTCCCAAACTAAGCAGCTTGTACTATGGGTACTAGACGACGATACAAATAATACATATATATAAATACAAATATATATAACATCCATGACCCAGGAACAAATATTCGAGTTCATCACACAATTTGCCCCGGCCGGGACTCGAACCAGGACCGCCGGCTCGTAGGCAGGTGTCTACAAACCGAGCCAACCTCGTCGTCATCCATGGTAGTAAATAGTGACGATATTGGAGTCAACAAAACATGCTGAGAAACATTGTTGAGGATATGGGTAGTATCCCATGGTAATTTAAAATAAAATTGTCCTTTATCATGGTCTCCAAAAGAACTGTAATATTTCTGATAAATCTGCTTTCTAGTTAGGGGTGTGGTTCTTAGAAGAACTTCGTCTGAAATCGACAATAAGCCAGTTGGGACTTCCTTATTTTTTTATCGGCATATATGTATTTCAACCTACAATTCTCGTGATCAGATGTAAAAACAATGTAGATCAATTATGAGTATTAGGAGCACGCTACATCCACAGTCAGACTTATGTCAAAAGCCATATGAGGAACGTGGTCCCTTAAATAATAACAAGTCGAGGCGAGTAACTATAAATCGCCTGCGCCGGGGGCGAGCGCACGCAATCTCAATGCGGAAAATTTTATGGCAGTGCTGAGTATAGCTCGGGCTCTGGTGGCAGCGACAGCGAGGTACGAGTGAGAGCGGGCAATTTTTTTTTATCTCATCTATGTATACAAGGTCTGTTTAGCCCTCTATCAGTTTGTCCAACTTTCTGAGCCTCAAACGGAAAATATCTTTCGGGTTTCGGCGGTAGCGGCGAGCGGTGGCTATTAGGTGGGAGGGAATGGTCCGAGCGCACCGGCCACACGAGTGAACGAAACACTCGCATGGCCACCGCCGCTAGGCGCTGTCACTTGCGACTTGCGGCCGAATTTGGGGCTGGGCCGGGCTGGGCTGCGTGCGGGATGACGCTCCTGTTGTTTTATACATATTTATATCTTATGCCTGTAGTTTTATAGTAGGGCGAATTGCGAAAAATTGCTTCTACTGGAGACCATGATATGGGAAGTTTGGGATAGTCCTAACGGAGTGTAGATTTAGATTCCATTATGAATGTGCTGTGTGGATTTCTCGATTTGAAAAACTTAATGCGTTCAGAATATAGCACGCTCATGTGCTCTCTGGAAATCGCTGTCGCTTGTACAGGGAACTAGATACCAGAGCCCGGGCCGCCCGGCGGCACACTGCTATTGTTGCAGCCAACATGTTCGGTCCAGGCATTGTGAATTTTGTTAACAACCATTCTAGGAACGCGTAGAGGTGGTGTACCTACTTACAAAGCAGGATAGGAAGAACTTATGAACTGGAAGAATGCAGGACTTGTATTGTAACTGTCTTTAGTCATTCGAACCGGACCCAATGCATTGCAAAATTAGTTGGAAATTATGCAACTAAGTAGTGGCTCTGTCAGCTGTAGAGCTGTAGAGAGTGCGAGTTTGTTTCGAAATTACTGAAATATCTATGCAAAATTACTGAATTATCTATGTCTCCGCAATGTTGCAAATTCGAACCCTCGAACTCGCAAGAAAAATTGACTACATAAATCTATATATGTAGGTACCTACTTATCCAACCCACTCACAAAATTTCATAATTCATGAGAATCGGTAGAGAAATGTGGCTGCTAGGCAAGAACAACCAGAAATCCGAACATCTGGTCCAAACATCCGGACGTACGAAAGAAATTTTGGCGAAGCTGAAACAGAGACGTGCTCGTTTCGCTCGCTCGGTCCATTAAGAATATTGGTCAGCCATATCCCGGATTTATAGGGATATGTTAGAGGACAAGAATTATATGTAAGAGTCGATATTCGAACCTGCAATAAAAGACTTCAAGATCAATCAAAGATAATGAAAATGATTACCTACTTCGAGTTTAGCATATAACTGAAGTTTTCATATAGCAGCCAGATCTCGAACATATGCCATAATCAACGTTGAATGTAGCTATAAGCCTCACCGTGGCGGTCGTGTTTTTTCTGGCTGGTCACATTCCCTGGTCGGGTTGTCACGCGCCGCTTGTGGCGCATTAAACCCTTATTGATTCACTAATGCATTTGCCACGGCGTTTTTGGTTCGTGCTCTATGGTGAGCTTTCTTATAGGAATGCTGTTGGAAGAGAAACGCGAAGCAATCATTCTGAAATTACGCTAATAGACACCGATATACTTTTCGAATCAGTCGGCGTGATTTTGACATCCTTTCGTGGGTTCCATTAATATTTTTATTTAAAGAAGTTTTCGCTCTCTTTTTTATCTAGTAGTACTACTACTAGTAGTAATGTTAAGGTGTTATAAATAATAAATACACATATAATCAAGATCATCATTTGTGATCTGATCTGATATTAAAATCTTAATTTCTTAACTCAACTCATAAAAGTCTTGTTATGGTCAGCTCCATTTTATACCTATGTACGTTTTATATGATAATAATTAAAGACATTACAAATTATAGAACCATAAAAACACGGGAAGTTATACTTATTCATGTTCAAAAATTGAAGCAAATTAAGTTAAAGTTTACCAAGGCCGCCTTCTGTCTGTTTACAAAGTTGCAGCGTCGTTGAAGTCTTTTGTACGGCGCCATTTGTTTTGAACCACATTTCACAATTCATTGTATTGTACTGGTATTAACACAACACCAAGTGTTTATAACTAGTAAGCGAGGAAAGTCTTATGTAGGCAATAGAGTAATATCCATATTTTACATACAAATAAATGTATGTAAAATATTAAATTAACCCTATCGCCTATAATAGTAGATTAAAATCTTCTGGGCAATTTAATGTTTAAGATGAAATATGGTCTAGTTCTTAGATTTATCAACAAACGAAAAAAAAGGCTTGAAAAATAGTTTTCTTGACTAATGATCGTAATAATATATCGATACCTTAGTTCACACTCGTACTAGGTAATTACATTTTTTTTGCCAGTGAGATTTAAACCACATAGAGTTGTGCACTAACGTCCTAATTGCAACAATGTTTTCCGAAAAGTTAGTATGAGTGTGAACTAATGTATCGATATGGTGATTGGTAGTTGGACCAATTCTTTGAAGGGAGTTATAGTTGCTGTATTGAACGCCCATATTGAGTATTTAGCGCCTTACCTACTAATAAGAAGTAGCTTGTTTCATCATGCAACTAGATGCAACGAAGCATTTAGCATGATGACGCAAAACAATAACCTCCTTTCATGGGAACTGTATCAACAGTAGCAGTTTACTTTGTGAAAATATAGGCCAATGAAATCATAATTGCGCATTTGTATTATAAGTATTGTATCCTCACAACACAGTATGCATTTTTCTGCATGTGATGTTCATCAACTGGTGGTCTCACATTAGCTGGGAACTCGTTTTAACGAGTGCAGTCACGAAATGTATCGGGCAATGCAGTTGTATAATGCACGTTAGTATTCAAGTCTGTTTTGTTTTAATAGAATCACTTTTTCACAAAAAATGACTGAAGAGTTACTATTTAAAACCTCGAAATTGCCATAGATTTAGAATTGCTTTAATTCATCATGAATCTGATTTTCAGCAATTTTATGGACCTATACTAATTTAGGAATAGGTACCTATTCTTAAAAAATATATTAAATCGGTTTATAAATGTGGGAGTAAGGTCACAAAATCACTACATAGTATAAAACAAAGTCGCTTTCTCTGTCCCTATGTCCCTTTGTATGCTTAAATCTTTAAAACTACGCAACGGATTTTAATGCGGTTTTTTTTAATAGATAGAGTGATTCAAGGGAAAGGTTTATATGTATAATACATGCATGATTTATCAGCATTGCACCCGTGCGAAGCCGGGGCGGGTCGCTAGCATAAAATATAATACATCCGAATTGTTTTTTTAACTCGGTTGAAAATTTTAATTGAACATAATCCAATTTTCTCTAGGATCCCAACTTACCAAAAACAGTCACGTTATATTTAGGGCAATGAAGTTGTAAATACACATTTGTATTCAACGTCGGTTGTGTTTCATCAGAAAATTGGGGGATCGTAGTAAGAATCGTGTGACTTTTGAAGAATCTCACTTTCACTGGGACCCGAGGTGATGGCAGTCACGAAATATATAGGGCAATGAAATTGTAAGTGCACATTTGTATTCAGGGCGCAACCGCATGTACGCGCACTTCTCACGGGGACCCGCGCCTGCGCGTACTACACTCAGCCTGAACATCTGCACTCTGTCGAATTAAAAAACTTTTGGTAAATGTTGAATGTGGCCATGGAATCGGAGAGCTGTAACTGGAGATATCGCCCAAACGGACGGAACTAAGGATTATAAAATTGTATTGAAAATCAGTTTTCAATGGGGAGAGGTCATTATTTTAGGACAAATCTTAATAGTGTGAATAGCGTGATGCAGGATTTGTATAAACGGCACCAGCTTTACAGTGACATCTGTTGGTAAAAATGTATAAGTCTACTTATCGCGCCGAATTGTATTCAAACCACTGTTGGTACAGGGATAGCTGGACATCCAAAAATAGTTATATTACTCGTATAGGATACTTTTTATCCGACGTAAAGAGAAAAGTTTTAATAAGTGGTCAAATGTGTCGTAACAAATCCTTACTGCTATGCAAATATAGATCTGCCCCGATATATTTCGGTATTTGGTCGTTACTATTATTTGACGCCGACTGTATACTACATGCGTGGGACCGAAACCCATGCGGGCTGGGTCGTGGAGCATTTCGCAGTCCATGGGAATCAGGATCTACCGTGTTTTGACAGTGATAAGCGCGCCAACGTCAGATACAAATAAATACAATGATAATGTAAATAAATAACGTCACATCACACGATATAAGATATGGTACTGTAATGATGGGAAAAAGCTCGGGATGGAGTAGAATAAATATCTAGATCTATCGATATACCTATATATCGTTGTCTATTAAGTAGTAGGTATCCATACGTATATGCGTGTCGCTTATTTGGTATGTCCGGATTTTCGCCCGTTCTCGTCTAGAAGTCGCATTTCTCAACCGATGCTCATGAAATTTTGTGAACAGAAATATGAGAAAAATAGAATGTACCTATGTGTCGATTTAGTTTCTCAAAATTTTTGAAATTACGGGGATATGGGGTTGAAAACGTAAAAAAACACAAATTACAAATTTCAACCATTTGGAAACAAAGCCAATATGAATATAGAAAGGGAAGAAACACGCTAATGCATATTGCCATATACTAAACATAATATATTTGGCTCTCTTACTCATACCTCTAAGAAAGAGACAAACTATCTAGAGCGATCTTGTTTTCCATTTCACTAAACAATATATCAGCAGTAATCGGCAGTGAATAAGGCTCGGCGAAATTTCCTAACCGACTGGATAAGCAAGCGTTACAAAAGCGGAATATATCTGGACCGCTCGCGGTACAGTTTTAAGTAACTCCATTTGCGTCTAATGGGAGGTTTAATTGAAGCTTGCTGTCCTTGGTAAGGGGGGTACACATCGTCACACTGGTAAGGCTAAATTCGATCCGATTTGCTGAAATTCGTTAATGGAACTCGAATAGCAATAAAATTCCAAGGTTTTTATCGATTCATTCGCTCAAATAGATCTAATATATTAGTCAATGTCAATCTAATGTACGATACTAAAGTAAGCTGTTAGTTATATTATTACTTCATTATTTTTTATTAGACTTCTGTCCGAAGGGTATTGTGTTTCGGCAGTTCCGGGGCAATCTGCCGAATCCTGCGCCAGATCAGACGACGCAACGGAGCCACGCTGTTACGTCGCCTTAATCAAACTAGATTTAAGTTTTTATTTTTATTTTATGTATAATTTTGTAGTTCACAGTGCCTTGTTTAATTACTGTAATGCTGTGTAACAAATTTGAATAAATAAATAAATTACATTGCTATACTTATATTTCACATATTTCATCAATTTGGATTCATACCTTGTAGATTAACTAGGTAAGGTATACTACAATTTTGGCTCTTGGTCTTCGTTTCATTGTGTACCTAATTGTTTTGGGTACTATTATTTTGCTTATCCTTCAGGACTAGTTAGATTTTCAGAATACATAGAAGCTTGTTATACACCGGTCTATATTATGTCATTCCGTTGTACCAGTTAGTTTTTTTTCTAATAAGAATATTGCTTTTAAACCAAACTAGCCAAAGAGTGAAGAATTTACAAGTGTTCATTGCTATGAGAGTGTGTAACCAACTTTATGCGCTTACTAAACCCAACTGCGAACTTTCGCCCACCATTTAACATTTTTTACTCAAACCTGTACTATCAAACTATCATACGCATTTTACATAATAACAAGTTGTTTATGTTCTGTTAAGTTTTGATATTGCACTTTTATCTCTATTGCCTATAAACTCTCTACCTACATGTTTCCATTTAGGTATGTCAAAAGAAAGTTGTTAGAGTTATCTTTAAATTTGTAACTGTTTCTAGTAATGGTAATGGTTATTGTTATTATGTGATATATAGCCATTAAGTGGATTATGCTTATTTAGTTTGAATATAGCAGTGTTTAGGTTAAGTACTAATGCTTGTATCATTGCAGTGGCATATTTAATATCAATTAAAACAAAATGTGCTGGTATCATAAATAAGTACGAAAAAAATGATGTTCCATCCCTCTTTTGTTGTGCAAAAATGATAATTTATCATCAATTGATAGATGAGATCAATGGTGATTACCATTATATCATCTGAGTTTATTACTATAAAGTAACATTATTGGATTATTATTATGTCTAGATGTTGTCGCTTGCCTTAATGTTATGTTTATGTCTGTCGTCTGTGTTTATGGCTAAATTAAAAACGATGAAAAGTCTGTGTTCTCGAGTAGGTATTACCTGCAACTTCCCGACATTCTGCCTTCATTGAAGATAAACGGATATCATATCATTAATATCTCAAGCGATCTGTCATACATATTGAAGACTTATCACTTTCATCTACTCGATGTAAATAACACAATCTGTGTTGTCCGACAAGTGTCGATAGTGGATGGTTAGCGTGTGAAGTGAGTTATCGGCGCGGACGCACGGCGGCGCTACTTTTGGGGGAATGACCTAATTTGTATGGGAACAGGAATTGTTTGGGCAGCGAGATTACGGATCGGTTTGTAATTCATGGCTAGGGGACGAGATAAGAACAGTCGACAATACCACAGAATAGATAATAGTATTTTTGTAAACATTTGCACAAGTCTGTGCGTAAAAAAAATCATTTAATGTATGTTCAAGCAAATAAATAAATTGAATTGAAAACTATTATACGTAATGAATATTATTATACTATTATACTACAATGAATATGTTAATTTGCTAAATATAAATAGAAATCGTTGTAACTATCAATTATTTCATTAATAATCAATACTTGTTGGATTGTGACGATAATTAAAAGTTACAGATACTTAACATCATTTTCGGTTTCTAAACGGACTACGCCTGTGGCCGAGGACCACGATCTGAGAGAATTTAGTACTTATTAGAAAACATAAAATAAAGATAAAATTGTCATCAAAGGCAAAGGAAGCATGAGACGACTATATCTAATCCGTTTTGTGTTTAACGATTAAATATTCAAGGCGTTCAACCCTTATCATATCGTTTTATGGACATCGGCAAATTATATGGATCACCCGGGATTCCCACGATGCCGTGAAAGTATGTGATCGCATGACGAAATGCTCCTATCACCTTATCGATACATTATGCCACAACAATCTTCACTATTTTCTCATGGTTGTTTGCGTAATAAATAGATTACGCAAATATGCATGGGTTTTTAGAATCTGGGCTCATTGAAGATGAAATATAGCAAAGTGAAATATTTATAGTGTAGTTACCTGTCCAGTAAGCTTAAAATGTACCTAGATCATTATATAAGTTATTTCGTTTTAGATAATTTTCTCCTGCCCTTACTAAAGTAAGAACTGCGGGATGGGACATCACTTATGTACTTATCATGATAATTACCTAAAGTGACGTATGATGAAGTATGCTCGACTGCTCGTTGACCGTACCAACTCGTACAGATATCAATAAACTATAGAAAACTAACGGAATATAGGAGGGACTCAGTCCAGTGTTTCATTTGAATTCATAACTGCACTTTCCTCTCACCCCATAAGAGCAGTATGCAATAAGAAGTTACGATGAAGCCGGCATTGAAATGGATTGCTTATGCCTAATACATTTCTTAACGACCAACCAGTATTCTTTGTTTGTTACCATTTATACATGTTAGGTTTATGTATAAATAAATTGGAAAACGTGTGATTTAATTGGATCATAAGTTTGTTAAGGTCTATATACGTTATTTTGTGTATTTTATACTGATAATTACATTACCGGGTTATATTCCCACACAGTCCGACTCACTGGTAGTGAGTGCTAAACAGCCCTGATACAGTTCAAGTCATGTACGAACAATTTTTTTTCGGCTATGACACAAACTGTCCTTCAGAGAAATGTAAATAATTACATAGTTAATCCAACTCGACGAGAAAGGCTTCAGATTTATAGAGCATTGATTTAGAAACCACGTCCCTTTGAGCATGTTTTTGTTCACGGTTGCAAAGGTCGAGCCCAGAATAACTCACTGTCTATGCACAAGGCATGCAACAAAGAATTCCAGTGTCCTCATAATTACAAAGCATGCCTTCGAAATGACAGGTAATTGGGGCGCCTTACGTCGGTCGACACCACTTTATGTACTTACATGGGGCTATTATGCCACTAGTTTTATCAACATTCATAATGAAAATACCAGCTAACTTATGCAAAAAGAAGGCCTTCATTTAACACTAAATTGTACGACAACGAAGAAAAATAAAATGAAAAGCGTCAGCAAATTCCACAGCTTAAAACATTCTTACGGCGTTTTACCGCTATTTTCAAGAGCGATTATCTCGTCTCCATAAAATCCAATCATTTCATAAAATCATTAAAGCAAACTAAGACAAATTAGCATAATTATCGAGGCTTTATTGCACTGCGTTAATCGGTGCTTGTTTACATGTACGCAGAGGTCAGCGGTATTTTGGAAACAAACATGTTTATAATATCTGGCGGCTAGTCAGTGTAAAAACTAATGTAAACCCATGTGGCGTTGGCGCCTCGATGACGTTCGGCTGACTCGACCGCACATGCTCCACCAAATTCAAGATACTCGATCAAAAAAAAAATGGTTTATGTTTCTCTTTCAGGATTTATTAGCGACCCGTTAAATATACTGTGACATTTACAATTAAAAAACATCTTCAAATAAAAGCGTTGTGTAATGTTTTTAAAACATATGGTATGGCACTGTTTTATTCTACCGTCACCGTCTTAGTTAGGCATAAGTATGTAATATTTTAAGTTAAATATTCGACAGTTGCACTAATGCGGAATCATTCAATCTATTTAAGGTCGACAATTTAAACCCATATTTTTGCACCTAAGCAACACCTGTGCAGAGATTATGAAGATATAATTGATTGATCGTATGGCTGTATTTGCACAAAAAATGTTAATGTTGTAGTAATTTAAATAAATCGTTAGGTAACCACTTAGTCGGAAAAACTACTATGGTAGGTATGTACCTACTCGTATCCAACGGCCATAAAGTCTCTTACAATTACACAATGTCCTTATTGGTACAGGAACTGATACATATGTACTGGCATGCAGCACAAGAAGTCGCTTAGTCACTACTTATGATCATGTCGTGTTTGCAAAGTCAGTTAACTCAGCACTGATAAAAAAACTGGTTAAGCATAGACATTAGCTGTGCTGCGCGACGAGGTTCCGCGGTTCCGTATGCGGAATTAAAAACTTATAGGTACCTACCTAGACAGAGATTGTTAATAGATAAACCAATGAGAACTGTATTTAAAAAAATATATAGGTAATATACATTACTAATATAAACCCCATATCCTTTCATACTTATATCTATTTACATGAGAACGTCATTAGGCGATTAACAACAAAAGATTCGGTATTAATGACACGTGTTAATTTTAAAAGACAAATAAATTAGTACTCTTAATAAATATTTTATGGTTCTCACTAAAAGTAGTAGTGTAGTCTTAAGTAGAATCGGGCATTGGTAAGTTAATGGTGTCACAAAAAAAAATTGCTCTTATACATTAACATAATAAAGCAAAGTGAGCTCCACCAATTACACAGCCTACATCAGCAAAGCGGCTGTGCTGCTCGAAACTTGCTCTGATTTGCCAATCGATTGTAAAAATGATTTGATTAGTGATTTGAACGACATCGACAGCCACAACCAATAATTGGGTAAAATACGAAGCACCAATAAATAGGATAGGTGTGATACGCGAAAGTTATCCTTTTCTTTCATCACGTTCGACTTTCAATTGTTATTCTAAGCCTCATAAACATAAGCAAAATATTTGCGAAACTAATATGTAGCGTAACAAACGTGGATCATATGGGTCACGGTGAATTACAAGCTAAATCGATTTGGTTCGATCCGTTTAATGATCCTTGCGTGAGCGAATGAATGAGTTAGGTGACGGGATTTATAGTTGCGGTATCTCTTATCACTATGATTTAGTAAGTTCAGTTTCCATCGGACGGGATTAGTACATAATACTGCGCAAGAAACTAATTGTTAAAATTATCTTTTGTATTACGAAACCCTACTTTAAAGTGAACTTTATTGAAATAGTTATTGTTGGGTGCGTTCGTATAATCAGCATCATATCAGTTTAACTTCAAGTGAATTTGACACAGAAGCTATGCAATCTTATGATAGTACATGCATTAAATATATCTGATCGAAGAACAAACTTGCATACGAGACATCACCTACTGACATTTGTCTATTCGATTAATCCAAGAAGCACGAGGTGCGTCCTACAATTACTTCCAGGCGACGACAGAGGGTCGCCCACGCGAGCACGGGCTCACCCATTATACAATCAGGACCAATCAGCACACGACACGATTACCCTACCCGCAATCGGCACAGATGAAATGTGAAAACTGCATCTCTTCATAAACCGGTTTGCAAGGGATTGAAATTGCACCCGATACTACACTACTACTTTATTAGAATTGTAGAGTTGCCGGTGCAGATTTGTAGATTAGAAATAATGCTCGCTAACGTTTTTGCTGTTTCCATTATAGCAACAACTATCAATTCTAAAATTGGGTAGGTACTGTACAGCAATTTATTTTTTTAATATTAGAGTTTCTATGCACAATATAAGATGTAATTAAGAAAGGGTTAGAGATATTTACGTAATGCGCTTACACAGAAAGAAAGTCCGTATAATCTTTATCAAACATACTTAAACCTCGAAATTTAATGATGGCCCGGAACACAAAAAAGGTTAAAGGTATCCAGAGACGTAGGTTTTTTACTTTATTGGTGTAGATAGATATAAATGGACATATGAATACAATGGCCACGTGCGGCGACGTCGCGGGCGCCCGCCTCTCCCATTGTCCGATAGCCCATTGTTTCACGGCCATTCTCCACGCATGCTTTGACAACACATCTGAATACTTCGTCTGTGCTCGCGTCTCTATACCTTTCGGATATCGATTTGGAAATTTGCTTTCTTCATTGTCCTTTTACGCCAACGCCGTTCGGTATTCAAATTTCTTACGCTGAGCTGTGGTTCTTACATACGAACTACATAACTACTTAACCTCGGGATTTGCCGTGCTTGATTTGTTAACGCCAAACCGCACTAGCCTATAATTTTATAACCGTAGTCCGCGCTACAGTTTCTCGGCCGCTAAAGTATATTTAACAAAGTACACGGAACTTTAGTTGTTAGCAAACTCCGACAATGTCTCTAGGCTTTGACCCAGAAACGAAAAAACGTATCACGAAGCTTCGCTAGTGTGCTGTAAGGCTTATAGTGCTTTTGTGAGGGTGTGGGTGAGCTTAAAAGCTTATTAATGTCCGTGGTAGTGAAAGGCTTGTTCGTGTGCGTGTACAGGCGACACAATGCAGCCATAGTAACGAAAAAGGTTGTATGTTTAGTTGAAAGTGTGGAGGACATACGCCATTATAACAGGCAAAGTAGAATGTGAGCGCGTGGGCCGCGGGCGCTGCTTGTCGCTGCCAGGGCTGCTTTATTTTTCTTATTGCTTAGCATCTTATTAGAAATTTTATTGTCAAGAGTAAAACATAAAACAGCCGTGATGTTATTATTCCCTGTTGTGAATACACAATGGAAACAGATCATGCTTTGCTTTTGCATAGAAAATCATTAATATAAGTCGTGTGGTGTACCTATTTATCTTCCTCAGATTTACAGGCTCGTAAAATAAGCGATTTGTGTCGTAATGTAACTAGAGTAGAGGCCCAGCCCTATCGGTAGATAGAAGTTGAACGTACGCGCCATTGTTATCTCGGGCCAACTTTGGGCGAGAATAAATAAAACTCTTCGTAGAAGAGATACACATTTATTTTATTATTCTAGCGGCTTGTGAAGCCAAGATAAGGCTTTATGGGACCTGTTATCGCAATGATGAACTTTCTATGCCTCGACATACTCTTAGTAGTCTGAAAACAACGTAAATTAGATACCTTACTCGTAAAACTAAAAGCCAGTGTCGCGAGGTCAGAATCAGAATTCGCGACTATTATAAAATCGATAAATTATTTCCTGGCCTTTGCCTTCGACCAAACGGTTTTACAAATCTGGAAACTCTGGTACGTCATATTAACATAACTCGTCGAAGATTGTTTTACTATATTTTTTGTAAGAGATTTAAAAGGTATTGGAAATTATAAAACGCGGTTGAGTTCGCATATTAACATTAGAGTGTTAAAAGTTTATTTTATTGACGCCTTTATAACTCAATATCGGGTAGACCCCAGCTTTTTTGTGGGCAGCCGTATAAAATTAAAGATTTCTGGCATTTAACAAAACATGTTGTTATTGGGAATTTACATAACTTAAGATACCTTAACAATTTAATTTAGCCGGTCTGCACCAGGTCGATGGAATAATATTTTAATAGTTAGTGTATATACTATTAATGCATTCGGATCACACTACCTATTACATGGGTAGCAAGAGACCTCAAATTAAAATTTCGTCGTTTGGCTTTTAACTCGTGTTACGTCGTCATAAAGTCGGGTAAGTGCATTATGTATAGTATAGCCTTCAAATGTCCTACTTATTCCTATCATTGTCAAATCAAAACATTTCGTTTCGTATATCTACGTTTCTGTATAAAATAAAATTATACACACGCGTTCGTGCCGTATTTTGGGTTAAAATCAAACGTAGGTACAGTACATTAGAGCTTTTTATATCGCTCTCATAAACGAACTAGCTAAGGGAGACAAATCCTTTATGAACATACTATTATTGCTCTACCAACGTAATCTATCTGCCCTTTTGGGCATTTTGTATTTTAATGCAGCATACTTGTAACCCGTCCAATAATGCAGCCTACTAATTCCGGGGTACATACCATTGTGAGAATACATACACATATCTCAATAAGTCAGAAGTAGTTCATAAAACGGATTGTGAAACCCACAAAAGTAGCAAAAAGCAATTTGAATACCCCTGTCGACCCATGGAATGAATTAAGCACTAATTGGTTTGCGCGCGTGACTTCATTTCACCGATCCTGTGACTTCGAAGGAGATGACGATAGCGAACATAAGTGTGTAAGACGGAGACGTACGACAAATTTGTTCGGGTGTGTTAAGGCCCATCGAGTCATCGGAGTCCTAATTTATAGGTGAAATTTTACATAAAAAATTACCCAAACCCCACAAAACCAAAGTACCGCACTGCTGACATAAACATTAGCAAATAACAAACAGAAGAAGTTATTGAGAATAATTGCGATATTTCCGAAATAAAATTCAAATGCAGTGAAGTGAAAATGCTCGCTATTCATACAAAACTTAGGGACAATATCGTATCCTGCATTGTAGATATTACCAATTGTGCTTCGGTAAAAGTTACCTATCTATATGAAAAACGCATACAAAAATAAGTATTCACTGTATACGTAAGTCGTAAGTTCGGTGACGATATGCCTTAATGCATTAGCGGCTTTTAAGGCATCGGCGGCGTCATTTGCCTGGTAATGGGCCAGATTGCTTCAATTTGAATCTGCCGGAGATCTTCGTTTTGTATTTTTTCTTAATGGTCCACGATTACATCGCGTCTTGTTTTTATGTCATTATCCGAATGATGCTTATCAGAAGACCGTTACCGGAATATTCGTTAATTATATTATTTTGTGGTTTTTGAGTACCAAAAACTGGTATGAAGTTACCCTTTATAATAACGTTTGATATTTAAAAGAAATGAATAAAGAGCTTATACAAATACCTCCGTGAAATGAAGTTAAACGCGGAACAGCTTGAAATAGTTAACACTCCTAATGTTTGGGACAAAAACGTGCGGTTTTTATGTGTTGTTTTTGTGTATTTGTTTTAGCGCGCGCCGATAACGCAGTCAGGGGTCGGCACGGTAGTGGCAGGGTTGAATCGTAAATTCGATATAATATGTGCCAATATACCTGACAAAAATATTAAGGTGAAATACCCATTGTTAAATTATAAAAAAATCATTTTTAGAATTTTTTTTTTTTTTATATTCACATTTCTCAGAAATGTCTTTCAGCATCAGTAGGTATTTGATTATTTTTCAAGAACACTAGAATAAGAGGCGTTCATAATTTAATATAGGCATAATGCTGTGAGGCGAGTGCTATGGAAATTCAGTATAGCACGTAACTGGTATCTCATAATCATAAGATTAAACAGGCTACACAATGCTTTGATAAAAGGAAAGAGTATCACTAGAATGATATGTAACCAGCGGTGGTGCACCCCTGCATTACAAGGGTAGCTCGACAGGTCCACGTGTGCGTCGCCGGCATTCCCGTCACATGCCCCGCGCCGGCGCACACTTGTTACCATCCAGCTCACCCCATAATTTACTACGAGCATAACTCATCGCACACCCATTAGCTAGGATTAAGGAAGTCCCCGATGACGTAAAACTATTCCTCTATTTGTACAACAGTAAGCCACTTGGAAATGGGAAATTAGAATGTAGCAATAAATATTTATAAACCCAATATCGTAAATGTCGCCGACAATAAACCAACAGTCCATGTTAATCAAACTTGTTTTAGCTGATTAATGTTGTACGTTGTACGAAAGTTTATAACCACAATTTTATTTGAAGGACTTCGACAGACGCGAGATTTATGAAATCAATCTGCGGTAATGGCCATAAATTCTGAGACATTCTTATAAATTTTAAATTGGTCCGACCACAATGCGTCGTCGTAAACCCACGAGAGACTGTACAATACTTACACAAAAGCTTTTATTGTCGCATCAAGACATGTAAAATCTCTGGCTCGCATCTTTTATACGAGTTTGGTCGTATATCTGTGTTTTATAGCCGGCCGGTTGTTGGTTGGCGTGGGCGCTACCCGCCGCAGGAGAAATGTTTTACAGTGTATGAGGACTGTGTTATGTTAGTACCTTATTCCTTCGGGGGTCAATAGTACCGCGAAGCCCACGTGCCCGAAGATTACAGATACAATTGTCCGCTCCGGGCTTGTTTATGGCAGCAACTCGAGATACGGAGGAGAAATGACACCTCGATCGCGTGCCGTATTCTGCGCCACTCCTTACCCAGACTTTCGATCTACATTTTATCATCATTCACGGTACCTACCTACGTATCACAAGATTTTAACTGGACTGAACCAGGTCACGCTATGACGGTTTAACGGGTTATGGATAGATTCTAGAAATGCTTATAAAAAAGACTATTTGCATAAAAGAATAATGACAAGAATAATAATGAAAAGAATAATGGGCTTTGTCGACAGGATCCTTGTCAAAAACCTTCTCCGTTAGTGCTACATTAATTTACAATGCGAACAGAAGATTAATATACTAGCATTCGATGTTCATGTGCATTTTAGGATTATTATTATTTCGTGCGAATGAGAATTTATAATTTTTTGATCCCGGTGGGGAGCGTAAAGCGTACGAAAGCCCGGAGGCGATTCGTAAAGATTTTAATAATTTGTATGGAGAGAAATGACCGCGGCTCGCCGTGTCGCGCCGCGCTCAGAATACGTAATTAGCTTTCTTTTAAACTCTCCAGAAGCCACATAATTCCAATCAAATTGTCCAAATACGACTAAGACAGCATTCGTGTACAAATCAAGAAAAATAAATGAGCCAAAAGAAATACCTTTAATGAGATAGCAATTTTATTGATTATGTTTTAAGAAATGACAGTTTTTACGACACAGTTGATACGGCCTTTTACATATCGTATTTCAACAGATGTATTGTTGAAACTGGATTCTGCTTTTTTGATAGTCGTTGTAGCCATAATTTGATATGTACCTACGTAGGTACCTTGTCTTCACAATCGACTTCAGAAAAGAGGACATTCTCATGTTGACGTTTTTTATGGCGTTACCTCAGAACTCTGCCATTTATGAGTCGATTAAATTGAGTCGGCATTGAAATTCGTGTTACCTATGTACTTCTTATGCCTTGGTACTCTTGACTTCCTAGTTTACTGCTATGTTAGTTCTATATATGTGTCTAACCCAGTCTTCTTTGTTGCAGCGGGCTGACCAGTAACGCTGAGCGCGGCGTGACCCCGGTCTACCTCCGCTGCCGAGAAGGCTCCGTGGCGTGGGTGTACCCTCGCGGGGCTCTACGACTGCTGTTCCGACCGCCCATGCCGGCTGATGAGCGAGACTTCACCGTCTGCGTGAGGGTCATACGGAGGCCGGATCCACCCGACCTGTTCCATGTCGAGCGGCTTAATGACACAAGTTAGTATTTTACATTAAGGATGCCGACATTCAGCTTTATTTCTTTTTGAACTTCTGAATAAGCTAGCGCAACTAAAACGTGTTTCTGTAGAATGAGAAAATCCGAGTAGGTTATCTGAGAGGAAAATTAAGGCTTCTACTATACATGTAATTGTGGGGTTCAATTCCATAAATCACAGAAAGGGTTATTTAGGTATACGTCGGTTACTACCACAAGGCAAAATATATGTAATTACTAGCATTAACCCGCGGCTTCGCTCGCGTGCCTATATGATATACATCATCCTACGGGAACAATGCTCTTTTTTTTAGGATTAAAAGTAGGCTATTTGTTAAGTTAGGGTATAATCTGCAATTCCCTCATGCATATCCGTCCAGCCGTTTTAGCGTGAAGAAGTAACAAACATACACAGACTTTCGCTTTTCTAATATTACTGGGAAATACTTTTTATGTTATCACAACTCCACTTTAACAAATCAAACCGAAAACTCAAGCACTCAAATCAAGCGATCTCAGCTTTTACTGTATCCAAATAAAGTTCACTTCAAAATTCATAACTCGAAGTGAAGCTAAGACACCGGGATATGTGGGCATTTTATTTTTATAAAGCTTTTATAATGTCCCAAGCCTCCGCTTATCGACTTGGGATATTCGAAATTGGTTTAATGATTCTAAGCCATGTTCTAAGACTTCTAAGTTACGTCATGTTCTATTGTAAGATATTGAGGTTATCTTCGTTGATGAATGAATAATGTATAATTCAGAATTTTGAAATGACTTAACATAGTTATTGAAAAGCTTGAATGTATTTATTACGGATGCAGGAAGTTTCCCGATCCTTACTCCTCCCGTCCCAACGGGCCGCCCGCCTAGGTACCGATTGACGACGATCAAGATGCCACCAAATACTATTTTTTTAATGTATTAGGATAACGCGGGTCTCTATCCATACCTCAAAAGCAGAAATAGAACCCCCTATCTGTCCGTCTGTTACAACCGATTTGCTGCAAAACTACTGGACCGATTAAATTGCAATTTGGCGCAAATGCTTTCAAGAATTTTCATGTCCACAATATAAAATTTCACAATCGGTGGCATTTTCGTAATTAACGTCCCAAGAAACCATAAAAATTACTACCATACTCATATTTAGTCATTTCCACCCCATCGCACCCCAACAGGTGAGACGGTATTTCACGTGCACCACGTTTGTTTTTAAAATCGTTGTTGTTTTGGTAATCAGCGACCCGATAAACCATAGAAACATTACCCTTGTTTATTTTCAGACTTTGTCACCATATTCTCCTCCTTTAGGGGTTGAATTCTCAAAAAACATGAAACACGTGCTTACTCATTTATCGTTAGAAATAGTCCTTGGAAGTTTTAGTCTAACTAATCTTTTTCCCCATACAAACTAACGACCCCCATTTCACCCCTTCGGGGAGTGACTTTTGACAAATGCTTCTTTTATTGCACCCCTAGACTTTATAAGGACACGTAGGTTCCAAATATGGACTCTAGAACCAGCGGTTTAGTATTTAGACATTTCAACCCCATTTCACCCCAACAGGGGAGATGCTAATTCACGTCCGCCACGTTGAATTTTAAAATCGTTGCGGTTTTCGTAATCAGCGACCCGATAAACCATAAAAGCATTACCAATGTTGATTTTCAGACTTTGTCACCACATTTCTCCCTGTTAGGGGTTGAATTAAAAAAAAACTGAAACACGTGTTTACTCATTTATCGTTCGAAATACTCCTGTGAAGTTTCGAATAAAATAGTCTAACTAATCTTGTTTCCCCATACAAACTTTGGACCTCCATTACACCCCTTTAGGGGGTGAATTTTAAAAATCCTTGCTTAGTGCACCCCTACACTTTATAAGGAACCTACGTGCCAAATTTGAACTCTTTAGAACCAGCGGTTTAGTATTTAGACATTTCAACCCCATTTCACCCCAACAGGGGAGATGGTAACTCACGTCTGCCTCGTTGGTTTTTAAAATCGTTGCGGTTTTCGTTATCAGCGACCCGATAAACTATAAAAACAATACCCATGTTGGTTTTCAGACTTTGTCACCACATTTCTCCCTTTTAGGGGTTGAATTTTCCAAAAACCTAAAACATGTGTTCACTCATTTATTGTAAAAAATACGCCTTTGAAGTTTCGAATAAAATAGTATAACTAACCTTGTTTCCCCATATAAACTTTAAAACCCCATTTCACCCCTTTAGGGGGTGAGTTTTGAGAAATGCTTTCTTAGTGCACCCTTAAACATTATAAGGAATCTACGTGCCTAATTTGAACCCTCTAGAACCAGCGGTTTAGTATATAGACATTTCAACCCCATTTCACCACAACAGGGGAGATGGTATAACTCACGCCCGCCACGTTGGATTTTAAAATCGTTGCGGTTTTCGTAATCAGCGACCCGATAAACCATAAAAACAATACCCATGCTGATTTTCAAACTTTGTCACCACATTTCTCCCTTTTAGGGGTTGAATTTTCAAAAAACCTGAAACACGTGTTTACTCATTTATTGTTAGAAATACTCCTGTGAAGTTTCGAATTAAATTGTCTAACTAATCTTGTTTCCCCATACAAACTTTGGAACCCCATTTCACCCCTTTAGGGGGTGAGTCTTGAAAAATCCTTTCTTATTGCACCTCTACACCTTATAAGGAACCAACGTGCCAAATTTGAACTCTCTAGAACCAGCGGTTTGGGCTGTGCGTTGATATGTCAGTCAGTCAGTCAGTCAGTCAGTCAGTCAGTCAGTCAGTTTCTTCTTTTATATATTTAGATAGTTGGTTAATTTCCTTTAACAGTTGCACAGGATTTTTTAATAGAATCTTTTATCGATTCTGTTTTAATGTGGACAGGATACTAGACCAAATCTTTAATTCAGCAGATGCGATCCCTCCTTCAGATGGAATACCTATCAAAATTGTGCGAGATCACCGAAACCGACAATCAAATGATTTCTTAAAGTTCTATTATTCGGCTCGATCGCGTGAATATATTTACCTTAGCAATTATAAATAATCGACATTGTTGCTTTTCAGAAGCCGAACGCTTCCCCGCGCGTCTGTTCGTCGAGGGCGCCCACAAACTGGTCCCCCTCTACGCCCCTGACGACGGGGACCCTCGCGAGCTCCGGTGCTTCCGGAGCCGCCGCGGCCGCGCCGCTCTCTATGTGGAGGCTGAGCCTGAGGAGGGCACGAAACGACGGGTGGCGACCCTGAGATACGAAGCCAGGCCGCTGCAGAGGCGGCACTACGATCCGGCGACGGCGGATTGCCGGCCTTGCACGGAAGATGAGCTGGAACTTGCTTTCTGCACTAGTGATTTAGGTATGTCCATAAAATTGTTGTATGCTAAATTGGAAATTTATAAAACCCTGCGAATCTATAAATAATAACATAAAGCACCTTAGTAAGTAGGTATGTGGTGGTCACCACAGGAAATACAAGCTCTCATTGCACCAAAAATTTGGGATAATCATCTGATAGAAACTCATTTTCGTCAAACCGTTAAAAAAAATGAAGAACAATTTAAGAACATAATTATGTAGGTATACCGTCACATTCAAGTTTAGATGGTCGATGTTTTCTTATAAACCCAAGTTTTTGTTTATTTCATTGAGCTAATCGTAAACTTAATCACAGTGTTGATTTGAACATAATTGGTGAGCAGATTGCCAAATGGAATACAAAGTCGTGGGTTTAGCTAATAAAGAAAATAATGTAAAATCCCCGCCTCTGCCACCATAATGGTTAAGCAGAACCAGAAGTCTGATGGTAATAAAAGCCGCCCGCACGGTAATTTGTCGCCATAATCGAGATTCCTCTCGCCTCAAATTAAATTAAACGGTATACGAGAATATAATTTTTCCTGCGTAACGACCACGGAATATTTGCGAGACATTTTGTTATACGCGTTTGGAAGAAATTTATGAAAAGAAAACAAAAGAATGCGGCGATTTTTGCTCGAGTATTTTGTTTTATTTCCATTTAAGTAGTTAACATTAACATAAGTCTTAAAATGAAAGTATGCTTTCAAGTAATAAAAAAAAAGTGACCCCACACACCCCAGTGATATCCGTATTGTAAATATTATTTAATACTTTTGAAAGCTTAGACTAGATAGGTCCGTAAGTAGGTAGGTAAGTACATACTCACCTATTCGTGTAGTTTCAATCAAGAGTGTGGAAAGATGTCCCTAAAGATTAATGACATCCTTTTAATAGGCCTTATTCCTTTTAAAATGCTGATTGTTTTAGACATTTTTCTCCATGATCAAACATGTTTCTTAACATATTATTTATGTTACTACCTAGAACAGAGCTATTGGGATTTATTGGTATATATTTGAAACCTACAGTTTGAATTTTTCATTGATAATTTTTGTTTCAAAAACTACTCGAATTTGACAAAATTCACGCGGGAAATTCGTATTTTCAACTTATTTTCGACTACACGCAATGAAAGTATGAAATACCTAGCTTTGTTACTACCTAGAACTCGGGAAGCGAATTTACAAAACCTATACTATTTCAGTCACGATTCAGATTCAAAGCGGGGAGCTTTTGTTTGCGCATATTAGTTAACAATATCTATACCGTTACGGTAAAAAGTAGTCACTCAAATGTATTAGCTTTTTGCTTACATATTTTCAAGTATTATTCACGACAAAAACCTAGTCTAGTTTGGTAACGTCTATATGGAGCAAGCGTGCCGCGGTAGTGGACGAGGAAGCGCATGAACCAAACTGCTACCAGTAAACTAGATTAATGGGTTAGGTTAGGTTAGAACTCCGACCACAACAGCGCGCGAGCCGAGCGAGCGAAGCGAGTGTACCGCGGCAGCGGTCGGCGAAGCGCCAGAAACGATTTGCTACCAGTAAAGTTAGGTTAGAACTGCGACCACAACATCACGCCGCCTGATATACATTCAACTATTTTATCACGATTTCACACTAAATAATATGGCCTAATAAGAGTACCTATCAACTGAAATAATTCTAAACGTAAAAAAAATGCTTAGCCATCGGCATGAACGGTAATTTATTGAATACAATCGGAGTCGTTACTAAAGTATTATTCAAGTTATAGACCGCAACAGACTAGCATTTGTACCAGCAATATCCGTATGAATTTAGTTAATAAAGTCTATACGATTTCAGTAAATTTCTGTACTATACCAGATTAGGGTTTTGTTAAGTTTTGTCCAAACAAAAGCTAATCTGGTTCAGTTCGCATCTGAACCCTATCAGTATAGGCTTTGTAAAGACGCACTCGGGAAAAGATATTCTCTTCAAAAAGTTGGTTGAAATTGTCAATTATATGTCATAATCGTAAAGTCGTAATATGAAAACAAAAAAAATTTTTTAAGGTATAAGGCCTCCTTACAGAAAATCCTTTGGAGAACGATAAAAACCCAGAGAGCGCATAATTCACAGTTTTTTTATATCAAATATATTATACGTTTTTAAAAATGCCTAACGCGGCAGAGCTAACACGGTAGCATTTGATGGAATTCGTTGATGGAGTTTAAATTCAATTTGCGTTTACCATAAGTTAATATAGGATGTAGATGCAATCGGACGAGGGCACGCGACGCGGCAGGGAGCTTGAGTGTTTTTTTAATTTTGTTTAATAATAATAGACAAGAGTTATGTCATGAGGTTTTTTTACCGATAGCGCCCCGCGGTGGGCGGGTTATTAGCCATCTCGAGCGCATCACGGCTCACGCACCATCCCAATTTCTGTTTGTCATGCAACATAATTATTCATATTTTTTACTCAGACGACATTAATACACATTAAACCTCATTTTTAAAGATTAGCTCTAATCACAAATGATTCAAAATGGTTTCTTTTTACAAATAAAACAGACCGGAATTGTCACGGATCTTTTGTTGTATTTTAAGCCTGATAAATCAGTATTAGCGACCCGCTCCGCTCTTTGCACGAATTATTAAAGTTAAAGAAACTTCTTTAAAAAAACGTATAAATCATACATCTAAGTACTAGCGGAATGAAATGAAGTACATATCTACCTATTCGACTTTTCCTAATCAATATGAAACTAGAAAGGTCCAAACCTATGCAGACAACGTTATAACTTATAAAAGTACGTATTGGTACTTTATTAACAACTTTATACAAAGTAACGTTACCCCTGTGAGAATATGAGAACGTGGACGTCAAATGAGACGTGATAGCTCGTTAGTTAAGCCTTCGTAATTATCGGCTGGGCGGGTTGACGACCGCTCTCCACTATTCACTTATCTTCCTCAAACAAAGGTTCGGTTCTGAAACTACGTTCGTGCTTATTCACGACGCAAAAAATGATACGGACAATAGTGTCTTTCACAGCCAAAAGAGCCTAATGAAACTAGAGCCTTAACTACAAAACAATACTGACAGCGATTAATATCCAATATAGGATGCTGTTCAGATTTCGTGGGACCAGACGGGGGTGACGTCAGTCCGTTTGCGTTTAATTTACGCATGATTCAGCATTTGAGTAATCTGGAGCACTTGTAGCTCATTCCGGGTACCTACTTAAAAAAACTTTTTCTACTCCAGTACTTTTTTCTGTCATTTATATAGTTACTAACTCTAATATAAAGACATAAATTATGAAAGTCTGTAAAAGTCTATACTCTACTGCCCAAAAACACACTGCTAACCGATGGTATAATGTCGCCAAAAAAGCATCACTTAGTACCACAGATTACAAGATGAACAGATGCATTCACACAATTGGCAAATTTAAAAAAAAAACTTATTGTACTAAGGCATTGCTGCCAACTTAAAAAAAAAGTTTTGTCTTCAGTGCATGGATGTTTAGTATAGTGAACGTAACCTTTATGTATAAGTTTAATTTTTTTGACAGATGTTTAGTATGGTGATCGTATACCTTTATGTATAAGTTAATATTTTTTTGACAGATGGTTGTAAATAAAAAAAAGTTTATCAGAGACAATTTTTCTTTTTAATTTTGTTGATTCCGAGCGGGAACATGTAATTATTTTCTTTGTTGTTTAATTGCATTTTATTTATGAAATGTCGAGTCGTAGAAAAAGTATTGTATGCAACGTTGTATAAGTAGGTCAAAAAACGCTTGTGGCATCTTTCTTACGATGTTCGCTACGCTCACATCGTAACCCATGCCACTCGCGTTTTTTGGCCCCTCTTATACAACGGTTGCATAAAATACTATTAAATCATGTCTAGTTACATTACATTAATAAGTCATCATCGTGGGTATGGTATAGACCGATGAGGTAACAGATCACAAGGCTAAATTTGACTGTTGCTTTTATATTGCGACCATTGTTTTGTGTAGTTGATCGGCGGGAGAGCTTTTATTACCTACTAGGTAGGTACTGAATAAAATAAAGATGATACTATTTTTTTTAATAGGTACGTCTCATTGATCAAACGACACAGACTTGCTTAACCTTTATTACGTATACGTTTATTCGCCCACTTAGGATTCACCTACGAAGGTGATTCATGTATTAATCCTAATCTCAGTACGTCGTATTTGGTAGTAATTTAGTAATGCAGGCAATGCCGACCTAATAGTCAGATTATAAACTCGATTTCACAAATAACTTCAAAGTCTAAAACCTACGCTTCTAAAGCCCTTTATGAAGAAACTGCGGGTAATTCTCCTGTAAGATGTCGCTACTAGATAAAATGTCTATTACCTATCGCAACGTCAGTATTGAATGATATTTATTATTTAACTAGCGACCCGCCCGGCTTCGCACGGGTGCAATGCTGATAAAATTATGTAGGTATACATATAAACTTTCCTAATGAATCACTCTATATATTTATAAAACCGCATCAATATCCTTTGAGTAGTTTTAAAGATCTAAAGCATACATAGGGACAGACAGACGGAAGTGACTTTGTTTTATACTATGTAATGATTAGGGGTTGTAATTATTAGATGGTAAAGGTGAGAGACCTTGCTAACTTTTGAAATTGATTACGTATATTGTCTATAAAAATGTAGTAGGCACGTAAACTCATCTCTCCTTCTTTTTCCAGTGTCCCGCGGCACGTTCATCGGAGCCGAGCAACGTGAGGACTTGGACAGCACGCAGCTCACGCTGCGGCTCACCAAGCTCATTCGCGCCACCGGCAGCGCCGGGCCCGAGCCCCGGTACGACGACGATGCGCTGGATGATGGATATTATAGGTAAGGATTCACACTCACAGAATCCATGAGAGCTTAGAGCACATAATAGTCGGCAACCTGTGGGCAAAGACGAATTTAGCCTTCGTATTTAGCAACTTTATTACGTGATCACACTGACGACGTGTAGACTCTGTGTCCTGCTCATAGGCGCCTTATCTGTTGGTAATAAACTTTGATGACGATGAATACGAACTAGATTCAGTCTTAAGTATCTTATGATATTTTTCACAATTGTCCTTATTGCTTTAATAAAAAATAGCTTGATACAGAAGATTGCCGCAGCGGTTGCAGCCGCGTTACGGGCTGTAAGTAGGTATATCAGATCAGATGGCTCGTTTGCTCATTATATATAGCAATGTTAGTTCCATGTTATATAGTCTCGGCAGTTATGAAGTTTCATTCCCAATTTAGCTGTCTTCCGCTACCTTCAGTGACATAATTAAGGTAAGTTTGTCCTCTTTTGTAGGTACGAAGTAGACAACACGCTGGAGCGCACGACGCACCGCAACCACCGGCGGCGTGCGGCGCGCGGCCTGCACGCGCACGTGCACGTGGCGGCCGCGTGCGGCGCCGAGGCCGGCGTCGGCGAGTTCCTCGTGATGGCGCGCCGGCGGCTCGGCAGGTACTCGCTCGTGTGCGCGCCGCGCATCGCCGACTGGCTCGAGCTGGTGGCCCGCAGGGACCAGGACGGCAGCGCGCACTGCTCGCTGCAACACTGACCACCACTGCTGCCCTCCCAGTGATGAACGCACAAACTATACATTGGCGTATCCAAGAATATTTTCCAGACGGGGCCTGAGGGTGGGCCTGGCCATGGCGTATGAGATGAAGCCATGAATTTCTATCGGTAACCCAACATCCTGGGGTGGGCCCTAGTCCAAATTGTGGCGGGCAAGACTCACCCGGCCACACCCCTAAATACGCCTATGAGTAACTATGGTCTAACGGTTGTAACTGCTGATACTGCACTTATCACTAGGAGGGCAAGGAAGCGGCAAGGAAAATTCAAACCGGAACAAAATTGCCTCATTAACTGCTCTAAGAGCGATATAGAAGGGTGCCCCGGGCGAGGGATTCTCGATTTAAAGGAAATTTTAATGAAGCATTATTTCCCAAGAGAGCCCGAAAACTCGATGCCAATCATTGTTTCCGAACTTGTAATTGAATTTCCATCTGTGTGAGAAAAGCCAGGGGCAGCGATACTCATCAACTCATCAACATGATTGAGCGAGTCAGTCCACATAGTGGAAGACTGTCTATTCTCATTGCTGTTTTTCAAGTATACTTATATTGAGAAAAGTAAGCGCAAAAATTAAGTGTAAATAACTGTACAATGTATACAGATATATGTTTGTAAAAAGTAGGTATGTAGGCAATCTATAAATCTGCAATAATATTAACGTCACCCTAGGCCATAAGTGGGATTTTGTGCCTGCTAAGCGGGGAGAAAATCTCACATCCTGGCCAAGGCAAGATGTGAAACTTAGACAAACCACGGGCGGTAATTCGTAAAGCCCCAGATCGCATATTTATAAAACACACAAACACCTGCAATATGGGACATTCACGAATTCACCGCCTTAGGTATGTGTAATGTACTATCACATTACAATTAAAGTAATGATTACAATTAAATCGCTTGCCATATTTCTCATGCAATATTATAAAATGTATTACCTATAAAAAAAACTAACGTAACTTAAGAAATGTTCATATTAGGTATATTATTTTTGTAAATATAATTTTGTTTATAGAACAGCTATGTCTGAAACAACATACCGTAGGAAGTGAACATTTCAGAAGGTGTGTGAGCTAGGCAAATTAATAGCGTAATAGAGATACTACGTTGTTTCAGACATGGCTACGTTCGTAAAATGCGATGTTCTCAGATAAAAGGTACCATATTAATCTAAAAAATTAATATTAATGATTATCGGAAGTCAAGTAGGCTTGTTCCTGAAAACATCGCAAATAGGTTTAATATTAAAAATGTGGTCCAGCGTGCCAAATCTGTAAGATCTTCAGAGTAGATGTAAGGTTGATCTCAACTTTTGTATATACATATATATTATAGGACAGGAGTATAATTTGATGCTAAAAGTGAGCCATAGGTACTATTATAGAACAAACTACGCAGGTGAGTTTGATGTTAGATTATTTCAAAGTATCCTTTTAATGGACTATTTTTTAAACAGCTGACAAATCTAACATGTAGATTAAAAGAACACAAGTAAAACCCGCCGTCGTTCGTTATTTTTGAAGAAAATATAACATGTATCCAGATTTGAAAAGGTTACAGTAAAAATAAAATGATAGATATTGTACAGTGTGATATTATCGTCCTGTGTTCAATTTGATGAAGTTTCGACATATAATAAGAAAATATACTTATTGCCTCATAAATAAGTAATTAAAAATGCTAGCCTCGTCTCGCTTCAGTGCTTCCAGTAACAAAACAATTATTTTATTCACGGATTTTTTTATATTAATATATATCATATTATACGATGAGTAGAATGTAAACTGTGAATACCTATTAATTTTTAAATTGTACAGTACATAAGTAGGTGTAGTTTTGATTTGTGATATAGATTACAACGAATGTATTGAAAAGTGCCTATTGTACATAGAAATTATAGAGAGTTTGATATTTTAATGTTTATGAACTATGTGTTGTAATGTAAGGGCGAAACTGTTGAATATAAGATATTAAAAATATGCGTCTTTTTATTTAAGAAATTAACAACCTGACGACAGTAATTTACCGGCTATGGTTTGCTGGTAAAGAACAAAAATATTTAGTAAATTGACAAAATGAGAATTTCGTTACCAGTGAAAGGTTTTCAATGGTAACGAAAGCGTTACCATTGAAAACGTTTCACTATTCTCGGCGCTTCTGTTAGTGTTTGAAGTAAACTATGAGTAGCTCCGCAATTAGCCGCAGTGGTTGCCGATTGGTTAGCTTGGATTAGGCGTCAAAGAGGCAGAAAAAAAATAAAGAGAGGTGGGCGCTGCGAGAGGGAGGGTGTTGACGCATTCGGACATGTAAATTTATCTACATTCCGTGAGTTCACGGATCAGCCTTCAGGTTCGGGTGAAATCAGAGAAGTTCCAATTTCGATATGGAATATACAGAAACTTTAGGTATAGTACAAAATTTCTAAGCTAAGCTTATCCACTTAAGAACTGAATACCATTGAGTGATAAACCACAAATTAAGATAGCGAGCTCGTAGTAAAAGCAGATCGTAATCACCTTGGAAGGTTAATATAGATTATCGACTCTATTTCCTTGGACATGAAACTGCAAAATACACTAACAGAATAATGGGAATCATAACTTTTTTGGAATTTTACAACCGTCCGACTCTACACAACCATCCACAGTAGATAACCACACACACACACACACACACACATTCTTATACATAGAGCAAACACATACTAATCATCACATAATAATCTACGCAAATATTGTTATATAAATGGCGCACTACACTTAAATATCCGTAATTCTCCATCTTCATTATATATATATATATATGATTTATTTTTTCAATAGGCATAGCGCTTCTGTTGATTAAATAAATAAATATATCAGTGTTACGATTACGACCTCGAACATAAAGGGGCCATGCTGAAAATCAGCGCTGGTCGTCCAACGGCCAGCATATGCTGAGCTTGGTACCCTTGGCCAACATTATTGTTTTTTGTAGATAATATTGTATACGCATAGACCTATAGTACTTTTTTCTTTTTTTTCTCCGCTTCTGTATGTATACTTATATTGTTAATATTGTGTTTTAATGTTGTGTCAATAAAGCTAATTTGAATTTGAATTTAAGAACGTATTGTCTTGAAAAAGGAGTATGAACTCTCATCATCAACCATTTTAAACCTATTCAACAAGGAATAAGGTTGAAAATTCAATATCCACGCAATGTAGTTCTAACCTTTTTTGTAAGTAACTGGTTGGCGCTTACGAGAACAAAAGCAGATGGATTGTATTAGACACAATGCCATTGTGAATGCAGGTAAGTGGATGAGCTTAGTTTAAAAAAATTGTACTATAGCACTGCCAAGGGGCCATCCATAAATTACGTCACACGTTAAGGGGGAGGGAGGGGGTCGACGAAGTGTGACATTGTGTGACAAGGGGGTGGGAGGGGTCCTAAATTTCGTGACGTCACATTTCAAAATCTATTATAAGTGTTAAAACACGAACTTTAAACTATTACTTTAACTACGAAAACCTCAAAAACATATACAACTATATCTGTGTAAATATAAGATACCAATTGTTTCGTCGACCACTCGCTCTACTATCATCGTTTTATGTGTTGTTAATTGTTTGATTTGATGATAATTTTATAAAAAAAAAAAATTTAATGGAAATAAAACCGATTTCGGAACCGCTGTTTTCTTTCAATAATTTCTAAATGTAAATTTGCAAAATATGTGACGTCACACTAGGGAGGGGGGAGTCTCCCAAATGTGACCAGCTGTGACAAGGACGGGGGGAGGGGTAAAAAATCATGAAATTCGTGTGACGTAATTTATGGATGACCCCCAAATGTTAATAATGTTAATATCACGTACATAACTACATATTGATATAGGATGAATAGCTGATGAAAACTCAGTTTGATTGGTCGATGCAACACGAACATTTACATAAGGCATACCATAGGGCCCGAATTTGAGTTTCACTAGTCGGTTTACCGCCTGCGTCTCGGTCGATATACCTACAGCGTGCGGTGTTCTCGAGTTATCGACCAAATGCAACTAAGCCCTTAACAATTTGAATTGACATTTAAAATTTTCAGTGTTCAGTTTAATTTCATTAATTTATTATCACAGAACCCAAAACAATTATTTTTATTTGATTATATTATATATTTTAATAACGGACTAGTTATTAAAATATAAAAAAAAGTCAAGGCATCGTCATCTAAGAATCGGACCTTAACATGACGTCACTTTGTGGCAATTGACAGTGACAACATCCAAAATAACAGTGGTACAGTCGAGTTCATTTACATCTACACACTTACGAGAACAAAAATATCTGAACACGACTTTATGCACCTGACAATAAGGTCGTGTTCAGATATTTTTGTAATGTACAATGTCTATACTAAATCCACCTCAGTAGACTGTGATTTTCTGCGCTGTGAACAATTACTGGTCGCTTACGCTCTTTGAGGAACTTTTGAAATTAATTTTTCAATCACTAATTGGGCATTTTCGAAAATGTTCAAATGTGGTGATATTTCTTTTATCCTTTATTTGAAAATATTGATAGAAAGCCTGGTTAAATATTAAATGTTTTCAATTGGCGCTACTTGTTGGCAGCGCCTTCTTTGTACACGTTTTTGTAAAACTTAAACCCGAACTTTAAAGCTCACGGACTGTACCTACGTGGCGCAGATTATATTGACATTCGAATAAATCAGATTAACGAAAAAATTATAATTATAACTTAGGCCAGTGACTTGATTAACGGAGAGGAACGATTAAAACAAAAAGAATCATTATAGCAATTCATTTATTGAAAAATCACAACTGATACCACATAGAAAAACTACTCGGCACGGTTTAACTCTTAACTATATATCACATAAACACTTTAATAATTTCATAGACTATATACATGGAAAATTACTCGTTTTTGGTACATACACACTGCAAAAATATTAACCACTGAGTGATCACAGATAAATAAATCGGAAAACGAAAACATATCTCTTATTTGTGAAAAATAAAACAAGAACTAATTATAATAGAAGATATCCAATGTGCCCAACAAAACATAAATTCGATATAAACATATGTACAAATAAAATTAAAAACTGGTTTTGTTACAGAAATGTACACTATAGCCATGTTGTACAGTCTGACCAAAAAGAGTAGAAATTAAAAAGTGGCAATACTGTAGTGTCATCTCCGTTTTCTTAGATTAATTAGAAAGGGACTACACTACAGTATTGCCACTTTTAAATTTCTACTCTTTTTGGTCAGACTGTAATGTAGTAATTTGAGAACAGGTACATGACTTACAAAAATGTGATATGTAGAACGTAGTGGATTTATAAAACAAAAGTACGTAGATGATGCCTTGTGTTGAATATATAATATTATGTATAGGCTAATTCTTATGTATGTAAAAACGTGAAACGTTTAATATCTCATCGAAAAATTCATAAGAACATGGTTAACGCATTTAGAACGTTACAAAGTTTTCGCGTATTTGCGGCGTTTAAATTTTTAACTTGAATAATTTATAAAAGCAAATCCCGAAAGTTGAATAACGGGGGAAAACTATCAAAAACCTAGCCCTTAATTGGCTGATGACCTGCAAAGACCTTAACATTGAAATGATTACTATAAAAACACAGAATTCCAACCAATTTAAATTTAGCACATAAAACAATCCAAAATTAAAATATCATTTACGTTTGGAATACTATGGAGTCAAATCCAAACATCAGTACAAACCCAAAAGTGGCTGTAGGTACTATACAGCTAAGACTATTATAAACGCAAACAATGTAATCGATATGTACCAACTATTTAAGAAAGTACCTTTCTAATCACGCTGGGCGCACTATACACCGTGGGCGTTAATAACCCGAAAGATTTAAACCACGTATTTTTGACGACAATACGAGTAAATAATGTTATATCAACATGGGTCTAATTATGTGTCTTAACTAAATTACTATTTCAGTACAAATTAAATCATATTAATTTCCCGCTTCTTTGTGAACAAGTCTTTAGTTGAAGAAGAGAGAGCGAGCATGACACTACGAATCGCTCCGAAATCATACGACGAACGGCGAATGCCGTGACTTGTGTTCTATGACAAGTAGTGTCAAGTTATCGCTGTTTCACTTTTGACGGGTTCAGATTTGAACATTGGCATAATGACATGAATTAGGGTGTGTTAGACTGGAGATTTCTTAACTTTTGATGTGTTTTAAATAATTAATATCTCCTTAATTATGAGTTTTTGGACTATATGTTACATAAGTTTATATACTCTAATTAGGCTCTAGTATCGTTAGCTTAAATCTTTCGGGTTATTAACGGTCACGGTGTATATGGCTACTTTAATTGCGGAAAAGAAAATTATTGTGTAAAAGAAAACCCAACGGATTTTGTTGTAACATGGCCACAGTTCACTATGACGCCATCATTGACAAACATTCTACTAAATGTGGCAAAATGAGACTTTTGGGCTTGAACTGAGTTAAAACTATATTTTAAAATAAAACGTGAGAATAGCTTATAATAGCATTAAACAAGCACACTCACTCGGCGAGGATGGACCAGCCAAACTCACGGAAGTAAAACATTACAAAGTTCGTGAGCAACATACCTTCAGCCTTATTATAATTACCTCGAATCTTTATAACTTCGACCCTTTCAGTCCCATAAAAAAGTAAAAAAATCTAACGCAGTTCAGTTTTTATAATATCACCCAGGAATAAGGTAAACGTTACTGTGCTCGACACTATCCCAATAGTTGCCATCTTGAATGTTAACTCATTAGCAATAGAGATGACAGCATGGTGTCAACTGGCGACGACGCAGTTGGCTCAGTTTGCAAGCACAGGTGCTTGCAAACTGAGCCTACTGAGCGGCGGTCCCGGGTTCGAATCCCGGCCTTGACCTCGAATATTTGTGCTTGGGTCATGGTTGTTCCTATGTATTTAAGTATATATTTATCTATATAAGTATGTATATCGTCGTCTAGTACCTATAACACAAGCCTTCTTGAGCTTAATTTGGGACTAGATCGATTTGTGTGAGGTTGTCTGATATTTATTATTTATTAACTAGTTATTAGGCATTAGCGTGTCGCACACAAGGACGTTTACCTTACTACATTAGATTTTTTTTTTTTTGTAATTTTATTTTAACCATATTAAGATGAAAGAGATCTAATAGATCTTTTATTTACATTAAATCGACAGTTGTTAAAAGGAAATACCACTGCAATTTTTTCTATAAAAATAAAATTTTTGTTCTGGTCTAAACATACCTTCTCCAACAATTAACCAATCTATACGAAATTTTAGGAACTGAACGGGAAGGAAATTTTCTGTGTAGAAGAACTGTTTCGATATTTGCGCAAATTTTCAGACTTTGTGTACTAGGCATCCATTTGCGGCGGAATTTTGGCCAAAAACAGAGGCCTAGTACACACATTTAACTATTATAAGCGCAAAAATGGACACGGTCCAACACAGGACATTTCCTTTTAAGTTTACGTTTACGTTAAGTTTGGAACTCATTGTATCCGACGCCAAAGTTAACGTACACTGATAGTATGGGAAAAGAAGCAATGATATGTCCTCTTAACCGATGGATTGATTTTTATTATATAATTTGAATACACTTCACTGGATTAAAAAAAAAACTATTTCTTATGTATCTAATACGGCGTACCTACACATATACAATACTGTTGCTTTAACAAACATAACGTCGACATAATTTGTGTGTGAGTGTGATGCTTAGCCAATTAGTTGTGCGGCATATGTGTGATAATAATGAATAATGATATTAATGCTGTAAATGTCAACTGCACAAGCGGTCCAACACCATAAATTACGCCGAACTAATTGTACATATATACTGCTTTTTGACATCCCTTAAAAATACTGTAACTTCCGTCTTAAGGTCTGGTTATTTATAGCTTGGTTGTACTTCTTTATAACATATTTACATGTTATAACGTACTACCAAAATCTGTAATATGTCACAGTCTATGCTTGAGGTGCTCGTTTAGATAAAAACGACAAAGATGTAAAATAACGACTATGGCTATTCCGACCAAAACTTTTATTCCCAGAATTAGACTGACTCTTGGATACAACATTAATATAGGATTTTGACATAATTATCCCGGAATAAGCGTTATCCTTGGAATAGAAGATTGGTTAAATCCAGCCTTAGCCGGCAATTAAATCTCGTAGTGTTCGTAATTCTTATGAAAACCAAACTGTAAATGCTATTGATTAATTAAACGTGTGAAATGCCACGTGACTGCTTCAGTTACACTTCTACAAAAATATAAGGATTTACTATACAATACGGGTAAAAATAGATGGTTTCTCGATAATGGCGTAGGTACTATCTATATTTATCGTATAAGAACATTTTAAATATACTTTTGAGTGCAAACAACTAGACGGATTATTGTCAGAATAATTATTAGTACCGAGGAAGCTCGATGGTGGTTTTCCACCCCGTCTAAAAAAATATAGTTCTTCAGACATACGAAAATAATACTCAGAAAAGGATTCTCACCTTAGAGTAAATATACGATCGGGGTTTAAATGCATGCATTTTCCCGCCCACTCCATTATATTATATTGTTTAGAACAATTTGGAAAAATGAAAGAATAAATGAATATTCAAGATTATCATCTAAATTATACATACGTGTCTCAATATTAATGCATTTACATCACAGCTAAATAATCTGAAAGTTTTTTTATTCTAATTATTAAGCAGAAATTAAACTGTGTGCTTCTTAACGACATAACTGCTAATAAGTAAAATTAAGCTGAAACAGAAATTCGTCACTTAAGAGACTTAAAAATTTAAAATTACGTTATCGCAAACAAAATGTCCTGTTTTTATTCCAACCGAAATGTATTGCAATATGCTCACACCTAAGTCACCGAACATAACGAAAATATATAACATATAGATCATTAAACACTGGGGTAAAGTGAAAATAGAGACAGAATATTTGCACGAAAAAATGTACCCGAGTGAGAGGTTTTTAAAATTAATAGACCTAGAGAAAGATAGGTAAATTTATCGTTTTACTTTGATGAAACATCGAATAAAAAGATCCTCAAACGTACCTCACACAATACACATCGTTTTAAAAACGTTGATTAAGATTTTATACATTCTCGTTAATAGGTAGAAAGTTTGGGATAAAATACCCCATCTATTTGTACCTCGTCTCCATACGCACCATAATCTCGAGGAAGTACTTACCCGAGCACCGTTCACCTTATACAATAAACCCAATAGTAATGCCACAGACGATTTTAATGATACAAAACTGCATTACAGCTTGTAAAAACGAGTCAATTTTAAATGAACCATTAATCAGTCGGTGCCAAGCGAATACATATACATTTTCGTTATGTATGTATGACAAACGAATGGCAGGTAAAGGGTATATTTTACCGTTTAAAAGAAGGTCCTAATGAGTAATGACCATGAAAATAATTAGGTTCTCAATTTAATTTATAATCTTAAAAATCTCAATAGGAAAAATCTGAAAATGTCTTGGCATTGCCCCCAGTCTTACTTCAACATAACTTATCGCGCCTTTGGCACCAAAATTCATTTAATCATTGCTATCGAGTCAAAAGTCATAGTTATTACGAAACCACCGCTCACTTTACTAATAAAAAATATGGCGATAAATCAACTACTAGGCGATATGTAACGAACATCGCACTGGTTTTATAAGGCAGTGCAAATATTGGCATTTTAGTCTTGGACCAAACATTTATATATCGAAAAAAAAACGAAAATTTTAAATTGTTTTTAGGATCCTCATAACAAAAAAATAATTAAATAGGTAATTGTATTAGAACCCTGAAATTAAACGCAATTTTTCACGGTGAAAATGACAAATGACTTATTGTCTCCATACAATTATTGGTCCTCAACCCACAAATGATATGTAGGTATTGTAGGTGGCCATTTGTATGGAGGGATTTAGCGCTCCGTAGGAATGTTGAACTTTGATGGTCATTTCTGACTTCTATACCAATCTACGAGTAGTTTATCCCATATAGACATTTGATCCCAATAAAAAATAGAATTCTGAAAAAAAAATCTACACGCCTATTGTGCATAACTTGATAGGTGACAACACAAGCTCTACGTTCAAATGAATGGTGAGGAAAATGTTATTCTTATAGCACAAAAGATTGTTGACATACACTAAAAATGCATCAGACTGACTGCAGACAATATGAGGCTTCTTGATCCGATTGGAGACTTATATATTCTTAGACCTCGCTCAACTGCACTGGAGAGGGCGTTACAATGATGCGACGTCACTTAATGGCGTCGTCTTTATGGCGAATGTGGCTTTGACCATAGAATTTGACCTTACTCGGAAGGCACTATCCTCGTTGGGATCACATAAAGACCTGGAGATCTCTATTGTGAAATTTCAAAAAAAATTCAAAAACAAAAAAAATTCAAAAAATTCAAAAAATCATTATTGCCTCAGCAGTCACGGTGTGAACACGTCTCCGTCTCCACCTCAGTGCACAGTGCTACGACAAATGACCCGTCCGCTTGTGAGTGCTACGCCGCCCGCTACGCAGTTCCGCTACGCCGCTACGTAGACCGCTACATACGTCGAGTCAAGATTTAAGCCACGCCCATAGCCCACAACTGATTGAGCTGCACGGTGACCGCGGGAAGAGTTCGCCGTCGCCCGGCGCCGGTCCGCCTTTGCCTCGTCAGATGTGTGTTGTGTCGTTTTGGTTTTGTGATGTGTCCGTATTACGGAATAGTGAAATATAAGGATTGCCACTCTCATTGTACGATCTGGTGAGTACACACCTCGGGCCTTAAGCCCGAGTTCAAATTACACGGGGCCATGCCCCTCACCCCACCGGCCCCCCCCCCGCGGGACGATGACCGAGTCTGGACAAGGGCGACCGCAATCGAGTTTTTTAGGGAGTTTCTCCAACTCCACAGTGTGGGACTCGTCGCCCCCTTCGAGGAGTTCGCCCGGTCATGGTCCGGCGGTGGGCCCCCGGTAGGCGGCCCTTCTGGCCTATCACCCACCCTTCCCGCTTCGCAGGAAGCCCGCCATGCCCCACAGGGGCAAGCCCCTCAGGCCCAGGGCTCCAATCTGGATGCCCAATCACGGACTCCTGCAGGGCGGGAGGAAGTTCATAATTCATTATCATTATCATCCGTCTCACCAACCCAATACGAGGGCCCAGATGCCCAGCCCCACTTGTTCAAAATACCACCCCAATACGGGGTTAAAGGGCCACAGTCCGGCCAAGCGGAAATCTCCGCTCCCACCCGCGCGGATAAACCGCGCCACTCAAAGTCACGTTCGTCGTCATCGTCGTCGTCCGCAGGCCGGCGGCACTCGCGCTCAATAAATAGACACCCGTATAAGGGCGACAGAATCAATAATAGATCGCGCTCCCCGAGGAGCCCCTCACCCCAACGCTCCCTGCTATCCCCAGCAAAGCTCCCAATTAATATCCCGCTAGATAGCGGCCGTGTCATTGATCAAACGCGGACGGTTGTGTCTCCACAGCCCGACCCAAATGAGTACCAATTCCACGACTCTGAGGAGGCCCCCTGGACCGAGGTGTCCAGGCACAAGCGCCCCCACAAGGCCGATTCCCCCCCCTCCCCCGGGGTGACCGCGCCCTCCCGCTCTAGAGGCTCCTCGGCCTCCCCGGTGGCGAAAACCGCCAAAACGCCACAAAAAGAGGACTGTGTGCAACAGGTGCACCATGTCGGTGCCGCCCAAAATTCCGGCGTTACGCCCCCCGATGGGGCGGAATTAATGGATATGACCCCCCCGATATCCCAGGACAGCATTTTACCGCTGTCCGGCGCTCCAGCGCCCTCTCAACAGCTCATGTCCACCCAAAATTCGGTTCCCCTTTCGGGCGATTCTGACGTCATAAACCCCAAAAACGTCCTCTATAGGGACCCAAATCCCAAACGGAAGCCAATAGGCTTCATCACCGCCCTTGATAAATCCAGGTGGAACACGGCAAAGACCTTAATCCTCCAAAGGGGAATTAAAATCATTGAGGCCCTAGATATGGAGAAAGGGCAAAAGGGGTATTTAGAAGACGGCATTAAAATATCCCTTGGCTCCATAGATGATTTTAGAGCCCTGGCACGCCTGATGAGCGAAATCTCGCTCCCCTACCACCGGTCCCTTTTCGAGGAAGAAAAGGGATTCACGGTGGTAGTCAAAGGCGTCCCTAGGGAATTTACCCAGGAGGAGGTCAAAGAGGACCTCCTTGCCAAAGGAATTAAAGTACTAGAAGTACACCGTTTCTGGAACCAACATCGCGGAAAGCTAAATATAGTCATGGTTAGGGTTGACCCAGACCCTGACACAAAGGGTGACATATTCAAGATACGTGAGGTCTGCTTAATCTCGGGCCTCCGTATCGAGAAACCAAGGCCTTCCCAGTTTATAGGGCAGTGCCACAATTGCCAGCGGTATGGCCACAGCGCGAAGGGCTGCTGTGCCCCCGCTCGGTGTGTCAAATGCGGTGGTGACCATCACACCACCGAATGCAAGAGGAAGAAGAAGGCCGACACCGAGCGGGACGAGGAGCCGCCCTTCTGCTGTCTGTGCAAGAAGTCCGGCCATACCGCAAACTTCAAAGGATGCCCCTGCGCCCCAAAAAGGCGCAGAATCCCAAAACCAAACGCCGGCCCTAGCCGACGTGGCCCCTCAGGCCCCCCACGTGGTCCCCATCGCCCTGACTATAACCACAACCCGGCATCATTCCCGCCCCCGGGCCGCCAGAATAATACAAACAGCGCTAGACCCGAGCCCGGCAGATACCTACCGGCCTCCCAACCACCTCCACCACCGCCGGTAGACGGTGGCCAACCTCATGGCCAGAACCTGGCCTCCCACCGCCAGTTCCCCGCCACTCACGGCCATGATCATGAAAACTTCTCCTACGCCGATAAAGCCAGGCCCCAGGGAGCACCCCGCCCGGGACCGCCCCCCCTCCCACGCGTACCACAGCCGCCAAATTACCACCAACCTGGACCCATCCTCACTGTCAGCCCCGAGGAGTTCCCTCTACTGTACGAGGCTCTCGTTTTACGAGAACGCCTTGAGGCACTAGAGGCGCAACTCCAAGGAGCTGACGGCCGTCAAAAACTAAGCATCCTCAAGGAGCACAAGTCAACCCTAGCAGGGGTACACTTCACCCAGCCTTTATGGACCCAGGGTTGAAACGGAAACCGGAATCTATCAAGATCGCATCTTTCAATGCAAACGGTATGGCTGGCCAGAAGGATCAGCTGGTCCTCTTCTTAAAATCCCATCAAGTGGACATCCTTTTAGTTCAAGAGTCATTTTACAAGCCGCATAGCAAGACTTACAGAATACCGGGTTTCATTTCAACCCGAAACGACCGTCCCGACCGACCGGGTGGAGGTACCATGATCTTTCACAAACGCAATATACACTGCATAAGCCTCCCCTCCCCTCCTCTAACAAACATAGAGACGTCAGTTTGCCGCTTTACACCTGCTGCCCATCCGGCTATCACCGTGGTATCAGTCTACTTACCACCCGCCCAGGAGATACTCAAATCTGACCTCGATCAACTGGCCAAGTTGGGGTCCTCTGTCCTAGTGATGGGGGACCTTAACTGTAAGCACACATCCTGGAACTGCCGCGTGACAAACCCAAACGGAGTTAAACTAATGTCCATCCTCCTGGATGAGAACTGCCCTTACGACTTGATTTCCCCTCTGGAACCGACCCACCTCCCCCACCAGGGAGACCATCTCCCCGATATCCTTGACATAGCTCTGTTCAAAAACATCTCCATGCGTATGACCTCAATCTCTGTAGTACAGGAGCTGAACTCGGACCACCGCCCGGTGGTGCTGAGCTTAGGCCCAGCCGCATCAACGGACACCCCTAGAACAAAAACAATCATTGATTGGGTAAAAGTGGGGGAAAACCTGCAGACTGTACCAGCCAATCTCACCGAATTAACAGCGTCCCTAGACTCCACCTCTGAAACAAACCTAGCCATTGACATTTTCACCAACTACATCAGCTCCTCCCAGAGCAAAGCATCTAGGGAAATACCGGAGGAAGAGGCCCTCAGACGACCCTTGTCAGAGGAGTTGTTGAACCTAATCGGTATTAAAAACGCCTTGTTGAGAGAGACCACCGCCTTCCCCTCGCCCGAAAACCGCGCCGCCCTCCGCTCCCTCCAAAGGGAGGTCAAAAAGAGGGTTGCGGAATTTCGAGCGAGAGATTTCGAAAACTTAATGGGCGAAATAAAACCAAGCCACATTGCCTATTGGAGGATTGCGAGGGCTCTTAAAACAGACTCAACTACCACCATCCCGCCCCTAGACCGCCCTGACCACCCAACCCCAGCACTGGAGGACGAAGAGAAGGCGGAGTGCCTGGCGGAAAGTATCGAAAAGCAGTGCTCCCCAAACACCGATTTGGTTGACCCCGTCCACACCGAGTTCATAAATGCCGTGGTTCAATCCAAATCCGAAAACGCCCTCTCGTCCCCGCCCCCATCACCGACGTCAATAACGGAACTAAAAACTATAATAAAGACTCTCAGACCCAGAAAGGCCCCCGGCGCGGACGGGATCTCAAACAAAATTATCAAAATTCTCCCTGACGAGGCCCTAACAATCCTGATAGCCATTTTTAACGCCGCACTGGCTTTACGCTATTTCCCGCCAGCATGGAAGGTAGCCACAGTTATAGGGATCCACAAACCCGGAAAACCCCGCTCGTCCCCTTCAAGTTACCGGCCTATTTCACTGCTAAGCTCCCTGGGGAAACTGTATGAAAAAATCCTACTCTCCAGAATCCGACATTATACCGCAGAAAATAACATCCTGATAAATCAACAATTCGGTTTCAGAGAAAAGCACTCGTGCACCCACCAAGTTCACCGAATTGTTGAACACATCATTGACGGGTTTAGGAAACTAGGTAGCCTTCATACCGGGGCCGTCCTACTGGATGTGGCGAAAGCCTTCGATCGGGTCTGGCATGCCGGCCTGGTCTTCAAGCTCTTCCAGATGGGCATGCCGGGAGGTCTTGTACTAATAGTGCAGGACTTCCTCACCGATCGAAGCTTTCGCTTCCGCCACGAGGGGACCCTCTCAAAACCCCATCCCATAAATGCCGGAGTCCCCCAGGGCTCCGCCCTCTCGCCAATGTTATACTCTCTATTTACTAACGACATCCCTATCCACCCACGAGTCCACCTGGCGCTTTTTGCCGACGATACCGCCCTGTACACCACCCACAGACGTCCTGCCACAATTAGAAAGGACCTTCAGTCCGCCCTTTCCGACTTAGGTAGATGGTTCAAGCTTTGGCAAATAGAGGTAAACCCGGATAAAAGCGCGGCCATTATTTTCACCACAGGCAACAAAGAACCAAATAGAATGTGCAATCCGGTTTGCCTCTATAATCAACCAATCCCCTGGACAAACAAAACCAAATATCTGGGAGTCCTCCTCGACAAGTCCCTCTCTTTCAAACCCCACATTAAAACGGTCAGAGACAGGGCAGCCTTCATACTGGGTAGGCTAAGCCCCATGCTTAACAGGAAGAGTAAGATGTCCATAAAGAATAAATTAACCCTATATAAGCTGTGCGTGAGGCCTATCCTCTCCTACGCCTGCCCTGTCTTTGCCCACGCGGGAGCAAATAGACTAAAGCCACTACAGACCCTCCAAAACCGCGCCCTCCGCAGAATATCCAAAGCACCATGGTATGTATCAAATCTGTCCATACACTTCGACCTAAAAATCCCAACCATTTATCAGTTCATAAGATCTTCAACTCGCCACTTCCTGGAAGACAACGCCCCCTCCCACCCGAACCCCTTAGTCCGGAAAGCGGTGGACTACCTAGCCACCCCCCCCCAAATTAACCAATCAACCCCGAACCCGACCACCGATCAAACTCAGACCCCAGCCTCTGACGACGACGACGACGACCCGGATTGTACGACGATAGCGGGCCCCGTGGCCCCACCATTAACGCCACCGTTACCCCTCTCAGGCGCCCCAAGGCCTCCAATTTTCAAGCCAGCCCGGGCAAAACCCAACGCTTATAGAAACAGACGACGTCCGAAAGATAGCCTTCTAGACCCGGTCGATGCCATCACGAAAGTCACCAACGAGTGGAACCTCGTGATGGCAGCGATCAAGGCCGAAAAGGCAAAAAAGCGCTCCCGACGGCGAGGGCGCCCCCCTGAAAATCATATTACACGAAGACCTGTCTACGAAGGCAGGTATCAGGATCGTGACGCCCTCGCCGAGCGGGATCGCCGTCTGGCCGGGCTGTCCCAACCGCTAAAGAACATAATGGGTTAACAATTCATATAAGTCATTTTCATTCATAGTTATAACCATAACTATAACCACCCGTCACTCAACATCTCCGTACTACTATCAAACACAATCATTAACACACACTCACTATTTATAATTATATATATATGTACTATATAATCAGCTGGTCATCGTCACATATGTGACACAGCCTAACACTACACACTACGCTGCGGGTCCGGAGGTCCCATTTTGTGACCCCACCCGCACAGTCAAGTTCGCCCCAGTACAGCCGAAAGGCTCGGGCCAATCACAATTCAAAAAAAAAAAAAAAAAAAAAAAAAAAAAAAAAAAAAAAAAAAAAAAAAAAAAAATTGTGAAATTTGCTCGGTTGACCACTAACATTTAAAAGATCTGTCACTGAGTGAGTGAGATCTGTAAACTCAATCGAAATTCACTGGCGTAGGCGTCATGACGTCGACCGTGATGTCCTCCATGTTGGGCAGCACGAGAACCTTCTCGAACTCCTTGCTGAGCTTATGCTCTATCCAGTTGGAGATGTGCGCAAAGCGGAGTGTGCGCGCGCCGACTGCTGGTCGCGCTTTTAGGACAAGCTGCGGATTTGTTCTGAACCTGCGGGGGATAGTATGAGCATTTCTCAAAAAGTTTGTACACAATTAAGACAGAAAGTTAAAGTCAAATATAATTTTCCTATTTTGTTACGAATTATTTTAGTAATTTTATATCAATGTTATGGTTATGTTCGGTAATTAAGGTTCTGTTATGCTTATACTTTTTTAATTATACATAATCAAAGTCAAAGTCAAAATTAAGGTTCTGTTATGCTTATACTTTTTTAATTATACATAATCTGATATCAATGTATTGAAAATCACAATAAAAAACCGTAACAAAATAGGAAAATTATATTTGAACTTTCTGTCTTAATTGTGTACAAACTTTTTGAGAAATGCTAGTATGACTTTGAAATAGCAATATGGCGTTGGTCACGGAAATTTTAAATATACTTTATCTACTCCACTTTTTTTTCTACGAGTTATAGTTACTAACTCTTATATAAAGTAAAGACATACATTTCGTGAGCCTTGTAAAAGCCTATAGTCTGCTGCCTAAAGAAGCACTGAATGCTTTTTTGGCGACATTATAACATGGTTAGCACTGTTGACTGATGCGTGTCACATGTTACCGTTTTGACTTTTTATCTTTTACATTTTGCTTTTTAATTTTTACTTTCTTTTTACTCGACTGTACTGTCGTAGATAAAGTATTGTATACAACGTTGTATAAGTAGGTCAAAAAATTCCCGTGGCATCTTCTCTTACCTATGCCACTCCCTTTTTTTTTATCCCTCTTCACAGACAACCCCCACTAGACGGAGCATGTCAGGCGACCCGCGCGCACCAACGATATGGTACGGCAGAACATTAAAGTATCAACACGGCGGCCACCGTTTAGTTGCGTCCTTGTTTATGATCCATGCGTACGTCAACGAAAAAAGAAATTAAATAAATAACATGGTAAATTGTAGTGTTAAGTGGTGTAGAGACCTCATAAACATGGACGCAACGAAACGGTGGCCGCCGTGTTGGTACTTTAATGTTCTGCCGTACCATATCGTTGGTGCGCGCGGGTCGCCTACGGGTCGCCTTACATGCTCCATCTAGTGGGGGTGGTCTGTGTCCCTCTTATATTGCATAAAATGCTATTGTAACCCGATAGTGTAGTCAATTTAACTTGATCTTCATTTTAAAAACTTACCCAAGCCACAATCTGTCGTGAGGCGGCGGCGGTAGGTTCACAGCTAGTCTTCCCTCCAATCCCTGGATTTCCACTTGTAGCTTGATGTCCGTGTTCGACAGGCCCTCCATCGCACGTTTTACGTATTTGAAGTCGGTTACCTGCGCACAATTGTAAAGATTAGTGTCTTAACCTATTGACCGCCAAGCCTAGCAATTTACCGTGCCACTGACGCCAGAGTAAAAAAAAAAGATGTGCCCCAAAATCAACAGGGATTGAAAAATACTTGTAGCGGTTAGAATTACAAAGTTTTTGATCATTGAAATTTGGACGGCTGTGGCCGACGTGGCGTCAGGGGCACGATTTTTTGTTGACGGCCACAGCCGACTGTGGCGCTCAAAAGGTTAAGTATTTATGTAAAAAATATTGCGGGTTATACTTTTTATTGCATGCACTTTTTTGTTTAATTGTGATATAATTTATTTTGACAGCAGTATTGTTTGAGTGTCACGAGTTGCTAGCAGAGAGTAGTACAAACCTGCTGGAAGTATTTGTTCGTCGATATTCTATCAACCATTCGCAGGAACTTCTTTTTCGACGAACCGCTCTCCGGCTGTGTCGCTGTCCTGTAAGATTAACGGTTCGTTAAATAAAATTTCATATTATAAGGCGTCGTTCTCTTCGTCCACCATTCATCTAGGTCCATCGTCCAGGCATTATGTTATGATTTGGAAATGGTAAAAATCTTAATAGATACTTGGGCTCGTATGAAAGGTTATCAGTAACTATTATCTGTATTCTAGCTTCTGTAGCTACAGAACAAAGTATTTGCGAAGAACCTCACGATATGTACCAACTTCTAGTGATCAAGATTGTCTGGATCAACTCATTCTTCTATACTATTATAAAATTGTAGATTTGTATTGAAAATCAGTTTTCTATAGGTCATGATTTCAGGAGAAATCATAATAGTGTGATGCAGGATCGTCATGTTTTGTATGGGCTCTCGGCGCTGTGCCAGCCTGGCGCCACCTGTTTTCACAATTTCCTTTGTCCTCTCATCACATCGAAACGGCTGGACAAATTTTTAGTCCATTGAATGAGTCCCTCCAAGGGGGGTCTAGAGTGCGTGAGTTAGTAACGTAAGATGTTTCTTCGGAAACATGTCAAGAGTCCCTAGGTAATAAACATACTAAAACCCCGGGACACTAGGAGGAGCCCCGGAGTGGGGGGAGGGGGGGAAAGGGTCCATTTTTTCATTTTTCGCTTAAATCTCAAAAACGGTACATGTTAGAGAAAAACTTTCAAGGAAAAGTTGAAAGGCCATAAAATTATCTACAAGTTGTACCTAAATATTTTTTTTCTATTCGCAGCCGTTTTCGAGCTACATCCCATGAAAGGTGAAAAATTCGAAAACTACCCTTATATAATATTTTGACAATCGATTCCTCCTAAAGGCTTCTAGTCCATTGAATGAGTCCCTCCAAGGGGGGTCTAGAGTGCGTGAGTTAGTAACGTAAGATGTTTCTTCGGAAACATGTCAAGAGTCCCTAGGTAATAAACATACTAAAACCCCGGGACACTAGGAGGAGCCCCGGAGTGGGGGGAGGGGGGGAAAGGGTCCATTTTTTCATTTTTCGCTTAAATCTCAAAAACGGTACATGTTAGAGAAAAACTTTCAAGGAAAAGTTGAAAGGCCATAAAATTATCTACAAGTTGTACCTAAATATTTTTTTTCTATTCGCAGCCGTTTTCGAGCTACATCCCATGAAAGGTGAAAAATTCGAAAACTACCCTTATATAATATTTTGACAATCGATTCCTCCTAAAGGCTTCTAGTCCATTGAATGAGTCCCTCCAAGGGGGGTCTAGAGTGCGTGAGTTAGTAACGTAAGATGTTTCTTCGGAAACATGTCAAGAGTCCCTAGGTAATAAACATACTAAAACCCCGGGACACTAGGAGGAGCCCCGGAGTGGGGGGAGGGGGGGAAAGGGTCCATTTATTCATTTTTCGCTTAAATCTCAAAAACGGTACATGTTAGACAAAAACTTTCAAGGAAAAGTTGAAAGGCCATAAAATTATCTACAAGTTGTACCTAAATATTTTTTTTCTATTCGCAGCCGTTTTCGAGCTACATCCCATGAAAGGTGAAAAATTCGAAAACTACCCTTATATAATATTTTGACAATCGATTCCTCCTAAAGGCTTCCATGGAGGAATGTGTTTTTTTTACCAATTATAGACCTAATTAGGAGCAATCTATCAGTACCGGTCACAAGTTGCACTTTTGAGCTTTTTGGAAGAAAAAAAATAAAAAGGTCAAGTTGCGTAACTACCCTAATATAATATTTTGACAATCAATTCCTCCTAAAGGCTTCCATGGAGGAATGTGTTTTTTTTACCAATGATTGACCTAATTAAGAGCAATCTATCAGTACCGGTCACAAGTTGCACTTTTGAGCTTTTTGGAAGAAAAAAAATAAAAAGTTCAAGTATCGTAACTACCCTAATAAAATTCAATTCCCCGTAAACGCCTCCGTGGTGGAATCTGGTATTTTTATCAATGATAGACCTAATTATGAGCAATCTATCTGTACCGGTCACAATTTGCACTTTTGAGTTTTTTTGGAAGAACAAATAAAAAGATCAAGTTCAGTAACTCAAACTACCCTAATATAATATTTTGACAATCGATTCCTCCTAAAGGCTTCCATGGAGGAATGTGTTTACTTTACCAATTATAGACCTAATTAAGAGCAATCTATCAGTACCGGTCACAAGTTGCACATTTGAGTTTTTTGGAAGAAAGAAATATTTTTTGATCGATTGATGTGATAAACATGGGTATGTAGTATGGGGAAATTGTTTGAGCCAAAATCATTTTTTACTGCGTGTAACTCAGAAACGGTAGGATATAGGAAAAAAATATTTAGGTACAACTTGTAGATAATTTTATGGCCTTTCAACTTTTCCTTGAAAGTTTTTCTCTAACATGTACCGTTTTTGAGATTTAAGCGAAAAATGAAAAAATGGACCCTTTCCCCCCCTCCCCCCGCTCCGGGGCTCCTCCTAGTGTCCCGGGGTTTTAGTATGTTTATTACCTAGGGACTCTTGACATGTTTCCGAAGAAACATCTTACGTTACTAACTCACGCACTCTAGAACTTTTTATTCAATGGACTATTCCATGGAGGAATGTGTTTTTTTTACCAATTATAGACCTAATTAAGAGCAATCTATCAGTACCGGTCACAAGTTGCACTTTTGAGCTTTTTGGAAGAAAAAAAATAAAAAGGTCAAGTTGCATAACTACCCTAATATAATATTTTGACAATCAATTCCTCCTAAAGGCTTCCATGGAGGAATGTGTTTTTTTTACCAATTATAGAACTAATTAAGAGCAATCTATCAGTACCGGTCACAAGTTGCACTTTTGAGCTTTTTGGAAGAAAAAAAATAAAAAGTTCAAGTATCGTAACTACCCTAATAAAATTCAATTCCCCGTAAACGCCTCCGTGGTGGAATCTGGTATTTTTATCAATGATAGACCTAATTATGAGCAATCTATCTGTACCGGTCACAAGTTGCACTTTTGAGTTTTTTTGGAAGAAGAAATAAAAAGATCAAGTTCAGTAACTCAAACTACCCTAATATAATATTTTGACAATCGATTCCTCCTAAAGGCTTCCATGGAGGAATGTGTTTACTTTACCAATTATAGACCTAATTAAGAGCAATCTATCAGTACCGGTCACAAGTTGCACATTTGAGTTTTTTGGAAGAAAGAAATATTTTTTGATCGATTGATGTGATAAACATGGGTATGTAGTATGGGGAAATTGTTTGAGCCAAAATCATTTTTTACTGCGTGTAACTCAGAAACGGTAGGATATAGGAAAAAATTATTTATGTACAACTTGTAGATAATTTTATGGCCTTTCAACTTTTCCTTGAAAGTTTTTCTCTAACATGTACCGTTTTTGAGATTTAAGCGAAAAATGAAAAAATGGACCCTTTCCCCCCCTCCCCCCACTCCGGGGCTCCTCCTAGTGTCCCGGGGTTTTAGTATGTTTATTACCTAGAGACTCTTGACATGTTTCCGAAGAAACATCTTACGTTACTAACTCACGCACTCTAGAACTTTTTATTCAATGGACTATTTAACCAATTTTGGTTCAGGGATAGCTGGAGATCCAAATATTTTTATTTTATTTTTATTTTATTAAAAACACGTTTACATGACATTACAGTTTCTTAACTAATGCGCCATGAAACTTACATTATTAGTACAACATTATCATAGAAAAACCAACATAAACATAAAAAAAACAGCAACACAAACAAATAATAATAATAACAATTATCATCGATCATCCAATTCCTCACAAAATCTCAAACATTCAGTGCACACAACCGCCCATCGCCACGCAAACAAATCACACTCCGGTGCTGATGTCAGGAACGCATTGAGTAGCACAAGAGCACGAACAAGTGGGGAATTTTTGCGAGACACAGTACGCGCCGCCGGCGCCATCAAGAGATCGCGCTGCCGCGGTCTGAGAGCTATCCTAGGGACGTCAGGAACAAACAGTCGCACGAGGCGGCCTACAAGCTCAGGACAGTCGGACTTGCCGAATATGGTTATATGAAACTTTTTACCCGACTACGTATAAAAAATTACGCGTACGAAGTTGCTAAAACAAATACGTACGAGATTTCTTGCACAGGCAGCGCCTCGTTGCTGTCGACTGGCTGCATGTGCGGGCTCTCGTCGTCGCTCGACGATTCCGCCGAGTCCTCTATCTCGGAGTCGTATATGGCGGGCTTTCGCTTCTGCAAACAAAAACTCCGTTATTATTTATTGAAGATAGTTGGCAGGTTCGATTTACTTCCAACATGTAACTCAGACTACTGCGAAGCCAGTTAAATAAAAAAAACCGGCCAAGTGCGAGTCGGACTCGCGCACGAAGGGTTGAACACCACTATTGAACCAATATTGAACAAAAAACACGTTATTTGTATGGGGTCCTCCTTTAATGTTTACTTATTTCTTATTTTTATTATTTGTTGTAATAGCGGTAAAAAAATAAACCTTCTGTGAAAATTTCAACTGTCTAACTATAACGGTTCATGAGAAAATGCCCGTTGAACGAAATATCATGCAAAAAGTCCTATTTTTGTATGGGAGCCCCCCTTAATTATTATTGTTTTATCATGAATAGTACTCGTATTTGTTGTTATAGCGGCAATAGAAATACATCATCTGTGAAAATTTCAACTGTCTAGCTATCACCGTTGTTGAGATACAGCCTGGTGACAGACGGACGGACGGACGGACGGACGGACGGACGGACGGACGGCGAAGTCTCAGTAATAGGGTCCCGTTTTTACCCTTTGGGTACGGAACCCTAAAAACGTACAGTCACCATCAGATATATCGCAGCATATAAGGCGTTCATATATATCGTCCGTGGACGGACGGACAGCGAAGTCTCAGTAATAGGGTCCCGTTTTTACCCTTTGGGTACAGAACCTAAAAAGGTTAAAACAGTTAAAGAAACCTTCGAGCGCATTAAGCTGGACTTCTCGCACACTCAACGTTACTACTAAAAAGTTAAACAGTTTTTACGTAAATCTTAGTTTTAAGCCAAAGGATACTTTATTATTTTTTACTTACCCGAAGTTGTTTTTCAGAAAATCCGAATTCTTTACTCACGGGGTCATGCTCCACTAGGTTCTCTTGAGTAGCTAGGAGATGCTCTTCTAACGTTATATCTGAAAAAGACAAACCAAACTCTCAAAAGAATACGCAAGAAATTATATTGAAACCGATCGATTGAGAGAAGATGCAATTTCTTTTATTACTGTTAGTCCAATACGGGAAGGGTATTATTGCCCCTCAAACGAAATTAATTCGCATTGTACAGTCGCCATCAGATATATCGCAGCATATAAGGCGTTCATAAATATCTGAACACGACTCTTATTGACTGGGCGTTACTGTACAGTACATGCGATATATCTGATGGTGACTGTACGTTTTTTTTGAAGTCAACAAGGTTATATTGATTACTTTGAGAGTTTGTTTAAAAGAGAAGAGGCACTGGTTCAAATTCAAGGGCCTTCGCTCGAAGTAAACGCAATGGACCCTGAGACCCCAAAGTGATATTAGTATGGACGAGATTGTGAAAGCGTTGAAAAGTATGAAAACAGGTAAAGGTGCGGGTTACGACAGGGTATTCGTCGAGATGCTGCGGGCTGGCCAGGGTGTAGTAGCAAGTCAGTTGTACCGCCTTTTCAATTTGTGTTACAGAGAAGGCCGAGTGCCGGGAGATTGATGCAAGGCTGTAATCGTGCCGTTGTACAAAGGAAAGGGGTCACAACAAGACTGCAGAAATTACCGCGGAATAAGTCTCCTCAGTGTCGTCGGCAAACTGTATGCTAAGGTGATTATTGAATGGGTAATGAAAGAAACAGATGAAAGAATTTGGGATGTGCAAGGGAGATTTAGAAAGGGAATGGGTTGTATGGCTCAGGTCTTCTCGTTACGGTGCATATCTGAAAAATGCTTGGCCAAAAGCCAAAAAGTCTATTGTGCGTTTTTGGATTTGGAGAAGGCCTATGACAGAGTGGTGAGGAATGAGTTGTGGTCAGCGTTATCTGTGCATGGGGTGAGCAGTAAACTGATTCAAGCATTGAAATATCTTTACGTGAATTCCAGTGCTTGTGTAAGAGTCAACGGGGCATGCACTGATTGGTTTGTTATCCAAAAAGGTTGCCAGTAAAATAAATTAGTACCACTAAAAATCCGCAATGCGGCGTGAGTTCTAAAACCCCTTGTGGGGCTGTACCACAGACCACCCCCACTAGACGGAGCATGTAAGGCACATGTAAGGCGACCCGCGCGCACCAACGATATGGTACGGCAGAACATTAAAGTATCAACATGGCGGCCATCGTTTAGTTGCGTCCATGTTTATGAGGTCTCTCTACACCACTTAACACTACAATTTACCATGTTATTTATTTAATATTTGACGTGACAACGTCTTAAATTAGGTTGCGGCTCGGAGTCACTCATGAAAAAGTGTAACGCCCGCTCACGTTACGAGGGCCGGTTGTCCCGCTAAAACTCGAGAACGGCTGAACCGATTTGGCTAATTTTAGTATTGAAATATTCGTGGAAGTCAAGGGAAGGTTTAAACGGTTAGAAAATATTGAATAAATGAGTGGAAAATAATAAAAACGATAATTTTATATTCCCATACAAATACAAACTGTTCGTCGACCTGTCAAACATTGGTATTTTTAGAATAATTACATGTAGATCTAGACTAAATAAGGGCTTGGAATCGACAACATACATGCATAATAGTCTGATTATCGCATATTTAGATTTAAAACATGTAAAATAATGACACTATAATGACATTATTGACACATGTGATGGGTGCGTTCAGAAAGTAACACTTAAAATGTTGTTAGGGAAATTGTGAATGGATATGATACAAATAAATATTCTACCGAGAAAAAGACGTTGTCACGTAAAATCTTCCTTCGCCCGTAAAACCGACTTTACAGGCAACCATTTTTTCGTTGACGTACGCATGGATCATAAACATGGACGCAACTAAACGGTGGCCGCCGTGTTGATACTTTAATGTTCTGCCGTACCCACAGACAACCCCCCCTAGACGGAGCATGTAAGACGACCCGCGCGCACCAACGATATGGTACGGCAGAACATTAAAGTATCAACACGGCGGCCACCGTTTAGTTGCGTCCATGTTTATGATCCATGCGTACGTCAACGAAAAAAGAAATTAAATAAATAACGTGGTAAATTGTAGTGTTAAGTGGTGTAGAGAGACCTCATAAACATGGACGCAACTAAACGGTGGCTGCGGTGTTGATACTTTAATGTTCTGCCGTACCATATCGTTGGTGCGCGCGGGTCGCCTTACATGCTCCGTCTAGTGGGGGTGGTCTGTGGCCGTACCATATCGTTGGTGCGCGCGGGTCGCCTGACATGCTCCGTCTAGTGGGGGTTGTCTGCGGGCTATACTGACTTCTGTCCTTGAGCTTGAGGAGGTTGATCTGCGTGAGGATGGTGATGCACGCGCCGCCGTCGTAGCGCAGGTCGGCGTCCAGCCACACGCCGCGCTCGTCCCACGCCGGCGCGCCCACGCGCTCCACCAGCGGACACGCGCCCGCCAGCGACAGCTCCGTCACCAGCAGCGGCGACATGAACGACGGCAGCTGACACGAAAACAGATATAAGAGAGGCCTTATTGTTTAAAAAAAAAGAAAATCTAATTATCAAATATATGACGACGCGTTTGGCTCGGTTTGTAGACACCTGCCTACTGAGCCGGAGGTCCCGGGTCCGAATCCCGGCCGGGGCAAATATTTGTGTGATGAACTCGAATATTTGTACTTGGGTCATGGTTGTTCTATGTATTTAAGTATATATTTATCTATATAAGTACGTATATCGTCGTCTAGTACCCATAACACAAGCCTTCTTGAGCTTAATTTGGGACTAGATCGATTTGTGTAAGGTTGTCCGATATTTATTATTATTATTATGACCTCAAAACTTATACATCGATGAACGGCGGCTGCACGCACGAAAGCATGACTCATTGTCACGTTCCGCCTGAGCCGAGCGTGCAAGCGAGAGCGCGGAACGGAACAAGCGACAGTGAGGCACGATCGGCCTAAGCGTTCGGCTTGTGACGCATCTATCTCTCTTCCACTCCATCGGACGGCATACGTTATCACGTAAACCGACTTTACAGACAACCATTTTTTTTCCCCGAGTTCTAGTAAGCAACTTAGCTACTTCATGCTTTCATTATGTGCCGTCGAAAAGAAGTTAAAAAAAAAAACAGTTTTTCTGCGTGAATTTTGTAAATTTCGAGTAGTTTTTGAAACAAAAATTATGAATGAAAAATTCAAACTGTAGGTTTCAAATATATACCAATAAATCTCAATAGCCCTGTTCTAAGTAGTGACATATAGTATGTTACGAAACATGTTTGATCATAGAGGAAAATGTCTCAAACAATCAGCATTTTTGAACGGATAAGGAGGGTGCAGCATGTTAAATTTCGATGTCGTTAAACCCATTAATTGGTGGTTTTGTTTTGGACACTTTGGTAGACTTGCTACTTTAATACAAAGACACTTGGTTTAATTTTTGGTTTCAAGTTCCGAAATAAATGTAAGGCCTATATCGACTTATGATAGAAGCATAAATATAAAGTTAATACCACCGGAAAGACTAGTCGTTATTATTATAGCAGTGTTAAAACTACCAATACATATTCACCTTACGCAGTATGATGGCGTAATCTATCGATGATGTAGTTATTCTTGAAAAGTCCGAAACATAATGTATGCATTTAAGAGGCCTTATTCCTTTTAAAATGCTGATTGTTTTAGACATTTTCTCTATGATCAAACATGTTTCTTAACATATTATTGATGTTACTACCTAGAACAGGGCTATTGGGATTTATTACTATATATTTGAAACCTACATTTTGAATTTTTCATTGATAATTTTTGTTTCAAAAACTACTCGAAATTGACAAAATTCACACGGAAAATTAGTTTTTTCCACTTATTTTAGCCTGTACGCAATGAAAGCAAGAAATAGCTTTGTTACTACCTAGAACTCGGGGAAAAGTATTATTCACTTCAAAAAGTTGGTTGAAATTATCAATATATTTGTCATAATATGAAAAAAATAATTTTTAAAAGGAATAAGGCCTCTTAAATACTTTATCGCACATAAAAAAATATTGACAAAACTCAAAAACGATACATCGACTTATAAGACGTTATCACGTCAATAAATAATACTTAATACTCACTTTAAGCGTATTCAATTTCCTCTGTATCCTGTTCTGGACCCGCATGATGATCTTGGGGTCCCGCATGACGTCATACATGACGCGCGCCAGTAACGTGTTCACCCACGTCACTTCGGCCGGCAGCAGGCGGCATTCGCAAGCGGCAGGGGCGGTTTTGCTCTGCAAGGATAATAATAATAATAGTCTTTATTTCAGGCAGTGTACCCATATTTTTAACACACAAAATTAAAATTAAATTAAAAATACAATGTTACAAATAACTACTTACAAAATTTACACTACTAACTTACTTATTAACACTAGACATTAACAATGTTTTATACAATTTATCATATAAAGTTGCAAGACTGAAACTATGTTTGGGATACACTTGGGAATTTTATCGATGTTTGCATAGTTTGAAATACGTACAGATTACTAATGTTGTTAAAAATGGATTGTGGAAGTTATAATAGCGATCACTTAGTTAAGGTCGATGGATTGATCATACTCGATTTTAAACAATAAGGGAATTCATATTTTAAGTCTTAGTGTTCTACCTAAAATGGTAATGGTAACTAACAGTACGTGTAAATGTAACTACTAGATTTTTTAGGTTTAACATGGACGAATGATACACAACTAAGTAATATTTTCCACCGATAATCATTGTAATATTTAAGTGTTTTTTTATTAACGCTCCCTGAAATTGGTTTATTACTGAAATACTCCTAAGTGACCAACTTTTACATTTATCAACAAATATCTCTATATAAGTAATCGAGTGAATCGTGCTAATTCGCCGACGATTCTTTGTCAACGTATACTCTACTCATTCCCGAATTACTGTCTCCTACTTCGATACGTAAATTCGTACCAAACTAGCTTATGTCCTGCTGTAAAAATTAATTCAGCGTTCTATTTCTGTTTTAATTTTTCCGTTAAATATCTTTCTTTGGACATAGACTAATTTGATATGCGGGCGAATCAACATTTTAACCTATACTTTTTAGTGTCTGCTGCGTTACTCAAAATATCTCTGGAGTTACCAAGAAATCGGACTTCTAATATACGTAGTTTCTGATTATAAGTTGAATAGTAGGGGCATTGAACGTTATCACTATGGAGTGGAATACAAGGAGAACTATGTTTATAAATGTCCGTTATATATCCATAGAGTCAGTTGAAAAGTACTTTAGAAAAATATAGTTACGTTATTTACCAACGGTTTGTTTATATATTTTTAATAAGTAATTGTGAACAAAGTTATGTATTTTTCCTATATATACTTGAAGGAACTAAAAAGGAACTACTCTGGTCACCAGAAATATAAAGTTTTTCAACCAGACACTGTTCACTCGATCTAAAACTTGGAATTTGTTCATACTATCTTGCTACTCTAGCGCTATTGCGGACGGCATTGGAACTATTATTGACTGCTTACTGCGGAACACCCCATATATATAAGATATTGCTGCTTGTATTCCACCCTTTATAGTTACAACGAGCACCATAAATTTAAAAATAAAGAAGCCAGTATTTAAAGGTGTGTCTATTTAAAAAGATGTTTTTAAACTGTGAATAGATGGTTGTGTCGGTCAAAAGGTTGATTCGCCCGTGCGTCGACTGTTAGTAGTGAACGAACATCAGATTTCCGTTTTTTCTTGTTTTTGCTGCGACTGTCCTCCGGCGTGGGCTCCAGGTCGCAAGTCACGCCGACGTCGGCGGTCTGTCTCCCGGATACAACATGCGTCTGTTGTCAGATTTTACGTTAGATTCGACGACCCGACGACGGGCAATGGACGTGCGGAGAGATGGGTACTTTACCCGTACTATACTATTATAAAATTGGGAAAATTAATCGCCAGACAGGCGTCGGGCGTGCCCCGGAAAGTTTTGGAGACGTGGGTTCAAATCCCACTCAAAGCATTAACCCTAGAGTGATCGCGCCTTCCCGTGAAACGCGAGTGATCGCGTGGGGAGCATTTTGCCGCCCATACTTAATATGACTTTTTCTAGCAAATTGGCGTTATATGCATTTATAATCATGTTTAAAGGATAGAATGAAACATAAACTATCAGAATAAGAAACATTTATTAAAGTCTCATACTTAGAATTTAGAAAAGAATGCTTTGGGAAATCTTAGGTAAAATTTCTTGGTTTTTTGCAACTTCTTTACAATTATGTATATAAAAAAAAAGAAAAATTAAACTTAATAGTTAAATTATACGTTTTCATCATCTACAACATGTATTTTAGCAAAACAATCCTGACACATGTACATACAATGTTCGTTGCACAGTAACTTTGCACATCTGTTGCATCCTTTTTTCGTACCTGTATTTTTCTTGGACGGACATACTGCGCATATTATATTTTGATGATCTGATGGTACAAATTGGGGGATTTGGTTTCTCAGCTGGTTCTGCAATGTGTTTACGTCGGATCTTCTAATGATATGTGGTCTAGTCATCGCCAGGGCAATTTCTTTCAGAAATGTTCGTCTTAATAATATAAAGTAAACTGAGCAAAACAAAACAAGAACAACGCCCAATAACTGAACAAAACAAACTAAAAATCAATAGTAATACGATAGTTATATCAAAACAATACTAAACGCATGAAAACTCATAATATTTCAACTATATTAAAAAAACAGATTCATAAACTTTACCTACGTGAGTAGTCGCGCAGTGAGCAATTTGCCGTCAAACGCGACACACCTGTGACAATCTTTGCCTCCTGCAGTCACCCGCGCACTGAATTTGTTATAATTTCTAAAACAAGGAGGTAAGGTACGGGGAGGCAGCTACTAGGACGCTTGACCTTGACAAATGCATCGTTTAGAAAATAACACGAATATAGTTCCGCGGGCGGCAAAATGCTCATAGCGCGAGCACTCTAGGGTTAATTTTAATTAAATTTGAAAAGTTTTGCTTCAATATAAATATCCAAAGATGGTTTTCCGAGACTTTTTTACCCGGCTTCATTGAAAAGAGGGTATAATTTTCTTCACCGCGGACGAAGATGCAGGCTTCTATAAAGTTAAAAATAAAATTGGCAGTCTTGTTAGCGTACATTTCAATTGTTGGATGCTTGTTTGGTCATTCACCTAAGAAATAAGTTTTTAGGATGATGGTGGCGAATGTATATTTCGGTGAAGGAAAACATCGTGAGGAAACCTAAGCCCAATAAGGCCTAGTTTCCCCTCTGGGTTGGAAGGTCAGATGGCAGTCGCTTGCGTAAAAACTAGTGCCTACGCCACATCTTGGGATTTAGGTAGCCGACCCCGATTGAGAATACATTCTCAAAAAATGGGACAAAGGCTAGGAGGATGATGATGGTGGCGAATGTATATGGTATGTGGTATCTGTGAGTAGATATTTACCTGCATAATTTTGATTAAATAGGGCCAAAACGTTTTCTCGTAAGCATTCATTCCCGGAGTGGGAGGAGGAACTTCCGAGGGCACTGGGTTCACTTTGGTCTGAAAAAAGAATATGTTATGCAAAAGTTTTAGTTAGTTACCCTCACGAAATGTGACGCGGAAGGAGAGCCCGAATGTCCAGTACATTCGGACTCCCCCAAACCCTTCGGAACGCTTGGATAGGACGGCATTTTTCAGCGGAAATGGTTACGTTAAGCAGTCTAAGTAGGTTGCTACAATCTTTTGCGGCCGACGTTTCGACTAATATCGATCTAGATTCACATATTGCTCTCTGTAACAATTAAAATCCGTGGGCGTTATAAATACTTACGGTGGTCTTAGGGAAAGAAACCAGATCCTTTTCTGCGACCTTGTAGACAGCCATTTCGATGCCCTCCTTGCCGTCGGTCGTTAGATCGCTCGTGCTCTTTTCGTCCGCGACCGACGACTCAGCTGACGTCGGGTTCGCCTCGGCTATGGCATTGTTTATACGACGAAACCTGGACAAAAAGATCAGTAGTATTTTTATAGCCAGTGTACACTAAACTTCAAAGTAAGAAATCCACAAGACAGCTGATTTGATAGAGAGACAACGACGAAACGGCAATGCCAACCTGGATTAGATCCGCTATGTTCAAATAGTAATGAAATCAAGAATCATAGCAGTGCACGCTGAGAAGCATATTCATTCATTGAGGAATTATTTTTCATATAAGCTTACCTATTTCATGATTAGGTTTTGTTAAATGTGTTCACACGTTTAAAAGTGGAACACGTTTAAAATCTTCAACACACACGAGGCTTCAAATAGCTTCTTTCAGTCATAAGAAAAAATTTGACAAACATACCATTCAAGCTTGTCGCGACCCGTCCGCGTGAACAGGTACAGATGCGAGTGTCTGTCTCTGGAATGTTTCACGTGTATGCTCCACTCGCCCTCCGCCGTGCCTTCCACGGCGTCGGGTTCCTAGACACGGGGAAAGATAAGAAATTAACAAGTTCTACCACAAGGCATATTTACTTATGTTAATAATCATATTCAATCGACCTTTAGGTACTGTGTTATTTCGTCAGATATTTAAATATTAGTTTATTAATAGTGTCTGAATCCTATTTACCAAAGTCTGTCGGTACTATTTCACAGTTTTTGAATAAATGTAGAGTTCTGTATGCGGCAATCGGAATCGTGTCGTCTCATCTAAGGCAGTTTTCCGTTATTATGGGATTGCCGCTCAAAAGGTTGGTTCAAATTGAACAAACTATGGTATGCAGTTAATTACAAATACTAAAAATAATGAAAGTAAAAAAATAAGAGTAACTAAAACGGTTAGGCGTACGTCCTCTTCGCGCTAAGTATCCGAATCATTATTGACGTTTTATTAAAATATGGGGATAGTAGGTAGGTACGGGACCCTCGATCAGTAATACTTTTTGAGCTCAGTACAATAACTTACGGCTTCCTCTAGAAACTCCTTTAGCCTGGAGATCTCGTTCTCATCGAGGTCCTCCTCGACCTCGTCCCTCGTGCTCATGGCCGAGGCGCTGGTCAGCTCTAATTCGGCTTCCTGGAACTCTTCTTGAAGATTCTTCTCGGCTTGGCTTTCGGGCTCTGTACCAGTGGACACGCTGTCGGGTTTCTTGTCTGTGACAAAAGGAAAATAGGATTAGGTCTATAGCAAAAAATAAGGTTCTAATGGAATGAATTCCATCCAACCCGTGAAGCAGCTTGGAATGTAAAAAATTCAAGTAATCAACCACGTGTATTGTACCGCATAAAATCAACATGGCTTTTTCCATCAACATTGTTGCCTCTGTCCCAAGTGCTTAAATAAAAAGGGATAGTAGTAAATGAAAATAAGTTCTATAAATTCAAGCTTTGTATAGTTCGGTGTCGAACTAAAAATGTTTATAATTAAGGGTTATTTTCTGCAGGTCAGAGAAAGATTGGATGGCGTCGGAAGTCCAATTTTATGCTTCAAGCGGGCTCAACAGAAAAGACGTGGGTTAAAAACCGGCTCAAAACATACAATTAAAAAAAAAAGTCATTTTCGTATATTTTGGGTTTCCCTAACTTAATAGTTACCCCTGTGCATTTTCCTTACAAGCCGATGTCGCAACCCCTCTCTTCCTGGCACTTCCCCTTCTGATTGTGAAATACTGTAAATAAAAATAAAACGCATTTATATGTAACATATTCTGCCATAAATGTTGAGTTAAACATAATTTAGTTACAGGTCTCTAATAAATAACTATACCTTTTTTCTCTCTTTCTCCATACGAACTTCTTCTTTTTCTCCGGGCTTGCGTTAGTTTCCGTAGTTTCCGACTCTTGCTCTTTCTTTTTACCGTCTGTAACTTCTGTTTTCTTCTCCGGACCATTTTCTTTTTCTAACACTTGTATTGTTTCATTCTCATTCAGTATTATACAGATTGGATACTTTTTACTCCATTGTCTGAAATTGATAAAATTAAGTCATTAAAAAATTTGTACATTTAGAGAACGAGACCTGAATGTTGAAAGATCAAAAGACAAGTCGAAATTCATATGGAATGCCCAGGTTGCATCCAATAATAATAATTAAATTCTCTGGGCAGGTCAGTAGGAATATGCTACTGAGGTTCATGGTTTATAATAGATGTAAAAAAAGTTAGGTATAGGAAAAATTGGGCAAGTGCGAGTCCGACTCGTGCATGAAGGGTTCCGTACCATAATCTATACCAAGTTTGTTGTATGGGAGCCCCCCTTAAATATTTATTTTATTTTTAGTATTTGTTGTTATAGCGGCAATAGAAATACATTATCTGTGAAAATTTCAACTGTCTAGCTATCACCGTTCTTGAGATACAGCCTGGTGACAGACGGACGGACAGCGAAGTCTCAGTAATAGGGTCCCGTTTTTACCCTTTGGGTATGGAACCCAAAAATTAACTTTTTAAAGTAGGTAGGTGCATTCCTTCAATTAATTTGAATAATTATTAACTAGTGGCTATGTGAGCTGTAGACCTCGCAAGTTTGTTCCGAAATGGCTGAAATTTGTACATTTTTACATTTTCAACTCCCTTATCTCCGCCATTTATAAAAGTACTAAAAACTAAATCGACAAAAAATAAATCTGTTGAGAAATGCGACGTCTAGGCGAGTACAGCCGGAATGCATCTGGACATCCAAATATCCGGACATACAGAAGCATTTAAGGCCAAGCTGAAACTAAGATGATTCGCTCGCTTACAAATATCTCCCCTCTATTCCACCGCAACTGATAACTCCACCACTGCTAGCGGAAATAGTGACCTCGAACTTTAACATTACGAAGATATTTTCCTGCTTGGTTCTATAACCGTTAAGTAGAGCAAGGTCGAACAAGCATCAGTTTTTGAGTTGTGACATGTGCTTTTGTATAAAACCAAACGTTTTGCAGCGGTACGCGATTCATTTTACTCGCTTGCAACTCAGATAGTATAATCTGTTGTATTGTATTATAATAATATAATATTTAATCACTTAGTTTTGGATCAATGGGAATATGAGTGTATAACGTGTAGTGTAATATTTGTTCACTTAGTTTTGGATCAATGGGAATATGAGTGTATAACGTGCAGTCCTGTTTCGCTCAACTTGTGGATCCACATAATACCAGCCGTCAAGTCACCCCCGTGGTTTGGCAATGTGCTGAGTGGACTCCTTTTTCGCGATACTTATAATTTTTATTTTAATATATTTAATACTAATTGCGGCGAAATATTTTTCTTTCTTTCTTTCTAGATATTACGCTCGTTTGGCCTAACCCTTCTAATTATGAAACTTTTGATAAAGAAATGGTCAGATGACGAAAAATAATAGTGAAACTAGGAAACGAGTAAGTCGCCCACCCCGGCTGCTATGAGCATACTGTCTAAACAGAATAGAGCACTCTAGCGCAGACCTACTATGCCCCAGGTAAACTGGAATTGTAACGAGATTATCTTTTAGGTACTACTTCTTCTTCTTTATGTAAAGGGATTGAATTCATCTTTTATGCTAGATTCGACCAAACTTTTATTCTGAAAATAACCCTTACCTTCAGATAATAATGTAAAACTATTAATTGCTTTTGACACTACTATCAGAAAATAAAGTTATAGGTAACTTTATTATTGGAATAACAGTTTAAACGAGTCCAGCCTTACTAATACATATTAAATAGCAAAGTGTATCTTTTTTGACGTAGTTCTTGTATGGAGATTCTGGGTGGACAGTAGTCATAGTGTCACTTGGACATTGGTATAGGTAAAGGAGTTGCTTGCGTCACTCTGTTAGCAAACTCTTACGATGCGATAAACTACAATTCCATCATTGCAGTGAGTATTGATCGTTTGAACATATATGTAGGTAGAGTATATTCGCGTCAACCAGACGGCCAATAAAATGTGTTTAATGAGACATAATTTATGGATTTGTTCGGCAAGATAATGGGTCTATTATACCACTAGAGGTCAAAGGGTGACATTATGCCACAAAAGGCGTACGACGATGACATAATAAAGTGTCGACCTGCACTTTGTAAGCGGATTACGCATTAAATTAACATACGCCAACTGAATAATGGAATTTAGCGAGAAATTTAAAATACCTATTTTCACGAATATGCGTCACTAGAGTTGTGTCAGTCCGAAGTTCCGGACAACGTTCCTCGATTTGTATGGAGTGAGAATCTCGAGAACAATAGGGATGACGTCTGATGATAAATTCTACAGCATACTTAGGGTTGCCAGATGGTCGGGATTTGGCGGGATTCTCCCGAATTTTTCCCGAATAACTACTTCATTTTATAAAACTATAATAAAAAAAAATACCACTGCTAATCTATATAATAAAATTGAAAATGCCAGAACGGGATAACGCACTAGGGAGGAAGCGAGATGGCGCCTTACAAAACTCGACGTTCTTTTAGATCACGTTTCTCCAATACGATGCACGTTACCGCAGAAAAAACTATTCAAATCTATTGTCTAAATATGAGAATGGAATAAGAGCGTAAAAAATACCGTTTTCACTACGTATTACCTTCACAATCGGCTAAAGAAATCTTCATAAAATTCTTCATTTCGCGACCGTCGACCATTTCCGGCGATACTCGGTTCTTCTCGCTCAGGTTCAAGTAGCCTAAAGTTTCTTTTCGCTATATGACTTAAGTTTAAGTAGCCAAAAATTTTGGCGTCATGTTGGTACGCCGTTATATCGAAGTTTTTTACTCGAAATCATGTAATGACTACGCACTTTGCTTGACGTATGTTGTTTTCTCTGTCAAACTAAATGTCATCGGCATTGTCATTGTCAGCGAATTTTCTGTGCAATAAGCAAAAAGTGTTATGAAAATGCCGAGAATTGAAAGTATTAAGTGATTATGTTATTAATTTGTATTTTGATTGATCGACCATCACGGTTTTATTCAGATTGACCACCACGGTTTCGGGAGATGGAGGAATGGCGATGACATGTTTAATTTTTGTTAAATTTGAATTTAACAGATTATGTATTATTATAAACACAAGAAAAATATCCTTGCAAGGCAATGTACTCATTGTTCTGCATCTCGGTGCGTAGAATGCGATGCGATAATGTTGGGTTAGTAAGACCTCAGGGGTTGCGGTATAGGAAAGGTGGGCCAGTTTTGGGACTTATAGTAGAGGATCCCTTTAAGAACGACCTTCACCGAGATGTTTATTTGATTAAATGTATTTTATATTTAATTTAATATGTCAATAAATATATTGCATATGGGTTGCCTAACAAATTTTAGTCCAGGGTATGTTTAATTAATGATTAAAAAAATTTTTTTTTTAACATTTGATTATTAGATAAATTCTATACCAATCGAAAGTATGAAGCCCATAGAATATGCAAACGTTAGGTTGCCTATTCTTTTCCCGTCACAACTATCGGGTAGCCAGGTTTAAACTGGTAAATCTATACTAGCATTTTGCAACGGTCTGATTATTGAATTGAAATTAAATAACATTAAAGATTATTTTATTATGAACACGGTGGTATAGGGTTGCCTGCGAAAAATCAGTCCAGAATTCCGGTTGTCGAATTTTGAAAAGTAAAATATTGCAGCGAGTGAATGTGTGCGACTGAGAGGTCCCAACCAAAACCATCCCATACGATAGAAGAGGACACAGCATAGCAGCCGTTTGAAGTCCGCCCATTTAAAAAAAGAGAGTGCGCATGCTATTTGTGCTTGAAAATGAAAAGGATAGCGATAGACTCGTATATGCTGTGCATTATTTTGGAGTAGATTGTCGCTACAGATACAATAAAATGCATGGTATAATAATATACTCCGCCTGGTACTCTCTTCCGAGACTCGCGAACCACGTGACTGACACAAGCCTACGTCATCATGGTGTTCAGAGATTCTCATACTTTTAAATGTTGGAGAATTTTAACCAACGGTGAAAAGTGTTTAAACGGCATTAATTTTAAGTGATTCAAGTAGAAACATAGGTAGTAGAATAAAACAAATGTAATGTATATAATCTTTCGGAGTTTCTTCTCAACAGCGATCACCTCTTGTGAAATGTCGATAGACTCAGACATGTAAAAGTGCCCTTGTGGCCTACTTGCAGAATAAATCATTATTTCATTAATTAATTGATTAAAAAAAAAGTTAAATAACTATTTCTCTATTTTAATAATGAACTACTCCAAAATAATGCACAGCATATACGAGTCTATCGCTATGCTTTTCATTTTCAAGTACAAATAGCATGCGCACTCTCTTTTTTTAAATGGGCGGACTTCAAACAGCTGCTATGCTGTGTCCTCTTCTATCGTATGGGATGGTTTTGGTTGGGACCTCTCAGTCGCACACATTCACTCGCTGCAATATTTTACTTGTCAAAAGTCGACAACCGGAATTCTGGACTGATTTTTCGCAGGCAACCCTATACCACCGTGTTCATAATAAAATAATCTTTAATGTTATTTAATTTCAATTCAATAATCAGACCGTTGCAAAATGCTAGTATAGATTTACCAGTTTAAACCTGGCTACCCGATAGTTGTGACGGGAAAAGAATAGGCAACCTAACGTTTGCATATTTTATGGGCTTCATACTTTCGATTGGTATAGAATTTATCTAATAATCAAATGTTTAAAAAAAAAATTTTTTTAATCATTAATTAAACATACCCTGGACTAAAATTTGTTAGGCAACCCATATGCAATATATTTATTGACATATTAAATTAAATATAAAATACATTTCATCAAATAAACATCTCGGTGAAGGTCGTTCTTAAAGGGATCTTAGACTATTAGAAAAATTTCGGTGTCGTGAAATTTATGTCAATATAACACCTCATTTTTATTAAAGTATCCTTTAAAACATCCTATAATAAGCATGTTTTGTTATGTAAACTTTTTCTCTCAGATCAATATTTACCGAGATATTGGGGTTTTTAAGGTAAAAATGCTGTCTGAAAATATGGTACATGGGTTGAAAACCGAAAACTGTAGGTTAGGTTAGGTTTGTTTTGTGACCATGTATAGCGGAGCGAGCGTAGCGAGCGGAGCGTCAAAATGCTTGCTTACATGACCCTCATAAATAGTCTACTATTATTACGTACCTACATCAAAATATGTTTATGCATTTGAACCCCAATATCTCGGTAAATATCGATCTGAGAGAAAAAGTTGAAAGAATAAAATATGCTTATTTTAGCGTAATCTACTAGATTCAATCTAATTTAAGCCCAAACCAACAAAAACAAATTAGTCCTAAAATCGGTCCAGCTTTGCTATACTCTGACCCTTACTGCTTATTTCTCGAGAAGATCTAGATTGTTCCCTATTTTCAGAGGATTCTTTTCCCACGGATTTGTCTGTTACTGAAGCGGCACTGCCTATTAATGGTTATTATTTAATTTTTTACTTTTGTTTATTAAGCTTTGCTAGGCTTAGATTTGCTTTGAGTAACATTTGTACATGTACGTATGTATTACTCTCCAGTCCATGTAAGTATACAAATATAAAATGTGTTGAATCCCTTTTGCTTATAATTAATTTTATTTCGGAAATACAAATATGAGGACTAAACGCAGTTTCCTTTTAAAAAGCTTTTATTTAACTTGCAATGACAGTTTCCTTTTTTCATTAAGTATATATAATAAAAAAAAAAAAAATTACATGTTCAAGTGTTACAAATAGGAAGTACATATTTCATTTACGCGAGCGAAGCCGCGGGCACGTCTAGTTTTTCCATAAGTACTATAAATAAATTACGTTTTTACATTTTTGTAGATAAAATTATAATAATAAGATAACGATTATATGTTTTTCTTTTTGTTAGTATTTATTTATGTATAGACAGTTCTATTGGCGGCGTTGTTTTTAATATATTTACTTACTTTAATGTGTTTCAATTTTTGTTTCTCCCGACCAAAGTCACATGAAAACCATGAACTTAATGCACTTTTTCACGGTGAAAATACCCAATTACTTACATATTGTCTCCATACAAATATTGATAGGCATAACACATAATGACGTCACGATTAGGTGGCCATTTGTAAGGATCGTGTTTAGCGCTCTGTAGGAACGTGACGGTCACTTCTGATTATTAGAGCAGTCTAAGTGTAGTTTGTGCAAAAAAAAAAATTGATCCTGCCTAATAGCAAAAAAAAATTTTATTTTTTTCAAGAATTCCGACAATGCTAATTACCTCTCTCTGGAACTCTTAACATGATTTTGAGTTATTTAAAACTGATGCATCAAATCTTATAACGGGCAAGCGGGCAGACTCGGGGTCTATGGATGGCTGGATGCCACGCCACTGTAGTACGTACGATAAGTAAATTGTAGCGTCGAAAAAAATTAAATGCAAAGAAATGTGTCGTTTGAGATGGTATAAACATTTATGCTAGCGATATATTTTTGTATTGTAATGATTTTGATTTACATTGTCCACCAAATTTCTAGACACTGTAAAAGTAAGTAAAAACTGCATTGTAAAAGTTAAACGAAAAATATACATCAAAGTGAATTTGAATAAAATATCGTGATAAGGATATAATGATGGCCGCTTATCATTGTAATCTACTAATGGACATCTTGCCAGCGATATACATATTTAATTGCATTTCTTTGTATGCTACTATATAACAATTCTATAATCGTGACCGGACGAAACAATTGAAAGTGAAATTACAAACATTGTTACACACCATACCGTATGAGGTGTCAGACTAGCATACATTATTCGGCGAAATTATACCAAAAGATTCGTGTCCGAATTAGTCGAATTAGTGTTACGGAAGAGGTCGTTAACCCAGTTCTCGGTCGAGTGCTCGGCCGAAGGTTAGTTTAGTTTAGCTTGGTTAACTTAGTAATCAGACATTGTAGGTAGATTGTTGTGGTATTTAGTCTTTGTTTAATGGCCTTACTATGCGTAATACTATCGATTATTTGGGTATGAACAAAGAATTCAGAAATGAGACGATGTAGCGATAACGGTATATTACAGTGTGTTACTTAGTACCATTGTTATGTTATATCCTTTCTTTATAAAACTAAATAAACATTTTCATGTTACAATTGCATGTCGTTAATACAGGATAAAATGTAACTAAACATTCATTGCTCAGTTACGAGTTTGTCAAAATTTGCTGAAAGTAGGACAAAGGAAGGAAAACAATTTTGATACAAATAATAGTCTCAAAATTAACCTGACCACCTTCTCATCGTATAGCCAGAAAATTTAATGAGAATGGACTAACTATCATTAAGGTGTATCCACTTTTTCAACATTGACGTACTTTCTGCGCGTCACATTACGACATTCATGTTTCAAGGTGATCAAGTATTACAGATTTTGTTTTACGCAACAGAAATGTTCGCATTTGATTTTCCAAGAGAGATATATTGTTGCTTCCAAATCAGCGGTTAACAAGCATGCGGCTCGATGGATGCTAGTGGTACCTATTAAAATAAATTAGTCGTACCACTAAAAATCCGCAATATGGCGAGGGTCGCAAAGCAACTTGTTGGCCTATGCAATTAATCAGTTTCTATTAAGCGTGACCGACGAGACTTGCGCGTCTATTTTGGATAAAATAAGAGCAATCGATTTACTAACCTTTTACTGACAAGTCCTTTTGGCAGTAGACCTACTTTCGCACCAGCTAAATTGTACAGTCTATGTTGGTAGAACACGACTTTGTCTATTTTCTCGTCCCACAGTGCTCTCTTCGCTATTTTCGTCTTAGTGTAAGATATCCTTAAATTACAGCCTAAAAACAAACAGGTCAAAAACATAAACCATTAATACAAAGATCAAAGAAATTTAAATGCGTAGGTAACCTAGTGGAAGAGACCGGGTATCGAACCCGGTACCTCTGGATTGCCTTTAATATAAAAATTGTGGCGTGTATCCACATTAAAAAATTAGACATTACATGTTTCATAAATTTAGGTCAATAACATGCTGAAAGTGATAATATATCTATTAGTACATGTAGTGTGTAATCTGGTAATCTTAATTGGAAATCTAAAGATTAAAAGATTTGTTCAAGTTCAAAACAACAAACAACGATGACGAAAAATCCTTAAAGGAATTGTATTACGGGCGAATAAATTTTTTGACCGACACAAATCTGTCCACAACTTTTTAACTTCTTTGTTTAATTTCACCTTTAAATAATGGCTTCTCTATGCTTATCTCTATATTTAATGTAATTTTATCGTTTGCGTTAAAACGTTTAATGCCCCAATCCCAACGTATATTATGTATATTGGAGGCCCGATTTCTTGGTAACTCAAGGGACATTTTGAGTAACGCCGGAGACATGCAATAGTCAAAAAGAAATTGATTCTCCCTTACATCCTTTGACACTTACGAACAAAAACAAGCGTATATGTATAAACCAAGTCATTAGATGTGCGTTAGATAGTAGATTCGACTTACCTTCTAATTTCATATATGCAGTAGTTGTTTTGTTGATGTGATACGTATACGCATCGTATTCGTGAAATCTATAATGATTTATCCATCCCTGAAAAAGCGTCATCGTTACAAAGGTACACATTTAAAAAGAGTATTTATTAAAATGCACATGATCATTGTCAAAATACAAGATCAATAAATTATCCAATAGCTAAATCAAATAAAAAAAATGCAATCTTGTGTTATGTGTATGTTGTGCCACTATGCAGGTAAATTTTGTAAATAGGTATTGGATGGATCGTCAATTTACTATTAAAAATTGGGCAAGTGCGAGGTGCGAGTCCGACTCTCGCATGAAGGGTTCCGTACCATAATCTATAACAAGTTTGTTGTATGGGAGCCCCCCTTAAATATTTATTTTATTTTATTTTTAGTATTTGTTGTTATAGCGGCAATAGAAATACATCATCTGTGAAAATTTCAACTGTCTAGCTATCACCGTTCTTGAGATACAGCCTGGTGACGGACGGACGGACGGACAGCGAAATCTCAGTAATAGGGTCCCGTTTTTACCCTTTGGGTACAAAACCCTAAAAATGATTATTTCAAATTATGTACCTCATATTTCTTTATAGGCCTGTGCTCTTTAACAGTAGGGATGCTGTACGTGTAAGGCACAACACTATTGCGTTTCAGTTGGAAGAAACTGGTCCTTGGCTCCTTGTCTGTACTGAAATAGGTATCTAACCACCACTGTTTCAAGTTGCTCCCAAACGTAAATACCCAAATACCCATGAAAAATCCATTCCAATTATTACAATTAGGAAACAAGAAATAGTTAACAACTAGTAAAAAAGTAAGGATATACATTGATAAATTGAAGAAATAGTCTAAGAGGCTTGTCGGTTTTGCATTGGGTTTTGGTATATCAGAATTGCTCGGTGGTCTACTGTAGTTTGTGGGAGTGATTGGTCTTTGACCACTAACAGGAACAATGTTCATGATTGGGGGGTTGGCTTTGCCGTCTGCGGAGTCTTTGAACAAGTTCTCGCCCAGGACGTCGATGTTTGTGTCTTCTAGAGCTTCTACCCCGGATTCCACTTCCATCATGCTGCTGTCATCTAGCAGGTCTCCTGTGCCGTTTTCCGATTCGCTGTTAGCTAAAAATAATGGAATTTGTGTAACAGTGTCAAAGGTTTACATGCTTACTTTAGTGTATTTGGGTAAGGGCAATGATTAAATTTCCGTCATATATCGCTGTGACGTGGAACGTTGCATTTTGATGTAAAAATCTACGTCTTGCATCGTAATAACGTCATAGTTGCGTCAACGTAGAAATAAATACAAAACTTTATCTCCGATTAACAACAATTACAAATTTTAATACGTCAATAGTATAAAAGAGACAGAAAGATCTCAAGTATGTAATAAATGCTATCTTAAGGACTCACCTAAATTTTTATGTGTGTCATCACTAGATTCAGAATTATTTTTTTCTATAGGAAGACTTGATTCGCGATCAGTCGGCTTTGCTGTGACGGGCTGCGTCATTTCAGACAGGTTCTGAATACTACTGTGAAGGGATGATACCTGATGGAAATGTAAATACTTTGAAATGTTTTTACAAAAGGAGACGGAGAAATAAATGTAGCTGTGGTATTTATGTATGCAAAATGTATACATTGAAAAAACATACAGAGAAGATGTAGACGAATTACTATAATTTTATCAGCATAAATTCTCATTGTAGATTGTTAATACTCGATTATTACTTTAATACACAAGACGGTGCCCACAAACTTTGTCCGCGTGGACGCTCTCCATAGTCGGTTAATTGTATCCTATAACCATTTGGGGATGCCTACCTATGTGTCAAAAATTTGAAGATGGTGAAGCCGAAGGCATGATGAGATCACAAAGACACATACATACACACAACTTTTTGACTAACGCTTTTTACTGTCTATGGTGTTACTCAAAATGTCTCTGGAGTTACCAAGAAATTGGGCTTCCAATATACATATTTTCTGTTTACTATTTTTACTAGATTGGACATTAAACATTTTAATGTACACTATAAATTTAAACATAAAGAAGATATTATTTAAAGATGACAGTTTACACAAAGTTTAAACTTGTGCTTCGCTAGATATACAAACATACAAAATATCAAAAGATGTCATTTTTCGATTCTGTATTAGAATAGATTAGTTTTATATTTCACAATATCATCAATAGTGGTACACAATGTAGTCAAAATCACAGTGCATAAGTAATCGTAACATGGATACACAAGTAATATTAAACTATCGAACTATTAAAGCAAGGATACATTTTGATGAAGTAGGCCCATAGCCTCAGATGTGAAACACACAGTATACTGTATTATGTGGTAAACCTCAGAAACAATGAATTAAATTGTTATCATAATTCTTTAAACACATTTGAAGTTACACTATGTTATCGCAGCAAGCTACTATGTAAGGTATCATGTTTCCTATGGCTAGTAATTAATAAACCAATTAATTTCATTCATAAGAAGAAACAATGCGCCACATGTTATCTAGCAATAACAGTAGTATTTACGATTTTATATTAACAATCTTGAAACCTGTGTTATTAAGTAATTATAAAATATATGATAGAACGGAGATGATAACCAATTAAAAAAATATTTATATTTATATTGCCAAATTGCCCATTCTTAATTATACAGGCTTGCATTAGATAAAATATTGTTTCATCTTTAATAATTGAACTAGTTCTTTAGTTAGTTTGATATTTATAAAATCATAAAATGTATACTGCTTGCACTTGCATTTGAGACAGTATCACATTGATCTTGTGAATTATCTGAGATCTAAATCACATTCGTACTACTTACTTTATAATATAAATGTAAGTACAATGCACTAATATGAAAAGGAAAAGCCTTACCTGATTGTCTGTATCACCAACACTTTGCTGATCAGAATCTTTGATAGCAGAGTTTTCTTCAGAATCTGATGTAGAGTTCTCTCTTGGTACTGACTTTTCTTTTGTTTCTATCACAAAAACAAACATTAAACTACAAAACTTCATCAATAAATATACAGGGTGATCAATCCAAATGGGTCAGTAGGGAGAAAACGAAAACTATAGTTTCGCTTTAACAGCAATTTCTGACTCTAAGAGCACTCTAAATGTATGTACTCTTATACAGACATTTGTTGCCAATGAAAAATAGGATCGATTGACATCTTAATTTTTTTTCTCCTCTCCAAATTTTAACCGGGTTCGATTCCGGGTTATGCATGAGATATACGAAAAAAAATTGAATGCAGTTTTTAATAAATCTAAAATCCATGGCCCATGGTTCCTAAGAACAGATTTTCCTATCTCTTATAGTTTTCATTTCCCCCTACTGACCCATTTGGATTGATCACCCGGTATATAATACCTACATGATCTAGCTAGATGTTTACAATCAAATGCCAAGCATAAAGCCTTACCTTCTACTGAACGGGTTTTAATATCTTCAACAGCCTGTGCAATCTTGAATTTGAAGTCATGAAAGATTTTCCAAGTTTCATTGGTGCCCTCCTTTGCATCAATGGAGCCTTCAGAAGTAGTAGCCCTCTTCCCTAACCGGTTTAAATACTCTTTCATAGGAGAGGAAGATGCCTCTTTAGGAGGCATTGCTGGCTTAGTTTCTTCTACTAGTTTAGGCTCAGATTTTGGTTCATCAACTTTATCTTTATCTTTTTCAGGGGGTTTTTCTGGTCGCATTGATTTAAAGTACTTATCTAGAATGGAGGAACTCTTATCCACTTTTTTTGGGCTGGAGCTTTCGTTTTGACCACTGGGAGAGTCATTTTGGGGTGTGGGAGGATCATCATCACACATATGGTACAGCTCTTCCAGTTCCTCATTGTTAGCATTGTACCTAAATGAATATGATGAGTTTGGGGACTTCCCTGAAATTAATCGCGGTTTATCTTTACGCACACTACTCAAACAAAAGCAGTCTACCTATTCGTAAATACTTACTCATTTCTAATAAGAACAGCTAAACTATTGCACAAACACTACAATTTATTACACGCATGGCTTAACGTCACAAACTTAATAATATCACAATAAAACAAGTCTCAAGTGCGTAGTGCACTGAGTTTGTGTTATCGCCACCGTTGTCAAAGAAACAAAAAAATTGGAGTGTGTTTACTGATAAACACCGGTTCCAGGAATTACTATTGCGCAAGAGCATTAGTAAGCCGACCTTAAGCTACATCCAAAAGGAACCTTTACAAACAAATTTTAAAATGTAGTGATATTATTTATGCTTATTTTTAATCAGACATACCTGCACCGGACAGTTCCATATTTAAAGAAAATACAACAATATTTTCACTTAGTATTGGCAACTAAACTCATGTTTACTTTATTCTAGGTTCGTCTTAAGAAAACTATGTATCACAAAGTTCGTGATATTTCTTTATTCCATTTTTTATCAATCGCTCATTGAAAATTGTTTCTGTTCATGACGTGACGACAAACAAAACGTCAAACCAAATCAGCTTGTTTTTCTGAGGTGAGGTCGTAATGAAATTGTTCGTGTCTATGACTAAAATAAAGGTGTATACACATATACAAACGGCGCCATAATTTCTTGTCCATAGATAAATAGATATTATTTTTAGCAATAACATTTTGTCTCATCAATTCATTCATTCATTCAATTGCGACGCGACGTTTGCTGTCAATGTCAAAAGTCCATAACTCTAATTCCGTCACAACGTCACATTTCCTTAGAACTTGTAGCCACAACATGTACATGACAAACATTCTCTTTAGTAGAAGATTAATTTCATTGTTGTTGTCTAAAATAATGTGATTTATATTTGTGTTTATTAAGTGTTTACATCGAAGAAGCGATGAAGAGCCTGTTTTTTATAACACTGTTTGTATTCGGGTCTTACGGCCTCGGGTCTACAGTCGACAAAGAATCGAAGGTTCGTGATCGTGAGAGTTACCAAGTGCATCGCATTGATTGCTTAAGGCATTTAACTACTAACCAAGCAACAATATAGCTAGATGTGGTATCTGTAGTGAGTGTGTTGATAGTGACAGTGTTGTTTTGCAGGAGAGCACAGAGTTGTCGCGAGCGCGCGATGACCGGCCACTGTTGTTCGCCACGCTAGGAGGCGGCATGGTGGCCGTGGAGCCCCACACGGGCAATGTTATTTGGAAACTCAAAGATGGTAAGGCTCAATGCTGTACTACTTTGCGAAGACATTTGTTAAAACTTTTCCACTAGATAAGTACTTATTTCATCGTATAATTTTAAAAAGCTACAAGTAAATAAATGCCTCCGCTTTTGATATTAAGTAAATCTTACTATATTCATTTTATGTCAACCGCTGAAGAACAACTGTAGAGAAACAGAATGTTTATTTAAAGTGACATAAAAACAATACATATATGTTTTTTTACAATATATGTGTAAAAAATAAATGCAAATATAATTTATCATCTGTGAGCACTAAACCACAAATTCGTTTATATTAATACCACAGCGGCTATGGCGCTGCTAATATATAATTAAATATTTAATACAAACTTAATTTCATTATTTTTTTTTTTTTTTCTTCTCTTGATATCTGCAATCGACCATTTCGGTCATAATCAGATTGTGTGACTTCTTGGTATGCTTTGAGAGGTGTTCCATTAAACACTCTCCCATTTCACTTAAGAGTTCACTTCTCTAGTGTCTCTGATCCAGGTGCAATATTTGCCATCTTTTCAATCTAGATATATTATTGTTTGACTGTACAACCAGGTCCCTGGCAAGTGGGTTTGTGTGCTCCTGTAGCCTTTGTTTGTATTTCGTACAATACCTATTGACCTCCTCTTTCACTGTTGGTATGTTAAGATATTCATGTATCTCTGTATTTCTCACAAACCAGGGTGCACATGAGATCGATCTTAGGACATTATTTTGGAACCTTTGTAGGATCTCGAGGTTAGAGTTGCTGGCAGATCCCCAGAGTTGTATACCATATGTCCAAATGGGTTTAATGATGCATTTATAGATCAACAATTTATTTGTCTGCGTTAGTGATGATTTTCGCCCTATCAACCATTGTAGGCGTCTGTATTGGTGTTCAGCTTCTTTTCGTTTTATTCTTATGTGATTGGCCCACGTTAGCTTTTGGTCAAGGTGAAGGCCGAGGTATCGCACGCATGTTTCTTTGGGAAGTTGCTCTCCTCGTAGGGATACGGCTGGACATTCTCCTCTCCGAAGTGTAAAAGTGATTTGAACAGACTTAGACACACTTGGCATTATTCGCCACTTTTCAAGCCACTCATCAATTTTGTATAAGTGCATTTGAAGTCTTTCGGCTGCTGTAGTCGGGTCTTTATCACTAGATAGACAGGCTGTATCATCTGCATATGTCGCTGTCACTACATCATTACTGCATGGTAGATCGGCAGTATATATTATTTAATTTAATTTCATTATGTGTTAATTTCTCACAATTAATTAACTTCCAATGAGTAATTAAATAGATATATAATAGGTGTTACAGAAATAATGAAGATATTTTCATCATAACTGATGACTAACTCACACAGCATAACACATGCATAAGTGTTAGCTAAAAGTTTTAAGTAGAAAGCTGCTATAGTTAATTGTCACTTAATAATAAAGTTAGCATGTTAACTTATAATAAAGTGCAGATAATGTGGAATAGCTTAAACAATATCTCATAAAAATATGTTTGTTATTTGAGTGTATAGATAGCAAAATATAAGCAATATTACTGAAGACTAGAAAGTTAATCACCTTAACTCACTCATTTAAAATTTGTATTGTGTTTGCGCTGTGCTACCTCAACCACTAAATAATGTACCTTTAGCTTCCCTAGTGTATTGTTACATTTCGTTCCACAACTGAACTCTTTCACATCTCTTTTTTTTCTCTTTTTGTATGTAAAATTTGTCCATCTTTTTGGTCCTTATCCATACACACTTTTTAAAAGAAAGGACCATGGGCACTTTAGTATGGAGTCTGGTCCATATCCTCAATACTTATGAAACCTATGCCAAATGATAGCTTCAATGCTATCATTTATTTCATACTATGACAGTTAAGTCGAAGTCGCGGGCCAACATGGTCTTTTTTATATAAATAGAACCCGACGGCAACGGTTTCACCATAGTACATTGTAGGTAGATACCTATATAATACCAATGTTATGTTTTGATTAATATAAATACAATGATAATAAGTACCCACAGAGTGGAAACAAGGTCTTCTAGTAAAGGTGCCAAAAAAGGGTGATCTGTCTCGGTGCGATAACTGGCGCGGCATAACACTGTTACCGACTGCCGCAAAAGTTCTTGCGAAAATCCTACTCAATCGTGTTGCGGCGTCAGTAGCTGTTACTTTACGTGAGGAACAAGCCGGTTTTCGTCCCGGTCGCTCTTGCACAGACCACACTAATACCTTACGCATCCTGATCGAACAGTGTGTCGAATGGCAGTCGGAACTGTTCTTAGCCTTCGTGGATTTCGAAAAAGCCTTCGATACCGTAAAATGGAGCGCGCTGTGGTCATGTTTGAAGCAGAGAGGAATCCCGACGTGTATCATCCGCATCGTTCGTTCGCTGTACGAGGGTAGTACCTGCAGGGTGGTGCACGAAAAGGAGCTTGGAACGCCGATAAAAATAACTGCAGGTGTTAAGCAGGGCTGTCTCCTATCGCCACTTTTGTTTGTGATTCTGCTGGACGACGTCATGAGGAAGGTCATCGCTACACCAAGGGGTATACAATGGAGCACAAATGATCTTGAGGACCTGGACTACGCGGATGACATCGTGTTGATCTCGCCTACTCTTGCCCATCTGGAAGCTAAGCTTGAGAGCCTTCAAGATGAAGCTGAAGCTATGGGCCTGCGTATCAACAGACGCAAAACGGTCGACATGCGTATTAAGTCCAGCTGCTGGACTTAATACGCATGTCGACCGTTTGGCGACCGCTGGACTCCAGCACAACAAGTACACTGGCGTTGAGAGGAGAAAGCCTAGACTCTGTTCCCAAGTTTGTGTACCTAGGCAGCGTATTGACATGCCAAGGAGGATCAGACGATGACGTCGACAGCAGAATAAAGAAAGCCAGGGCTGCGTTTGCCCAACTAAAGCCTGTGTGGGAGTCCAACGTCCTCACTCGTCGTTTTAAAGTCTCCCATTTCGAGTCGATCGTCAAGTCGGTATTGTTGCTTGGCTGTGAGACGTGGAGGGTGACTAAAGGCCTGACGAACAAGCTGCAAGTCTTCGTTAACAAGTCCCTGAGGTCTATTCTCCGCGTATTCTGGCCGAGGACGATGCGTAACGACGACCTGTGGAGGATATGCCACCAGTCTCCCATAAGTGTGGACATCGCGACGCGAAAATGGAGATGGATAGGCCACACCTTTCGACGTGGAGGAGCGAACAGCGCAAGCATTGCTTTCGAGTGGAAGCCGCCGGACGGAAGGCGCAGACGCGGACGTCCTGTACACTCATGGCGGCGCACCGTGGAGAGCGAGCTGCGAGCCGTTGGAATGAGCTGGAGCGAGGCCAAAAAAGTTGCTGAGGATAGAAAGGCGTGGCGCGAGCTGATGAAGGCCCTCTGCACCTCCGGGGTGCCTTAGGACAACAACAACAATGATAATAAAATGCATAACGTGTCGTTTTCTTTCTATTATAATAAAACATACTATGGTGAAACCTTTGCCGTACTGGGTTATATTTATATAAAAAAGACCATGTTGGCCTGCGACTTCGACTTAACTGTCATAGTATGAAATAAATGATAGCATTGAAGCTATCATTTGGCATAGGTTTCATAAGTATTGAGGATATGGACCAAAATTACTCATTGTCATTTCATACAATTCTTAAGGACTGCTTGTTTTATATCAGTGAATGACAGGAATTAACTCACTCAGATAATTAAGACATTTTAATTCGGATTGTTTTAAAATCTGCAGTTTGTGACATTTTAACTGGTTTGGTTTTATTTAAAAACCAGTTATTTCTTTAATTATGGTATGTTTCATCCTATCATTTAATGGATACCTTTTTTCTCTGAAACCAATAATATCTTGGGATTGTTATAAGTTATAAAACAAGCTTCACATGTAAGAAATTGTACTTATTATAGAAATAGCATTTTTATATCTAATATGTTGAAATAATTCATCATCATCATAATTTAGTCCAGCCCTGGATATGATATCCAGTCTCTGAGCTGCAGTCAGAATCACTCAATCAATGCTTATTATATAAGCAAAAACTAAATAAACTTTACAACACCCACGCAATTTGGCACACCGCCTATGATAACTAAAAATCAATTCAGGAATATCATTTCACATTATCAGGAATATTTTGAATGACTGCTTATTAATATAACTGCTTATGTGCCACAAATTATATTTCCAATAAATAGGTCACAGTTATTAAAAAGTTGCACATTATTTCTATAAGTAATTAAACCAATTTGGTAGTAAGTTCTAGAATTGTGGATTAAAACATAGATAAAGCAAATGATAAACATGTCTTTTATGTCACAGTGCTTACACCTGGGTCAACAATATTTTTTGTTGTAGCTTTAGTGTAATTTCTGATAATGAAATAAGCACACATTCTATTTTACATTTTGTGACTGGCCTGCCTCACTGGGAGTTTCAAACAGTATTGAAGCAGAGAAATCAATCACTCAAAGAAAGTCATGTTCATGCCTAACACTCCTTAACAAACAACTCAGTAAAACAGTATAAAGAGTTGTCCTCACTTGAGCATACATGGAAAATGCCCTGTCACATAATTAATTATATTGGCGTAGATATTGATGCAGAATAATATTCACGCAACATTCACTCTGTTTGCATAATATAGTTATGGGCGGATTCTATATAAAAGTCAGTCACATTCGCTCGTAAAATTATCCATGATCAAACTAGACACATCTCATGGGGGAAGTAGATGTTATGAATCCTTTGACGGAGATGCCACGACTTTGTGCGACCAGCGGCGCGGCGAGCGGTTGAGCGAGAGATCCGAGCGCGGCGACCGGCCGCGGCCATACGAGTGAGCGAGACACACTTTTCGCGCGCCCTGGCATCTCCCTGACTCTCCCGTTATATCCGCCCCCGATCAAACTGTCATTATTGTTTAATTTAGTACGAAAGGTATTGGACATAAAGCAACATTGATTGTTGTAAATTATTTTTCTTAACTCACATTATTAAAGAGATAAAGTTTCCAAGGAAACGATAATAATTCGTATCATATCAAAATGGTCAAAATACACAACATAATAGGTAAGAGATAACAGCTTTTGGGTTAATTTAAAAATATTGGTAGATAACGACAGTTATCAATATCATACGGCACCAGAGAAGTATAGATTAGTCTTGTGTTACCAATGTAAACATTAATATTTATTATATTTTGTATGAAAATTCATTAAAGGTCCGCCGCGTCTGCGACGTGCCCTACGTCTTTTCTGTGTGGTTTGCGCCTTAAAGCCTATTGGATATTGATTAGTTAGTCAACATACCTATCCTAAAATAACGGAAGTGACTGTTGTTTATCGCCATTTGATTTTAATCGAGTATGTAGAATAGGGGTGTATTATACTAGATACTGTAGATATATAAATAATATTAGCTCAATATGTCAAAAACAAAGAAAAAAAATTCAAAGAAAATTTAGAGAGCGGATTTGAAGTAGCGATCTCAATATTAATATGGATATGACTGGTATAATTTATTATTTTTTCTACACACAAAAATAATGTAACTTATCGGAACAAAAAGTAAAAACCTTTTTGGAAGCTTTTGTAAATATTGGGCAAAAATTATGACGATAATAAATTAAAACATCATTAAAGAATGAGTCATTCAAGTGTGCATTCACGTTTTATTATATTAAAGTGACATTGTTGACATGAACTATCATGTAGGTACGTAATAAATAGGAACTTCTCTAAGGGCCTGCGCTAGCTGGCGCGGGTGCACGGAGCGGGCGCACGCGCGCGTGTGCCTTTTGTAGGTATAATCCGCCGCACGCGTCCGCGTCAGTTAGCGTTGCTCATACTATTTTTCGTTAAACCGCTCACCCGCTCCGGGCACCCGCGCCAGCTAGCGTAGGCCCTAAATAGGAAAATCTTTGAGGTGTATAAAAACTCCTTTATTTAGAATAAAATACTTTTCTTTAAATAAAGTTTGTTGCAAAAATAACATTCATTTAATATAATTATTTATTATATATATGTAGTCATATCCATATTAATATTGAGATCGCTACTTCAAATCCGCTCTCTAGAAATTAATATTTTTTGGAATATGCGACTTCAAAGGTACCTACGCAAATGTTATGATTTATTTTTTAAATTCACAAGAAATGTTGAAATTGTTTTCCGAATCCTCATAAGTATTAACAAAACAATAATTGTATGACAACCATGAACTTAAACGCACTTTTTCACGGTGATAATGGCAAATTACTAATTGTCTCCATGCAAATATTGGTTATACCCAACCCACAAATGACATCACATATAGGCCATTTGTATGGTGCGTTTTTAGCACTCCGTAGGAATGTTGAACTTTGACGGTTATTTCGTCGGGGATAGTGCCATACCGCGTAAATAACAGCTATTAATAAAGTTCTCATTTCAATAAAATACTTAGCATTTATTTGAATATTGATTCGTATCTACACTTGTTACTTTACTTACGCGGTTTTGCACTATCCCCGACGATTTCTGACTTTTGGAGCTAAGTGTAGTTAGTCCCATATAGACATTTGATCCCAATAAAAAATAAAATCGATTGACATCCTAAAAAAAATGTCTACACGCCTATTGAAGAGTAATCTGATCACTTGGACATGTGGCGCATTGCTCGGAGTACTGGTAATTAAATATAGGTATCATTATGCGCGGCCCAACGCCGGCGCGTTTATATGTTATTATGTTCTGTTGATTTTAGATAACGTTTTTGTAACCATTTTTCCTGAAATGTCTGTGGTTAATCGCTAAATTACATTGCCAGCCGTTCAATGTTTCGTAAGTTCGATTTTAATGTTAGTTTGGATGTAGGCGCGTTTTTCAGAAAAAAGAGTAACTCTTTGGAATAGTTTGAGACAAAAATAGAGAGCACAAAAGGGCTAGGGAAGAATGCAAGAAATAAATAAACAAACAAACAGAAATATACGGGGTAGAACTAAATAAAACTGTCTTTAAAAAGTTTGCACCGCCAACCCCAAATAGATGGGACCGTTCACCTTTTGAACGCCGAGCGGTGAAGCCATTCACTCTACTCCTGACGCAACAGCGAAAAAATAAAGACAACAGGGATCGATAAACACTTGCAGCGGTTTAAATTACATAGTTTTTGATAACCTAAATAAAAAATTTAAAACACCCCCGACACAAGTAGAAACTTTTTTCTTCTAATTAAATCGAAACAGCTCGTGATTCTGAGTAGAAAATACCCAAAATATAAAAAAAAAAAAAAAGTTGGGTGTACAACTTTAGAAAAAATGGCCCAGCTGTTCATTATGAGACCCTATCTTATTTATTTATTTAATTATTATTGCATAAAAGAAAACTTTCGTACAAAAGGCGGACTTAATGCCATGAGTCATTCTCTACCAGTCAACCTGTGTGATATAAAAAATACTACTAAATCAAAACATAAAAACAACATTTGGAATTCATCGCTTCAATATTGGCTGAGAGCCAGTCGCTTGTTCCACTAAAAGCTAATATCTTGGAGACCAGAGCTCCGATTTCCATCAAACAATGGTAAGAACCATCTAGACAAACCAGTCTTTAGATAAAAAAAACGCACTCAAATTGGTTCACCCGTGTGGGCGCTACGATGCCACAGACAGACACACAGATACACAGACACTCAGATACACAAGTTCAAGATAAAACTTATAACACTCCTCTTTTTTCGTCGCGGGTTAATAATTGAAATTTCGTCTCACTAGACGACGTCAGGCGTCGGGCGTCAATGACCAAATTACCGATGCTAACGAAAAATACCAACGGCAAGATAGTGATAGTTAATAGAGAGAACAGGGACCGGAAAACCCCATCTTCGCATTTGTTACGCACAAGTATTGCATAGGTAGATGTTAGGTACTTATATAGATTGTGTATTTTTAGCATCTCACTATGCAATATTATGTAAGCAAGTTCACGTAGTTCAAGTCTGAGTCAGAGGTTAGAACTAATGTTTTAAATATATCGCAACGGTCGCGTCGGTTACGCTATTATTATAACAACATGTTGTGTTGGTGTTAGGTTTTACAATGTACATAATGTACTCGTATACATTGATGATTACATGATTAGTCATCTCAATAAGATATAGATTCAGCAGAATCGGATACTTTCTAGTTTTAGTATCACATGTTATGAAATCTATCATTAAAACTTGCTTAATATTCAGAGGTAAACTATCACGATAATATCTTACACAAATCGATAAGTCAGTCGACAAATGGAAAATAAAGAGAATTCCGCAGTCGAATTTGCGGGCACCTTCTTGTGTATATACTATACTGTAAATAACTTTGAATGTGTAATCTCTACGTAATATATTGTTCTAGAACCGGTAGTAAAAGTCCCCAACCAACAAGACAGTCTGATGCCCCAGTTCCTCCCGGACCCTCGCCACGGATTCCTCTACATGTACGGGCCGAGGGGCGACCAGCAAATGCTCAAGAAACTGCCGCTGACCATACCCGAGCTGGTCGCCAACGCCCCCTGCAGGTCTACCGAAGGCATACTGTATACGGGGAAGAAGAGTGACACATGGTTCATTCTTGATCCTTTGACTGGTTCACGGGAACATATATCAGGTAAATGTTTAATTTACCATCTCGACATAGCTTTCGTAATTAATAGCGTTAGCGTTTACATACCTTTTGGCGACGGATTTATTTTAAGGTAATAGGTATTCGGTTAACCGATTTGTATAAAATGCGGGTTTTTGATACAAAACAATACTTCAGGGTCTCTCATGACATTGTGTATTGTCTCTTTATCTAACACTTGATTGTGCACTTACACCATGGTCTCTGAAAATTACTCATAGTATAGTTAACACTAGACTAACTACAGTCTATGAACTAACGTTGGTCAGAATCGGTGTTAACTATACCATGAGTAATTTTCAGAGACCATGGTGTAAGTGGGATTATAAACAGACGGATAGGTTAGGTTATAATCTCACTAGATAAATTAACGGACCCTGACTTCGTGTATCAAAAGATTCCAAACACTTACTATGCGACAACGTAGTCGTTGCAACGCTTGTCTCCACTCGTTTTTAGGGTTCCGTACCTCAAAAGGAAAAAAACGGAACCCTTATAGGATCACTTTGTTGTCCGTCTGTCCGTCTGTCAAGACCCTTTTTCTCAGGAACGCGTGGACGTATGAAGCTGAAATTTATATCAATTACTCAGGTCTACTGTTCCTTGAAGCTGTGAAAAAATCAAACTTCTAAGCCAACGCAATCAAAAGATACAGCCGTTTATGCCGCAAATTTTCGACACTTGCAAGGGAATCAAAACCTACAGGGTGCTTCCCGTGAACTCAGAATCTTGAAATTTGGTACGAAGCAACGTCTTATAGCATAGATAAAGGAATAATTACGAAAACCATAATTTTTTTTTTAATACCTAACTTTGCACCTAATTTGCAAATTTTCGACACTTGCAAGGGAATCAAAACCTACAGGGTGCTTCCCGTGAACTCAGAATCTTGAAATTTGGTACGAAGCAACGTCTTATAGCATAGATAAAGGAATAATTACGAAAACCATAATTTTTTTTTTTAATACCTAACTTTGCACCTAATTTATATGGGGCGCTATACATACCAGGTGCAAACTTAACTTAACCACTTAGGGATGGAAAGTGTTTGTACGGAACCCTCGGTGCGCGAGTCCGACTCGCACTTGGCCGGTTTTCCTACTTGTCCTTTAAAAAAGAGTCGTATAGCGCAGTTGTGCTAGAGCGTAATACTTTATATGGGTAGCGCCACGTAAATAGAGCGCTGTCAAACTTATTGCGCAGTAGTCATTCGTACTGTGCAGGAAGATCGCCAGCGCTCCTTTTATGTGGCGCAACCTATACGTTGTAATATTTTTCATCTCGGCTTCTAAGGTTTCGACAAAGCTAAGATCTTCAACAGCGACGAAGCAGACACGTGCTTCCCTGACAAAAAACGTGGCATCTACGTGGCTCGCACGGAGTACAATATCCTGATGCACGACTCCAAGCACGAGGATCAGAAGTGGAACGTCACCTTCTTCGACTACTCGTCGCTCGCTATGGGCAAGGAAATGATGAATGACTATGGTGAGTAGAGTCAGATGTTATGTTTATGATGCAAACACTTTAAATAAATAAATATTAACGCATCCACTGCCATGGCACGTGGCCTAGGAACAAACTTGTATGAACGCATAAATATGCGTTGCTGGCGGTGAATGTGTTAAGGGACAATCTTACACAAATCGACCTAGTCCCGAACTAAGCCAAATCATCATCATCAAGCCATGTTTGTGCTATGGGTACTAGACGAAGATATATAAATACATATATATTTTGGCGAAACTTTACAGATGGAAACAAAAATTCGTGTTTCAGATAGGTAACTAACAATAACGGCGTCCTCATTTTTGCGGTTGAAACACTCCAAGTTTTGGCCCTTGATGATTATATCAAATTTTCTTTGCAGTCATGTAACTTGTAGTGATAATAATTTACCATCTTCCCACAAACATTAAACACTGATCTCGCAATAAATGGATATTTGTATAAAATGTGAATGAGCTTAGTATAAAACGTGAAGTACAAATATTTACCTAAAAGATTAATATTCGTTCAATGAACCTAACGAGCCCGCATTATGATCCTTATCACTATAGCCTCACCTTTCACGCTTGTAATCCATTCGATGCGGCTTGTTCTCTAATTAAAATGATTTTTAAGTTACCTACCTATTTTTTTTTATTATAAGTAACGTGGTGTTTTGTGTGTTCGTCATATGTTTGAAAGTGATTATTTTTTCACTTATATAGTAGAGACGATACATAGATCAAACACAATGCAATACTAACACATGAATCGACAAATCTTGCCATGCCGGGGCCTTGTAAGTAGATATTGCATCGTGTTTGATCCTTGCATCGTATGTCTTATCGATTAGTTTTTTGTGGTTCTACGTAATTACAGAAAATATTATTTTGAGCAACGTTATGTACCTATGAGAATCCGAAGGAATTCGCGTATGTAACTATGTATGAACCTCTAAGTCGTAGGCTGGAGCTGCCCTAATGGTTTTTCCGTTGTCATGTCACTGCGACAGTTGTAATAATTTATTGATTACAAGGTATAAATAGTTATACGTATCGTTCTTCAAATAATTAACCTACAGTGGACTTGGCTAGTCTTCACTTCAAATGATTGATGTTTCTTAGGAAAGGTCTACTCAATAATCTTGATAAAATATATTTTGAACGATAATCACAAAACTAGATAACTATATGTAGGTCAAATGCTAATATGATGATCAAGAAGGCTATATTTCATATATTCGCTTAGCGGTTCTATAGCTCAGTGGTGGGAGCACTGCTCCGGTCAAGGAGAGGTTCGATTCCCACTTGTACTTCAGAGTTCTTTTGTATCGATATATAAAAAAATATTTATTTATTAAATAATAATTCTAGGTATAATCCACTTCACATCTACATCGAACGGCCGAGTGATGTCGTTCGACCGCAAAACCGGGGACCTGGTGTGGTCTCATCACTTCGAGACGCCCGTGGTCGCCGCGTACCTGCTGGACAGGGACGGCCTTATCTCTGTGCCTTTCAACTCGATTGGCGATGACACACTGGACCATATCATGGAGGACGCCACGACTCTAAGCAATGGACAAGGGATAAAAAATTCCAATATTGAATTGTAGTAAGTAGTTATTTCAAGCGTTGTTAACTCCTGAATACTGACTATGGTATTGTATTTGCATAATGACAAAATGTAGGTATGTACTAGTTCTGTTACGTAATAAGTTAAATGCCACGCATTTCCAAACGGATTTTATCGCATATGCACCCAGCCGTGACTGTAGTCCTTCCAATCAAGTTTTTTTAAACGAAATTCAGGCAGCATATTGAATGTAGTAATAATAAAGTAAACTCTAACATATACTTTGTTTTCAGCCCAACATTGTACGTCGGCGAGCATAATCACGGCCTCTACGCCTTGTCGTCGCTAGTAGACAAAAACACCATAACTATATCGACAGGACACACACAGCCCCTACTGCTGGAAGGACCATCGACAACGGAAAATAAAAACACAGAAAGACCCTACGAACCCATCAAAAACGTACATTACAAACTAAACGACCTGAACGTCCACGTTTCGGCGCCATACCTATTACTTGGGCATTATAAAGTGCCCGAATTAACAACTACATGGTCACCGCAGTTGCCTAATACCAACTTCTTAAATGTTCGCAACGACAATGATGCCATTAAGTTGATCAATGGTCAGGTACATTCTGACGGTGAAAACGATGTGGAAAATGAAACGAGCGAGAAGTCAATTTCCATGCTAGTGTCCGTGTCTGTTCAGACGGAAGACTTCTTTGAAGGGTTCAACTTCAGGCCTGATTTGTGGTACAAGAAAGGATACATCTGGCTTCATCAGCAGGAGAACAAGGCTTTGAAGGTCGCTCTTATCATCCTGGTCGGCTTAGTCATCACCATGTTTTGGTATCTCCGGTATCAGGTATGTTTTGATTGTTTTGTAGATACTAGATAATGATCTGATATTAGTTGAAAATGTCTGTCGTACCTGATAATTTTTATGATAATGTAGTTAAGGTAAAGTACACAAATCGATTTATCGGTGTAATCTTTAGTAATCGTAGGCTACGAAGTACTGGATTTTGTTTCTTAGCGTACCTACTAGATCCTGAATTTAAATTTTGTGATCATTATATGTCGTCGTGTTTTTTTGTTGACGCTCAAGAGGTGGCCGCCTCTACTGTCAAACTTAACTCTGTTTTTGTGTGATTTCAGTATAGTTAAAAAAAAACATCGATAATTGTAGCAATTACAACAATTCTTTATTTCCATCTCGGTAGGTTATATAAATAGTATACCTTTTGATCATATCAAACGGGAATGACTTGTGTCTCCTATATATCGTATTGAAACAAATATAGCTTTTCAAACTGGGTTAATAAAAGAAAAATCATTCTGAAACTGCCTAATCCGTTCTTTATCTTGAACAACTTTATACTCATCGATGCTTATTGCCAACATGATATTTTGTAAGTCAGATCAATATTGGTTACGTAGCTTAGTAGTTCAGTAGTTAATTAAGAGTTGACATTCACACACATTCTTAACAGATGTTTGTGTCCTTTTCACTGTTGGTTAAATGGCCTGACAATTTCAATTGTTTGTCCAGGTGGAATGACAACGCTCGCAAATACAGTTAGCGGCTAAAGTATCTACACAGATCAACACTCTTACAGTAATATTTGCAAGCCTTATTCTCTCGCTAATAGAGATTATTTCGAGCTGCGGCTTGTACAGCAACTCCTGTTGCCGACTGTACAACTTTCAATATTTGCATTTTTCAATTATCTTTGCTAATTGCGCGCGTGAATGGTAATATTATCAAGAAAATGAGTCTCTGGATAGACTAATTACTAAAAAGGCATAGTTTTACAACCATTTTTTTTAGATTTCAATGTTTGATAGATCATAAGTATTCAAGATTTTACTACATTTTCAAAACAACGTTGCCGTAGGGAATCAACACAACAAATGAGATATATAATTCAGATTTGCACTACGTAAACGTAAACATATATCGGCGTCTAGCTATTCCAAATTCGACTGAATTACCATTAGAACAAATTAAAGCCAATACTTTTTTAAGCAAAGCAAGAGAAACGAATCTTCGACGTAAGTATCTATAGTTTATATGTAATTACTAATTAATATGCAAAGGTTCACATTTAGGAAATTAAAGTAAAATAAAAACCAAATATTTTTTTATGAATAGTTGAGCCTACAGGGCTCAGGGTCATCACATGTACGTGCACAAGTCAATACCAATAAAAAAGTACTTCCATAAATACGCATACGGTTGTTATGAGTTACAAACCGCAGTTATCTCTTGTCATTCGATTATGTGCCCAATGGTCTTTACTGTAAGTTCAACCTCACCGGCTGTAGGCTTGTGGGCATTAAATTCTGCTATCAGTTTTACGTAATTATAAGCGTCATTTGATCTTTGGTTCCAACACGCGTAGTAATTTTGCACTGAAAATAAATACAGTAGTTTGAATGGTTTGTTTATTCCAATTGTATGTTCGTGGCTTTCCAAAATAATTCGTAACTGGTTTTAATTTAATTCGCAGGGGGCTATTATGTTTGCGTTTATCAAGTGATAAATAAGTGACAAAGTATCCGTCACTCACACTCGCATGTCGTCAAAACGTGACGGATGTTTTTTCACTTATTTATCGCGTGATAAAGGCAACCATCATACGCCCCCAGGGCGTCAACACATGAGAACCTCTGATTTCAGATAGAGAACGAAATAAAAAAATAGTGTTTAGCTAATAACAAAGTTAGTAGGCCAACCGTGAAATCGCAAATACCCGACTGGAATTGTTGACCTTTTCTTCGCTATCCTATACCACCCTGGCATCCCAATTCACGACTGAAAAGTCACCCTGTTATTCTTTTTTGGAAAAAAAATCAAGAGCACACTTTTTGAATATGCAAAAGTTAGCTACTTGTACACATTCCATTATTTTTAATAGGTTCACCCGATCAAAAGTCCGACGTAAAAACCCCCAGTCACTACACTATTTAGAAAGCCGACGTATTATTATTGGCATTCTTTTGATAACACTATATTATCGTCTTTGCCTTGACATGATGACTCTTTTGGCGTTTATGAAGTTGAACGTGGGGATCCCAAACTTTTTTAGGTCGCGGCCAGCTTACGACTTCAGTATTTTGTCCTAGCGCCCTAACTTGTGAAATCACACCTAGCTTCACGAAGCTTTTCTTTTATGAGGCATTAGTGCTTCGCAGCCGCAGTGCACACTTTGGGTACCCTTGGGTTAAACTATACGGATTATTATAATGATACAGTGACTTTTTTTTTCAACGTTGGCGAAAATGCGTTTATGCATCCTGTCTAATCGGGGGACTAGAGCGGGTATGACGGACTAACCGAAACATCGGACTACCGTCTAAAACCACCAACGAATGCCGGCACCGCATTTAATCGGAGCATCGCGGGATCGCTTGATGCATTCAACTACGTGCCGATGTTCTAGGCCTGCAAAAATAAGAAAATACAATAAAAATAAAAAGTTAATCAGTCTCAAAATAAGACCAAAAAATAGAAATGCAATATGTATATTTGTCTATGTCAATTATCAGTTTCTTAAATGTAATCTCTAATATACAGGGTTGGGCAGATTAAGTGTCCTACTTTAAAATATCCATAAAATAAAAACAACTCTCCAGATTAAAAAAGTATTTATGTATTTAGTTTAAACATATACCATAAATTATAAAATTAAGTCATAAGTTCAAATCTCTCTCCATTTGCTTTAATTACCTTACGCATTCTCCTATAGAAGGAATTACACGCGGCCCGCATTACCTCATCTGGAAAATCGTCCCATATCTTCTCCAACCGATGCTTGAATGAATTTAAATTCATGCCCTGCGTGCTCCCAATCTTACTCAGCATAAATCCCCATAGTGAAAAATCCAACGGATTCAAGTCGGGTGAAGATGAGGGCCATTCTTGCCAAGATATAAAATCTGTCAAATTCGTTCGACACCAGTCTTGAGTGCGTTTGGCTTTGGGAGATGGGGCACTGTCTTGCTGGAAACAAAAATAATCATTTCCATATAACTTTCGGGCATTTTCCAGCAAATGACCCTGCAATACGTTCTGGTTACTCTTGGTTGATTTTGACTCCTCGATCAATGAACAGCAGTGGTAACTTGCCTCTAGGCGATATCGCACCCCACACCATGATATACGTATATGCAGCGGGACCCCATGTAATTATGGTTTAAGTCCTATATAATCGAGTTGGTATATATTTCTACCTCTCGATTTGTGTACTTTTAAATTTCTACCTTTGCAAATTAATGAAAAAAAAATTGATTCTGTGCCAGCGGGGCCCTTTGTTAATTGTAAGTTTACAGACTAAATGAATTACTATTCATGGAGCCTCTTATTTCTACCTTCCAAATAACTTTTCACTACACCCTAGATATAAATAGTTTTTGAGAAATACGCGTTTGAAGATTTTGTCCTTCTAGCAGGGCCCTTTGGTATTTAGTGACTTACATGACCCCAGGTAATTTAAAAAAACAGCCAGTTATTTCTACTTACTGAATTAATTATTACCAACTTGCTAGTGGCAGGTTTAGTGATAATATAATACAATAATATTATTTATATATTTTTTTCTTGAAAACCTGTCACTAGCAAGTTGGTCACAATTGATTCAGTAGGTAGAAATAACCATCTGTTTTTTAAAATTACCTGGGGTCATGTAAGTCACTAAATACCAAAGGGCCCTGCTAGAAGGTCAAAATCTTCGAACGCGTATTTCTCAAAAATTATTTATATGTAGGGTGTAGTGAAAAGTTATTTGGAAGGTAGAAATAAGAGTCTCCATGAATAGTTATTCATTTATTCTGTAAACTTACAATTAACAAAGGGCCCCGCTGGCACAAAATATATTTTTTTTCATTAATTTGCAAAGGTAGAAATTTAAAAGTGCATAAATCGAGAGGTAGAAATATATACCAACTCGATTATATCGGACTTAAACCATAATTACATGGGGTCCCGCTGCATATACGTATATACAGCAGACGCACTTTGAAATCGTTGTACAGCTAATTTGTCCACTGGTATGTCCCTCAACGATACGCCATACACACGATCATTCTGTTGATTGTGGCTATTCTGTAATTAAAACATTTTTTCAACGGAAAAAAATTATGTCATCGCCCTCGTGCCATGCTAGTATCTCCTTACATTTTTTCACTCTAGCTTTTTTCTGGGCTTCCGTTAATGCGTGAATTTTTTGTTTCTTGCAGGCCTTCAATCCAAGATCATGTCGTAATAGGTATACGACTCATTGATCGTCGGGATATTTTCATATCTTACGCGAGTTTACTTGCACTTTGGGCTGGATTACACCTAATACGCTCACGAACATTTTTGATTACTTTTTTGACGCGAACAGATAGTTTACGTGCAGGTTTGGGCCTGATTCGTGAAGAACCTGTTTCCTTGAATCGCTTGATGGTCCGCAATATGAACCTTACATTGATATTTAAATGTTTCAGTTTACTTAATATCTCGCACGGGCGAAATTTTTTCTTGTACAAATCTACAACTAGCTCAGGTTTCGCGTCCATTGTTGAAAACAAAACAAAAACGGTAAAAATCAAGATAAAGTCTAGAAATCATAAAAACGAATAAATTCTTTATTTAAAAACATATATACCTACACGGTAAAAAAAGGTCCATTACGTTAGAAAAAAAATAAGATGTACGACTAGGACACTTATTGTGCCCAACCCTGTAGTACAAGACTGGACATTTTTGGGGGGAGGTCTTTATTTATTTATTGAAAGTTTATTGCACATTAAAAAATGGCGGATTTAATGCATTCATACAATCAACCATAAGGCCAAACGGAGACGTAGTAGGACTTTAGTCTAGGGTCTATTAGTGGACGGCACTATAATAGACGTAATATTTGCAAACTGTAGCTTCGTTTATATATGTAACATTTTCTCAGGCTCGCGAGTTCCAACAGCTGTCGCAGGGGGGCTCTCGCAGCTCCAACTACTCCAACTCCTCGGGAGGCGAGGTGACAGGCCAGCTTGAAGAGATAGGCGACGGCGAGGTCAAAATCGGTCGAATTTCGTTCCGAACAGACCTCGTGCTTGGCAAGGGGTGTGAGGGCACTTTTGTATACAGGTCAGTATTATTTTATTATTATAAGCCTTCTGACAGATATTTCACAATTGTTAAGGTTCTTTAGTTGTTTCATTGGTTGCAATATCTGTGTGCTTTGGTATAGCAAAGGCCTCCTCCAACTGCCTCCACTTTTCTCTTTCTCTAGCTAGTGACGTCCAAGTACCGCCCGCCACTTGCTTAATTTCGTCAACCCATCGCCTAAGTGGTCTGCCTCGTTTCCTTTTCGTGTGTACCAGTTCATCACCAATTTCGACCACTTGTCCACTCCTCTAATAGTATGACCTGCCCATTTCCACTTGAGCTTTTTGATTGTTAGCGTGACATCTTTGGTTCTTGTAGTTTTCCTTATTCTTATTTTGTCTTTTAGTCTTTTCCCCATCATACTTTTTAGCATGACGTTTCGAGAGGCCAGTATTAATGTATTATAATTTCCCTGGTTCTTCCCAAGAGTTGTCCTGAGGCGATTAGGTGAGTTTGTTACCTTTGGGATTGGATGGCTCAGCTAAGTACCAAGTACCATATGAGTAGCTTGTTCTCGATGAGCCGAAGAGCTAAGGGACTGATTAGTGACGTTTCGCTTGTTGAAATCAACTTCCAGAAATGCAATGTCCTGCGATTTTATAAACTTAATTTTCTGTGTTGTTGATTGTAAGAAACTTTAGCACACCCCCTTGTATTGTATGGATATAGATCAGACCTTCACGGCAAGATCGCTTTAAATCGAAAATGACGCAGGATTGGTATTAGCTATAATGAACATGAGTGTCATGTCAGTTAATAAGCCTTGTGGTTTTCTTGTGGAGTATTATTTTATAGACAATCCTAATGTTTAATTTTTTGCAGTAATTAGCTTTTTTAATGAATGTAGCATATCGTCGGACATAGTGCAATACCGCGTAAATAACAGCTGTCGATAAAGTTCTCATTTCAATAAAATACTAAATATTTGTTTGAATATTGGTTTATCTTGAAATTTGGTGTAATCGATTACCTTGCTTATTGAAATCTAGTATTTAATAAACTATGCTTGTCATTCCCAAATTGATCTTATCGTAGATTTTATTCTGCTTCACTTATTCTTCCGATAGTGATACCAATACGTAAAAACCACACTAAAACGACATGCGCAACCAATTACGGTTTTTAATCAAATCAGGCTAATTCGATTAATCCGTTTATTTCTTCCGTGCTATCTTTGATAACAATGCCACTATCAGTTTACAAACAAATCGGAGAACATACGTTACTCTAAATATTTGAAAGGGCTAGCTTTTTATCAGTTCGAAAATAATTTATGTCGCGATCTTGGAATCCTACCTATATTTTTACTAAATTCAATAGAAGCGCCGAGGAATTTCATTTGAACGGGGGCCATAAATTGGAGCACTACTACAATGCGCATGTTCGCGTAAAAAGCCCGTGTATTTTGCAGATTTTCGCATTCCCTGCCACCTCCCTTTTCCTGGACATTCGCCAGGTGCCGCACTTTGCTGTGTGCCCCAAACGCACATGTGAGTTTAACCGACTATTGATGAAGGCACAGGGCGGAAGTCACTAAATGTAATGAACGCGTCTGTGCGTTTAAGGCACAGAGTGAAAATAACGTGAAGTGTCCCTCGAATTTGGCCAAATCTATCGAAATTTTGGCGTGACTCGAAATAAATGTTCTATTAATTATCGCCCGAGCAATAGCCGTAGCGTCATGTAGATAACACAGTGATGTCACTCCACGCGGTGTACAACGTGACTACCTATACGGTCATTGTACTTAAGGTAAAAAAAAAACCTTGTGTTTACTAAGACTTCTAAGATCTAACCATAATTTTCGTAACATTCGTCTTTGACAAAATGATTTGGCATTAGATTACTAGAAATTGGAATACAATAAGGGAACGTTGTTGACAACAACGTTCCCTTACTATTTGAGCTTCTTTTACTATTATAGTTGATACAGTTTTTAAATGACACGCACCATTATAAATGAAATGGTACTAGTGGCCTTAGTAAAAGAGTGTCTTAGTTAGCTATACGAGAGATGCCACTTCAATACCTTTTTACCTTCGGTAAGCCATAGCTTTCTCACATACAAGCAATGCGCCCCGCCTGCTACCACTGAATTCTACTAGCTCGCCCTACTGCTCTTTGAGTTACTTCTGTCACAATACGATCAGACAGAATCCGTTCGATCATAATGATAAATGTATATTTACTTGCAAGGAAACTCCGAGCATAGCTCGCTTTATTGTCCTTTGAGTACCTAGTCTCACAATAAAGATAGATTGATTTCGTTGGGGCCTGAAATGATGATGATGATGATTTGGTGTAGGGACGCCCGGCCGGAGACAGGCGGGCTGTCGATCGCTTGGTTGCGCTCATTCAGCCTAATTCTTATTTGGAACCAACGGTTACTGTCCTGGCGATGCTCCCATACAGCTTTCTTCCTCGAATCTTGTTCTCCCGCAGAAGAAAATGACATCTTTAAGGTTAATGTCCCTCGGCTTCTCCTCTCCTAGTTTATCTTTTCTGAAGATTCTTTAACGTATTGTTTATACATGCCACACTCTGCTACGATAGAAGTTAATCTGTATTTTTACTTTCAGAGGCACATTCGACAAGCGAGCGGTGGCTGTGAAACGACTCCTTCCAGAGTGTTTCACGTTCGCCGACCGCGAGGTGGCGCTGCTGCGCGAGTCGGACGCGCACGCGCACGTCGTGCGATACTACTGCACCGAGCGCGATAAACAATTTAGGTAAATACAGCCTAATGCGGCATAGCATATTCATATTTTTATTTTGTAAAGGAAAAATTCATTACACGTCACTCATTGTACATATTGATATTATATAAACAATTATTTGTAGGTAGGTTATGTGGGTAGGTATTGTATTATTTATAACAGGTTTATTGCTGCACGCACTGGCTTGGGAATAGTTGTTTGTTAAGCTGCACAGTTACTACGTGCGTAAGTTGAAAACTGAATAGGCGAAGTAGTCCAAAATTGAACTACGAGAGCAGTGAGGTTTTCAAGGCACGAGACGCCAAATATTTAGCTTGGAAAACACCTTTTATAGCACCAAGTTTTCAGGCTCCTTTTGTAACGTTAAAATGTTTATGAGTTAGCGTGCACAATGAACTTGGAATTAAAACTTTGAATTTATAATGTGTGTATTTGGTTATCACTCTATTATTATAAAGGGCGAAAATTTGTGTGTTTGTATGTTTCTTACCTCTTCACACTCGAACGACTGGATAAATTTGATGAATTTTGGTATGGATATGGAGGTATCTGATACCCTGGATTAAGACATAGGCTACTTTTTATCCCGAAAAAAAATTGTGTTTCCGTGGGATGTGCGGGTAAAACCGCGGGCCGCAGCTAATACGTTATAATTGTGTTTTATAAGTCCACTATGATAAGTTTACTTTCTAAAACTATTTAACTGAAGCTTCGCTACGTTCAAGTACTTGAATTTGAACCACATAAGAGACTAATGTTTTAATTTCAGGTACATAGCACTGGAACTTTGCTCGGCGACCTTGCAGGATTATGTGGAGAAGAAACTCGATTTCCACTGCAGAATAGACGCCGTGGAAGTCTTAAGACAAGCCACTATGGGGCTGTCGCATTTACACTCCATGGATATAGGTTGGTATTCTATTTTATTTTACTTTAAACAAACTGAGATTAAAACTATGAATACAAATTTCAAATAAACAATGCAAAGATCGAGACACAAAGCATAAGGAAAAATTCGTCAGGTCTACGTGGAGCGAGGGTAGCGAAGTGGCTAACGCGCTGGACCGGTAATCCAGAGGTACCGGGTTCGATTCCCGGTCCCTTCCACCAGGTAGCTCCTTTTTCAATTTTTCTTTAAGCTTTGATCTTTGTATTCATAGTTTAAATAAAAATTGTGGTGTGTACCCACATTAAAAAAATGAGACATTACATGTTTCATAAATTTATCAAACTGAGATTGTGAATAGATTTAACATCACACAAAAATTAAAATGAATGAAATGATGAATGACCGTAGCTCCTGATGATGAATCGCGTACCGCTTCATTTACATTTTGCATTTCATTTATTCATAATATTCGACTTCTATGACGTGAGAAAACCCGTTTCGTATGTATTTTAAGTACCTATCAAAATTGTTTACAGTGAAAGGGCAATAACAAAGCGCAGTATATTTATGTAAGTTCAAAAATGAAATACGAATTCAAATCTGAGACATCAACATATTATGCGAGACATATTATATTTGACGGAGGGAGCCGAGGAGAAAGTCTTATCGGGACCGTTATCGACCACATGTTCATCCATAATTTTATTTTAAGTTTACTCGAAATAAACACGAAATTACTTGTCTTGATATTTGTTTATTCAAATCCAATCACATTCACTTGAAAATAGCAGCTGATTGACAAGATATCAAGAGATGTAATGTCACTACCACTTAACCTCCACATTCACCAAGAGCGCGTGTGCACTCGAGCACCGTTCCAACCAAAGTGACGTTTCGGTTTACTACTACCACTTCCCTCGTCTCTCTGACAGCCGGATTTCCGCCAATCTATATCATCTACTAGTGTTGCCAGTCTTAATAAAACTTGTGGCGCCATCGAATAATATCAAGTGGAGGGTAACATTACATTTCTTTCAATCTGACAGGTATAATGATAATCGAGGGTAGGTAAACATTTCAAATCAAAGTAAACAAATCTGACGTTTGTTGGTGGCGCGACGACATATTTTAACCAGGGCTCCGGTTCGTGTCTCAAGATGGCCGCATGCGTTTAAGTTTCGTTGTTCATTATTTATTCATTTTAGTTGTTCAATGTGTAGTATTGATAGCGTATTGTGCAGTGATCTAACGTATGAGTGAATAGCTAATGAAGAATTCAACCTGGAGCGTTCATAGCCCTTCCTGGGACAAGGCCCGATAGTCCGCGTGGTTTTTTGTAAATCGCTATCACTTTACAAAAAGCACGAGTTTTTCAACTCACCGTACAACGTGGTATCAATCCTATCTAGTCGCCTAGTGCGATTGGCAACGAGACATTGGCAGTAATGGTCGCTTAACTGTGACCGGTTGCCATTTAAAAAAAAATAGAATAGAATATTTTAACCAAGAAACGTCAGTATGTCTGAGACCACGGCACGTGAAACCGTGTCGAAAGGTCAGGCAATGAAGGTAAATCAAAAATATCGCGATAGACCCGGTTCAATACGTTTTCATTATGTGTACAATCGCAAAAGTATAAACTGTTATAATTATAAAATATATTTAATAAATTCAATCACAATCGCCCGATTATAAATCCATGAATCATTGACGTAGTACGCAGAAAGCCTATCCGTCTCTCTGACTCGTGTAATTTAGAGACGTATTGAAGTATGGTTAACAAAACGTAGTTATACTCGTAGTAGTGGAAATGGTGCTTGATGCTAAAGGATGTTTCCTCAGTCCACAGAGACGTAAAGCCGCACAACGTGCTGCTGTCCATGCCCACGGGCACGGGCGAGGTGCGGGCCATGATATCGGACTTCGGCTTGTCCAAGAAACTGAACATCGGCCGCGCGAGCTTCTCCCGCCGCTCGGGCGTCACCGGCACCGACGGCTGGATCGCGCCGGAGATGATCAATGGAGAACGAACGGTAATTGATGATAGCTCAAATCAGCTACTCATTATGAAATGTCAAAAAAAAACCGGTCAAGTGCGAGTCGGACTCACAACAAACACTTTCCATCCTTAAGTGGTTAAGTTAAGTTTGCACCTGGTTATGTATAGCGCTCCATACAAATGAGGTGCAAAGTTAACGCAACCAATCCCGTTTGTTGTTTGTATGGGGGCCCCCTTGAATATTTATTTTATTTTATTTTTAGTATTTGTTGTTATAGCGGCAATAGAAATACATCATCTGTGTAAATTTCAACAGTCTAGCACCGTTCTTGAGATACAGCCTGGTGACAGACGGACGGACGGACAGCGAAGTCTCAGTAATAGGGTCCCGTTTTTACTCTTTGGGTACGGAACCCTAAAAACGATCTAATAGTATGAAGTTTCTATGAAGACTGGGACGTCATAAAAATCAGTAGTCAAAACACGTCTTCTTTTTAATTTTCGTATCATTGTACATAGTATAATGTCCAAAAGTTAGTTTGGTAGTTTATTTGGTTCCGCGTATTTTTGAATCTTTGTTTAGTGGTATATATTTTTTATTTTATCTATTTACTAGCTTTTGCCCGCGACTACGTCCGCGTGGAACTTGGAAGTATGGAAGCAACCTCGTACAACACGATAGATATCCACCTAATCACCTTAATTAATAAAAGGGATTATTAAAAGCGCTTAAGCAATTGTGCTTTTGGTCTAATCATTACATTTTCTACAGGGTCATCAATGTCATCATGAATTACTTACTCACTTTTCAATGGGATAATTTCCAGGATCTTAAACTATCTCCATGCCAAATTTCATCAAAACCGATTCAGCGGTTTAAGCGTGAAGAGGTAACAGACAGACAGACACACTTTCGCATTTATAATATTAGTATGGATAAGACAAGCATATATAGCAAGTTAGTATTCATATAGCAAGATTTTGCAAGGAGATAACTTTTTTATGTAACGATAACAGACCTATGAATGCTAAAGCCGAACTGGTTGAATTATTCGCTTTTAGAATTTGTTAGTTAGAGTTAGATAGAGTTAATTATTCAAAGAACGGCCGATCTGTTTTTTTAAACTCATTTGCTAGACGTGATTGATTTAACATCCCAGTTTTTATAATTTTAAAAGCTTACAGAACATAAGGTTAATAGTTTATGTAACACAGGTTGTAATGCTGAGTTTTCAAATATTTTTTACATAACATAATTTAATTGCAATTGTTTTATTACAGACAACATCAGTCGACATCTTTTCGCTGGGTTGCGTGTTCTACTACGTGTTATCCAAAGGACAGCATCCCTTCGGAGATGTGCTCAGGCGGCAGGCCAATATACTCACTGGAGATTATAATTTAGAACTAGTGGAGTAAGTACTATAATAACTTTGTATCAATGGTTAATACAGAATAATAGCGGCAACGTTAATAATACTTTAGGATTGAAAACGGTTATGAACTTTTAATGTAATCATGTATGATATCACAGAATTTTAATTCAATACTTTTAATTCCAGCAAAGTGTTGCCCGCCGAAGAAATACTGGTGACGAAAATCCTCATACGCGCGATGATCTCGCCGCGGCCGCAGGCTCGGCCGCCGTGCGCGACCGTACTCAAGTACCCCATGTTCTGGGGCAAGCAGTCCATACTCAACTTCTTACAGGTAACTCATTTTTAGGGTTCCGTACCCAAAGGGTAAAAACGGGACCCTATTACTGAGACTTCGCTGTCCGTCCGTCCGTCCGTCCGTCTGTCACCAGGCTGTATCTCAAGAACGGTGATAGCTAGACAGTTGAAATTTTCACAGATGATGTATTTCTATTGCCGCTATAACAACAAATACTAAAAATAAAATAAAATAAACATTTAAGGGGGGCTCCCATACAACAAACGGGTTGGTTGCGTTAACTTTGCACCTCATTTGTATGGGGCGCTATACATACCAGGTGCAAACTTAACCACTTAAGGATGAAAAGTGTTTGTACGGAACCCTCGGTGCGCGAGTCTGACTCGCACTTGCCCAATTTTTCTTGAACATTAGTGTATAAATTGTCCTAGAACAGACCGCGAAGTACTACATTTCGTTAATGTTATTAAAACTATCGTGAGACATCTTAACTAATTATAAAAACGGTATAAACTCACGTAAAAATTGTCAGGAATGGCCCGACATGTTTCGTTACATTTCGTTACTTATTGATTTGCTTTAATTTCAAATTGAGAAGTTAATAATGAAGTTTTTTTATAAATAACTAGCAACCCGCCCCGGCTTCGCACGGGTACAATGCTGATATTAAATATACTATGCATGTATTATTATACATATAAACATAAACCTTAATCTTGAATCACTTTATCTATTAAAAAAAATCGCATCAAAATCCGTTGCGTAGTTTTAAAGATCTAAGGCGCGACAGCAGGAAGCGACTTTGTTTTATACTATGTAGTGATTATAAAAACTGTATAAACTCACGTAAAAATTGTCAGAAACATGTTTCGAACTCATATGGAGCTCTTCTGCAGGGGCAGCTATCCGTACTGCTACGCGGCTCGCGGCTCACTACAACAATATTAAGTTTATTATTCCTTTTATTACATTAGAGCAACGTGGTCATCTTTTGTTTCTACGTTTTCTCATTGAATGTTAGCGCGCGGCCGTGACTTCGGTCTTAACGGCGAGCGGCAGCGGTGCGTGCGTTTCGCTTATTCGTATGGCCGCCGCGCTCGGATTTTTCGTTCAACCGCTTGCCGCCGAATGTCGTGGCATATCCGTCATAGCATGCATACTGCCAATGCCAACTTATAATATAAGTAGTATTTATAGATACTAAATTTAATTTATGTATACTAAATTTGATCGTCCTTGTCATTGACGACGCGTTTGGCTCGGTTGGTAGACACCTGCCTACTGAGTCGGCGGTCGCGGGTTCGAATCCCGGCCGGGGCAAATACTTGTGCAAAATATTTGTTCTTGGGTCATGGATGTTATCTATATATGTATTTATATATTACTAGCTGTGCCCCGCGGTGCTACCCGCTCATCCCACGGGAACACTACATTTATTCGGGATGAAAAGTATCCTATGTCCTTCCCTGGGACTGAAACTATCTATATACCAAATTTCATCTAAATCGGTTCAGCGGTTTAAGCGTGAAGAGGTAACAGACAGACAGACACACTTTCGCATTTATAATATTAGTATGGAGTATGGATGTATATCGTCGTCTAGTACCAATAGTACAAGCTTTGCTTAGTTTGGGACTAGGTCGATTTGTGTATGATTGTCCCTTAATATTTATTTATTATTTATTTATTTATTTAAGGACGTAAGCGACCAGGTGGAGAGCTGTCCGTCGTCCACCTCGCACCCGCTGGAGACGGGCGCGGCGCGCGTGGTGCGCGCGGACTGGCGCGCGCGCGTGTGCGGCGTCGTGGCCGGCGACCTGCGCGCGCGCCGCTCCTACCGCGGCGACCGCGTCGCGCATCTGCTGAGGGCCATCCGGAACAAGGTGACACCGACACCAACCCGTCTAGCATGTTTCTAGACTAAGCTCATTCACTCGTGTGCGGCGTCGTGGCCGGCGACCTGCGCGCGCGCCGCTCCTACCGCGGCGACCGCGTCGCGCATCTGCTGAGGGCCATCCGGAACAAGGTGACACCGACACCAACCCGTCTAGCATGTTTCTAGACTAAGCTCATTCACTCGTGTGCGGCGTCGTGGCCGGCGACCTGCGCGCGCGCCGCTCCTACCGCGGCGACCGCGTCGCGCATCTGCTGAGGGCCATCCGGAACAAGGTGACACCGACACCAACCCGTCTAGCATGTTTCTAGACTAAGCTCATTCACTCGTGTGCGGCGTCGTGGCCGGCGACCTGCGCGCGCGCCGCTCCTACCGCGGCGACCGCGTCGCGCATCTGCTGAGGGCCATCCGGAACAAGGTGACACCGACACCAACCCGTCTAGCATGTTTCTAGACTAAGCTCATTCACTCGTGTGCGGCGTCGTGGCCGGCGACCTGCGCGCGCGCCGCTCCTACCGCGGCGACCGCGTCGCGCATCTGCTGAGGGCCATCCGGAACAAGGTGACACCGACACCAACCCGTCTAGCATGTTTCTAGACTAAGCTCATTCACTCGTGTGCGGCGTCGTGGCCGGCGACCTGCGCGCGCGCCGCTCCTACCGCGGCGACCGCGTCGCGCATCTGCTGAGGGCCATCCGGAACAAGGTGACACCGACACCAACCCGTCTAGCATGTTTCTAGACTAAGCTCATTCACTCGTGTGCGGCGTCGTGGCCGGCGACCTGCGCGCGCGCCGCTCCTACCGCGGCGACCGCGTCGCGCATCTGCTGAGGGCCATCCGGAACAAGGTGACACCGACACCAACCCGTCTAGCATGTTTCTAGACTAAGCTCATTCACTCGTGTGCGGCGTCGTGGCCGGCGACCTGCGCGCGCGCCGCTCCTACCGCGGCGACCGCGTCGCGCATCTGCTGAGGGCCATCCGGAACAAGGTGACACCGACACCAACCCGTCTAGCATGTTTCTAGACTAAGCTCATTCACTCGTGTGCGGCGTCGTGGCCGGCGACCTGCGCGCGCGCCGCTCCTACCGCGGCGACCGCGTCGCGCATCTGCTGAGGGCCATCCGGAACAAGGTGACACCGACACCAACCCGTCTAGCATGTTTCTAGACTAAGCTCATTCACTCGTGGGCGGCGTCGTGGCCGGCGACCTGCGCGCGCGCCGCTCCTACCGCGGCGACCGCGTCGCGCATCTGCTGAGGGCCATCCGGAACAAGGTGACACCGACACCAACCCGTCTAGCATGTTTCTAGACTAAGCTCATTCACTCGTGTGCGGCGTCGTGGCCGGCGACCTGCGCGCGCGCCGCTCCTACCGCGGCGACCGCGTCGCGCATCTGCTGAGGGCCATCCGGAACAAGGTGACACCGACACCAACCCGTCTAGCATGTTTCTAGACTAAGCTCATTCACTCGTGTGCGGCGTCGTGGCCGGCGACCTGCGCGCGCGCCGCTCCTACCGCGGCGACCGCGTCGCGCATCTGCTGAGGGCCATCCGGAACAAGGTGACACCGACACCAACCCGTCTAGCATGTTTCTAGACTAAGCTCATTCACTCGTGTGCGGCGTCGTGGCCGGCGACCTGCGCGCGCGCCGCTCCTACCGCGGCGACCGCGTCGCGCATCTGCTGAGGGCCATCCGGAACAAGGTGACACCGACACCAACCCGTCTAGCATGTTTCTAGACTAAGCTCATTCACTCGTGTGCGGCGTCGTGGCCGGCGACCTGCGCGCGCGCCGCTCCTACCGCGGCGACCGCGTCGCGCATCTGCTGAGGGCCATCCGGAACAAGGTGACACCGACACCAACCCGTCTAGCATGTTTCTAGACTAAGCTCATTCACTCGTGTGCGGCGTCGTGGCCGGCGACCTGCGCGCGCGCCGCTCCTACCGCGGCGACCGCGTCGCGCATCTGCTGAGGGCCATCCGGAACAAGGTGACACCGACACCAACCCGTCTAGCATGTTTCTAGACTAAGCTCATTCACTCGTGTGCGGCGTCGTGGCCGGCGACCTGCGCGCGCGCCGCTCCTACCGCGGCGACCGCGTCGCGCATCTGCTGAGGGCCATCCGGAACAAGGTGACACCGACACCAACCCGTCTAGCATGTTTCTAGACTAAGCTCATTCACTCGTGTGCGGCGTCGTGGCCGGCGACCTGCGCGCGCGCCGCTCCTACCGCGGCGACCGCGTCGCGCATCTGCTGAGGGCCATCCGGAACAAGGTGACACCGACACCAACCCGTCTAGCATGTTTCTAGACTAAGCTCATTCACTCGTGTGCGGCGTCGTGGCCGGCGACCTGCGCGCGCGCCGCTCCTACCGCGGCGACCGCGTCGCGCATCTGCTGAGGGCCATCCGGAACAAGGTGACACCGACACCAACCCGTCTAGCATGTTTCTAGACTAAGCTCATTCACTCGTGTGCGGCGTCGTGGCCGGCGACCTGCGCGCGCGCCGCTCCTACCGCGGCGACCGCGTCGCGCATCTGCTGAGGGCCATCCGGAACAAGGTGACACCGACACCAACCCGTCTAGCATGTTTCTAGACTAAGCTCATTCACTCGTGTGCGGCGTCGTGGCCGGCGACCTGCGCGCGCGCCGCTCCTACCGCGGCGACCGCGTCGCGCATCTGCTGAGGGCCATCCGGAACAAGGTGACACCGACACCAACCCGTCTAGCATGTTTCTAGACTAAGCTCATTCACTCGTGTGCGGCGTCGTGGCCGGCGACCTGCGCGCGCGCCGCTCCTACCGCGGCGACCGCGTCGCGCATCTGCTGAGGGCCATCCGGAACAAGGTGACACCGACACCAACCCGTCTAGCATGTTTCTAGACTAAGCTCATTCACTCGTGTGCGGCGTCGTGGCCGGCGACCTGCGCGCGCGCCGCTCCTACCGCGGCGACCGCGTCGCGCATCTGCTGAGGGCCATCCGGAACAAGGTGACACCGACACCAACCCGTCTAGCATGTTTCTAGACTAAGCTCATTCACTCGTGTGCGGCGTCGTGGCCGGCGACCTGCGCGCGCGCCGCTCCTACCGCGGCGACCGCGTCGCGCATCTGCTGAGGGCCATCCGGAACAAGGTGACACCGACACCAACCCGTCTAGCATGTTTCTAGACTAAGCTCATTCACTCGTGTGCGGCGTCGTGGCCGGCGACCTGCGCGCGCGCCGCTCCTACCGCGGCGACCGCGTCGCGCATCTGCTGAGGGCCATCCGGAACAAGGTGACACCGACACCAACCCGTCTAGCATGTTTCTAGACTAAGCTCATTCACTCGTGTGCGGCGTCGTGGCCGGCGACCTGCGCGCGCGCCGCTCCTACCGCGGCGACCGCGTCGCGCATCTGCTGAGGGCCATCCGGAACAAGGTGACACCGACACCAACCCGTCTAGCATGTTTCTAGACTAAGCTCATTCACTCGTGTGCGGCGTCGTGGCCGGCGACCTGCGCGCGCGCCGCTCCTACCGCGGCGACCGCGTCGCGCATCTGCTGAGGGCCATCCGGAACAAGGTGACACCGACACCAACCCGTCTAGCATGTTTCTAGACTAAGCTCATTCACTCGTGTGCGGCGTCGTGGCCGGCGACCTGCGCGCGCGCCGCTCCTACCGCGGCGACCGCGTCGCGCATCTGCTGAGGGCCATCCGGAACAAGGTGACACCGACACCAACCCGTCTAGCATGTTTCTAGACTAAGCTCATTCACTCGTGTGCGGCGTCGTGGCCGGCGACCTGCGCGCGCGCCGCTCCTACCGCGGCGACCGCGTCGCGCATCTGCTGAGGGCCATCCGGAACAAGGTGACACCGACACCAACCCGTCTAGCATGTTTCTAGACTAAGCTCATTCACTCGTGTGCGGCGTCGTGGCCGGCGACCTGCGCGCGCGCCGCACCTACCGCGGCGACCGCGTCGCGCATCTGCTGAGGGCCATCCGGAACAAGGTGACACCGACACCAACCCGTCTAGCATGTTTCTAGACTAAGCTCATTCACTCGTGTGCGGCGTCGTGGCCGGCGACCTGCGTGCGCGCCGCACCTACCGCGGCGACCGCGTCGCGCATCTGCTGAGGGCCATCCGGAACAAGGTGACACCGACACCAACCCGTCTAGCATGTTTCTAGACTAAGCTCATTCACTCGTGTGCGGCGTCGTGGCCGGCGACATGCGCGCGCGCCGCACCTACCGCGGCGACCGCGTCGCGCATCTGCTGAGGGCCATCCGGAACAAGGTGACACCGACACCAACCCGTCTAGCATGTTTCTAGACTAAGCTCATTCACTCGTGTGCGGCGTCGTGGCCGGCGACCTGCGCGCGCGCCGCACCTACCGCGGCGACCGCGTCGCGCATCTGCTGAGGGCCATCCGGAACAAGGTGACACCGACACCAACCCGTCTAGCATGTTTCTAGACTAAGCTCATTCACTCGTGTGCGGCGTCGTGGCCGGCGACCTGCGCGCGCGCCGCTCCTACCGCGGCGACCGCGTCGCGCATCTGCTGAGGGCCATCCGGAACAAGGTGACACCGACACCAACCCGTCTAGCATGTTTCTAGACTAAGCTCATTCACTCGTGTGCGGCGTCGTGGCCGGCGACCTGCGCGCGCGCCGCTCCTACCGCGGCGACCGCGTCGCGCATCTGCTGAGGGCCATCCGGAACAAGGTGACACCGACACCAACCCGTCTAGCATGTTTCTAGACTAAGCTCATTCACTCGTGTGCGGCGTCGTGGCCGGCGACCTGCGCGCGCGCCGCTCCTACCGCGGCGACCGCGTCGCGCATCTGCTGAGGGCCATCCGGAACAAGGTGACACCGACACCAACCCGTCTAGCATGTTTCTAGACTAAGCTCATTCACTCGTGTGCGGCGTCGTGGCCGGCGACCTGCGCGCGCGCCGCACCTACCGCGGCGACCGCGTCGCGCATCTGCTGAGGGCCATCCGGAACAAGGTGACACCGACACCAACCCGTCTAGCATGTTTCTAGACTAAGCTCATTCACTCGTGTGCGGCGTCGTGGCCGGCGACATGCGCGCGCGCCGCACCTACCGCGGCGACCGCGTCGCGCATCTGCTGAGGGCCATCCGGAACAAGGTGACACCGACACCAACCCGTCTAGCATGTTTCTAGACTAAGCTCATTCACTCGTGTGCGGCGTCGTGGCCGGCGACCTGCGCGCGCGCCGCACCTACCGCGGCGACCGCGTCGCGCATCTGCTGAGGGCCATCCGGAACAAGGTGACACCGACACCAACCCGTCTAGCATGTTTCTAGACTAAGCTCATTCACTCGTGTGCGGCGTCGTGGCCGGCGACCTGCGCGCGCGCCGCTCCTACCGCGGCGACCGCGTCGCGCATCTGCTGAGGGCCATCCGGAACAAGGTGACACCGACACCAACCCGTCTAGCATGTTTCTAGACTAAGCTCATTCACTCGTGTGCGGCGTCGTGGCCGGCGACCTGCGCGCGCGCCGCTCCTACCGCGGCGACCGCGTCGCGCATCTGCTGAGGGCCATCCGGAACAAGGTGACACCGACACCAACCCGTCTAGCATGTTTCTAGACTAAGCTCATTCACTCGTGTGCGGCGTCGTGGCCGGCGACCTGCGCGCGCGCCGCACCTACCGCGGCGACCGCGTCGCGCATCTGCTGAGGGCCATCCGGAACAAGGTGACACCGACACCAACCCGTCTAGCATGTTTCTAGACTAAGCTCATTCACTCGTGTGCGGCGTCGTGGCCGGCGACATGCGCGCGCGCCGCACCTACCGCGGCGACCGCGTCGCGCATCTGCTGAGGGCCATCCGGAACAAGGTGACACCGACACCAACCCGTCTAGCATGTTTCTAGACTAAGCTCATTCACTCGTGTGCGGCGTCGTGGCCGGCGACCTGCGCGCGCGCCGCACCTACCGCGGCGACCGCGTCGCGCATCTGCTGAGGGCCATCCGGAACAAGGTGACACCGACACCAACCCGTCTAGCATGTTTCTAGACTAAGCTCATTCACTCGTGTGCGGCGTCGTGGCCGGCGACCTGCGCGCGCGCCGCTCCTACCGCGGCGACCGCGTCGCGCATCTGCTGAGGGCCATCCGGAACAAGGTGACACCGACACCAACCCGTCTAGCATGTTTCTAGACTAAGCTCATTCACTCGTGTGCGGCGTCGTGGCCGGCGACCTGCGCGCGCGCCGCTCCTACCGCGGCGACCGCGTCGCGCATCTGCTGAGGGCCATCCGGAACAAGGTGACACCGACACCAACCCGTCTAGCATGTTTCTAGACTAAGCTCATTCACTCGTGTGCGGCGTCGTGGCCGGCGACCTGCGCGCGCGCCGCTCCTACCGCGGCGACCGCGTCGCGCATCTGCTGAGGGCCATCCGGAACAAGGTGACACCGACACCAACCCGTCTAGCATGTTTCTAGACTAAGCTCATTCACTCGTGTGCGGCGTCGTGGCCGGCGACCTGCGCGCGCGCCGCACCTACCGCGGCGACCGCGTCGCGCATCTGCTGAGGGCCATCCGGAACAAGGTGACACCGACACCAACCCGTCTAGCATGTTTCTAGACTAAGCTCATTCACTCGTGTGCGGCGTCGTGGCCGGCGACCTGCGCGCGCGCCGCACCTACCGCGGCGACCGCGTCGCGCATCTGCTGAGGGCCATCCGGAACAAGGTGACACCGACACCAACCCGTCTAGCATGTTTCTAGACTAAGCTCATTCACTCGTGTGCGGCGTCGTGGCCGGCGACCTGCGCGCGCGCCGCACCTACCGCGGCGACCGCGTCGCGCATCTGCTGAGGGCCATCCGGAACAAGGTACCACCGGTGAAATTACTAGCATAGAGGCATTCTATCTTCGTCCTCCGGGTAGGCAAGCACTTGTGACTCCTCTGGTGTTGCAGGTGTTTATGGGCGAAGGTAATCGCTTTCCATCAGGCGATACGTTTGCTCGTTTGCCCCCTATGACATAACAAAAAAAAAAAAACCAACACCAACCCGTCTAGCATATTTCTAAACTTAGCTCATTCACTTAAGAACTCAATACCATTGATTAGTTAACCACAAATTAAGATAACGAGCTCGTAGTAAAAGCAGATTGTAACCACCTTGGAAGGTTAATATAGATTATCGACTCGTATTTCCTTGGAAATTAGACTACAAAATATACAAACAGAATAATGGTGATCATACCTTTTTTGGAACTTTACAACCGCCCGACTCTCCACAAGAACGTACTCTCTAGAAAAAGGAGTATGAACTCTCATCACCAACCACTTTAAACATATTCAACAAGGAATAAGGTTGAAAATTCAATATCCACGCAATGTAGTTTTAATCTTTTTTTGTAAGTAACTGGTTGGCGGTTACGAGAACAAAAGCAGATAGGATTGTATTAGACACAATGCCATTGTGAATGCAAGTAAGTGGATGAGCTTAGTTTAGAAAACTTGTACTTTACAGTAGGGATGTTACGGAGGTTCGGCTTCGGCTCCGATATACCGAAACTTTCGGCTGAATTCACACCTTCGGCTTAGGTTTCGTCTAATTTGAAGGGAACACCTCCGGCTCCGGCTTCGGTTTCGTCTAATTTTAAGCGGAGGTTTTAACGGAGCCGAAAGTCAGCAGCGGCGGCACGCGGCGTGTGCCTAGGAGTACAAACAGGTTTTGACTTGTCTCCCCGGAAATTACCCCACGTGTTTTACGACGATTGTTTACTCATTCGTTTATTGTTTTAGTTCACGAGTTCACGTCACGGCCTGCAGTGTGTTTTTTCAAACTGTTAGTGTTAGTTAGTGTGACAGTGACAGTAACATTTGACGATGAAGCGGATGAAGGCTAAAGTAAGTCCCATATGGAACTACTTTATTGAAGTAGACGCAAACACTGCAGTGTAAAATATGTGAGAAAACATACTCAAGGAAGGGCGGAACGACTACTCCATTAAAAAGTCATTTAAAATCGGTTCACGAAGTTGAGTACGAAGAGTTATCGAGATTAGACAATTTAAAGAAAGGTTTCGAATTCGGTTTCGCTTTCGGTTTCGGATTCGCTTTCGGTTTCGGTTTCGGATTCGCTTTCGGTTTCGTTAAAACAAATTTAAAAACTCCGGTTTCGGCTTCGGTTCCGATAAAACCACCTCCGTAACATCCCTACTTTACAGTGACACTCTCACAGTACACTAAAGAAAGAGACAGGTAATATTTCACGCGCGAGAAAGATTCGCTTGTCACAGTTGTCCTAGGTGCAGACTCGTTCACTGATGGTCTTCTGCCAGACCGCCGCGTAACAGCTAGGCCTGATTTTTTGTAGTATAAGTAGTCTCTAGACCGACCGGAACTGGGTAGTCGCACCAGTTGATTGATGTCGACCAATTATCGATTACCCTTCTTTCGTCGACGAACGTTCCATTTCATCGACGTATCATTTTGTCAAAAGCATGTTACTTTGAAACCGTTGGTACCTACTACGGTAAACCGCTTAATATTTCGTAGTTTTAAAACAAACCCAACCTAATAGGATGATATTCTCAAGAATAATGAATGATTGATGTAGATCATGGCTCAAAATGACCGATGAGATATGCTGATATTGACTGTGCTACAGTTATTGTAACTTGTTTTTAAGCAACTTTTGTTATATGTTCCAGAAACATCACTACAGAGAGTTAGAACCCGAGGTTAGGGAAAGCCTGGGCAAGCTGCCGGACGGCTTCGTCACTTACTGGCTACAGCGGTTCCCTCTTCTCCTCCCGCACGTCTGGCTTCAAATGCAGCAGTTCCGTCAGGAGGACATCCTGCAAGCCTACTACCCCCACACCTTCACATTCAACAGAAAAGACGTAGCTGAATTCAATGATGACCAAGAATACGAAGAAGAGCTGCCCCCGACTTTATGCGACCCAGAAAGTAATGAACTATTCATCAAAAGCAAAGTCTTTGTTGACGAAAAAGGTAAAAAAGAAGGCTCACCTAGAAGAAGAATAGATTGGAGAAGCGACGAATACAGATCGAGACAAGACGATGTCAGATTGAGAGACAGGCATTACAAGAAAAAAGAGAAAAAACAAGACGTGCCCGTGTGGAGCTTGCCGCCCCAGTAATTTTACAATTAGCACACATAATGCATATTATTGTTATTGTGATTTATTTATTATTTATAAAGAGAATTTATTATATTGTAAGTAGACGTGTCAGAGTGACGGAATAGTACGATAATATCTCTAGTGACGTAATTTTAGTTTTCTTAGCTGTTTTTAGTGACGTCTAAGGAACTGCAGTTTCCTGGAGTCACTTAATACGTGGAGTATTAGGGACCAACGTGGGAGAGATTAACTAATTCAAACGTCAACACTACGCGCGTTCATTTTTGAAGTATTTTATCTCTACGCAGGTTGCAATATTTTATTTATGTGCAATCATGAAATTATTTACATTTTGCTGCAGTCTATACAACCTTATGTGTTTTATTTAGTTTACTTTCAAACCTCCCAGTGCCACTGTTTATCAAAGGAAGTATTTTCTAGAAAATTAAGCAATATTATATTATTTATGAGACAATTTACGCATTATATCGCGTATATAAATTATAAAGCTTGAATTAATATTCAAGATTGTGAGGTTAAAAGGAAAAGTTATTTACTTAATAAGACAAGTAAGGCTGCATGGATTATAGGCGGTCTTTTGACAAACATTCCTGATAGGTTAGGTAGAATTTGTTTAAGTAATATATAAAAGATGTCTCATTATCACAACAAAACGGAACTTTATCGGCTTTATCGCATACTAAGGTATTATTTATTTATTGCAACGCAATACTATGAAATAAATTGATACACACCGTTTAGCAAAGTTGAATGCACAATGTCTTTGTTTAGTGGTGGTACCAGGTTCGAATCCTGCCACAAGTATGCGATGAGCACAAAATATATGTTTTCTATATATTTATGTATGTATTATTTTTAACAATATGCGTATGTATATTGTCGTTTATACACATATTATAAGCTTTACGTAATTTGGGCCTAGGTAGATTTGTAACATTGTTGATGATATTTATTTACGGTTCATTATTTTAATTTCGTTTTGTTGTGACAATCGTGTAAGTTTAAATGTATGTGATGTTGAGATTGTTGTCGATGGTACTTATAAATATGTTGATAGTGTTTATGGTTTAATTGTTTGTGTTTGAATAGAAGTTCTTATGAATATAGAATAGTAATTCTTATTAGGTCATATAATGGGTAATTTCAACACCTTCCTTACAACTAGCACAAATGACCATGACTCCGCTTGCTATGCGACACATCATTCTGTTTTCAATCATTATTTACCAAATGAAAAGTGGTACGTGATACTGTCGCAAAGAAAAAATGGCTTATAAGCTAAACTACGTGTTGTATTCGCAGATAGCCATAACAAAATACACTTCTTTCATGGACTGTCTTTGTGATGTTGAACGAATTCGATGTCGAACATTTTTGAAAGAAAACGAAATGGATATAAAAATGAAGGATATTAGGTAGGTTTGAAATCGTCTTAATTCACAGTTTACTTTGACAGGTACATAACTGTCAGTCATTTTACAACTTCAGAAGGGCTACTACGAAGATCGAAAATCGAAGTTTGTACCGTGCCGTTCCTGTCGATCTCGAGTCAAATGAGCAGGACAGCACGACACGAAGTTCGAATTTAGAACGTCGGAGTAAACCTCAAGCGGGGTTAGCAATTTAGCATGTAGACTTCGCATGTCGCGCGACAGAGTCATCTGTCTTGCTCGCAGAGTATTTACAGGAAAGTGACAGATAGAATTTGTCACGTGACAAAGGGTCGCGTGTCACTTGTTCTAGACGTGCTGTACTACCGAGAGGGGTGGTGATAGTTTAAACTTACTCAAATAATTCATTAGGATGTACAATTAGATTTTAACTATACATATGGATCGAGGTGCTATAGACATTTAAATGGCATAATTCGACGTTTCATAGACTAGTTTGACCCGCTATTATTTGTTAGACCCGTACGAAGGGAAAGTGTATATTGAATAACTAGGCAAACAAAGACATGCAAATAAGTAGGCTTGAATGAAATGTATGAAAATATGTTTATTAGTATAACATAGTGAATAATGTTCCTTTAATTAAATAATAACAATATTAAATTAAAATAATTTTATTAACAGCTTTTACTATACAGTAAAATTTTACATAGAAAATTATTGTGAGTCACAGATATTAAAATCCGTATGATCCATATTTAAACCTAAGTAAACCGTTTCATATGGATTTTAATATACAGTCAAATTAAATGTATTTTTTTCGCATAATACGAAACTTATCTATTACAATTTTTTTTAATGTTTTAATTATTTTGCCTAATTTTAAATACAATCGGAAAATTTATGAGAATTATTGTTTTGTGAGCGAGTCAGTGTGAATGAGAAAAATGAAACATTTTTCGTGCAGAAATGTGTATGCTCAAAGTTTGTATGTTTATAACATGATGTTTTAATAATAAATAATATGAGTCATATTGATGTCTTACTTCTAAACGATTATTATATCTATTTTATCCTTAAATACGACATAGATTATTGTCAGTCATCAATTACAAAATTCATCAGTTAAAAGAAATTCAAGATAGAAAATCAGTCTTAAAAAAATGGCAAGAAAAATCATCACTCATCAACATGGCACAGGAAGAGTAAAAATGCCCATTTGCGCAGGTATATGTAAAAAACGCATACAATCATAAAACCTAAAACGGCAGTAATAGTCAATAATTTTTATACAAACTTAACGTAATAACTATGTCAATATAAATTACATAATAGTTGCTTTTACAAGTGATCTTGTTTATTACATTTATAACAAAACGTGACTGAATCGCGTTCAAAGTGTTTTCTCAAACGTGCAATGAAATGTCGTCATAACGTGCTTTATAACAGGTTCATACAAGATTGAAGGCCTAGGCCAGGAAGTATTTTTTTAAACAGTGTTCATGAACATGCTAAACAGCTGAATTATTTTTCTTTTATTTAAGTGCATATGTTTGAGAAAAGCACTATACATGCCTTAGCCGTGAAACGGGCTTGCCGACTACGGTCGGCCTACCTGCTCACCCGGCAAGCCCTTTTTCCCGGCGTATGCAGTAATGTATTATTATAATATACTAAGATAAATTTCAGATTTGTGTTGGTAGTAATTATTATCAAATGACTATGGTCACTTGAAGAAAGTTCGAAGTGATTTTATCAAACGCGGGTCGGAAAATTAAAGGTCTAAACTAATTATAATACAATCAATTGTATTGCATACCAAACACCGCTCTACTTTCTTGTCAAATTTAAAATAGTGGCCGGTGGTAGAACTGTTTGGAACCGAAACGTGGACACACCAACTAGGTACATAAGATTATGAAACTTCTTTTCTATGGCTTATTTACCTGTACAATTTTAGGGTTGCAAGCGCATAGGCCGGATTAACTATGAATATGTTTTAATTTCCTTTTCTTACTCAACAAGCAGTGTAATATAATAATTAAATTCAAAATATCTTTTTAGACACATTATTAACCAGAGAAAATATATATTCTTTGACAAATAATTCAAGCTTTAGCCTTAGCATATTTTTCAATTAAATCAATAATAGTTAAATGGACTTTTTCTTTGGCAGCATCCAGTGCTGTTTTTTCTGAACTATTACATATAGATATATCAGGGTTAAAACTGATCAAAATTTTGGCTGCACCTATGTTCCCCAGATGACTAGCATCATGCAATGGCGTGTTGCCAGCACAGTCGGTTGCATTCACATTGGCACCGTTATTTAAAAGTGTACGGATCACCACTGTTTTGTTGTACAAAGCTGCTAAATGTAAAGGCGTCTGCCCTTTTTTATTGGCGCAGTTCACATCAGCAGTGTTGAGGATTAATATATTGCATAGTTCATCCAACCCAGAGCGAGCGGCAAAATGAAGCGCAGTGAACCCGCTTGAGTCTGTAAAATTTACATCAAACAAAGACTTTATTGGTGTAGTTTTAACTTTGCAGTTCTGGCATTCACAAAGAGGATGACAAAAAGCTGAGCTGGTGTTGCTGATATTGCTGTTGGTGTCTGTGTAGTCTTCATAATTAATGTTCATGTAAAAGCATGCCAGTTTCACATCTGAATATGAGATGGCTTTCGAAATTTTCTCAAGCGTTTTCAGATTTTGAACTGTCTTTGATGCATTATCAGAGTCAATTTTTAGGACATTCTGTTTCTTGTTCACTTCTGTATCAGGTTTACATTCTATAGGCTTTATGTCAGGACTACTGATGTGTATGTATTCATATAAGTTTGGAGTGCATGTTTTTAAAACTCGCAGAATCCTCAGGTTATGTGCATAGTCAAAGGCTGTTTTATTATAGCGATTTTGCAGTGATGGTTCTGCCCCATTTTCTATAAGCAGCTTAGCTATTCCTTCATATCCCCACTTTGATGCCAGATGCAAAGGCGTGTTACCACTTTGACTAACACAGTTTATGTTTATCCTCTTCCTGCTATGCTCAGAGAAGTATATTAAAGCCTTGACGCAGTTTATGTGACCATTATTAACGGCTAAATGTAGTGGCGTGTTTTTGTCAATGTTAGTTTGATTCACATTGGCTCCAGAATGCACAAGCAACAGCAAAGCATTCTGGTGTCCTCTTGAAGCAGCATAATGCAATGGAGTAAATTCATTGAGATCTGTAGCATTAACTTCTGCATTCATTTCAATAAGTAGCTCAACAACTGCTGCTTTTCCGTGAATGCATGCCACATGCAAAGGAGTCAGTCCATGGCTGTCCCTGGATGTTACAGTCGGTGAAGACTTCAAGAGCCTTTTAGATATTTTATGACAACACTTTTTACAATTACACAGTGGGTGACAAAGCTTCTGGTACATTTCCGTCTCATCAACATTGTCATTGTCATCATCACTGCCTTCATCAGTGCTAAAATCATCATCTAAAATTCTGTTAAGAACACTGTTTTCATTGTTTTGTAGTTTCTGTAGATTTTTCTGATTTCTTTCTAATATGACTCTAATTTGGTCAGTGTGGTTCATTTTGATTAGATCAAATATGTATTCCAATGTTTCATCTCCAGCATTAGTGTCTGATGTCGAAATAGATTCTGTTAAGCTTCCTCTTCTAGGTTTGGGATCCTTCAGATTATCCTCTGTTAGATTGCTTTCATAGTAATAGGCTTCAGGATCTGGTGGTCCAGCTAAAGCCCCTGATTGAATATGCTCTATGACAGCTTCTAAAGTGGTTATAAGGAAGGCACTCTCATCACCATCACCTTTGCCAATGCTACTAAAGCGGAACTCTTTCATATACATTAACTGACTGTACCAGTTTGGCAAACCTGATTTAATAACTAGAAACACAAAGACTGGTAACATATCATCGGCAGTAAGCAGGACAACATTGTTGCTATTATCTTTTTTGTTGATTGCATTGAGTGCCTGTTTCAGACATAAAATCTTTTCTAAAACAGTACAATAGGAATCAATTTTTGATAGGAGCTGTTTGGCTCTTGGTACAGCATGGTACAAGTCTTTTTTGATGTCCAAATCTCGTAATTGTATCTCACTCATGTTTCTTATTTTCTTATTCAGGTGTGAATCTTCGTAAGCACAACTTGTGCATATAGGTTTAAACAAATGGTTAAACAGTAAATGTTGCATGTAGCATTCTACAGCTAGTTTTATGTTTTCAAGTATTTGTTTGCATGATTTGGATTTTTCCCTAATTCTACGATTTTGGAGTACTGTTTGAAGACACTGAGTGTATAATTCACTTACCAAGTCCCTCAGAGGACCAATAGCCACAGGTAAAGTTGGATGCTTTTTAATGAAGATCTGAACATTCTGTTCAATTTGGTCAAGTACTTGGCGGCCCGCAGCTTGAGTCCAGAGTAAATCAATACAATTATTTATTGAGGTTAAATATTCTTTAGCAATTGCATTATCATCTGTTGCTGTAGTAGGTTCAAGAGGGCTTTCTATACACCATACCTTGTATTTCATAAAATCTTCAGTGTAGAAGGTTTCTTCAAACAATATGTGGCTCTGCAAAGGTAGGGCCTTGGTCACTTCTAGGGTGATGACTTTGTTCGTGACAGTCACTTGTTTCTCTTTTAGAGTGGTGTAGTGTGTCTCAGGCAGTTCATCACTTGGAACTAAAATATGAGCACAAAAATCTTCCACAGTGAAGACGCGAGTGCTCAGGCTCCCAATTCTCGGCACGCAAATTATCCAAGCCTGTGTAATACAGTGTTGAAACAAGTTCGCGTACTCGTTTTTTAGTTCCATAAAAAACGGATTGTCGGAGATGATTTCGTCGTATGTGCCGTCCATACTGGTATCTGGAAACCGGATAGTGGAATGTTAGATTCATGGTGCAATCGTGTGGTTAATGAATAATTCATAATTATAATATTCATTGTCAGTGTCTCGTTAATTGGTATCTAATTACAGCATAGAAGTAGGTAACTGGCCCTCGGAGTTAAATACTAACCTTCATTAAATTTGTCGATGATTTCTCTTAACCACTTCACTTAATTTGGCATGTATATAGGTCTAACTCTTCTATTAGCATCGGCATATCATTACTATGGCCTCCTGTTTACCGGTTACTGTGTCCATGAGGTCTCCAATATAATATCACTTGACAACCGAATAATAATCAAATTTGTATATCTTTATTAAACCTGGCAAGGCATCTCAATTTTTTTATTGAATGTATTACTAATTCACATAAACTGTATGTTACACATATACAACTCGAAATCTACTTTAGCTCAGCTCAATGACAATGACTCTACTGACAGTACTGACAGTAGTGACAGTACTGAATACTCACAGTGACAGTAGACAATGCTGCCACTGGTAATATTTGCAGCAATCAATTATTAAATTTATGTAGCGTTCGGATATAATATATATAGGAAACTATTTTTAAGGTAAGCGCGCACTACGCGTTGTACAGTTTATTGGATACATGGTTCCCGTAGAATAGTGTTTAATATACACTGTATATATATACATATAGAGTCTGGCAAGCCAAATAATGTTGACAGATATTTCCTTGTGGTATTATATACCAATTGTCTTTGATTTAAACAATTGAGTAGGTGGGTCCTCTATAAATAATTTTGATACTTTATGTACCTACTAGTTCTAACATTCCGATCGAGTTGAAATTTGGCATAGTATGTTTTTTTTTTTGGTGACGGATTAATATGGTACTGTCGAGCTAGGTCTTATTTAAACTACATTTAATTTTCACCTTGTATATGGTTAGAAAGTGTAAACATAGGTGTTTGTCGTTGACTGTACTTTACATAGTTGTAGAAATTATGTGAGCTGACTATGAGTGCACGTCAACATTTATTCAACTTATTTCTTTAGGTAGGTACCTTACGTGTGCATAAAAAATCAAAAATATGTTATACTATCAAAACTATAATTCCTACTAGTACACAACGTGTGACCAGGCTTCCGGTTCGTGACCCAAGATGGCCGCATGCGTTTAGGTTTCGCTCTTCATTATTTATTCATTTTTGTTGTTCAATGTGTAGTATTGATAGCGTATTGTGCAGTGATCTAACGTATGAGTGAATAGCTAATGAAGAATTCAACTTGAAGCGTTCATAGCCCTTCCTGGGTCAAGGCCCGATAGTCCGTGTAGTTTTTTGTAAATCGCTATCACTTTACAAAAAGCTCAAGTCACCGTACAACGTTCTTACAACCTTGACATTGGCAAAATTGTTCCAATGGACAGACGCCATTTTTTTTTTATATAAAAATAGAACGTGTGACCAGTCGCATATTTTTTAACCCTTTTCTTGACAACGTATCCTACAAGATACGTTCGACTTAAAAAAATAGTTTTGCAAAAGTGTCTGCATTAAAACGGAACACTTCCTTAATTTCAAAATCTGTACATGTTTCCGAACGAATAAGCTGTGGTTTGCGTTAAGTTGGCAACACCTCCGAAAAGATAAAGCACAGACTGTCAACGAATCCGACATGATCACGCGCAGAAAGGTAAGAAAACTTGATTTTAATATTTTAAGCATGGGAAATTTTACATCATTTTGTTGTTTTTATAAACTAAGGAATATGTACGTTGAGCGGAAGAAAAATAAAATATATTTTACATTTTTTTTCTGTAACTAACTAACCGTTAACTTGAATGTATCTCAAAATATACATTGCCTGGTTTGTGGTGAATTAACGTTTCTGCATTACGTATCCTGTGGTATACGTTGCCTGGTTCATGGAGTTTATGGGCCACTAACGTTTCGTATCTTAAGATGCACATTGCTAGGTTAGGGGTTTAAAAAAGACAACTGAAATACATGGATTAGAGGTCTGCTTTGCTTAATGTGTGAGCTTTTTCTTATTTTTAGGGAGGTGCACGACCCACATTCTACAGAGCCTGGTTTTACACCTGGCTTTGATACCAAAACCAGGTGTAAAATCTGATATCGACGCATCATCTGAATCTGAACCAGAAATTCCACCACCTTCTTCAAAGTTAGATGTGCATGAGGACAATGCTGGCAGTTCTTCAGCTCCATCATTGCCTTCTTCATTCGAAAAACTGCAGATGATGATGATGTGGATGAATTTCAAGAAACCAATCTCGCTTTTACGCCCACGCTAGCTTCTCCGCTAACTCCATTAGCACCACTATTCTCGCCATTAACTCCAACTGCACGAGTACCACCACCACTTACTCCAGCTGCACCAATACCATCGCCACTAACTCCTAGCCAAAATACTTACCCAGAACGAACATTTCAACGAAATCCACGGTCGGTAATAGTTTCGAGAAGAGGTAAAAAATAGTAGAGGTTCACACTCACAAGTAGTTTGTCAAGTGGCTTGACAATAAATGTGTGACTACTGCCAGTAGTTTCACTGATGTCCATCCATTGGGTACAATACTACGTTATGACAAAAACCTAAAACGGAAAACTTCAGTGCCATGTCCTGAGAACATAAAACAGTACAATGCACATATGGGCGGTGTTGATCTTGTCGATATGTTAATCGCACTTAACAGAACTGAGTTCAAAGGCCACCACTGGTATTTGCCTTTGGTTTCTCAAATACTGGATATGTGCTTGATCAACAGCTGGATTTTATACCGCAGGGAAAATGCTGAAGAAAATACCGGACTTTACCTATCCCTAAAAACAAATCGTTATTGCATTGTACAAGGTTTGTTGAAATGCGATCGGCAAGTACATCCACAAACGTTGTTGCGGGCCCCTCTACGTCGAAAACTATAAAAGCTCCAGTAGTTCCCAGGCCCACAACAGCATATGTCAGGCTTGACCAGCATGGCCACTTCCCCATGTTTGGCGCAAAAGGGAGGTGCAGGCTTTGCATCAAAGGGCAAACTACCATTCACTGTTCCAAGTGCAAGCTGAAGGTCTGCCTGACACCTAAACGTATTTTTTTTGTATCATTTCACACTAAAAAGTAACCTAAGGCCAAAATAATGAGTGCTGTGAGTATTTTGTATAATTAAAAAGTTTGATTATTTTTATTTGTTTTGTTACCTAAACTAGACAAGGTATCTTTAGGGATACGTTAAATTTAATTCAAAATGTACCATGTTCTTAGCAATGCATCCTGTAAGATACATATGATATTTCAAAAAAACAAAAAGAAATATTTTTTTCGCATTTTTTTTCTATCCCCAAAAATCATAATTTATCAAATTATTTAGCTGTATTCATAGAAATACAACTTTATTTTTTTGCCAAGAAAAGGGTTAAATTTCCCGCCGAAACTTTGAGTAATATTTCATTAGCCAGACTATATTACTTAACGCGAGCGGAGCCGTAGGGGAGGTAGGGGAGCATTGGGCACTTATTTACTTAAGTCTTGATAAAAATGCAATTTTTTAACAAAATCAACTTTTTACTCCTTTCATTACTAGCAAATATATTTGGCTTCAATTATTACGAAGAACACTTATACAATAATAATCGGTCTCAAAATTTGCATGAGATTTTCTGATCACTGTCAAAAGTGCCCAAACCTCCCAATGGTCGGGTGGTTTGGGCACCTCAATGGGAGGTTTGGCCATTGTATTAAATACGCCTCTTAATGGTAAATTACTTGAATATTAAATAACATAAACATTAAAACTTTCAATAAAATCAACAAACGATCCACTGTTTTAAACTATAAATACTCAAAAAAATATTAATAAAGATCTAGTACTCAATACTCAGTATTCTTACTTCAGTAATAAATTTTATCTAAGATTTGCAGGCGATTCAATTTTTGCTCCCTTTTTAGGGTTCCGTAGTCAACTAGGAACCCTTATAGTTTCGCCATGTCTATCTGTCCGTCCGCGGCTTAGCTACGTTTCATTCCAGTACTAGTGTGTGGGGTGTCATTGAATAGGTCTTTTAAAGATAATACGGGGTCTCCAAATATTATTTTTTTATAAAGTCATCAGATTTGTAAATACTCGCTCCGGAAATCCAAAAAAGGGCGTACCTCACCTCTAACTTTTCAACCGCGGGCCAAAAAATTATGGAAAAATTCATGAAAATTAAGCCTAATAAGTAGTTTCAATAAAAACTATATTGGATAAAATCGATCGAGCCGTTTTTGAGTTATCGGACCGAAAACAGCAGTTTTAAGCGCGTCTATTGTGCCCTACGGAACCCTACCCTGAGCGTGGCTCGACATGCTCTTGGCCGGTTTAAATTTCTTCTATGGCACTCTTTTCTCTCTTTAGGGATTTCGCGTCGCTTATTTTTCTTTTTAAATTCAAACGGCATTTTTAGAAAAAATAATATAATAATTAGTAACACAAATAGTAATGACACATCAAAAGTATTTAGTATTCAAATTCAATATTTACACGCAATTTAAACACGTCGAAATAATTTTCTCTTAACAGATTCTACTTTTTACACCGATTGCCGAAACAAAAAATAGTGGCGGGAGCATTGGGCATGCCCAAACCTCCCTTAAGAATTAGTGCTCAATGCTCCCCACCCCCTCATTTCACAAATAAATTCAAATAAGTATTTTGTAGTCTAATGTTTTACCTTAATTTACATGTTAATATTAGCTTTCGTAAATACATAACTAGATGGCAATACAGAAACTTACGACTTTACACAGATCACGTTGTTATTTCCTTCGAAATATCATCAAAATATTTACCTTCGCACTCACGAAACGGTCGACGGCATGTGACACTGACAACTAATCAAAATGGCAGATGGCATAAGCCTGAGCGGTGTTGCTAGTTAGTAAGCTAAACTACCACAGTATACAAAATTAAGTAGCTTCCATACGACCCGACTTACAAGGTGGTGCCCGAACCTCCCGACTGCCCAATGCTCCCCTATCTCCCCTACACCTTATTTAAGTTTTATCATCAGACTGGCTTTCTTCTTTCTGTTTTAGGATGTTGTCCTTACGTGATGCGGGGCTCCGCCGTCTGTCTCCTTTGACCACCAAAAGTTATTTAAGTTATTTAAAAGTTACAACGAATTCACTTTCTTGTTTCCATTTCTCCACCCGACCGTGTTATTAAGAAATACCAAAGGCAGTATCAACCCACCCGCATGTAGAGTAAACGGTAGATAATGTTGCTGATTGATGCATCCCCATGTTTGTCGGCGAGATATGTCTCTCCATGGTCTCTCCATTAGGTAGGTACTTACCTCTGAAATAAAACGACATATGTCTACGAATAAAAACCAATGATAATGGTTTAAGTCAGGTAGGTACCTATTGTGTTCAATTGACGTTATAATGGATAGAGATGAACCGAATGGCCTTTAGGACTGCTTTCTGCTAAAAATACTATGCACATAATATTATTGGCGCTAAAGTTAAGACGAAATTCGTAGGAATGATATATAACACTTATAGCATATTATTATTATTATGTCCTTTATTTATTTTAATTCTTAGGCTAGGTTTTTACAATATCTGTATATAAAAAGTAAAATACAATAAAGAAATTACAAAATATATAAACATATTATAAAAAAACCTAACCTAGGGTGCCGCCGGCAGCGGGGCAGGGCCCAGGCTACCGGTGGTTAGGGCTGCAGAGAGAGGAACCTCCTGACAATGCGCGCCGTGTCCAGGAGTACCGCCTTTTGTATCTGGCCCTTGATCCAGCCATCTAGCGAGAGTCTCTTAAGATGTTTGTCGAGACTCTTCGCTATAAGACCGTTCGCCGAAACGACTATCGGGACAATGATCGTCGAGTCAACATCCCACATGGCGGTCACCTCGTGAGCCAAGTCAAGGTACTTGCTGAGTTTGTCCTTCTCGGCCTTCACGAGGTTCTCGTCATGGGGGATGGTGATGTCGACGAGCACTGCCTGGCGCTTGGATCGATCTACCAAAACGATGTCAGGCTTATTGGCTACAATAGTCCTGTCCGTGATGATAGATCGATCCCAATAGAGCGTGGCACGACCATTCTCAAGAACTGGCATCGGTGCGTACTTATAGTACGGCACCTCAGACCCCACAAGACCGTATTGAAGAGCAAGTTGCTGGTGAATGATCCTGGCTACTTGGTTATGTCTGTGCAAGTACTGGCCGTTAGCAAGATGAGAACAACCGGAGATTATATGCCTGAGTGACTCACCGGGACGGCGGCATGCCCGACAAATGTCGACCGTACCGTCCTTCAGGATATATCTCCGGTAATTGTTCGTCATCATTACTTCGTCCGCAATTGCACAGACAAAACCTTCGGTTTCCCCGAAGAGATCCCCGAAGCGTAGCCAGTTCACCGACGCGAGCAGATCTACATCGGGCCCCGTAAGGGCCTTGTAGAACCGCCCGTGTAGCTCCTTGCTCTTCCATACAGCCCTGCGGTCATCGATGCTAAGCACCTTTGGTCTGCGCCAGTTCTCGTTTGCTAAGGAGAGAGAGGTGAGGCCTTTGTCAACTGCTACTACATCGCGATGAATCCCACACTCGTTGTTTCGGAAATACTCTCTAAGATTGCACACCTCGCGGTTATGGAGGTCCTTGGCGTTTAAAAAGCCACGGCCCCCACACTTACGCGGGATGTACATTCTCATAACTGACGAGCGTGGGTGCCTCATGCGATGTGTAGTGAGCAGCTGACGGACCCTCGTATCCAGGGCGTCCAGCGCAGTCTGAGTCCACCTTAGTATACCAAAGGAGTAAGTGAGCAGAGGCATCACCCAAGCGTTGAAGGCGCGTGTCTTATTGCCACCGGACAAAAGACTGTTAAGTACTTTTGTCAAACGACAAAAGAAACGCTCCTGCAACGCCTGTCTAATGTCTCCGTCCGCAATACCCAATGACTGTGACATACCAAGGTACTTGTAGGTTTCAACTTCGGAGATAGACCTGAGGGTCATTGTCTCAGAAAGCTGTAAGTTCGCGGAATTTACGACTTTCCCCCGCTGTACATGCATGACTGCACACTTATCTACACCAAACTCCATTTTGATGGCGCTACTGAAGGTTTCAGTTACTTCCAGTAGTTCCACCAGATCCTGGCGTTTTGGTGCATACAGCTTAAGATCATCCATGTACAGCAGATGAGAAATGACCTCACCTCCTCTTCGAAGCCGGCAACCTAGTCCTGAATCCTTCAGCAGAATGCTGAGCGGATTCAGGGCTAGGCAGAACCACAGAGGACTCAAACTGTCACCCTGGAAAATACCTCTCTCAATCCTTATCAAGTCCCGCGGACCAGGGGGGCCATCCCCGCCTCCTGGTTGACGAAGGACTGTGGTCCACTGCCTCATACACGCGCCTAAGAGGGATCTCAGAGCTGTATCGATTTTATACAGCTCTAAGATCCTCTCCAGCCATGAATGAGGCACCGAATCATAGGCCTTCTTATAGTCAATCCAAGCGGTTGAGAGGGACCCCTTGTTCCGTCGGACTTGTTGGCAAATGGTCGTGTCAATGAGGAGGAGCTCTTTAGTACCACGGGACCCAACCCTACACCCATTCTGAGAAAAGGCCAAAACGTTGTTCGCAACAATGTGCGTGTTAATTTTTGTTCTCAGAATGGACGTAAGGAGCTTGTATAAAGTGGGCAAGCACGTGATGGGTCTATAGTTTTTCGCTTCCGTGGTACTACCGGACTTATGGAGCAGGAAGGTAAGACCAGTAGTCATGAAAGATGGCAGGGAACCAAGCTCGAGGGCGTCTTGAAATTGTGTTGCCAGACGTTCGTGTGAGAATCGAAACCACTTGATCCAAAAGTTGTGCAACCCGTCCGGCCCAGGACTTTTCCAGTTCTGGGTCGTACGGGCCGCACACCTTACATCATCGGGGCTGATAGTCACAGCCCCCATGGCTTCGATCGGCTCACACTCACGTCTGACAACATTCATCCATTCGCCCTCTGTGTGCTCGACTGGCACCGACCAGATACTACGCCAGAAGTTAATCATGGCAGTAGGATCCGGCAGTTGCCCGTCGTTCACACATTGGTCGGTTCCCTCCCACTTTCGGTATACCTTCCTTTGGTCACTTTGAAAGAGACGATTCTGCTGGAATCGATCCACACGCTCTCTGTAGCGACGAATACGGCTTGCCCATGCACAAACTTTCTGTTTTAGGTAGTCGATGCGCTCCGTGACACATGCCATGTAATCGCAGGGCCTGGTGCCAGTCCCCGCGAAGGCTTGTGTCACGTAGCGCATCACACGGGGGCGGTTGTTGCCCCCCCTAAAACAGATTAGCTTGGCAATGAAAGTCCTAAACGAGCTGATACGCCGCTCGATCCGTACTTGCCAGGCAGGAACACCCCCGGCGGTCCGCGGTGCTCGGTCAGTGTCCGGGAATCTGACACGAGCAACGCGGCACGCCGCGATGGCCCCACAGTACATGATCGAGTGGGTATCAGCTAAATCTTCGCTAGCCCGAAGGTACGGGTCTAGCAAAGCGTCCAGGGCTCCCATCAGCGCTAGGTTACGTTTGTGCATTGGCAAGCGTGGTAATCGCGGCCTAGACTCAGGTGTGGATCGATATCGCTCAATCGCCTCCTCCAAAGCCCTCCTCAGCTGCTCATTGGCCTGGGTACTTACGCCGCTCGCACCGTCTTCCCCATCGGCTTCGGGATCCGTCAGCGGCACCCCCGGCACCAGGTTGGGCGCTGGCGCCGGAACCGGTGACGTAGCAGGCGGATCCCGAGCCGGCACGGAAGCCGCGCGAGCGGCCAGTACTTCCAGGCGCAGTCGATCAAGTGTCGCGTCGTCCAGCAGCTTGCGCCGCTGAATGAAACGCACTTGATCGGATAGCCGCTGCGCAGATACGGCGATGGTCGGATCAAACGCCTGAAACAGAGGCAGCATCCTGTCCCGGTACGCAGACAGGTTGATTCCCCCCTCTGTAGCCCCATAGTAGGCGCGCATGCAGTTCTCGTTCATAACTCGAGTCCATCGCATGCGACGCACTACACCACCGGTAGCGGGAGCCGTGGTCGGAGCAGGTTGCCCCGTAGGCCCCAAGCGTGCCGGCAGCGGTGGCCGTCCTCGACGTGCTGGTGGTTGTGGCCGCGGGGGCGGCGGCCCGCGCTCGTCGCTCGACTCGCTGGTGTCCGCAGCAGTAGCGAATTCGTCGCCAGACGATGATGGCGAGGAGCTGGACGAGGCGGGCGGGGCTGGTGGTCGTGCGTTAGTTTGTTCCGCTTTTTTTCGCCTTGATCTTGTAATCATAATTCCTTCAGTGTTATTTTCATTACTTCGCCTTTACATACATTGACATATGTCCGCTGTCAGAATGTCTTCGTTTTCTGTTTTCTAATAAATTACATTTGCAGTATGTACACATTGCCGAAAACGGTAAATAGGTTAAAAGATTATAAATGGACGTATAAAATTATGGCGTACACGGAATGAAAACACTTTTACAAAATTTAAAAGGAGCAAGATTACAAAAAGACGTGTGTCAACGTCAGCGGTTTTTTTTTTTTTTTTTTTTTTTATTATTATTATTATTATAACAGAACTATACCGGCGGGGGTGCTCGACATTTGGTATAACGTTAGGTTAGGGTGAATAAGGTTAGATATCCTAATACTAATATTATAAATGCGAAAGTGTGTCTGTCTGTCTGTCTGTCTGTTACCTCTTCACGCTTAAACCGCTGAATCGATTTTGATGAAATTTGGCATAGACATAGAGATAGTTTAAGATCCGAGGAAGGACATAGGATAGTTTTCATCCTGGAAATTATACCTAAAAAGATTGAAAAGTGAGTGAACATTTCTGTTGGGGTGCGGTGACCCTGTAGGAAAATTCATTATTAGACCAAAAGCACAATTGCTCTTACATTTGCTTAGGCGCTTATAATAATCCCCCTTTTATTAATTAAGGTGATTAGGTGGATATCTATCGTGTTGTACGAGGTTGCGTCCATACTTCCAACAGTTCCAAGTTCCACGCGGACGTAGTCGCGGGCGAAAGCTAGTTAGTCTAGTTACGTATACTTTCATAAAGCATGTTATATCAAACGTTACATTAGGTTAAATATTCTATTAGGTAGATTAGATGAAAAAAGATTATATTATTAAACATTAGGTACGTAACTAGGAGTGTTGTTCTGAACGTCCATGTAAAATCGGGCCTAGTTTATTTTTCCCTGATATATTATAAGTTGACACGTGAACTTAGTGTAACGTGTTTTAGATCACAGGGCAAAATATAATGGAACCTATAGCAAGGCACTAACTATAGGTATTTGCACATTCGGACGAACGGAACGTCTGTCTGGATTAAGGTGCGACTACGTGGCGCGAAAAATATTAATTGTTGGATATTTGGACCAGGAGCGTAAACATTTCAAGCGAACATGAACATATTTATTACGCTATAAGGAAACTATAAGGTACAAATAAAATTGATGAATTGGTTTAAATAAAATTGATGAGCTGGGGAAAATTATTTATAATAATATACACTCTTTATCAAATAGGAACGTATTAAATTTATTTACTTACATTATTAATTATGAACTAAATCGAAAACCGTATAATTCTAAGATATTTCATAATTAGTAAGTACTTATTTCATACAACTGTTACACAAAAGGCTTTAAGATCCGAGTACCGTTTATAAAATTAAGGTAAGTAACAAGGTCTATAAAAGTACTAAAAGTCAATGGTTTCAGAATTAAGTATGACTAATAGTTTTATGGCAAACATTAATTACATACAAATTTCAATTATTAGCTAAAAAGGGGATCTATAACAGTATTTCATTTACATAAGTTCACCCACGTCCACCGCCACCACCGCGGCCGCCACCGATGCCTCCTACTCCTCTCCCCCCGAAGCCCCCGATGCCTCTACCGCCAATCCCTCTTCCGCCAATCCCTCTTCCGCCAAATCCTCTGCCTCCAAAGCCTCGACCACCAAACCCCCGATCGCCAAACCCTCGGCCGAAGCCACCACCCAGAAATATTGGGATCGGTATAGGGTAGTAGGGTCCTGGAATGGAAAAAAACAGTCATTATCATTAAATATCTCATAAAATGTAAAAAAAAAAACAAAAACCTTTCGTTTATATGGCACTATTGTTATTGTTTAAAATTGATAATCTATACATATAATAAAGCTGGAGACGGTCGAAAGTAAGTATACATATTAAAGGTGAAGAGAGAGGGTCAAAAGTCTGTACATGGAAGATATTGGAAAAAAAGTTGGCGGGGGATACTTAGAATCGATAACAAAAACGTTCCAACAGTTTTTGAATTTTTGTCTGTTTATCTGTTTGTCTGTTTGTCTGTTTATCTATTTATCTATTTATCTGTTTGTTTAACTTCATTAATCTGCTGAGAAAATCCCCGGCCATATTTAGGCTATAAAAATTTCACCAATAAAGGGAGGGGGGAGGCCTTAATTTACACTCTTTTGAGTTAAGTTTGCACCTTACTTTTTTACAAACTTTTTTACTGACACAGACCCATTTCCACGCGTGCGGAGCCGCGGGCACAGCTAGTTAACTTATAATTTGAATACCAGCAGGTACCTACCTAGCCACAACTTTCGTGGCTAGCATCTTGCCGCGATTTCGCTTGTCACGCGATTCAGCATCACCTGTCATGCTCGGACGGCATTGAAAGAAAAGAGACAGCTGTATTTGTCGTGCGAGAAAAAGTCGCGTTTCATCACGACTTGTTTCGCGTTTCGCGACCCTTTTCGCGCGACATAGCATCGCCCGTCACTCTCTCATAGTACAGCAAAGAAAGAGATAGATAACATTTCTCGCGCGAGCAAGAGTCGTGCGTCACAGTTGTGCTAGAGGTGCAGGTGTAGAAGCTGGGAGTGCGGCGCGGGGCAACGACGAGTTCCTGAGCGACACAGCACAACTCACCCGACTTTTTGTGGCGCGACAAATACTATCTGTCACTCCCCTTTCGATGCTGTGCGAGCAAGACAGGTGACGCTGAGTCGCGCAACAAGTTATGTCGTGGCAAGATATGCTAGCCCTGCAGGTCGCTCTGTCGAGATCTGAGGGCTATCCTTGGGACATCCGAAACAAACAGTCATACCAGATGCTTTACAAGTTCGGGACAGTCTAACTCAAAATGGCTGAATATCTCACAAAACAAAAGTTACAGCTTACCTCTCCCATAATAAGGATCCGGGTAGTACTGGCGCTTCACTCGTACCAAACCATCTTTTGTTGACGTCGGGCCCTCGTTGTGGTTTAGCACTAAACTCTCTAATGGATTAAAGTTTTCTTTGTCTGTTGAGTCTGTTGTCGCCTCTATATTTCGATCCTTTGTTGCAGTAATTTGAGTTACTGCTATGAACAGGATAATTGCTATGAATTTCTGAAATTAAATATATTAGGGAAATAGTTGGTTTAGAATATAATCATAGAACGCAAGGTAGATAGTTTATTTATACACATACATGGCTCTGCCTTTTCGCTGAATTATTTTTTCATTTAGTAGAAAGCATTTTTCTCTGAACCTTTAAACTATTTGGGATTGTTATACCTAAATCAAACCTATGTTAGGCTACCTAATCAACAGGATGATATTTTTAAAAATAATGAAAAATTAATGACTTTAGAGGGAAAAAATATCGGCGCAATGAAAATTCGATGAAATTAAAATTGTCGACGGAAAATATTCAGCGAAAAGGTAGAATATATGAATAGCATGGCGAGGACAAGCGTTCAGAAATATAAAATTGAATATGTTACTCGTATCATAGGTATGTGGGTCTTTACGACTTATTAGATAAAATTTGATTTTCCTATGATCAAAGTTTCATTATAATTAAATAAACAATGTTAATATATGCTTAGTGACTCTTTTTAAGCACGATACGTACTGTTAATTCCATGATTATCTGCGGCACACTGTTGTACCTAATACTGATAAAAAATCTACCTTGTTATTAATATGTAGTCTTCATGTGTTTGTCCAGTAGTTTGCATGACTTCGATAATTGAAATGAAACACATAGCTGTGTATTTCCCTGACATTGGATGTCTAACCCATAGGAGTCATCGTAGTGCGTCGTCCTGAAAACACTTAATAATTATTTACACACGATGTGTTACTAATAGTAGCACTCTTGCATCATAACAAGCCAAACTTCTAAACAATTAACGTCTTGTGTAAACAGTTAATGCAATGAATAGGTACATGAGGTACTTACTTATTTTATTTTCTAATCATTTTAGTGTCAACGTTAAGGCTCCTTATCCGTTCAAAAATGCTGATTGTTTTAGACATTTTTCTTCATGATAAAACATGTTTCTTGACATATTCTCAATGTTACTACTTAGAACAGGACTATTGCTATTTATTGGTAAACCTACAGTTTGAATTTTTCATTGATAGTTTTTGTATCAAAAATACTCGAAATTTACAAAAATCACGCATAAAAATGATTTTTTTTCAACTTATTTTCGATTGCACGCAATGTAAGCGTGAAATAGCTCGATTACTATCTAGAACTCGTTGAAAAGTATTATTTACTTCAAAAAGTTGGTTGAAATTATCAATATATTTGACCTAATATGAAAAAACATAATTGTTTTTTGTTAATGGAAAACGAAACTTGAACGGAGGAAATTGGATCTAAAACAAAGTTAGATGAAATAATTCACGTAAGTACATACAGGTAGCCAGCCACCTGAGAAATTCGCCCTAAATAATATTCCATTTAGACACGAAGTGAAAACTGGAGAGCGGCTAACGATTGAGTTCATTAACAATTTCCAAAGTGAATTCTTTGATGTTTCGACGGCATCTTGGAAAAGAGCGGTCGCTCTAAAAGGCTTTTGTTCCGTCTCGCAACTTCGCACCCGACTTGTATTTCGTTTGAAAACGTGTAGATAGGCAGTACTTTACTTACTGACAATAGTGTTTTGAATTAATTATGGAACAGTGAAATTGGAAGACGGAATTCGTGTTTATTTTGCGTTCCTGTTAAGTATTCCAGATAAATATAAAAACGTTTTTTTTACAACACATGGTTGGTTTCAAAATCACCATCGATCATTCACTAATTATTAATTCAGAAGACGCAGCGTGGGAAGCCCCTGCTGGGCAAAGGCCTCCCCCTCTTTTTCCATCTGCCGCGGTTTTGAGTTGTATCTGGCCAGTTCTTCGAAAATGAGTCCAAGTCATCCCGCCATCGCCTACGGGGTCTGCCACGTCTCCGCTTCGAGTTGTGGGGCTTCCACTCTGTGGTTTTTTGGCCCACAAGTCGTCGGGCATGCGACCGACGTGACCAGCCCAGTCCCACTTCAACTTGGCCGCATTCCAAGCTACATCAACTATCCTGGTTTGTGAGCCGACTTCTGACCCTCAGTCAAAGACCACGTCTGAACACCGTAGGTGAGAACTGGAAGTATGCACAGCCTACGTTTATGTGACAGTGGTAGGTCACCTTTCATTAGATGTTTCATGGACCAATAGCTCCTCCAGGCGTTTTCAGTCCGCCTTGCGACCTATACTTACATTTTTATAATTGGTTCATAGTAAAAATTAAGTACCTTCTTAGTTTGTTGTGATCATGTGTAAAAATCGCGTAAGCTTAAATCAGTAGGTATTCCGCCGTAACTATTCGCTTAAAACATTCCTGTACGTATATAGTAATTTCACAGACAGAGCACAGACTTGCCGATTATGCGTTGCAATGCATCGCTGTGATAATGAATTGCTGTTAGTTTGGGGATTTGCGCCTATTTGTCGTACGTGTTGCGAATAAAGGCACTATGTATTTTTCAATATCGCATAATATATAACAAGCGATAGAAATATTAATAAGCGCAAAATATCTCTTAATGCTTTTATAGTATACCACATAAGAGACACTAATGTAAAACATCGTGAGAACAGAGGGTCATTACACTGAAATATGTAACTTATCTACATAATTATGCAAATGAAAGAAATGTACATTTTCAAATTAATAATAATGAAGGCTCATTACATTTGTTTGCTGACAACACGTCTAAAACACTAAATTAAGCCGTATAAAAAATATTGACAATAACATTCAAGAATATACATTCGCCTTCGCCCTATATTATTAATAATTAGCATAGCGTTAGAAATTCTCGTTATTACACCGTTATATGATACGAGGCTGCCGCTTTGCGGTCATATAAATGTTTCAGCGAACAAGCCGGAATATGAAGTGGTTAATTTAAATTCTGACTCTGCGTGCCGTGGTCGAATATCCGACAGTGCCACCTTTTTATTCACTCTTTAGTTACATCCTTTCAAAATGCACAAGTGGTAGCTTTTATTACTGGAGTGTGGATGAAAAGAGCCGAGTTTTTCGAAGCGAGGCCCTCTGAAATGTACAAGTTGAAAATGTATTGTGGTTTTATGTGAAATTCGGGATGCGGGTACTGACTGTTTAGTTTGAAAAAGATTAATATTGCGCGGCAAACATATTTTTATTTATTATGGATCTGTATAATATAAGTATATTATATAACATGTAATGCTCTATGCAAAAAAAATCTCATTTTTAGACGTCTTCCACTAGAGCTCCATGGTTGCGTAAGTAAGGGATCAATTAGTCATTGATATAGTTTTGATACGCATTGAAGAATAGGTAGAAATAATATATACGCCTCAACACTATGAAAATATGTGATAGGTATACGTATGTACGATTGTGAATACTTTGTTTTCGTTGTGAATATTGCCAAGTCGGATAATTTTCGTTATTGTTGAATATCTCTTATTTGTTCCGTGACTAGTTATTTTTGTATATTCTCAATTAATTATGGAGATGCGATCTCCCACTTGTATCTCACTTATCAAATTCCCTTTAATGTGCTTCAGAAATACACAATAAGAAGTATTTGCATTATTTTGTATAATAATTCAAAGAGAACCAAGAGCCGCGCACAATTGAAATGATCCCGCACAGTTGCCAAACAGTGTATTCAAAAGTGTAATAGGGGTCGTGCATTGTATGGAGGTGTTTAGCGATCAGGCCCTGACGAGTGACACTCAACGGTGAATGGGGGCCATTAGACCGACGCTGAGTACTCTGGCTTCCTGCGGGAGCTCGATCGGAATAACCCCGCGTTTTATTTGAATATAGAACGCGCTTGACTTGTAAGTCGCAATCTTGAGGATTGAGTAAGTTGTAGTTTTATACTTCAATTAGCTGTTTTTACGTATAAGATTTTTTTTACCGTAGTCGAGTAAAACGTATCCTCTAACTTTCTGTGTATGTCCAGTTATCCTCGTTCCGAACTTCGCCCAGCCATTTCGGCGTGGTTAGAGAAAAAAATCTGACCAATAGATGGCGCAAGAAAACAAAAGATGATCCTCCATCGAACTATTAAGACTTCCTGAAATGGCCCTTCTCCATAGAAAACTGATTCAAAAATATAAATCTAGAATTGTATAATAGTATAGATGTTAGGTGACCATGAATTACGTTACGTACATTACGAGTCAAGCGCACAAGCGCCAAGTCACCGTAATGCATTGCAATGTTGTCTATACGTGTGGCATCATCAATATTCCTCCGACGCTGGCTGAGAGTAAACCGCAGTCGGACCTTAGGTTCGCCGCTGCATCGGCTGCGGCGCCTTAAAAGCGAATGCATGTAGCTCTAAACTTTTTATGCCCGGGTGCATCCGTTACGTGCCATTTTGTGTTTTTGAATTTGGCGTGGGATTTCAGTTTCATTTAAAATTAAGATTTATTGATGCAGTCTTCACGGTTCGTGGCATCTTATGACGCTAACCGCAACATACACTTATGTACAGGAAAAATAGCGCTTTGGAGGCAAAATAATTATATACATCAATAAAACTTAGTATCTATAGTATGAAAATATTGGCACTAGAAATGAGGATCTGCCGAGTCCTTTCATAATTTAGGAGTGCTAACCCCCGTATAATGGGCAGGAGAGAATAAAAAAACCGGCCAAGTGCGAGTCGGACTCGCGCACCGAGGGTTCCGTACAAACACTTTCCATCCCTAAGTGTTTAAGTTAAGTTTGCACCTGGTATGTATAGCGCCCCATATAAATTAGGTGCAAACTTGCAAAGTTAGGTATTAAAAAAAAACTACTTACTAGATCTCGTTCAAAACAATTTTCGTTGGTAGTTTTTATAGTAATGTACATCATATGTTTTTTTTAGATTTTTCATTTTCTTATTTTAGAAGTTAGAGGGGGGGGGACCAAATTTTTTCCACTTTGGAAGCGTCTGTCACGCAAACTATTCGGTGTAGAAAAAAAATATTTTAGAAACCTCGATATCATTTTTGAAGACCTATCCATAGATACCCCACACGAATGTGTTTGATGAAAAAAAAAATCTTGAGTTTCAGTTCTAAGTATGGGGAGCCCCCAATAATTATTATTATTTTTTTTATTTTTGCATCAAAATCTTAATGCGGTTCACAGAATACATCTACCTACCAAGTTTCAACAGTATAGCTCTTATAGTTTCGGAAAAAAATGGCTGTGACATACGGACGGACAGACGGACAGACGGACAGACGGACAGACAGACAGACAGACAGACATGACGAATCTATAAGGGTTCCGTTTTTTGCCATTTGGCTACGGAACCCTAAAAACTCTTACAAACTATAGGCGGATATCAGTTTAATGTATTTGTTTTAAAATTTGTAACAGAGATAGTTTATACTCTAACTTAACACATAGGCTACTTTTTATCCCGAATAAAGTTCCAGTGTATAACACTTTCCTTATATGTTTCAACGCGAGTAAATCGTATGCGGGCAAAAATAATACGAAATACCTCTCATCTTTATTTTAGTAAGCAAATGTCATGCAATGCCTGTTATACACTATGATTCTTAAAACTATGATTGAGTGTTATTTGTCATTCATGTATTTTGGGTTGCCAAATACTCGTAGGTACCCAATTTCAAATTTTATTTCGACATGTGACTTTTTCACAGCTCCGTGAGTAACTAGCACTCCCCGTTCACGGATTAACGTTAGTCTTTTCCGACAGAACGTGACCTACTAAATCTTCAGCTACTTTTCGAAAAGAAAGGAAAAAGTACATAAAGGGTGTTTCAGCGGCTTTCGCGATTTATACCTAGTAAAAGGGTTTCCCCTACTTACTTACTCTTTTATGTTCTCTCGAGATTCGTATAGAGCTTTTGTGGGTAGGAAGGCGTAGGACCTTGCGATGGGTTAAAATTAAAACTGAGTCGATATACCTCGATTCGATAACGTATGACGGGATAGGCTTTATTTTTCTGTAGAACATTATCAGTCTCTATTATTAGTAATTCTTCGAGTGTCGGAATTTTTTGTATGAGTTATTGCCCGGGGATTTCAATAATGTTTAAAATAATTAATAGGTGTTAATTATTTCGAAGTCCTAAAAGGTTCTCTAAAATATTACCTATGAGAATAACCGAACGACACTTCAGTATAATTAAAAATAATATACTGTTTACTTTCAGACAAATGAAACTTACTAAGTAATTGGGATAGTAGGTATCCCAATTTGGAAGTTTCATTTATCTGAAAGCATATTGCCTAAAAAATAAAGATCGATTTTTTTATAAATATCGTAAAATATAGGCCAATTTAAGATCTCATCCGTTTGCCAATTAGATCCATTAATCTCCTTTGAAAGTATTTTGTGATGATGTCATTATTGACTTGCCTTGTACTTCAAAACAGCAAGGACAAGTGTACGTCGAAAAATTAATTATGAAAGACTTTTAATGTGTCATATTACCACTCAATCTAATTATTTATTGCGGTATACCTGGCATAAGAGCCTTTTCCCAGAACTGGTTTCTAAATTAACATAGCTCATAAAATATGGTTTATCTCAATTTATGTAGGTTATAGTGTCACTAAATCCCTGCCTTTTCGATTATCTGTACCAAAATTCATGGTTTTCGCGATCCTTAGCAACTTGATCATGGTTTTTATCGAGCAGAGCCATGTGCAAGGTATTTAAAAAGTGCATATACGAGTATGTATAATTTATGCGGTACAATACAATCGGTTAATTTAAATGATTTTCAGTTAATGTCACTAAAATAATTGTTAATCTATCTTTCTTTTAAAAAATTTGAAGGGGTACCTATGCGATTATAGTCTTGGATTGCGTTGCGTTTAATCATTTATTAAGCTATCTCGGATTATCCAGGCCAGCGCGCGTGCATCCATCGCAGATAATTGCTCAGCAGTGTATGAATGCCTCCGTACAATAATCTATAATATCGGGATCGATTACTAGGTAGCTTAGAGGTACATACCTCTACCAGTAATGCTTTGTGGACAGTCAGTGTTTAGGATCCTTAGGCATAAAAATATGGAAAAGGATTTGCATGAAATTTGGAACAGAAATAGATTATAATCTTAAAACATAGGCTTCTTTTTATTCATAAAACGCATGGGACCCGTAGAATAGTGTACTTGTATGTTTCATTGCGAGTGAAGCCGCAGGCAAAGGTTAGTTGCAGTCCCGAACTTAAAGGGCCGGGGCCCCTAGGCTCTTGTCATTTGGGGCGTCCTGTCCTACTTTAAAATGTTATTCAGCAAATGAAATAGTAGGTGTATAGTTGGTATTTTAGATGATAAATAAGGAGAACATAAATATGGTGCAAGTCCTTCTGGGACTGGGTCCCCTAGACTGGATGGGCCCCTAGGCCGGGGCCTAGTGGGACTAGGGGTAAATACGACACTGGTTAGTTGTCTATAAATATAAGTATTCACGCACATATTAAACTTATTTTCACCTCACCAGCTCAAACATGGCGATATTGCTGTCAGATAACAGTGAACAAAATGCGATTTTGTTTCGAGCGTGAGTAGAAAGTAGCTTTTTAATTTTTTCAATATCTGACCACGAATTGTCATTCTTCAGCCAAAGCTATATCGATCGTGCGTGTAAAACGCACATCCTAGGGTATGGCTAATGCGCAATAAGCATTTCAAAAAACATATATGACGCAGAGGGCGCTCCAGTAGCGTAAAGAAGTAAGGGATGAAAGATTTGGTGTGATTGACGTAGCGGTCGAATAGCTCAGTTGGGAGAGCAATGCGCCGGTAACGCAGAGGTCGCGGGTTCAAACCCCGCTTCGACTGTAGTAGATCGCATTCAATTTTTCTTTCTTAATTTACCTTTGTGTCATTATTTATAAAAATAAAAAAGTGTTATTACCACATAACAAAATATATAATCGATAAAAAGATTCTATACAAATATATGTAAATAGTTGTTTTTTTAATAAAAATATACTATTACGTAACTATAGTGTTTGCCTAATTTTCTTCAAAAATACTGAAAAAATAGCCGATGTAATTCGCGATATGCCGCGTCTCCATCGATACTGTTATCACCACTATATTGATGTTCTAGGCAGATCGTAACTAGGTAGAATTGAGTTTATAGTATGTGGGTATTTACCTCGGTACGTAAGTATTGAATCTCAAGAAAAAGTCCCGAACTCCCATATAGAAGTCACTACTCTCAATATAAATAAGTTTAAGTTTAGAATAATATTTTACACCCTTGTTGCTGCAAATATAATAAATAACTTATAAAATATTATATGTGCTTCGATAAATAAATGAATAATACTTAAGTACATGGAAAACATTCATGGTCCAGGAACAAATATTTGGGTTCATCAGACAAATATTTGGCCATGCCGGGATTCGAACCCAGGACCGTCGGCTCAGCGGCACAGCACCAACCACGCCGTCAAATTATGTTCAATTAATGTTTGGAATAATAGCTGTAATTTTACATTTTGTTACCAGGCCTAATAAATAAATAAATAACTAAAATTAGTGACAACACCCAGCGAGCGGTTACAGCGGGTTTCATTACAATGTTCGTTGTAATTACTATTGTATTCCGTTCAGATCGGGACGATGCCAGGGTACCTCATCTAGTCTTGACTCTAGAGTACGCGTCTAGAATTATTTGACCTAAGTTCTTTATAAATATACAATTGAGGTTCAAACTAATAGAAAGAAGGCTAAGCGGATACTAGCCCGTAAAAGTTGATCCGTGGATTGTCTTATCAGGTCTTGTCTGCTTCTTGGAATTTCGCTTTCTAGGAAGTAATTTAATTTGCTCTCACTTTAGGTACAAATTATTGCTGGATACAATACATTTATATATAATTTATATATAAATGTATATTTGGACTTTTGTGTATTTAGCGTGTATGTTGTGGAACGCTAATCTACTGCAATTAAATGCGACACTCGAAATACAATACGTTTACTGAAGGAAAAGAAGAAGATACAATAAAATAATAAATTAAATCCAGCAACGGCCGCGCGCCCGTGACGAGAGGAAAATATGTAGTGATTGACGGTTCTGCTTTTTTTGTTGTTATGGCGACGCTAGGGATGTCCGTCGCTCATAGTGCGGCGCCATAGGACCCCCCTGGGAGTCTCAAAGTCCTGCCTGAAAGTGAGAAGGGAAAGTGACTTTTCGACCAGAACGAGTCGTTCTAACAGGAACGACAGCTTAAGAGCTAATTGTTGTAGATGAAGCTGAGTCGTTCTGAACATATGCAGGCTTGACACGATCAACTGAGACAGTCACTGGTCCTCTGAGTAAGTCTACAGTGACAGTCTTGTCCGTTCTACTTAAGATGCGGTGCGGGCCAGTGTATGGGGCCTCTAACGATCCACGCAGTGTATCCTTTCTTAGGAAAACATGGGTGCATGAACTTAAGTCCTTGTGTACAAAGACAGACTTATTTCCGTGTCTAGATGCGGGAACAGGCTTGAGATGCGACATATGACGTTTTAGCTGTGCGACAAAATCGTCAGGCTGCAGTGTGCGTGAGTTAGGAGTATGAAAGAACTCACCCGGGATGCGCAATGGCTCACCGTACACCATCTCTGCAGCTGAGCACTGCAAGTCTTCTTTCCACGCACTTCTTATGCCAAGAAGTACGATCGGCAGCACGTCCGTCCACGTGTTGTTGTTGTGGGCCATGATGGCTGCTTTCAAAGTCCGATGCAGACGCTCGACCATGGCGTTGGCTTGGGGATGGTAGGCCGTTGTGTGTCGCAGCTGGGTTCCGCAAAGCTCCGTCAAAACCTTGAACATACGTGAGGTAAATTGACGTCCTTGATCGGTTGTTACAGTTTGTGGACAACCAAATCGAGATATCCATGTTTCATAGAACGCTTGAGCTACAGTTTCCGCTGTGATGTCAGAAAGTGGCTTCACCTCTGGCCAGCGAGTGTATCTGTCAATGGCTGTGAAGAGGTAACGAAAGTTTGATGACGGTGGCATAGGACCGACCAGATCAATATGAACGTGACTGAATCGGTCTTCTGGCAGCTTGAAGTTTCCAAGCGGAGAAGATGTGTGACGTTGCACTTTGGCGCGTTGACATGATGCGCACGTACGTACCCAGGTACCGCAATCTTTGCGTACGGAGGGCCATACAAATCTTTCCGTTACCAGTTTAGTAGTTGACCTAGTACCTGAGTGGCTCATGCCGTGTACTGCGTCGAATATCCTTCGTCGGTGCTCCTTGGTAATGAAGGGTCGGGGCCGTGCTTGAGAGGTATCGCAATATAAATAAACATTGGTACCTGGCACGGGCACTCTTTCCAACTTCAGTGACGAAGATCGCTTGGCAATAAGATCTTGCAACTCTGCGTCATTCTGCTGCGCTTGTGCGATTGCTTCGAAGTCTGGAGGCACGGCAATTGCTTCAATGCGGGAGAGCGTGTCAGCGGTAATGTTGTCTTTCCCCGAGATGTGCCTGATGTCGCTGGTAAACTGCGAAATGAAATCAAGGTAATTAAATTGTCTCGGAGAACATTTCCTGTCTTTTTGTTGGAAGGCGAAGGTGATTGGTTTGTGGTCTGTGTATATCACAAAATGTCTGCCTTCTACCATGTACCGGAAATGTTTGACACGTTCGTAAATAGCCAGCAACTCCCGATCGTATGCGCTGTACTGTGTCTGTTGCCGTGACATCTTCTTAGAGAAGAAAGCAAGCGGTTGCCATTGTTCGTCGACTAATTGTTGAAGCACTGAAGCCACTGACGTACCAGAAGCATCTGTCACAAGGGCTAGTGGTGCGTCTATAATGGGATGAGCCAGTAGAGTTGATTTTGCGAGACCAGACTTACAATTTTGAAATGCTTCCAACTGTTTTTCAGTCCAAGTAAGTGGAGTGGTGCTTTTGATTTTAGGTCCTGCTAGCATGTCGTGAAGAGGTGCTTGTGCTTCGGCAGCGTGAGGAATAAATCTCCTGTAGAAGTTCAGCATGCCGAGAAATCTGCGTAACCCACCGACAGTCTTAGGTGGCGGGAATTCCTGCACTGTTTTTACCTTATCGTCAATGGGACGTGTGCCATCTTCAGAGACCGTGTATCCGAGGAATGTGATCTCTTTCTGTCCGAAACTACACTTGGACTCGTTGATGAGCATACCATACTCCTGAAATCTGTCGAAAACTTGCCGTAGATGTTCTAAGTGCTGTTTGGCATCTTTGGAGTAAATGAGTACGTCATCGATGTATGAGTAGACGAAGTCCAGGTCTCTGAGGACCTCATCCAGGAATCTCTGGAAAGTTTGAGCTGCATTCCGGAGACCAAAGGGCATGAAAGGGAATTCGACCATTCCGAATGGTGTAGTGACAGCTGTCTTGCAAATATCATCCGAGTAAACAGGAATTTGGTTGTAGGCTTTGACTAAATCTATTTTTGAGAAAATTTTGCTACCTGCAAGACGATGGGCGTAGTCCTCTATATGGCGAACGGGATATCTGTCGGGGATAGTGCGTGCATTGAGCGCGCGGTAATCCCCGCACGGCCGCCAACCATTTCCTTTCTTGGGCACAAGATGCAGTGCCGACGCCCACGGTGAATCGGATCGTCGTGCTACGCCATCGTGAAGCATTTCTTCAAACTGCTCCTTCGCAATCTTCAGCCGATCAGGAGCTAGACGGCGTGGCCTACAAAATGCTGGAGGACCTGGAGTAGTTCGGATGTAGTGTACAGTTGAATGCTTTACCTCTCGCGGCAATCCAGATGGTTTCGTCAAACTGGGATATTCCGCGAGCAATCGGTGGTACTCGCTGTCACCTGATATAGCTTTCACGCTGGTTTGGTTGCAATGCTTGAGTTGTCCCGTTGTTGTGAGAGTAGTCACGCTGTCAATTAGCTTTTTGTGTTTGCATTCAACAACTAAACCATAATAAGCAAGGAAATCTGCGCCTATAATTGGCTTGTCTACGTTTGCTACGACAAAGTTCCAACTGTAGTCCCTTCGCAAACCTAGGTTCAACTTCTGCTTGAGAATGCCGTAGGTATGGATTATGGAACCATTCGCTGCTGTGAGTGCGTAGTTGTCAGGCGACTTACATTTTGGCATGAATCGGCGCGGCAGAACGCAGAGGTCCGAACCGGTATCAACTAGATATTGAATTTTGCTTACACTGTCGGTTATAAATAGGCGGCTGGTTGTGGCGTGACAGTCTGCTGCCGCCGCGATGGACTGTCGTACTAGTTTTCCTGTTTGAAATTACACGGCGGAATGCATTTTCTTGCCTTCGACCTAAAATTGCTACACCAGCACATACCTTCTTTGATGGCTTGATACTGAAGGGATCTTACGGGGAAGCTGTAGTATGTAGCTAATGTCTACATTTAGTATTCAACAGTAACACAATGGTTTACTGTAGCATAATGCATATTGCTTGGATAAGCGTTAACCTTATTGTAAAAATGTATATAAGCTAATGTTTTAAGTAATTAAACGTTCACTACTATCTAGAGCTCTGCATATACTTTGTCTCCCATCAACGACCCTGGTCAACCACATTACCACATATATTACATGGCGATCCTGCACTAACGTTCCGAAGACGAACTTCTGAACCAGCCAGAACCTCAGAACCTCGCACCGGACGGTGCGGCGGGACACCGCACCGTCCGGGACACCACAAGAAACAAGAGGAACCACCAGACTGACGATGCAGTCTCAAGAATGAAGATTTGAACTAACTTAAAAAAAGAAGAAGACAATTATGAAAGAAGCCATAAGAAGAAACAAGTCTCAAGAGAAGAAGAGCGTTGTCCAGGGTTATCCCCGCTCGCAAATCAAGAGGTGTCCAGGGTGAGGTGTCGCGCATCAGCAACGGCATCGTGCCTCCACGTGCCTGCCAGCCGCCAGCGCGTCAACGTCCCGCCATGCATCGCGCAACGTGACGACACGTGATGACCTCAATATCGTTAGGCATTACTCCAACATAAGCGTTGAATTAAGTAAGTGAATATTTTATTGTAAGTATAACTTATGTTTTTGGTTATAATAATTTTACATTTACGCACGATTTAATTTTATTATTTCTACTAATTTGCAAGATTTATATACTAACTTGGAATATATTAAGAGAATATTTAGTTAAACTTGGCCCTCAGAGGCGTCAGAAGGAAATCGCATCTAAGGAATTAGAATGAGATTTTTTTATGATATTTTTTTTTTATTATATAAAAATTAATTAGCTGTACAGGTTAACGTCCAATTCATTCAAAAAAAAATATTTTACATACATAAATTGTTAGATAACTTTCGTAAGTACATGAAATTGTTACCCGTGTCACTTAGCATTTCTAATTATTATTTTTTTAAACCAGATATCATCACTTAAAATCATTAGAATAATCATCGCTAATATTTTTTTTCGATGCAAATGTCGTAAACAACTTACACATTTCGCAATTTCCGCCCGCACGGAAATGCATACGCCGCCGCGAAGTCCGCGCGTAAGCAAAAATTTTAAGTAGGTCACGCGTGTTCGCTGTCTACAAGTAAACTTTTAATTATTGGTGAATGTAATTTGATATTCACACTTAGAAATTTTATTGAACAATTATACTATACGTAGTTATTGGATTGATCACCTAATAATTTAGTGACAGTTAATTGAGTTATATTTGCGTAGATATTTCTTTTATAAAGTATTACAATACGAAATTTTAATTTCAATTTTTTTTTACTCTCTCAGTACTTGGTAAGGTACGGTACATATTGATTAAGTATAAAGTTTGGGCGCTAGTCCTTCTTGTTTGCTCATGGTGTTCTGGACTATCGTGCCCTCCGTGAAAAAAGTTGGAGGCTTATTAAGTCTTAATGTATTTGCGACTCCGACTTACAGGCACATAGTACATGTAGCCTGATATGCCATTTGGGTGACCATGCCCATGTTTTGAGAAAAGGGTGCGCGTGGACGCGTAGCCCATTGAGGATATTATATAGGGTGACCATGCCCTGGGTAGCCATTCCCGTTAATTATTTTTGGAGCGAAGACTCCATTAATACGGCATTAGATATCTTATAGGGTAAATTCGCAAATCATATTATTACAAAGTGAAGCCCAGATTGCGCGACTTGGAAAAGATAACACCCCCTGGAGAAATATCAATATCACAAGTGACAATCAAGCAACAGGATCAGGAGCGACGAGTGCCCACCCAGCACAACCCCCGTGTGACACGATGCAAGTGCCCCCTGTAAATAAGTGACTATTAATATCTATAAATTATATAACAAGATATAACTCGACCGACCTAAAATCATGCTGCCCTGGTACCCCCGCAGGCTATCTGGTCCGTCTGGAATTAAATAACATATTAACAAAAACTAAGGTGAGCCCAAGGCACTTCTCATTCTGTGTTCCTAGTAGGTTAGTCTTATTACCCTATGATTTACCCAATAAAAAAGTGTGTGTGTCAGCTCCGACGCACGACTGGAGTTTACTCTTCAGGCCAGGCGCGCACCACGTTTTTTTTTTAGTCGCGCGATAATTTTGTCGCAGAAATAAGCGTACTTCTGGGTTTATGAAAATCGTGGTGCGCGCACTCTCATATAAACCCATATCTTGCATTTATGCGACAAAATTATCGCGCGACTAAAATTGTGGTGCGCGCCTGGCCTTAAGAACGATTATAAAATATATACTCAATACTCAATATGTTTATTGCACATAATGATTAGTAAATAGTTTAAGTATCACATTATGTACCCTGTTGGGTGCTGCAAACAAGAACGAGAACGTAGGCACTTACATAATATTAATATAGAAAAGGTTACTTCCGATTCATTTTTAACAAATTGGAGAGATCATGAGTAGTAACTAAATAAGGAAGCGTGATGTAAAGCGCCCTCGAGCGGCTAGTTTAGTTACTACAGTCTGAAGTGCTACGGAAAAGAAACCGTATCTTACTATGAAATCCATACAAAGATACGACCTTTCTACCGTAGTATCGCAATACTTTTTTTTTTAAATCTATTAATTAAGGAGCTTTGATCATTTTTATGAACATGCCAGCTCCAGCAGGCCTAACCTAATACACAACATCATTCATCAAAAGACATAGATAAATAAAAACATAAACCGTATAAACTTAAAAATAACATGTACACGAAAACAACTAAATTTGTATACATTATTTACATTAAAAAAACTGTATACAAATTTAGCCGATTCCGATAAGGGTTCCGCCAATATTGAATTGAACATTACATTCAAGAAAGATCTGGTATTAGACCTAGCCATTTACATTAGACAAAAACAAACGTACAAAATCACCTTCCTTAAAAAAATTCTTAAATAAATCCAAAATCTCCTTAACAACAACTCCAAACAGCGTTTTGAACTTCTCCTCCCAACTTTCGGTAGAAAACAAAATATCTTTCGTCTTCTCAACCAGCCTTTCAAAAGTAATACGTCTCTTCTTCTTGTCCTTATTTTGTCTTTGATCTTCCATATCAGCCCGCTCAATAGTAGGCTGATTGACCAATAGACACTCGGACCTCTTCACATCTGTTACTCTTTTTGACTTCCGCGGCTTACGAACCTCTTGTTGTGGCTCGCTCTCTAATCTGTACTGACTTACTGATCGCTGGCCCTTAGCCTGACTGACAGAATCTTCAGACTCTTTAGATTGTAACGGCTTCGACAAAACAGCATCTCTATATGACTTTCCAAAACTTAAGTCATTCTCAAAAACAGATGGCGCATCCTGACTACAAACATCCGTATCCTTTTTTTCCTTATTTTGCATATACAACCAAAAAGCCCGTTTATATATACATCCCTCAGCAGACATAATCCTGCGAATTCTTACTCCTTCACAAAAACCGGGCACGACTTATCTAAGGCCATATGGCTGCCTTTACAATTAATGCATCTAAAAATAGTCGTTTCGCAATTGGCATGCTCCCCGCCGCATTTCGGACAAGTAACTTTAGTAGTAGGACAAAACCTGCTCAGATGACCGAACTTCCAACATATTGAACATTGGGTAACCGGGAAAGTGTACTGATTTACCTTAAATCGGCAACCGTAGGCTTATGCCTAAACATATGGCGGTAAAGAAGTTCCCTTAAAACACAGACGAATAGCTTCAGCCTTAACCCAACGCCCATCATGATCCAAACGGTTCAGTCTACATATTGACAAAATGTCTTCAGACCCTTCAATATTCTTTAAAAATTCGTCTTCCTCAACCTCCAACTCAACCTGCCTTATAATTCCATAAGTGCAGCATGCCATATTAGACCAATAAGAACGTCTCGTCTCATTGTTAAACTCCTGAGAAGCCAGAAGCTTCTCCGCATCATCCTTAGAGTTAAACTGTATGCGAACTTTACGTGGACCCATAAACTTGACGGATAAAATTCCTTTTATACCCTTAAATTGCAGCAACTTTGCCAAACCAATCTGTTTCGGTAAATCTTCTTTTGACACTATATAAACTTCAAATAGCTTGTCAGGCACACCGTCCGGCTCCAGCTGCGTTTTGGCGGTTGCTAAACCCCGCAAGCGTTTAGGTTTCCTGCCTATTGTGGTAAAACTATCACTACTCCCACAGCTTTCGTCGCTCAGACCACAAGCACGCTTCACCGCTATATGCCGCACATCCGACATGGACTCAGCGTCCGATACAATATCCGATTGACTCGGCCCTGCCTTATTATCAAACTCCATTTCAGATAGCCATGACGGAGCTGCCCGCTGCCCACATTCTAAAAGTGACGTATCACTCACGACACCTCGACTTGACTCACTCATCGCAAAAACAGCGAAAAGGACTCTAAAACTGAATTAACTTATAAATAAAATAAAATTTGATAAAATTTTCAACCGTCGCCTTTGACAACCAAACGTCAATCCTCGCAATACTTATATTTTTGGAACGTATTTGCCGTGCTAATTTAAAAAGTCGTATCTCAGTATACGATCGGGGTAAAAATACGACTTCTTAATTTAGCAGGTTATGCGTTAAGCGTTATAGACTAAGCTCCCGATATAAAATGACCTTCACAGAGATGTTTATTTGATGAATTGTATTTTATATTTAGTTTAAAATGTCAATAAATATATTGCATTTGGGTTGCATAACAAATTTTAGTCCGGGTTATGTTTAGTTTAAAATTATTATTATAATTTTTTTACATTTCACCGATTTGATTATTAGATAAATTCATAATTAAATAATCTTTAATTTTATTTAATTTCAATTCAATAATCAGACCTTTGCAAAATGCTAGAGGTATAGATTTACCTGTTTATACCTGGCTACCCAATAGTTGTGACGGGAAAAGAATAGGCAACCTAACGTTTGCATATTCTATGGGCTTCATACTTTCGATTGGTATAGAATTTATCTAATATTAATCAAACCGGTGAAATGTTTAAAACAATTTTTTTTATTATTAATTAAACATACCCTGGACTAAAATTTGTTAGGCAACCCATATGCAATATAATTATTGACACATTAAATTAAATATAATAAAATACATTTCATCAAATAAACATCTCGGTGAAGGTTATTTTATATCGGGATCTTAGTCTATAACGCTTAACGCATAACCTGCTAAATTACGAAGTCGTATTTTTACCCCGATCGTATACTGAGATACGACTTTTTAAATTAGCACGGCAGATACGTTCGATTTTACACCCCATATTTTTCATACCCCGGGCTTATATATGAAAATCGATTCTTAAGGAGTAAACTCCAATAAAAAACATTTCACTCATACGTACACTTACAACACATTCACACAGTGACAAACCACAACAGCTTTTATATTTTATGCAGCCCCAGTCATTTTACGGAATTCATCTATGGAATAGTTCTCCAACCGTACTCATCGCTTATTTCACTAAATTACACCTATAATTTATGTACTCCTGGTACATATACTCCATTATCTCCTACAAATTACAATGTCCCACACTTTTTATCCACTCTAGTTAAGCTTGAACTTTATTATGGATAGTCAGCTCTCCACCTTAAATGACATAGATCTCACCGAAGTAGCGGAAACTTACGAGTGCGATATTCAGAATCTCACTAATCACATTCCTGTAACTAAAAATAAACTCACAATATTATCACAAAACATACGCAGTATATATTCCAACCTGGACGACCTAAAGGTAACATTGTCACATCTCGATTTTAATGCGCATGTCTTGATCCTAACCGAATGTAGGCTAAATTCCTATAAACCTATACCTTGTATACCCAATTATACTCACCTAGCAACCATGAATAACTACAATCAAAACGACGGAGTGGTCAGCTACGTAAACTGTAAAATAAATTGTGTAGCAAGTGAAATCAAACTGATTCAAGCCTCTTGTGTACAGCTAAAACTGGACCAAGTTATCGTACTATGAATTTATCGTTCCCCGTCAAATGTTAATGCCATACCGTTTATTGATTCACTTTGTGCTCACTTAGAGATCATAAAAACAGCAAACACTATTATTTTAACGGGTGATATTAATATAAATCTCATACCTCGCGTACAGGAGCCCCCACATGAAAGAACAAATAGAAACTATTATCTAAACCGGTTATCTACTTTTGGCTTTTTGCCAGGACACACACTGCCAACAAGGGGTCCAAGCTGCCTTGATCACTTCATGCTGAAACACGACCTAGGTAAAAACACAGCTTCTATTGCAATCATAAGAACTTCTATCACAGACCACTTAACCATATTCCTAGCTATGTCTGACAGCATACAAGAAAAAAGCTGTATCTCGTATGAACGCCCCAAATACTCTCAAGCTCTCGTGTCCCTAGCTGGCAAAAATCTTGAAAACCTCCTTCATAGCGATAACCCATATTTCATATTAGAGCAACTTATATACAAAATCAAAGACAGCCTTAACGAGAGTAAAGTATTAATTAAAATATCTAGTAAAAATCGGATCATCAAACCCTGGATCACTCCCGGTATTCTTCGGTGTATAAATAACCGTAATAAAATGCAACTACAAGCACGCTCTGACCCAGAAAATGAGATTCTCAAGATTACTTACCGTAGATATCGTAACTTTTGCACTAATTTAATCAGGAAACTTAAAAGGAAATATGATAGTGAACTTTTAGAAAAATCTGCAAAAAGCACTTTGGAGTACTATTAAAAATATAACACACTATAAATCTAAATCTAGTAATGGTACAGAACTGTTAAGCACTCATTCCTCACCCGAGATTTCTGTCAACAGAGTAAACAATTTCTTTGCTAATGTAGGAAAGGATCTAGCAGAAACCTTAAGCCACAACCTCAATTCTTACCATGACGTCCACCCTCCGTCCGCCTCCCCATTAATCTCCTCATCATTTGTCATTTTCGATACTTACCCAGAAGAAGTGGACGATATCTTGATGGGTCTCAAAAATGAAAGTGCCCCCGGCTGGGATGACATTCCTACCAGGTTCCTAAAACTAGCCAGAACTCTTGTGGTCCCTGTTATAAGTAAATTGGCTAACACCTGCTTCGCTCAAGGGGTTTTCCCGGAGATGCTCAAACAAGCAATTGTAACACCTGTATTTAAGGGTGGAGAGAGGGACGATGTTAATAACTACCGACCTATTTCCGTTCTCCCGGTTATCTCTAAAATCCTAGAAAAATTAATAAATAATCGCGTAGTTTCTTACCTTGAAAAATTTGACATCATATCTAAATCTCAATTCGGTTTCCGCAAGGGTAAATCCACGGAAGATGCGATACTGGCACTCACATCAGAAGTAACACAGCATGTAGACCAAGGACAGAAATGCCTTGCTATCTTCCTAGACTTGCGGAAAGCATTTGACACCGTCTCTCTACCCACCCTTTTAACACGGCTTGAATCCATCGGCATAAGGGGAGCCCCTCTGAAACTCTTTAAGGATTACTTGCAGAACCGTACTCAAAGAGTTAAAATAGGAAACCACTTTAGTAGTCAACATAATGTCACATTTGGCGTCCCCCAAGGAAGTGTACTTGGCCCAAGCAACGCTATTTCTAATTTATATTAATAATCTCATTAATCTCTCTACTATTGATGGAAGTGTGTACTCATATGCTGATGACACTGCAGTGGTCTTCAGAGACAGCTCGTGGGAAGCAGTCTATCAAAAAGCTGAAACGGGCCTAGCTGTTATCTCTGCATGGCTAAGTCAGAACCTTTTAACACTCAATGCCAGCAAGACAAAATACATGTGCTTCTCAAAATATGAGAACACTCAGCCATCAATAAACCTAGCATTAAAACTACACAATTGCCAGTTGCCAGCCGTTAATTGTAATTGCCTAATAATCGACAAAGTTCCCTCCATAAAATACCTAGGAATTATATTAGATCAAAGTCTATGCTGGTATGACCATATTGAACACGTGGCAGGGCGTATCAGAAAACTCATTTGGACATTTAAAATACTTAAACACGTTGCATCTAATCTACTTTTAAAACAACTATACATTGCATTAGCACAATCAATAATGTCATACTGCATACCTATTTGGGGAGGGGCTAATAAAACAAAATTCCTCGAAGTGGAGAGGGCACAGAGATGTTTGCTTAAAGTCACTTTTAACAAACCCTTCAGATACCCCACTACAGAATTGTACAAAGAATGCGAATTGTTATCCATGCGAAGGTTGTATGTTGTACTTACCATATTAAAATTACACCGTACCTTAAGCTATGTACCACCTGCTGAAACACGTAGAAGAAGAGCTAAAGCTGTCTCTATACCTGTTTGTAATTCTTTGTATGCTAAAAAACAATTCTTCGTCCAATCTGCCTACTTGTATAACTCTATTAATGACTTAATAAACATTTACCCAATGCTGTTACATGACTGTAAGAAGACTATTACTAGCTGGATAAGGAACTTAAACTATAAAGAGACTGAGTTACTTCTAAATTCTTAAATGTATTCAAAATTGTCTTATATATAATACAAATTAATCAATACTTCGTTATTATATAATATTGTAACCATACATTTCCAAATGCATACCTATATACTACGAAACTAGCAAACCGGATGCGCCATCAAAGAAAAGTGCCGGGCACGGCCTAATATCTTATGAAAACTTTGCTGAGCTGCTCGATTCGAAGCTGTCACTTTTCAAGCTGGACATAAATGATTATTTAGCTACACTCGTACAAAATCTGAAGTCCGAATTTAATAACAACTTCGGTGCACTTTTATCTGAAATAAACACGTTGAAGAACGACATGTCATCAGCCACTGAACTAATTAGAGATCTCGAACGTGAAAATTTGACCTTAAAATCTGAACTGACCGACACGAAAACTCGTCACGAATCTTCATGTGATACTACCTCAATACGCGACACAATCCATCATCTAAAAATCGAGCTAAATGATAAAGAACAGGCATCCTTACTGAATGACATCGAGGTGGTAGGAGTCCCCGAGTTCAAGAACGAATCATGTGTTAGCATAATATTGAGTCTTGCGAAGAAATTAGGAGTAGACCTGGAGGAGCGCGACGTGGTGTCAGCTCGCAGGGTCGGGCGCTGGAGCGAGGCGGCGACGCGCCCGCGGCCGCTTGTTGCGCGCCTGGCCCGCCGCGCGCTGCGCGACCAGCTGATCAAGGGCTCCAGGGTGCGCCGCGGCGCCTCCACTGCCGACATGGGTCTTCCTGACCACGAACCCAGCTCATTTTATGTTAATGAACGCCTCACGAAGATGAATCGCATGCTTCTCGGTAAAGCCAAAGACTTGCGTCAAACGTATAATTGGAAGTACTCGTGGACTGATGAGGGTCGTGTACTTGTTCGGGAAACTGATAAATCTAGTGTACACCAGGTACGAGCAGAATGCGATTTAAATCGTATTTTTAATGTGTCCACGATCCCAGAAAAATCGTAGTCGATGTGAATTATTTGTTCATAATAGTAAAAATGTTACAAATCGTTCTTTCTTCGCGCCTTTCACTACTTTCAGTGTAACAGTGTATGTTATCTGGATTTTAAAAGAATACATATACCCATATGTCCTATCACTATCACAGTTTGTCTGTGTGCATTCGAAATATACAAAAAATAAGAATATTGAGAATCTTGTAACGCTTCCATATATTATTATATTTTTGCTACTACTCTTACAAATACTACATACAACCATTTTTACATTCATAACCATAATACACAAGTGTGAACACACTCCTACAGAATGTCTTAATTTAATTATATTTATAACTCATGCTAAGCTGGTGTGTACTCTAATATGTACAATTACATATATTATATGTATAATAATAAATAATGATCTGTATACAATTTATCGATTTTTTAATACACAACCTGAAGTTTTACAATATTTATTGCATTCATTACACAAGGATTGTCTATGTAACTCATATGTATTTTACTTAAGTTTTTATAATACTCGTATACCACCATTCAAATATTATGTAAAATGAAACCGAAACGTTTTAAATTTGGTCTATTCAATGCAGGGTCCTTGTGTAATGCGCGTAAACACAACGAGTTTATAGCAGCCGTGGAGCGTCACCAACCTAGTGTAATGGCAGTTAACGAAACTTGGCTAAAAACTGGGCAGACGGCGCGCGCGCCCGTCGTGCCCGGCTACCGGCTGCGGCACGTCCCGCGCACGCTCGGGACACGCAAAGGCGGCGGTGGTGTAGGTTTGTATATAAAAAGCGGCTTAAGTGCTCAAATATGTAGTCATCCTTCCTTCCCTAATGTTGAACAAATTTGGATTAAAATCCGAATAAATTCACTTTGCTTAATGATTGGAACAGCTTACCGTCCACCCTGGCTCGACATCGAATTATTTTTTGACGCCTTAAGTGACACTATAGCAACCTTTTCGAAATACGATCGAATTATACTTAGCGGAGATTTTAATGTCGACCTGTTGGATATGAAAGATGTCAAGTCTAAGCATTTACTGAAGTTTTTGTATATAAATAATTTAAAAAATCATATAAAGGGGGCCACTCATTTTATGGGTAAAAGTTCTACTCTAATTGACCTTATATGTTCTGATTCTGATGCTAATGTCTATAGTTCAGAGGTCGACCATGTTGCGGCTCTGGGTGCCCATGCTATGGTCTATGTCGAATTAAATATAAAAAATCCCGAATTAAAACCTAAAACCATAATCTATCGCTCTTTAAAAACGGTTGATATTAGTAGTTTTAACAAAGATGTACTTATGATAAATTGGAAACATATGCGTACAATGCAAAATGTGGAAGATAAACTGATTTTTTTTAATCACAACGTTTTACAATTATTTGATTCCCACGCTCCTCTTAGTAAACACGTGATAAAACAATTTTCGAAGCCATGGCTAACTCCAAATATTCGTTTTATGATGACTTTGCGTAATGATGCTCAAAAAAAATTCCGCAATACTAAGTCTGAATCTGATAAAGTAAATTATAAAAACCTCAAACATTTAGTAAATACTGGGATATATTATGAACAAAAAGCTTATTTCAGCCAAAATATAAATTTACACTTAAATCACCCTAAACTTTTGTGGAAAAATTTAAAACAAAACATTCTTCCGAACTTTAAAAATGAACCCGAGATACCTAAACAGTTTGTTGATCCAGCAGCTATGAATAAAACATTTTTAGATCTTCCAGGTAGTAACGAAATAACTATTGAGACTTTATCCCATTTTCAAAATAATGTTCATAGTGATTCAACCTTTCAGCTTTCAACGGTAAATGAAAACATCATTACTAAAATATTACTTCGAACAAAATCCAATGCTATGGGTCATGATGGTGTTAATTTCGATATGGTATTAATGACCCTCCCATGTACTTTGGCTGTCATAGTGGATTTAGTAAATACATCAATTAGTACTTCTACCGTTCCCTCACTATGGAAAACCGCTATTGTTCGTCCAATTCCGAAAACAGACGATCCCATTAATCTGAAGGACTTTCGACCTATTAGTATTTTACCGTACCTGTCAAAAATTTTAGAAAAAGTTGTTTACGACCAAGTAATTAAATATTTAGAAGATAATGATATTTTACCGGAGATGCAGTCGGGTTTTAGAAAAAAGCGAGGCACTGGTACAGCTATTCAGGATGTCGTTGATGAAGTTCTAGCTGCTCAAGATCAGGGTCAGGGCACGCTCCTTGTACTGCTCGATTTTTCGAGGGCGTTCGATTGCATTAACGTCCCACTTCTTCTGGCAAAATTAAGTTATTACGGTTTCCAGAAAAACACAATAAAATGGTTCGAGAGTTATTTTACTGATCGTCAGCAATTAGTCAAAATAACCCAGAGTGACGGGAGTTCTGTGTCATCTGATACAATCACTGTGACAAGGGGAGTACCGCAAGGTTCCATCCTGGGCCCTCTGTTATTCATTCTTTATAGTGCCGACATTATTAAATCCTGTATCAGACATTGTAAATACCATCTATATGCCGATGACCTCCAAATTTACTTCTCTTTTCACCCCAACGAGACAGCCTCTGCAGTTTCCAAAATAACTTCTGACCTGAAACGCATTTCGGATTGGGCCTCTGAAAATTGTCTGGTACTAAATCCCATAAAATCAAAGTACATGGTTCTTGGATCTCTGAGCCAGACAAATAAAATAATAGCCAATAATCCCATTATTGAAATGAATAACGTGAAAATAGATCGTGTTATCGAGGCACGTAACCTGGGTCTGCTGATGGACAGTAATTTACGTTTTGAGAGCCACGTAGCTGAAACGGTACGGAGCTGTATGTACCGTCTCAAAGTTTTATACAATATCCGTGATTTTCTAAGTGTTGACGTCAGGGTGAGACTTTGCGAAGCTCTAATCTTGTCAAAGTTAAACTATTGCATTACTGCTTATGGCCCCTGTTTGTTGGCTCGATCTCAGCGCCAGATACAAAGGGTTCAGAACGCTTGTGCCAGATTTTGTTATAAAATTCCTCCGCGTACTCATATCACTCCCTTTCTAAATAATGCCAAGTGTCTTAAAATGTTACCTCGCCAACAACTTATGTTAGCGTGCCTTCTTTTTGACATCATAAAAACACAATCTCCTAGCTACCTATTTAAAAAACTGGTTTTTGCTAGTAACAGAAATTGTCATTCGGTCAGAGTACCGCGTACTCTGGTACTGCAAGCTCCAAAACACCGCACGGCCGCTTTCAGAGGGAGTTTTAGGTATTGTGCTACTAAGTGTTGGAATAATATACCACCACCGATTCGGGGTCTGAAATCGAAAGCTAGTTTTAAATCAAAATTCCGGTCACATCTTCTTAAAATTCAACTAGATAATACCTAAACTCCTATTTCTCTTTATGCTATGCAATTTCATATTCATAAACTTATCTACCTAATAATAAAAATAAAAAAATCCAAGTTTAACCATTACCATACACAGATGTACACACCAAAACACGCACACAACCTGTACCTACTTACATAGCACATAGTTTATTACAAATTATCATTTTTTACGTCGTATACGTTTTAAACCTTCAGCAAGAATGATGGGTACCTACACACTTTAACACACTGTATATAATATAAATTATTTTATTTTTTCATTTATTAAGATTAAGACTGTGACAGTGCTGCACTGTTTGTCCGGTTCCGGCATCCGTTTTTTTAAGAAAGGTTACTGACGGAAGATCAGCGCTGCGTTCTTCGCAGTATTATGCTGAGTCAGCGCCTGTTTCATACCACACAAATTCTCGATTTTAGTTGTTACAAAATAAATGTACCTATGTACTTAGTTTTAAGTGCTATTATCTTTAATGTTTGTTTCTCTTTGCTAATTATAAAAATGTTTAGCTTATAAGTCTCCTCTTAATGTTACTGTTGGTGTCGGTGATGAAATAAAGTTTTTATCTATCTATCTATCTATCTATACACACAAACTCACATATTCTCTCTCACACACACACACACACACACACACACACACACACACACACACACACACACACACACACACACACACACACACACACACACGCGCGCGCGCACATACATACACACACGCACACACGCACACATGCACACACGCACTTGTCCTCACATACCTCAATCTTAGCATTGTAACATAATATAATTATTATTATTATTTAGTATAGCTGTAATTATGTAAGCTTGTGCTTTCTTACAGTAAGTTAAATTAAAATTAAACCATGAACCTTGTATCTTAAGCTCGACAAGCTTGGATAATTACAGCGGAAACAGTTTCATTAGTATTAGTATTACCTTAAACTTAGATAACATTCAAATGGTTTTGTTATCCAACGAGTGTAGGAAGAGCGGGGCTTTCCGATACAAGCATCTATATGCTTAATGGAAGGTTCCAACCTTATATCTAGCTAAAAACATTGTAAAAAACCAAATAAACTTTTTGAATTTTTTTTTGAATTTTGAAAATGTACCGATACCGTAATACCAGTACCTTATATGTGATTAATACACAACTTTAATGGCAAATTTTTATATTTTTTTTTATTTTGAGAGAGATTATTTCATAATAATACTGATTATTTTGTTGAAACAGACAGGAATTTTAATAAAAATAATTTTAACTTTAACTATAAAATATTTCTTTTGAAAGAGTGACACTGGGACATGACGATATTTTTTTTTATGGGGTGACCAACTTATTTTTGATAAATTTTTGTAAAGTGTATAAACTTAATTATAAGTAGTTTACACAGTGGTCCCTAGGTGTTGCGTCAATAATTTGATCAGCTAGAACAGCGATGTCGTCCAATGAAGCCGTAGTTTGTGAGGCAATAATGGCCTGCACGTGCGTAGGTAGACGACACGACCATAGACTGCGAAGAAAGTCGTCGCTGATGCTGTCGCCAGCCAATCCTCGAAGATGACGAAGGAATTGGCTTGGTTTCCTGTCGCCCAATTCTTCATGCTGCAGCAACTGCCGTCTTTTATTTTCTTTTGACATTGACAGTCTATTTATCAGTTGTTTTTTCAAAATTTCGTATTTGTTTTTTTCCGGGGGATTTGTGATGATGTCACGGACTTCCTTGGCTGTTTTAGGATCTAAAGTCAAAGGAGCTTGTGCTTGCAACTTGCTGAAAGAAAGGATTAGGTGTTGCGTCAATAATTTGATCAGCTAGAACAGCGATGTCGTCCAATGAAGCCGTAGTTTGTGAGGCAATAATGGCCTGCACGTGCGTAGGTAGACGACACGACCATAGACTGCGAAGAAAGTCGTCGCTGATGCTGTCGCCAGCCAATCCTCGAAGATGACGAAGGAATTGGCTTGGTTTCCTGTCGCCCAATTCTTCATGCTGCAGCAACTGCCGTCTTTTATTTTCTTTTGACATTGACAGTCTATTTATCAGTTGTTTTTTCAAAATTTCGTATTTGTTTTTTTCCGGGGATTTGTGATGATGTCACGGACTTCCTTGGCTGTTTTAGGATCTAATTCACGGATAATTTGGAAATACTTGGTTGAGTCGGTTTTTATGCCCGAAATTGCGAATTGCGCCTCGACCTGGGCAAACCAAACCTCGGCGTCGTCCGCCCAGAATGGCGGCAGCCTCACAGTAACTCGCTCCACAGATCCTGTCCTCTCTTGTGCCGGGCCGGCGGCTCCTTGTGTCGTATCTTCCGTTGATTCGTATTCCGACATAATTATTAACTAATCGTCGCGGGTCACCAATTTAGCGTGTATGTTGTGGAACGCTAATCTACTGCAATTAAATGCGACACTCGAAATACAATACGTTTACTGAAGGAAAAGAAGAAGATACAATAAAATAATAAATTAAATCAAGCAACGGCCGCGCGGCCGTGACGAGAGGAAAATATGTAGTGATTGACGGTTCTGCTTTTTTTGTTGTTATGGCGACGCTAGGGATGTCCGTCGCTCGTAGTGCGGCGCCATATGTAAGAAATGAATTTAATAGAAGCCTGGGACTAGGAACAGTTTAAGGTCAACCGGGGTAATTGCGTCCATCGAGGCAAATGCGTCTTTTGATGATATCATGAAAACGAAACACTCTATAAACTTCCAACGCAATTTTTTTAATTCATTTTGTTGTGCCAAACTTTAGGCAAGAAGGGTATGGTCTTAAAATGTTCCGCTTCTATTATATCACCAAAAGACGCATTTGCCTCGATTGACGCAATTTCCCCGGTTGACCTTAAATGAAAACAGATGGAAATTGAGGAAATCTCGGATAACCGTAGGAATTACGAAATATATTTGAAACAGATTAGACAGACTTATCAGTAGTCAATTTCATTGTTTTGCGCGGGCGAAACCGTGAAGCAAGCAAAAGTTTGTATACATATTCTATTTATTAATCTATCGATATTTTTATAAGAACCAGCTAAGGAAGGTATGTTTTTTTTCTATATTTGTTCAACAATAACAGTTCAATGTTTTTTTGCTACGACTTGACACAACCCAATGACTCTGACCACCTCTGACCTGACATTATGCATGTTTCTTTCCATGAGGCTTTGTGAAATAGTTTGTTAGGAGAAGTGTAATCCATATTGATTTGTTAATCCGTGTTTATCCGTAATGTCTTCATACTTGGTCGTAGCTATCCCACATCGTCATTAGTTCCAACACGTACAATCTACGTTATACACTCGAATAACGATTCAAAGACGCATTACAATTTTAATAAAACTTAACTTCAGCGATAAAACAACCGCAACGACGTAATTTTGCCGACACCGTACTAACGGCCCGGCCACGACTTCGGTCTTAGCGGCGAGCGGCAGCGGTGCGCGGTACGTGTGTCTCGCTCACTCGTATCGCCGTGCGCTCGGATCTCTTGCTCAACCGCTCAAACCGCGCAAAAACCGTGGCATGTTCGTAATGCGTCGCTTTATACACCGCGGGTACCGAAAGCTTTATACCGTTAGCCGTTTTGCCAACTCTGAAATTCACTAACGGCTTTATGAAGGGTAGTTAATTAAAAATTAACGCTAAAATTTGTATGAAGGCTAAACTGTGTTATATTTAAAAACTTAGTGCCCATTAATTTTGCTTTATTTAGAAAGTATTAAAATAATGTATGTTTTTTTAACCGATATAAGACCTTTGTTCTAAAATCTTAACATTTATTTTTTTATTTATAACGTAAATAATTTGATTTTTATGTATGTACCTACTATACAAAATCGTAAATTTTCGGTGATATGTTTTTATTGATTTATGTTGCGATCTCATACAAATGTGTCAACAATTTTATTGTTGTAAGTGCTAAATTACTATAAAATTACAAGCGATTTTTGATGTTTACGTGTAGACATTATGTTAAATTATAGCCCTAAAACTGTAATGTTGGCAGCATTGGCGTTAGTACAAAACTGCGAGTTCCAAAGTTGGCAAGTATGGCTGCGAAATGCTTTACATGGCCCATGATTGCAGGCAGAGTTAGTAAACTGCTTTCGCGTTGAAACGTGTTGAAAGAACTAGAGTAAAACTTCCAGTGCATTCAGCCCGCCCGTGTCTATTCAGTACCCTTACCACGAGTTTATCGTCACCGTAGGTACTGGCTTGCGACTGCGTTAACAATTTGTATGGAGAATTATAGTTCTACAAAGTGGCTGGGGCTACAAAACAGGGGCGTGAGTAGCTCGGCTAGTTTCTGAATTTCCTTAGGCTTTTTTCCATTCCAGCAGGGAAAAGTAAGCGTTCTACGGATAAGGGGAAAATACGAAGTTTTAAAGCCAGGGGATAACGCTTTCTCAGAATGACTTAAATTAACACTTAATTTGAGCTTAAATTTTTGAGACATGATGAAGTTTGTTAATTTATTACCATAAAAAATAAAACGAATTTAACTAAACCGTGAACATTTTAATACCATTACCTAGCAAGTTATATATAGTATTTTATGCAACCGTTGTATAAGAGGGGCCAAAAAACGCGAGTGGCATGGGTTACGATGTGAGCGTGGCGAACATCGTAAGAAAGATGCCACGAGCGTATTTTGACCTACTTATACAACGTTGCATACAATACTTTTTCTACGACTCGACATTTCATAAATAAAATGCAAATAAACAACAAAGAAAATAATTACATGTTCCCGCTCGGAATCAACAAAATTAAAAAGAAAAATTGTCTCTGATAAACTTTTTTTTATTGACATCCATCTGTCAAAAAAATATTAACTTATACATAAAGGTATACGATCACCATACTAAACATCTGTCAAAAAAATTTAACTCATACATAAAGGTTACGTTCACTATACTAAACATCCATGCACTGAAGATAAAACTTTTTTTTTAAGTTGGCAGCAATGCCTTAGTACAATAAGTTTTTTTTTTAAATTTGCAAATTGTGTGAATGCAGCTGTTCATCTTGTAATCTGTGGTACTAAGTGATGCTTTTTTGGCGACATTATACCATCGGTTAGCAGTGTGTTTTTGGGCAGTAGAGTATAGACTTTTACAGACTTTCATAATTTATGTCTTTATATTAGAGTTAGTAATTATATAAATGACAGAAAAAGGTACTGGAGTAGAAAAACATTTTTATCTACGCACATATCATTAGTGCTCCAAAATGCGTTCAGAAACCGTAGGAAATGACCAGCATTACTACAACCAATTTTACTATGAGAACTTTCTTATCTGTGGCAGTAGGTAAAATTTGTACTGTAATGTTATAACGCTATCAATTTTTGTAAGGTTATGAGTTTAAATTTGGAACAGCTGTCAAAACTGAAGTAGGTCTCTATTCTAGTATCCATAGATATTAATATTGTTATCGATACGAAACGTCAATTCAGTATGTTTTTTTATAAAAACCGCACGACATTTGATCTCGAGTGACATGAGAATATGGATACATTCGTTTGTAGGTATATGATTTAGAAAAAAAAAACATTCGTCTTGACGGAGGTCCGAATTGCCGCCATTATTGTTGTCATTTGTTTGTTGGTTCTTTGCTGTTACGAACTTAGAGCATAAATACTCAAAGGTTACGAAAGTAGAATTGAGAAAAGTTTATTGTAATTCACATTTTAGTTGAAAATATTGTTTCAATGTTAATTAAATTACAACTATTACAATAAATAATCTGTTTATGTATTTGTTCAGATTTATTTCTTACTGCATTAGTATATGTCGTTTTTAGATATTTTACAGGTAGCACTAGTGGTGCCGGTCATTTCCTTATGGCTTCTGAACCCATCTTAAAATACTTATGATATGTGTGTAGATAAAGTAGTGTATACAACTGTACATAATTAGGCCTTAAAACACTCGTGTGATCCTATTATGAAACTCGCTGACGCTCGTTTCATAAAACCACACTCGTGTTTTAATGCCTCTCATTATGTATCAGTTGCATAAACTACTATTATATAATTTTGATAAGCTCCAGAGATTAAAATGTCAAAAGTTTTTTTTTCAACGTTAGATTTTTTGGGCGTTTTATTCTGGTATGTCTTTGTATTCATGAAAAAGGTCTACTTTTCTATGTTATCTGTAAATAACTGGCTGAGTAAATACGGAAGGAAGGTGATTGTATCTTTCTATCTCATAATAAGGGATTTAAAAGCAATTTCGCCCTGCCACTGTTGAGTCTCTTTTAATCAGTTACGAAGCAAGATAAAGTCATTGGAAGTAGCTCAGCCGGCATAATTACTAGTAGGTCTTGTTGGCTTATAACAACAAATAGGAATCGGCTAAAAATTCACGAAGGATTTCGTTGAATATTAAATAAACGACACAAGTATGTAATGTTAGCCTGACGGACTTGTGTCGTTTATTTTGTTAATCTCATTACATGTTTTTTTTTCGAAATAATTGAATGGAGAAACTTTGTCCTACTCTGCATTAAATATTTTCGTCATGTACGTAACGTAGGTACGTAAGTGTATATTTTTTAGTTTATGACGTAAGAGTGCATATTGCAGATTGTATTTGTAATTAAAATCATTTATTATTTTTTACCACAGTAGCTTGAACGTGCTGATTTTTCTGCGAGATAAAGGGATCAAAATGCGATTTAATCACTTATTTAATTGACTCAATGTCAATGGAATGGGGCCCAAAGGTCTTGGGTATGAGGAGATTTAGTGCTCGTTTGCATATTCTGACATTTTCTTGACAACCTCCCCTAAGCACCCCTCAATAACTAGTTACAATTATTTTTTTTTAATTACTTACATAAGTAGGTATTTTCATGGTACCGTAAGTATCTAGTTTATTTAGGTTAAACATCCGAAAAAACTAATAAAGTGAAGGCGGCAAAGATATAAATTGCCGGCACGGTACGATAAGGGCGTGACCGGAAACACAGGAAGGTGTCTCTCTCGCACCGGAAGTACATCCTGCTGTGTTATCAACGCCGTTTCCGGCCGCCCGGCCGCGATCCCAACGGGAATTTATTAACTATTATATTATCTTACTATGCTGGGTTGATACCTTGCCTAGGTTCACAGTAAATAGTGCACCTCTAGTTCTGCGCAAACAGACAAATCAAAATACTTGATTAAAATTTTGTTAATATTTCTACACATTCGCCTACAACTAGTTACTGTATAATATTTTTACGTAGGAAAATAAAATGAACGCCAGATTTAGATTCAGAATCCATAAGTCTTCACATAACAGTTGTTGGTAATTCGACAGCAAAATATAAAACGATTTGCTTTGAGAATTTTGGGACAGTTTTCTCCATTCAGGATGAAAAAGAGTATAATTTCGAGAAGAAAATAGTAGAAAGTTAGACAAGATATGAAAAGCACAAAATTCACTCGAGATATTTTAATAGCTTGAGAGTGAAATTGGTGTATTTTATTCCTAGTTAAACACTACTTTTCTTTGCGAATGTGAGGAAAACTGTCATGCGTTCACTGGAGGAAAATCATCAAAAGTAAAAGCGTAAGCATAGATATTCTAAATGTTTAAAATAATACACAAATTACATCATTTACCTAACCTACAAAAAATTTAAAGATTGTTTCTTACGACAGAACTAAATACATGCGAAATCTCCGCGGTATGCTTATACCTATAAAAGGCGCGCCAAATGATCCTGAAAGCGGTCAGCGATCCCCAAAACGATGGCCGGATGCCCAGGCACGTCATCGTGTGCCTACGACCCCGACACCGCACTCGCAGGCACAGTAGCCGTGATTGCTAGACGTCCCCGAGCTTTGAATAGGCCTGTAGATTTTTTTTGTGGGTGTCTATCGATTCTACTATATATTGGGATTAAATGTTTAAATTTATATAGGACTAACTACAGTTAGACTGCTTTAAAAGTCAGATATAGCAGTCAAAGTTCAACATTCCTACAGCGCTAAAAACGCTCCATACAAATGGCCACCTACATTGTGACCTCATTCTGTGGGTTGGGTAGGTACCAATATTTTGTATGTACCTAGACAATAAGTTATTTGGCATTTTCACCGTGAAAATTGAACCGTGAAAACTTATTGTGTAGTAAAATTATGAGGATTCTGAAAACTATTCCAAAATTTCTTTAGGATTAAAAAAAACATGAAATTTGCTTGCCTTTGAAGTCACATATTTCAAAAAATATATTTTTATTAGATTTTTTTCTCTTTTTCATGACATAAGGAGCAAATTTTATTAATATTACTACAGTATGTTGTTATATTCAACATCTGTCAACACAGTCGAAGGCGGAAGGCGCAGCTGGGCATTTTGCATAGCTCGCGGCTTGTAGTGAGCTCGTTGTTCGTCGTATTTGAAAGTACCGGGCAGTTTAGCAGTTAAAGCAACAAAGCGGGTGAGACTGGCCTCGCCGTTGCAATTACTTGACTACATTCGGGAATTAACGAGTTAACTACAACCACAACTAAATAATAGCGCCTACATTAATGATTTCATTTGAATTTCGTTTTTTTTAATCATGTGCAATGAGTTGCAGAATTGCATGGATCATGCATTTGTATAGTACCTACCTACAGCTACAGTGCTAATGAATATACTACAATTAGACAATGATAATATGTGCCTGAACTAGGATTTATTGAAAGATTTAAGATAAATATTAATAACTAGGCATCGGACTTTCGTTAGCACTGTAGGACTTTAGAGAGCTATGGAAATTAAAATTAAAAATACAATTCATACTCATTCGTTTGACGACGCGGTTGGCTCGGTTTGTAGAGACCTGCCTACCGAGCCGGCGGTCCCGGGTTCGATCCCGGCCAGGGCAAATATTTGTGTGATGAACTCGAATATTTGTGCTTGGGTCATGGTTGTTCTATGTATTTAAGTATATATTTATCTATATAAGTACGTATATCGTCGTCTAGTACCCATAACACAAGCCTTCTTGAGCTTAATTTGGGACTAGATTGATTTGTGTGAGGTTGTCTGATATTTATTTATTTATTTATTCGTCTATTTCCATCCAAACTGCCTTTATGGTTATTGTGGTTATCATTCCCAAGCATTAAATTACTAAATTTATAATAATTTACTAAGTAGGTACAAGAAATGTCTTCACTGTATCATCGTACAAGTTCTGTAGGGCAACGTTAAGGTTTTTAAAATAAATATAAGTAAGTTCCTTTATAAAAAAAATATCATTGTTGCACAGTCCTTGCAATCAAAATATAAAAATTGGGCAAGTGCGAGTCCGACTCGCGCATGAAGGGTTCCGTACCATAATCTATAACAAGTTTGTTGTATGGGAGCCCCCCTTAAATATTTATTTTATATTTTTTTTAGTATTTTTTGTTATAACGGCAATAGAAATACATCATCTGTGAAAATTTCAACTGTCTAGCTATATCACCGTTCTTGAGATACAGCCTGGTGACAGACGGACGGACGGACAGCGAAGTCTCAGTAATATGGTCCCGTTTTTACCCTTTGGGTACGGAACCCTAATAAGGATAGGTATAGCCTTCATGGTTTTATGAAGAATAGTTAGTGTAGATAGGCAGTATATGTGTATAATACAAAGTACATTTATAATTAAAACGGCAGCGAAAGATAAGACGAGATACATTACATTTGCATAAATGAAGGTATATTTTAGTATTCATCCCGAGTGTTGGCAGTAAACAGATATGCCGGTTTAATGATAAGTTAGACTGTGTACATTTAATTCATATCTTAGTACTCAGAGTGCAAGGATAACACTACAGTCGTCCAAAGCCAAAACGACTTATCTTTATTGGATTCTGCTTTAAGTACACACCTTTTTATACTGGCAAGGCAGTACAGTTGTACAGGTCGCGACTAATGTTCTGCTTCCCATGGTAGTCACGTTTTACCTTATTGCTTATAGCGTAGTACCGTAGAGCGGTTTACTTTTGTGGACTGTTGTATGTGCTCGCATATCTCTTAGTCTAGATTAATATTAACCGAGAGTGAGACGAATGATTATGAAACTTTGCATCTTTACTGGGGATTTTTGTGACTCTACCAAGCAGTAATGATAATATTAAAAGCAAATTTAGTATTGCTCTTATACTACTAACTTTAACACAAATACAACACAATCAACACCTCTAACCTCACACATATCGATCTAGTTCCAAATTAAGCTCAAGAAGGTTTGTGTTATGGACACTAGACGACGATATACATACCTTAATAGATAAATATATAATAACTAGAGACCCGTTGCGGCGTCGAACCGCCGCTAGAATATGGAAATCCGGTAGTGTTACAGAAAATAACTACTTTATCGATAAGAAGTTTTTGGGGAATGAAGAATAAATTAATACTGTAAAAAAACACATTAAAATTATGTTTTAAAAACGTTAAAACATGCCAGGCTAGAGGCAGGCCTGATAGCCAACTGCCAGCTTCATCGTGACAATTTATTCAACTCTTTTGTAAAAATAACTTGTGCATGACATGTGATCTGCTGATCTGTTTCACAAATAAAATGCATATTATTCGATTTATGGAAAAATATATTCATGACAATAGTCCCATATCTTAAAAATATAATTGACATATTTTCATAGGACCGAACATAAGATTGGTAGAATTTTAATTTGTTGTTCTTTCTTCAGGACATAAATTTATCGATTTGATCGATTTCTATCAATTTCCAGAAATAGCACATGAATCGAAACGACAGATTTGAGGAAACAGGAAATCATGGAGTGCGTAACTGTTTATGTATTCATTTATAATCGTAAATATTTCACAATATTAATAATAAAAAATGTTACAAAAACTCAATTGTATGAAATAGAGAGTAAAAAACGTTTATAGATACACGAAAAACCACTATTATCAATGCTTGTTTTTTTTTATGAAATTCATTAGATCGTGCAAGTTTTCTTAATATGGGTGCTGCCATGTCATCATCATCAATTATTTATTCAATAACAATTACACATTGTGTTTGAAATTCTTACGCTAGTTATACTTAATCAAACCCTACTTACTAATCTAAATAAATTACTGACCAACAATACTCCACCATAAAAAAAAGAATGTGTCAAATATGTGTAATAAGAAAAAACAATATATAAAACAGCTAAACATGTTTGAAAAAAGAATAATTCAAACTTTCGTGTCTTTCCTCTCATTGAAATTGTGTCTGACAGAAGAGTGAGGGAGATGCTAAAGACTCTCAAGCCTATAATATAAACCTAATTTTAGGGTTCCTTACCATATTCGGTAAAAACGGAAACCTTATAAAATCAATTTGTTTTGTTGACCGCAGAATTTGTCAATTTTTATTTTGAATGAGAATAAGAATGATCAGCCAGACGTCATTAATTCAAATATGATTTATTCTTGAGCGCGTCGATTTTTTGAAATTTGCATCATATGTAGGTTATTTCTCCATCAAGTTTCGCATGTTAGCGTAACATGTTAATTATTCCACATTGCCAACTCGTCCACAATGTCAGCTCGTCTATATTCCCATCTGGGTCACAATGCCAACTTGTCCATACACCCAACACGTCTACATTGCCAACTCGTTCATACACCCAACTCATCTGCATTGCAAACTCGTCTATATTACCAATTCGTCTCCATTGGCAACTCGTCCATATTCCCAATTCGTCCATAATGCCACCTCGTCCATATTACCAACTCGTCCACAATTCCAACGCGTCCATATTGCTTACTCGTCCACAATGCCAACTCGTCCACAAATACAACTCGTCCACATTCTCAACTCGTACACAATGCCAAATCGTTCATATTGCCCACTCGCCCATACACCCAACTCATCTACATTGCCAACTCGTTCATATTACCAACTCGTCTTTATTGCCAACTCATCTATATTCCCAACTCGTCCACAATGCCAACTCATCCATATTGCTAACTCGTCCACATTTCCAACTCGTCCATACACCCAACTCGTCTACAATACCAACTCGTCCTTATTATTAACTCATCTTTATTGCCAATCTCGTCCATATTATTAACTCGTCCGTATTAGCAACTCGTCTTCATTGCCAACTCGTTTATATTCCCAACTCGTCCACAATGCCAACTCATCCATATTGCTAACTCGTCCACATTTCCAACTCGTCCATACACCCAACTCGTCTACAATACCAACTCGTCCTTATTATTAACTCATCTTTATTGCCAATCTCGTCCATATTATTAACTCGTCCGTATTAGCAACTCGTCTTCATTGCCAACTCGTTTATATTCCCAACTCATCCACAATGCCAACGCGTCTATATTACTTGCTCGTCCACAATGCCAACTCGTCCACAAATACAACTCGTCCACATTTCCAACTCGTCCATATTCCCACCTCGTCCACAATTCCAAGTCGTCCACATTGCCAACTCATCCACATTTCTAACTCGTCCATATTCCCAACTCGATGATACACCCAACTCGTCTACAATACAAACTCGTCCTTATTATCAGCTCGTCTTTATTGCCAACTCGTCCATATTCCCAACTTGTTCATTTTGCCAACTCATCCACATTTCCAACTCGTCCATATTCTTAACTTGTCCACGTTGACAACTCGTCCGTATTACCAAGTCAACTTCATTGCCCACTCGTCCGTGTTCCCAACTTGTTCATGCCAACTCATCCACATTCCCAACTCGTCCATATTCACAACTCGTCCATAATACCAACTTGTCCGTATTACCAACTCGTCTTCATTGCCAACTCGTCCATAATACGAACTCGTCCACATTGCCCCCTTGTCCATGTTCTCAACTTGTCAATTTTACCAACTCATTCATATTGCCAACTCATCCACATTTCCAACTCGTCCATATTCCCAACTCGACGATACACCCAACTTGTCTACAATACCAACTTGTCCTTATTATCAGCTCGTCTTTATTGCCAAATCTTCCATATCACCAACTCGTCCGTATTACCAAGTCGTCTTCATTGCCAACTTATCCGTATTACCAACTCGTCTTCACTGCCAACTCGTCCATAATGCGAACTCGTCCATAGTGCCCACTTGTCCATTTTCCCAACTTGTCAATTTTACCAACTCATCCACATTGCCAATTCATCCCCATTTCCAACTCGTCCATATTCCCAACTCGACGATACACCCAACTCGTCTACAATACCAACTTGTCCTTTTTATCAGCTCGTCTTTATTGCGAAATCTTCCATATCTACAACTCGTCCGTATTACCAAGTCGTCTTCATTTCCAACTCGTCCATATTCTCAACTCGTCCACATTGCCCACTCGTCCGTGTTCCCAACTTGTTTATTTTGCCAACTCATCCACATTTCCAACTCGTCCACATTGCCCACTCGTCCGTATTCCCAACTTGTTTACTTTGCCCACTCATCCACATTCCCAACTCGTCCATATTCCCAACTCGTCCATATTCCCAACTCGTCCACATTTCCAACTCGTCCATTTTACCAACTCATCCATATTACCAATGAAGATACATTCCCAACTTATCTACATTGTCAAGTCGTCCATATTCTCAACTCGGCCACATTTCCCATCCCGTCGACATGCAAGCGGAAGGACTAAGTTTCTTCTTGTAAAATACCATTTAATTTACCATAACTCATGCCATTTTCCTTGGAATTATTTTTTTGATGGACTTATATATTCATATTTATAATAATCTACCATAAATTTACATATTTGAATGACGTTTAAATTAGTTTTACTATTTTTTTTCTGCTTTGATTTAGATTTAGTAAAACTCGCCTATAGAAATAATCTATTCTTGAATGACGGTCAGTTTTTCTAGTCTTTCGAGCACCAGTCCAACTCACACTTGACCGGCTTTTTTCTCCACATTTTTAACAGGTATGCGAAATAAGTTTCCATATCAACATTTAAAAAAAAAAACAACCTGGCAATTTAGAGCATTGACATAATAGCCCCCAATAAAAAAGACATTAAAAGTTGTCAGAATATGGCTACTGTCATTCATTGTCAACAAACTGTAAAATTATTTTTGCATATTTGTACATGTTTTAAGTGTTGCGGATATTATGTTGCCGACTCAAAAATAATATTTCATCATGCTGAACAACTTACTACAGGTTTGTGAGCAAATCATGCTTATTATTATTTGGTCATCTTATGTCAAAATAGGGATCACAGGTCACGTGGTCAAAGTCACGTGGTTAGCGCACAGTAGTTTTTTCAAATCCATTTTTCAGTACCTTTTCAGGAAAAAATTAAAATTCCAAGAGTTTTATGCACCTCTCCAGCATGAGACGAATCTAATGACATATCATTTATCAAAATCGGACCATAACTGTAGATCTGATGGGATGTACAAAAATCGGCCTCGCGTAATATATATATAGATTAATAACTTAAATACATACATAGAACAATCATGATCCAAGGATAAATATTTGAGATCATCACACAAATATTTGCCCTGGCCGGGATTTGAACCCGGGACCGCCGGCTCTGTGGGCAGGTGCTCTACAAACTGCGCCAAACGCGTCGTCAAACTACTCGTACTTTAAATACTACTTACTTTGAATGCCTGTTTATTCAAAATTAAGAATTAAAAAAGTCTTTGGGTTTATTATTTTTTCTATATAGGTAAGCTTTTTTTTATTTCAGAAAAAACAAACAAAGCATGCACAATCATTATTCTCATTTTGGAGGCATCATCGTCTATTATCGTTATTTTCACCGTTAGTTGGAATTTTAGTTATTTATCTACATCACAACAATAATAAGATGTTACTTTTCCCGCAGCAGACTGTACTTCAGTAGGCAATGACGGACGGAGCACAATCTCCGCACATACAAACATAATTATGCGCCCAGCGCTGATCACAAACAAAGGTCGCGCTTCCTGCATGCGAGCTGACACAGACTTCACCATAGTCTATAGAAGAGCAGTAGCTTATTTTAATTTTATAATAAACATTATTAGAAGATTTATCCAACTATGTGTTCTAGAGTAATACGAGTAGGCAGTGACGGAAGGAACACAATCACCGCACATATATAGTTATGCACCTGGCGTTGATCGCTGGGCATCGGAGTTCTCATAGCACAGTAGTCCTTCCTTTAGAGAAACTTCTGTTAGAGAACATTATTTAATTCATACTAATTTATTTATTTAATTCTAATCTGCCTAATTCCCAAGTATTAAAGGACTAAAATAATAAATATATTTTTTACAATATTAGAAACTCCTAGCTATATTAATTGATGATATCATGCTTTTTCTAGTCATGTCCGGATATTCAATCAAGAAAACATGGAAAAAGACGCAATAATTTACGTATTTTATAGTGAGGAAAAACCTATATTTTATTATACCTACACAAATAAAGTCTTAGTATATTCTTCTGACTTTGTCCTACACTATATATACAATTAATCCGATATTAAATAATTACCGGACGACGCAGTCCAATAAAAAGCGTGTCCAGGCTATTTGTCACGATCAGTTGTGCTCCTTACACAGGTATATTCTCATTCAGTTTCATGTAGTTGTATTTAATACATGCTTTCACCCTACTCATCAAAGAAAACATGTACCTACGTTATTTTAAACACTACCAATAAAAAACTCGAATGATGCCTAGCCTCTCTACCATGTAGGTATCATCATAAAATAAAATGACAGGCCGCTCTAGAAGAAGTTAATTTCTATCTGATATTTATTTATTATAATGAAATTTTTCGCTATGACCATAGACAAAGCAAAATCCACAATGCTCAGTGTTGGCAGCGCTGATAATGGCGCTAAGCGAGCGCCACGTCCGGCCGACGCGGGGCAGACAACCTTCATTTCCGGCGAGTCCTTTACGAGACGCGATGTTAATCTCTGCCTTGTCGCATCTTCACATCGCATCTGTGCTGCTGGCAGTATCCGGATATAGTTCAATGGGTTAAGCTGGCCGGATGTCAGCTAATTTCTTGTTTATTTATTTCGGTTTATAACCTAAGAAAATAATATCCCATCAAAAACATAAATGTTAAATTAGAGCCAAGTTCTCGCATGCAACGTTGTCGACTTCGCCGACAAAAGAATTGAGATCTATATGGGCGCCAAGTTCTTTGCCCTAATTTTTTTAGATACAAGGACATGTGACATACTCAATGCATTTATTTTACTTGGGGTGTAATTCAATATCAAGACTGGACTTGGCTAGTTTTTACATATAAATGTATATTACATTTGTCTAATCATTAACCTATTTTCGTAAAGGTATAGTTAGTGTACGTCCTGTTACTTATACTGTTAGCTTGATAATAATACTATGTTACTTTGATAAAATTAAGTCAGTTTGTGAAAACTAGCCAAGTCAAATCTTGATATTGAATTACACCCCAAGTAAAATAAATGCATTGAGTATGTCACATGTCCTTGTATCTAAAAAAATTAGGGCAAAGAACTTGGCGCCCATATAGATCTCAATTCTTTTGTCGGCGAAGTCGACAACGTTGCATGCGAGAACTTGGCTCTAATTTAACATTTATGTTTTTGATGGGATATCATTACTTTTTGTACAGAAATTTGAATTGACGCCCCACCTGTCTTGACTAGAGTGACGCGGGGTAGAGGGAGGGGCCGGACCGCTCCTCGCCACGCCGCGCTCCCGCGCTTCGCTATCCGTCCCCGCGCCACGGCAATTTATTAACCTTCTCTGTGTGTGTGTGTGTGTGTGTGTGTGTGTGTGTGTGTGTGTGTGTGTGTGTGGTGTGTGTGTGAGAGAGAGAGTGCCATCTTACAAACAAAGAAAGAATTTTCCAAATCGGTTAATAAATGACGGAGTTCTGAGGCAACAAGCATAAATAATAATAATAATAAAACTAAAAAATATCACTGTTTTTGATTTTTATATGTGTACACACACAATTACCAAGCTGAATGCCAAATTTCATCTTTCTAGGTCACCTGGAAGTGGGTTAGGTTTTTGATTACTAGTGAGTCAGTCAGTCAGTGATAAAAATGCCGTTTTTTGGACGTCAATATCTCAATAACTATTTCATCTACATTTATGAAATTTGTGGTTCTAGTTGTTCTCAGGGACCTAAATACATAAGCCAAATTTCATTTTTTTCTGTTGAATAGATTTGGAGTTATTGAGGGGTCAAAAGTGGCTCCAAACGGTTCGTGTAATATAACACACGGCTGCTGCTCGCCAGTTCCTGCGGTGAACTTGGCTGGACACGCTGCCGCGTGTCTAGATACCTATACGAGTTGGTTATCATGAAATCATTCGTGACTGCGAGAAATACTTGACGATCGGTTTAGCGTTGGATTAAGCATCAACATTTCAGTATAGATACGTTGGGGAAGAGTAAATTTATTTATAGGTAGGAGTGACAGACAAACCGAAAAAACTGTAACTTTTTCTAGGAATGAATTTCTGTTTTTTTATAGGCCCCCCTATAAAAAAAACAGAATTTCAGCCATTCCCCATTGTTAAATTTGTATGACGTCATTAATAAATGCATTATTCTAGGTACGTATTTTCAGTAAATGTTGCATAAACTGAAACAAATGAAAGTTGGTAGACCAACATTCGCAAAGCGCCAATATACCGTTTCGAATACCAGACACAAACTTATTCATTGTCCTATGATGCAATTGGCATTCAGCTAAACGTCACCGTCCGTTCCTCGCGGCACAAAGTAAGAGCACAATAAAGCTGCCACTTGTTACTGCGATGAACGAAGGGGAATGGAAAGAACGAATGGAAGGAATGGAAGACAACGGGATCGCGACTGTCGTTGTCACACATTGTTCAGTTCAAATGAACATCGCGAACAACGAACTATGAACAATCGTCGAGCGAGTTTTGTTTCAGTTCATTGGTGAAATTTATTACTGCTTTATTTATTATGTTAACCGCTGGCGTAAATTGACCCTACTTATTCGGATTATTGGTAATGTGAATAATTTAAAGCTTGATAATTTATGTATTTTAATGTATGAATACCTATTCCCAACTTTCCTAAGTACGGTGACATTAAAGTCCCTATATTATCATTATGCATAAAAGTTCATAGGGTAGGTGCGCCGGTTTGGCGACCACCTTTGGTTTGCGACCATTTGACGGACTTCATTTCTTTAAATCAAGATAATAAGATTTGTATAGATGCCACAAATAAAAAAAAAATCTTACTGGTTTTTAAATGATTTCTAAATAAGAATTGATACCGTCTGAAATAAATGGTTTAGTCCAGCGTTGTAGAAAAAATGTTCAATGTGCGTGATGACGCAGTGGTGATTGGTCCTGCAGCGAGTTAGAGAAAAAATAGCACGGCGCGCGGCGTTCAACAGTAAGTTTTATAACTTATTTCATGCTGTACACATAAGTTCCATGTTTCATTAGTGCAATCGTTAACTTTTATTAATCTTTTAGTTGTTGTTTGCTATTTTTGTACTTAATTTTAACATAAAATCCAGTGGTCGTCAACCGGAATGCATATTTATCAAAAACTTCGGATTGCGGCCATATGGTCGCAATCCAACGTATACAGCAATATTTTGTTTCTCCTAGTATGGTCCTTATGCTTCATTCAAAACTGTTATAATTTAAGGTGTAGTGTTGTAAAACTGTAAAGAAGTGATTCTTTGGTTTGCGGCCGCCAGTTTCTTTGAAGGAACTTTATTAAAATCGACTACAAATATTGGATGGTAAGTAGGTGGTCGTTAACTGACGTAATTGAAATAAATACGTTAGTTTGCGGCCACCATTATTTAGTATGAGGGAAAGGATGGTCGTAAACCAAATCAGTGTGAATAAAAATATTGGTTTGCGGCCACCATAATTTAGTATGAGGGAAAGGACGGCCGTAAATCAAATAAGTATTGGCTTATTGAGGGCGACCACGTGTGATTTTTTTAATTTGGTTCGGTATTGAAAAGTTCTATTTATGCCATTAGAATTCATACTATATAGTATATTATATACACTACTATATATAAATTTATTATATATGAGTGAGTTAACAGTACGGTTTTGCTAACTCGAGGCAAATATCGGTCTTTATATCTGATCCCTGGTCATAGCAGACAGAAATATATTATTAATTAAACTACTTTTTTAGATGGCGCTCCCAAAAAAATTGGACGCAACAAAGAAAAAGAAGCGGACTGTCCAGTACAATTCGGCCGCCGACGAAACTATGCTACGTAACCAGTTACGTGTGAAGGATTGTTTTTCTTGCTACCTACGAAACTAGTTACGTACAAAGAGGTGTTTTTCTTCCTACGAAACTGGTTTCGTAGAAAGAAGAATATTGAGAAGAATACTCAAAAGGCTTCTACTGGCTGCGTTTATCGTGGTTCCCGACAGAATAGCAAAATGAAAGTAGCCTATGTCTATTATTAAAGGCGGTTCTTTTTTATAAAATTTTACTTATTATTTTGCATTGGGAATTAAATTGTACAATTGATGTTTACCAAAACCTTTTCCAAAATGAAACAAATGCTCTCCTGAACACCGCATCAAAATCGGTTCTGCCAAATGCGAGATAAATGCGAACAAACATCCATGTATATTTTTTAGAATCTCTAAGCTTTGTGGCTCCAATTAGTCACAAAATCGTTCCGGTAGTATATCACGTCACTAATCGGAGGTGAGGAATTCTACTTTGTCTGAACCAATCTATGTGTTTTTTGTTGACTTCCGGATACTACGATAGTTTGTGAAATGTCTAATTGTGTTTGAAAAAGTTAATTATAATCTACTTTCCCAAAAAAACTGTGACTATCCCGGAACCCTATTTTTTGCGCACTGACACAACGTCCACCTTTCGCCGCTTGCTACCAGGCTATCCAGCTTTTCAACAAACTACCAATACAGCCAAAAACAATAATTAACAGTCGTATTTTCAATGCAAGACTCAAAGATCTTTTGTTGGAAAAGTGTTATTATTCTGTGTTGGACTTCATTAATGATTGTAATAATTAATTGAATATTTATTATGCATGTATCGATAGTATTATGATTATTTAAATTGAGACTGACATGTATTTAACTATTTTAATTTATGTATAAACCAATTGTGCAGTATTTTAGTATTAAGTTATGTATTAGGCTTTATTATTATTATTTTTATGTTTGATATCATATTCACATACAATGTACATTGTGACTGGATAAATAAACTGAACTGAACTGAACACTACTTCGTTTACTTGGAATTGACGCTATATTTGCAATAGCAGCCGATGCTTAGGGGAAGACCGGGTAATGGGAGTCAGCGGGCAATGGTGGTCACCCACAAATCTCAAAAACTACAACTACTAGAAACGCGTTTACGGCCTTCCCCACCCCGCTTTGACCCCCCACTATCGTAGCGAGTGCGCCGGGCCAATATGGCGACGGCCTTTGGAACGAGAGGTGTATTTTGTTTTTGCGGCACGCCGATGTAAATTTTCACAGACGCAAAATAAACGGTAAGTATTATAATTATTGATCTACTTGTATCACATTTTTTTACGCGTTTACTCATGCATTCAGTGTAACGATTTTATACTTAAATCACGAGTATTGTTAGTATTTGTTTTGTGTTAATTTTTTTTTCTCCAGAAAGTGCTTGTGGGTAATGAGGGTCGAACCTAACCTAACCTGACCCCCATTGCCCGCTAGTGACCACGATCTCCCGCAATGTAAAAGGCATAAGATAATTTTGTTTTTTTGCTTTTAGATGCCGAAAGTACGACAAAGAACTACCACAAAAGCTTCCTGGTCAACTGATACTTGCGATTTGTGTTAGATTTTTTGATAATTCTTATTGCCCACAAGGTGACCACAATTACCCTTACCTCAGTGCAATGGGAGTCAAAAACAGTTTTTTTTTTAACTTTCAGATTTCCCAAAGATGATTATTAATGTGATAATTACTGATCTCAAATGATAGGCAATTAAGTATATTATGTTATAAGGCGGTTGAAATAAAGATTTTGTTTATTTTAATTTTTTTATTTTAATTCTTGCTTAAGTGATCCCCATTACCCCTTTCTACCCTATAACATTCTAATGTTGCCAGAATTTAGAAATTAACGCTTTTAGGGGAATATCAATTGCACAAGTCTGTTAGAATCGCGACTATCTCCGGAGGTTCCGGTTTGTCGATTTCTTTTGACATTGGAAAAAGTATTTTTTTGGCATTATAGACCGTATTCTTTTATAAATAAAGCACACAACTAAAATGTAAACTCGTCACTTTGTCTGTATAGCCACGTTCAACATTCATACACATTTATTTCGAGTTTCTGCAAGCCTCAGAATATGACTGAGTTGACAAACACATTTTAGCACTTTTCGTATCCTTATTTTGTAATAAATCTAGTAATAAATATAATATAATTTATTTATTTTTATTATCTATTTATTTATTTATTACATTTCACAGCATAACAGTTACAACCAAGGCACTGTGAAACTAAGAATACATAACGTTTACATAAAAGAACAAAGGACAATTGTAAATTACACAGAAGAAGGTCGAACATCCATCATCTCACAAAACCTCAAACATTCATCGCACACATCTATCCTCTGCTTACAAATATATCAAAGCGTGGAGCTGATTCTAGGAGCGAGTTTAAGAGGTATAGGGCCCGAACCAGTGGAGATTTTCGATGGGACGCAGTTCGCGCGGACGGCGCCGCTAATAGATGGCGACAACGGGGTCGGAAAAGGATTCTACTTGGAGTGGGAACATACAGGCGCACCAACTGAGCAACTAATTCGGGGCAGTCTGAATTACCACGTATGTACAATGCTACTTGCTACAGTAAGCAGCCTGTAATTCCGTCTTACCTCCAAGGAGTTAAAGCCCAAGAAAACCCAGCAAAAACTTTGTCGGATATAAAAATGGGTAATAACCCTATAACTTTTTATATAAAAAACGAAGGAACGCCTTTTGCACTCTTTCCAAAAGCAAGATGTAGGTTACTTCATGGGGGTTCCAAATAACGCTAGTCGCTTCGAGCTTGCTTCTAACCAGAGCAGTATAAAGGAGCTTTATGGTCCCAGCATGATCGAAGTCCCTAGAGTTCCGAATAACGAACCCGAGCCTTCTATAAGAGTTAAGAGCCAAGGTGTTCATGTGCTCATGAAAGTTAAGAGAAGAGTCCAGAGTAACTCCTTAATCCCTAATAGTCTCAACCCGAGTTATTTTCTCTGAAATTAGGGTATAATTGTAAAGTAACGGATTACGGGCCCTACTGAATGTTATAACCGCACATTTCTCAGCATTGAAGAGAAGTCTATTTTCAATACTCCACTGGCATACGCGATCAATATCATCTTGCAGGGACTCACAATCTGATAAACCCTGTACACCATAAACGAGCTTCAGTTCATCGGCATACAGTAAATTTCTGGCGCACTTGGAAACCAGAGCCAGATCATTGACAATAACTCCAAAAAGCAACGGGCCCAATATCGAGCCCTGGCTGACCCCAGAACGAGTATGATAGGGCTCTGAAACAAAGCATCCGTACTGCACGTACTGCTGCCTATCGCGAAGATAACAAGCAAAGAATTTAAGCAGTTTCGGTGAGAGACCAATAGCGCACAACTTGTTTAAGAGAACATCGTTATCAACGCGGTCAAACGCTTTCTTAAAGTCAAAGTACAGCATGTCAACCTTTATTCCATTATCCATATGATCCGAAATGGTATCAACCAGGGTTAAAAGGTTAGTCTCTAATGAACGACGAGACCTACAGCCATGCTGGGCATCACAGAGTAACGGCTTCAATTGTGGAGCTACGATTGTATTTATGATGGACTCAAATAACTTAGCTATCGAAGATAGAATAGCTATTGGTCTATAACCCTCAACGTTGCCCGTACAACTAGATTTAGAAATCGGCCTCACCCGTGTAATCTTCCATTCATTAGGGTACTCTCCGGTATCCAGGGCCAAGTTAAAAATATAAAGAAGCGGCACTGCTAACCATTCTTTGCACCCTTTCAGAATGAACGCCGGAATAATAGTTTTGTAAATATAACATGAATACCTAACATCTATAGAATCAAACGATAGCACTCATATAATAAGGTGAAAAAAAAAATGTTCAACGTGTGGGACATTCAAACATGGCCATGTACACTTTTTTTGAAAAAAAACGCTCACTCTTATTTTCAGACCCCTAGCCAATAGCAATGCCTGTGTTAACAAAATACAAAAATATGTTTTGTCCCTTTCCCACTAATGCAAAGATGTGTCAGAAACTGGTTTCGTAGCAAGAAAAATAATTCTTCCCATTGCAGCATTGGTTTTGTAAGCGGTCGTACGTAACTAGTTTCGTAGGAAGAAAAAAACCTCTTTGTACGTAACTAGTTTCGTAGCAAGAAAAACAATCCTTCACATGTAACTGGTTACGTAGCATGGTTTCGTCGGCGGCCGAAGGGGTCCAGTACACCGAAGAGACCCTGAAAAAAGCTCTCAATGACATTCGGAAGGAAGGCAAGGGAATAAGAGAGACTTGCAGATTGTATCAGAAAACAGTATTACATCAGATGATGAAAAATACTGTCAAAGTTGATTATTTTTAGGGTTCCGTACCCAAAGGGTAAAAACTGGACCCTATTACTGAGACTTCGCTGTCCGTCCGTCCGTCCGTCTGTCACCTCACCAGGCTATATCTCAAGAACGGTGATAGCTAGACAGTTGAAATGTTCACAGATGATGTATTTCTATTGCCGCTATAACAAAAAATACAAAAAATAAAATGAAATAAACATTTAAGGGGGGCTCCCATACAACAAACTTACAGATATTGGTACGGAGTCCCACTCGCACGCGTTTAAGGTTTTAATCCATCTGTGTGCCTAATTTTATCTTATTTTGTTCGGCACGTACGTGAATTAAAGCCACATATGTTACCAAACCAGTGCCACGTCCAATATTTTTATTACTTATTTATATCTTCTAAATCAGATTTATTTTCAGTAAACGCTAAAGGCTAAAAACACCATTAATATTCATGAAATCACTGTATACAATTGTACACTAATCTGTAGGTAGTTGTCCCCGAAAAATTACTCAAAACTAAAGTGGCTTGTTAAGTTTTTGGACAATTTGCCTTTTGCATTTACTGAAAATTGATATGAGTTAGTAGAAATAAACAAAAAAATATCGCATCGTATGTCGCAATGTCGCCTTTAAATATCAAATCAAACTAGAGACCCGTTGCGGCGTCGAACCGCCGCTAGAATATGGAAATCCGGTAGTGTTACAGAAAATAACTACTTTATCGATAAGAAGTTTTTGGGGAATGAAGAATAAATTAATACTGTAAAAAAACACATTAAAATTATGTTTTAAAAACGTTAAAACATGCCAGGCTAGAGGCAGGCCTGATAGCCAACTGCCAGCTTCATCGTGACAATTTATTCAACTCTTTTGTAAAAATAACTTGTGCATGACATGTGATCTGCTGATCTGTTTCACAAATAAAATGCATATTATTCGATTTATGGAAAAATATATTCATGACAATAGTCCCATATCTTAAAAATATAATTGACATATTTTCATAGGACCGAACATAAGATTGGTAGAATTTTAATTTGTTGTTCTTTCTTCAGGACATAAATTTATCGATTTGATCGATTTCTATCAATTTCCAGAAATAGCACATGAATCGAAACGACAGATTTGAGGAAACAGGAAATCATGGAGTGCGTAACTGTTTATGTATTCATTTATAATCGTAAATATTTCACAATATTAATAATAAAAAATGTTACAAAAACTCAATTGTATGAAATAGAGAGTAAAAAACGTTTATAGATACACGAAAAACCACTATTATCAATGCTTGTTTTTTTTTATGAAATTCATTAGATCGTGCAAGTTTTCTTAATATGGGTGCTGCCATGTCATCATCATCAATCATTTATTCAATAACAATTACACATTGTGTTTGAAATTCTTACGCTAGTTATACTTAATCAAACCCTACTTACTAATCTAAATAAATTACTGACCAACAATACTCCACCATAAAAAAAAGAATGTGTCAAATATGTGTAATAAGAAAAAACAATATATAAAACAGCTAAACATGTTTGAAAAAAGAATAATTCAAACTTTCGTGTCTTTCCTCTCATTGAAATTGTGTCTGACAGAAGAGTGAGGGAGATGCTAAAGACTCTCAAGCCTATAATATAAACCTAATTTTAGGGTTCCTTACCATATTCGGTAAAAACGGAAACCTTATAAAATCAATTTGTTTTGTTGACCGCAGAATTTGTCAATTTTTATTTTGAATGAGAATAAGAATGATCAGCCAGACGTCATTAATTCAAATATGATTTATTCTTGAGCGCGTCGATTTTTTGAAATTTGCATCATATGTAGGTTATTTCTCCATCAAGTTTCGCATGTTAGCGTAACATGTTAATTATTCCACATTGCCAACTCGTCCACAATGTCAGCTCGTCTATATTCCCATCTGGGTCACAATGCCAACTTGTCCATACACCCAACACGTCTACATTGCCAACTCGTTCATACACCCAACTCATCTGCATTGCAAACTCGTCTATATTACCAATTCGTCTCCATTGGCAACTCGTCCATATTCCCAATTCGTCCATAATGCCACCTCGTCCATATTACCAACTCGTCCACAATTCCAACGCGTCCATATTGCTTACTCGTCCACAATGCCAACTCGTCCACAAATACAACTCGTCCACATTCTCAACTCGTACACAATGCCAAATCGTTCATATTGCCCACTCGCCCATACACCCAACTCATCTACATTGCCAACTCGTTCATATTACCAACTCGTCTTTATTGCCAACTCATCTATATTCCCAACTCGTCCACAATGCCAACTCATCCATATTGCTAACTCGTCCACATTTCCAACTCGTCCATACACCCAACTCGTCTACAATACCAACTCGTCCTTATTATTAACTCATCTTTATTGCCAATCTCGTCCATATTATTAACTCGTCCGTATTAGCAACTCGTCTTCATTGCCAACTCGTTTATATTCCCAACTCATCCACAATGCCAACGCGTCCATATTACTTGCTCGTCCACAATGCCAACTCGTCCACAAATACAACTCGTCCACATTTCCAACTCGTCCATATTCCCACCTCGTCCACAATTCCAAGTCGTCCACATTGCCAACTCATCCACATTTCTAACTCGTCCATATTCCCAACTCGATGATACACCCAACTCGTCTACAATACAAACTCGTCCTTATTATCAGCTCGTCTTTATTGCCAACTCGTCCATATTCCCAACTTGTTCATTTTGCCAACTCATCCACATTTCCAACTCGTCCATATTCTTAACTTGTCCACGTTGACAACTCGTCCGTATTACCAAGTCGTCTTCATTGCCCACTCGTCCGTGTTCCCAACTTGTTCATGCCAACTCATCCACATTCCCAACTCGTCCATATTCACAACTCGTCCATAATACCAACTTGTCCGTATTACCAACTCGTCTTCATTGCCAACTCGTCCATAATACGAACTCGTCCACATTGCCCCCTTGTCCATGTTCTCAACTTGTCAATTTTACCAACTCATTCATATTGCCAACTCATCCACATTTCCAACTCGTCCATATTCCCAACTCGACGATACACCCAACTTGTCTACAATACCAACTTGTCCTTATTATCAGCTCGTCTTTATTGCCAAATCTTCCATATCACCAACTCGTCCGTATTACCAAGTCGTCTTCATTGCCAACTTATCCGTATTACCAACTCGTCTTCACTGCCAACTCGTCCATAATGCGAACTCGTCCATAGTGCCCACTTGTCCATTTTCCCAACTTGTCAATTTTACCAACTCATCCACATTGCCAATTCATCCCCATTTCCAACTCGTCCATATTCCCAACTCGACGATACACCCAACTCGTCTACAATACCAACTTGTCCTTTTTATCAGCTCGTCTTTATTGCGAAATCTTCCATATCTACAACTCGTCCGTATTACCAAGTCGTCTTCATTGCCAACTCGTCCATATTCTCAACTCGTCCACATTGCCCACTCGTCCGTGTTCCCAACTTGTTTATTTTGCCAACTCATCCACATTTCCAACTCGTCCACATTGCCCACTCGTCCGTATTCCCAACTTGTTTACTTTGCCCACTCATCCACATTCCCAACTCGTCCATATTCCCAACTCGTCCATATTCCCAACTCGTCCACATTTCCAACTCGTCCATTTTACCAACTCATCCATATTACCAATGAAGATACATTCCCAACTTATCTACATTGTCAAGTCGTCCATATTCTCAACTCGGCCACATTTCCCATCCCGTCGACATGCAAGCGGAAGGACTAAGTTTCTTCTTGTAAAATACCATTTAATTTACCATAACTCACGCCATTTTCCTTGGAATTATTTTTTTGATGGACTTATATATTCATATTTATAATAATCTACCATAAATTTACATATTTGAATGACGTTTAAATTAGTTTTACTATTTTTTTTCTGCTTTGATTTAGATTTAGTAAAACTCGCCTATAGAAATAATCTATTCTTGAATGACGGTCAGTTTTTCTAGTCTTTCGAGCACCAGTCCAACTCACACTTGACCGGCTTTTTTCTCCACATTTTTAACAGGTATGCGAAATAAGTTTCCATATCAACATTAAAAAAAAAAAAACAACCTGGCAATTTAGAGCATTGACATAATAGCCCCCAATAAAAAAGACATTAAAAGTTGTCAGAATATGGCTACTGTCATTCATTGTCAACAAACTGTAAAATTATTTTTGCATATTTGTACATGTTTTAAGTGTTGCGGATATTATGTTGCCGACTCAAAAATAATATTTCATCATGCTGAACAACTTACTACAGGTTTGTGAGCAAATCATGCTTATTATTATTTGGTCATCTTATGTCAAAATAGGGATCACAGGTCACGTGGTCAAAGTCACGTGGTTAGCGCACAGTAGTTTTTTCAAATCCATTTTTCAGTACCTTTTCAGGAAAAAATTAAAATTCCAAGAGTTTTATGCACCTCTCCAGCATGAGACGAATCTAATGACATATCATTTATCAAAATCGGACCATAACTGTAGATCTGATGGGATGTACAAAAATCGGCCTCGCGTAATATATATATAGATAGATGAGTATTCGAACAATTTCTCTATATTTAAGATACATACAATATAATATGTAGATGAGCAACCCACCCCATGATTTGCTTTGATTTTATACTAAATTGAATTGAAAACTGTATCTAAATTATCCAGTAGTTTTCGGGTTTATCTTTGTGTAACTGGGGATTCTGTTTCATAGAACAATATGTACTAGTAGATAGATACTTACCTAGTTATCGGGAATCATATTAATCTTGGCATGAACTCCAAATAGAACTTGATTAACTCTGTAACTTACTCTATTACATCATTCTTCTAGAGACATTTATTGAAAAATAATTCTTACTTTATGCCTTTCCGTAATTTGTTTCGCCGTACTTCTTTTCCGCCGAACTTTTCTTTAACAAATTCCAGCAATAATTTCGTGAGTGTTCTTGTTTCCCCAAAATTGTGTCATAATTTAGAGTCAAAGTCCAGCGGTCACATTAAAAGTTAGGGTGTTTTCTTTCATAATGAACGCGGCAATGCGTCATAACCTCGGCACAGGTGGACGGGCCGCTAAAAGCCGAACCGTGTACTCGCGCGCACGGTCGGACATTTATCATTCAAGTTTACACGTTAACATCGCCATGTACTTAGGTTTTTAGCTTCATGTTCCCATAAAAGTTAATACTTTGCGGTATCGTGATGACCGGGCTGGAGAGACGCTTACAAAGATTACAGCGTTGTAAACATTTTCTTTATCGTATTGTTCATTATAATCCTTGTTTTGGGGGCCGCTTCCTGTGTTACGGCTTTTGTGTATTTTAATCATGTACGCGGGATTCGGTGTTCCATAGCGGCACGTGTTTTCTTTTTAATATTTATTTGGATTATGCGAGTACCAGTTGAAATAATCCACAGCGAAATACAGGGGGTTTAAAAATGTTCTGAATGGCTTCGAGAAGGATGGTACGGCGTCCCGGCGCGCGCGTTTTCTCGACTTGGCGGGGGCACTGCCGTGCCTCCAGATAATAGACCGTGACAAATCGTATGTTTTGACATTATGTGTATTGATTTATTTTCAGTCGGACCGTGCAATCCAAACCATAATTTTTTTATTTTATTTTGTAGCACTGAAAATAAATTTGTACATGCAGGGTTATCACAGCTTGCCGCGGCTTTGCTATGGGACGTATCGTAATTCTCGCTCGCACGGTATTTTGAAGAAAAAAATAGGTAATGTGTTTTCGGCAATAAAAAGTCGCAAGTCACAGTTGTGCTCAAGCTGCTGATTAAGTAGATAATGTCGTTAAAATGTATTTAAAATTTAGAATTATGCCTGTCTCTGTCATGCAGTGAAACACTAGGGTATTCGTTTGTGAATGATAATTGCTAATTATCCAGATGTTTATGAATTTTAAAGGTAGTTGTAGTTCTAAAAAAGCCGTCCCAGAACTTATCACCGAAGTGTAACTTTATCTAATACTATTATAAAATTCAAAAATTGTATTGAAAATCAATTTTTTTATGGAGATGCGTCGTCGTTACTTCAGGAGAAAAATCATAGCAGCGCGATGGAGCACTGCGGCGTCATCTGTTGGTCTTTTCTTTGTCCTCTCATCAGGCAGAAACAGATGGACGAATTTTAACCAAGTAGGTACAGCGATAGCTGTTATATATTTGTTACCAGACTATGGTAAAGGAAAATAAAATACGCGGATGGAGTTGCGGGCAACTTCTAGTGTGAAAATACGAGTATGCACTAGAGTTATTTTCTATAAGAACATGCACACGTTCACGTTACTTGATATGCTACAAAAGACAGACTGCCGCTATGTTATGCTTGTGTTATAACTTTGTACTTTCATATCTTTACACTTTACAGGGTAAATATAAAGGAGTAAAATAATGAAGACTACTTATTTCCTGCGGAGTATGTTCAAAGGCGCCATATAACATTGAGGCGCTTCTCCTTTGGGGAAAATCCTTTGACGAAACCACATACTTACTTCCCCGTATGGTGGAAAATATCATCCTTTATTCAGAATAGGTATCTCATTACACCAATTAACTGTAAACAAGACTCGAGAAGGGCAAGTCAAGAAATCTATTAACTGATTTAAATGGCAGGCGCTCGTTTTACAAAAATATTGATTTGAGTGCTTCTGTGGGCTCTAAGCGACTGAATATGGTCAATAAGATGAAATTATCTTGTTAATATAAAACTCTAAAATTGTAGGTACTGAAATCCCAATTTTCTATGAAGCGAATGCAACCAATCTGCCTGAAGAGCTTTGCGGGCTCATCTCGCCAAAACAGCTGAACGATTTTTAACCAATTTTGGTACAGTGTGACCCAGCGTGAGCATCAGCACGCACGGAATTGAAAGGAATGCGACAGGTATTTGTCGCGCGCCAAAGAGTCGCGTGTGACTCACGTGCTAGACGTGTAGGGATGGTATCCAGAAATGGATATAAAACACATTTTATTTCTACTCGATTACGGTAAAGAAAAAGTAGAAATAATCGGTTTATGAAGTTCCTGTTTATGCATTATGGGTGAATAATACGGTGAATAGAGACTAAAGTACTATGTGTGACCTTACAAACGGTCCGTTAGTTTTGAATTTTTGATATGTTGTCTAAGATGGTTAGTCAGTGTTTAAAATGCAAAATGCACAATTCCCCCCCCGCCGCGCCCGCCGCCATATTGAAAAAACCGGCACTTTCTTCATATTTTTGCTCATATCTTCCTTTAGGAGCATTTTAGCTAGAAGAAATCTCCTACAATGTTATAGAGAGTTAAATTTACTACATTTTCCATTTTATATTTTTTTTCTAGGACAGATAGTTACGGAGATATCCACATTTAAAAAAACGTAAAAATCGCAATTTCCTACTGAAAAACAAACTTCTGGATTTATCTTCGTTTAGGAGCATTTTAGCTACAACAAAGCTTGGGAAATGTTGTAGAGAATTAAATTTACTATAATTTACACCTCAAATTTTGTTTCAAGGACGGTTCGTTATGGAGATATGCACATAAAAAAAACTGGAAAAGTCGAATTTTCCGAAAATTTCTCAAAATTCTTGGTTTAGAACGCTGTCATTCAGTTACGGACTAGTCTAGGACAAATTAAAACATGTAGGAAATATAATTGCTTATAAAACTCATGTCCATTTTTACATACATTTTCGGAAAATGTGACTTTATTTTTTACATATCTCCGTAATTATCTGTCCTAGAAACAAAATTTGAAATGTAAATTATAGTAAATTTAACTGTCTACAAAATTGCCAAAGCACTGTTCTAGCTAAAATGCTCCTAAACGAAGATATAATCCAGAAGTTTGTTTTTGAGTTGGAAATTGCAATTTCTTAAGTTTTTTTTAAATGTGCATATCTCCGTAACTATCTATCCTAGAAACAAAATATAAAATGGAAAATGTAGTAAATTTAACTCTCTATAACATCGTCGAAGCTTTCTTCTAGCTAAAATGCTCCTAAAGGAAGATATGAGCAAAAATATGAAGAGAGGGCCGGTTTTTTCAATATGGCTGCAGGCGCGGAGGGGAGGGAATTGTGCATTTTAAACACTGACTAACCATCCTAGACAACATATCAAAAATTCAAAACTACCGGACCGTTTGTAAGGTCAAAATCCTTTATTCACTGAATTAGAATGTCAGTATAAATTGAGAATCCAACCGTCCATTATTTCCAAATAATTATATCTAGATTTCGTCGAATTATTCGGCGAAATTCACGAAACGTAAACCAAATTACGCTCGCATTTATTATCAAGAAAATCTTTACAAACTTCATTTTGTGCTTCAATGCAGCAAAATGCGAACGCTGTTTTCAATGTCTCCGGAAATAGTGTTTCAAGAACGTCTTGTTTAATAAAGCACGTAGTAGCAGCCGCCGTGGAATCTTTACTAGTTACAACAACTGAATACTTGAAGCGCATTCGAGCTTCACAAAGGAGTTTGAAATGCTATTGAGTTGGGTAAATTTCTAGAGCAATCGGTTTGATAGACCGCCAACATTTGTTCAGCCATTGTTTACCTTGTAATGTTAGTTACGGATGTTTGGATAGGCAAATCTTATAAGAGCGATTTGGGGCCATTCTAGTTTCTGATTAGATTTAATCGAATTTGGGTTCGTGAAAATCTATGAAACATTGTAAGTATTGTACCGTAGTTGTGTAAGGATTTGGCTTATTACATCGACGTGGTGCCTTTTGCCATAGCAATATAGAAATCGATTTGCGAAGAAAGTCTTCAACCTCATGAGTCCGTCCGGTCTGAGTCAAGAGAAAAAAATGCTGGACCGACTTTGATGCGGAGTAACTTGCAGCTTTTTCGGATGATTATGGTATCCTTCTGTCTTAGCCCATTCGGATAGGGTCACTATAGTATAGTTAGTAGCCACCAGCTATAGTAGATGAACCAAGATTCATCTCTGTAAACCTCCTTAGCGGTATTCACGCCGTTGCTCGCGGCGGCACTTCGCGATAAAAGCCTCTTTGTGCCGCACGCCGGAATAACTCGCCCAGTTGGAGTGATATGCACGCCGCCGTGTGCGAGGCGACGAGGCAGTTTTAAGTTAGATTTTAAATTGATGTGATTGACATATCACGGGTACCTATAGTATATCCAGGATATGGCCGATGTGCTTACGTACCTATATATATTTTTAATTTTAAGTTAAATTAAGAGACATTAAAAAAAATAATAATAATACACAAAATTAAAAAGAGCACATAGCAAAAGTTAACATATTTATTTAAATGGCAGTGAGATCGCGGGCATAGACCCGAGTGTCCCTAGTGTGGCTATCGTAGTCCAGTTAAATTAACCAGGATGCATGCCTGTAAACCTACTGAGCAGTATTCAGGGAGCACTTCGCGATAAAAGCCTCTTTGAACCGCGTGGGGATAACTCTTTCAGTTGGAGTGATATGCACTCCGTGTGTGAGATGACGGGGCAGTTTTAAGTTGGACATGTAATAGTTATTATTATTAGTAATAAGGCCAGTTCAATGCGCTATATAAGTAATGGTTTTTGATATTCCATCCGCATTAACACCTTCGCTGCGGCAATTAAGTTTACTTGTAATTAGCCATGGTATGGGGTTGAAAAAGTCTCATACGCAGAGACATGTACGTCTGATTTTATTTAGACGCCGTATTCGCGAGCAGTACACAAACGCAACGTATACACTGTGATCGAAGACTGTGTCAGCCTCCGAGGAAAACTAGTGATTCTATGGTCACCCTACTCCACTGCAGTTTGTTTGTACTCCCATCTTCTTAATGGTGGTTATTCCACTTGTGAGGCGGGGTGGGATGCAATTTAAATTTGTATGGCAAACTCGCGATAACTACATATTTATATAAACCTACATATGGATTTTATGGTTGAATTATGTCACTTGTAGAAAAAAAAAGTCCGTTTGTTCATGTCAATGTTAAATTAAACATCGGGTGAATCACTGATTATATTACACAATATAAATAAATAATGGTCAAAAGCAACATTAAAGCTTTATTTAATCCCAGAAAAATCGATACATATAGAGTTGTGCACTAAAGTCCTAAATGCAACTACTTTTTCCGAAAAGTTAGTATGATTGTGCTCTAAGGACTAAGATATCGATATGTAGATAACAATATCTATACAAATAGAAGAATAATAAATAAGCCTAGAAATCCACAAAGGATTATTGTGTTCCCTTCAGGTCGTAACACGAGCGCAAATACGCCCACATGTTCTTCATAAAGAACCCAGAACGTAGCGACTTTTATCAGCGCACAATAGCGCTATCGGGGCCGTACTTAATGTTATACAATTTTCTATCGGGAGTGCTTTATTGGGGGTTACGGTATTTGGGAGATGTATCACTTAGCACATAGGAATATAGGCTCAGTAGGCTGCTTTTAGTATAATCCTACTAAACTAAAACGTAACTACTTTGTTTAGCCGAGTTCGCCGGTTAGCATGTGCTACTCGTACTCATATGTGATAACCTGTGTGTAGAGGTTAGTGTAGGTTGGCTGGTTTCAGGCTAAGCTATACTAGCTATAAAAAACAGGTTTCTATGGAGAGGGGACATTATTCAAGAAAGAAACATAACAGCGCGGTACAGGATTTCTGTGGGCGCGCGGCTCTAGCCGCATAGCGCCATCTGTGTCCTCTCATCGCCAAAATGGCAGGGGGGGATTAAACCAATTTTGACACATGTTATAGGATATTTTTACCAGACTACGGAAAATAAAAATGTTTTACGCGGTCAAAGTTACGGGCACCTTCTCTGTGCAAGATTATCTCAAATTAGTGTTAAGCCTCATTCATAAAATTAAGGTAACTCTCGTGGTTTATGAGGTCTTTCACTAAAAAGTTTAACCATTATAGAATTAGACTAAAAATAATCTTCTTTTGTTAATCACGTATAATTTAGTACTTATTAAAAAAAATGTGATTCAATGTCATATTTAATTCTGATTAATCAGTTCTAATTAAGACTACGAAATGGTATTTTCAATATTTTAGGCATTACTCCTTTCCTCATATTGTTTAAGATGAGCATGTTCAACTTAGATTAAACTGTGGACTGTGTAGATACAATTCAATTTCTTTCTCAAACTATGGACGCTGTCACTCCCTAAAATTGGTGCCTTTTATAGCCTCGGTAAAGAAATCTACTATATTTTTACTATTTTTGCCTCATTCTTTGCCGAGAAAGTTTTGAGTGGTCATAAGCGAGATAAGAAAATTCCTTGTGTCGCAAGTAGTGGGTGGTAGTAGTCAATGGAACCGTTCATTCGAAGCCCAACCTGGAACACAGGGTTTTCTGTAAACTGTTAAAATGTCCAAAATATTAAGTAAATAGAATGCACTTTGGCCATTAATAAATGTATACTAACTGTAAGATGCAACGGAATTAAATGCGTACGAATTTTTTTACGAACGATTTATTATTCCCCTCGGGTAAACTATACGTTTCTTAAATTATGCACTAATAAGCCATTTTATTATTAGCTACTCGCAAATATTAATGAATGTATTACGCGTGTGTCATCATATCTGGCATGGTGTAAGAGGATCGATTGGGACCAATATTTAACGATCTATGTTCATTCAGAAACCATTTCTGGGAAAAGGGCTCTTATACCGTAATAAAACATAATTATATTATGACAATATGTGTGAGAATAGGTACCTGTGAAAATTTATTTTTTTGATTTTCACTGGTGGTCAATAAGTACTTAGGTACATCGTCAAATATAATTGTTGTATAATTTGTATGATGATTGTGCAGGATGTTACTCAAACACTACAACTAAATAAGTATGATGATTAACGTACCTGTGCTAACTCGGGGCACTGATACTAAAGTAATGTAGCAAAATATTTGATCGACAAATAAATATATCGATGTTACTGTCAACATCTAAATGTTAATCAACATAAATATATTTTTTTTCTCTTCATTTCAGAATGAAAACAATAAACAAATTAAAACGTGTATTTATTTGTTTGTTTTAAATAATTTTCATAGTAAGTTTACAATCAATATTTTTTCTATATTCGTCGGTATTAAAGATTGCCGTCTGGATGAAAATATCCACTTCATCAGACATGATATCGTAATCGAGAACTTTCCATGAGACACGTATATTATATTTCGACATCTTTTTTATCGACATCAAATCCCTAGAGCGTGCCCCGAGTTAGCACAGGTATGATGATTAAGAGTGTATAGACATTATTTTTCTGAATCGATCCTATTTTTAGTGGTTTCTAGTCTATATGAGAATTAATACATCTATATAGCGATCTAAGAGTCAGAAATTACTATTAAAATTCGATATTTCTATGGATCGCTGAAAACGCTCCATACAAATTAATGACATCACGCCCCGAAAGGTATCAAATATATGTATGTAAGGAAACATATCAAAGTTGCCATTTTGTAGGCGAAAAAGTGCATTTAAGCACATTGTTGTCACAGTATATATATGGGCTAAAGCAGTATGGAAACTAAGGCCTTTTTGAAGATAAATACCTACGCACTAGGGTTGTCACCCGCTGCCGGCGGCACCCTAGGTTAGATTTTTTATAATGTATTTAGATTTTGTTATTACTGTATTGTATTTTACTTTTATATACATTTATTGTAAATAACCTAGCCTAAGATGAAAGATAAATAAAGGAGATAGTAATCGAATGAATTTACTAGTTTAAAACAGGCAGTTAAAATGGGAAGTTTTTTTACGGAACCCCTTAGTGCGCGAGTGTCACTTGCACTTGACTTTTTTTATGTGGATACACACCACAAGGTTTATATTATTATATTTTTATCATTTTCTATATTGTTAATTGTTATAAATTTTTATATTGGTATCAATGGTTTAAATGTCATCCTTTACAATATTAATACTTATACACGCAGTATTCGACGTGTTTACGCACGTAATCCACGGACAGCCGAGGGGTTAGGAGGAGAGCGGGCGGCACATGCGGCGGCGCCGGCACGCATCGCCATCGCGTCGGCCGGTCCCGACTCCCGAACATTCGATTATACAACGTTCGCGCGCACTACTCGTACGAATCGCTCGCGTGTCTAGCTTTTCTCATAGTCTGCCTGTATCTTGTGTTATTCTTATTTCCCCATAAAACTGTGCTGTGAATTTTATAAGAATTATAGTGTTTGCCACCTAACCATTACCAACCGTTGTTTTCCTGGACGCTACCCCACGAACTAACCTAAATACAATATATTGATAGAAGCTTAATAACGATGAAAGCTTCATAGCTATCAATTCTTATTTAATTATTTTTCACCATTACAAACACGCGTGCTCAAAAACCGGCCAAGTGCGTATCGGACTCGCGCACCGAGGGTTCGGTACAAACACTCAGGTCCGCATCTTAAATGGTCGGGTTAAGTTAAGTTTGCACCTGATATGTATGGCGCCGGATACAATTGAGGTGCAAAGTTAACGCAACCCATCGCGTTTGTTGTATGGGAGCCCTCTTAAATATTGTGGTTATTCTGTTTTTAGTATTTGTTGTTATAGCGGCAACTAAAATACATCATCTGCAAAATAATCAACTGTTTAGCTATCAGGGTTCATGAGATACTTACAACCTGGTAACAGACGGACAGCGGAGGTTTACTAAGTAATAGGGTCCCGTTTTTACCTTATGGGTAGGGAACCCTAAAAATTTACACCAAATATCACATAAACAACCAAACGATTTATTTAAAAGGAAATGCATTTTATTTATTAACTAGCAACCCGTTAGGCTCCGCTCAGGTACAATACTGATAAATTATGCATGTATTATACGTATAAACCTTTATCTTGAATCAATCTATTAAAAAAAAACGCATCAAAATCCGTTGCGTAGTTTTAAAGATCTAAGCATATATAGGAACAGACAGACAGGAAGCGATTTCGTTTTATACTATGTAGTGATAATAAAGCATTCTTACCTTTAAATATCAGCAGGAAGTTTAAAAAAGAAAGCTCCGGTTTTAAGGCGACTCCTAATCCCAACGTCCTTGAGGATCTGGGCGGAGCCTAACGTTATTCCCCCCGCCGACCGTGCGCCCCCGGAACAATACATCGTTCATAATCTCGTTGAGTGGCGTCCAAGCAGCTTCATACACTCGCATAGTCCGAGCGTGAGTTGAAGATCAACAAACCTTATACCTTATTTAAAGGCATTGAAAAATCTCGAAGTAAAATAAATCATTTAAACAATGATATAATTATTGCGAATTACTAAATATCTATTTACCCACTACAGTAAATATTAAAAATAAAATGCGTTAAAGCTATTTTCCAAAAAAAATAAGTGAAATTAGCCATTTGGAAGTCTCGAATCGAAAAATACTTTTTAGTTTCTTTTGTATGTGTAGGTACCAAAAATAGTTAAAAAGCCGACTAGATTCTTGATTATACGTGTAAAATCATGCAGAAATAAAAAATACCGTTTTTTAATAAATAAATCATATCGTGACCCAGCGGATGAACTGATATTTTAGGGTCATGTTGCTCTAATGAAAAGATAAACTATAAATAATAGAGCGACAAACTCAACTTTAACGTTGGAAAACGGATTTACGTCCTTTACTTATAAACAGTGATAGTTTTTTATGACTACATTAGTAATGTTCTCAGATTTTCCCCTATACTTGTTGATATTGACGATATTTTACTAGACGATATTTTTTACCAAATTTCAATGTTCAAGGTCAATGGATACCCTATAAATGTTAATTTACTTGAGTTTCAAAATATACCGATACTGGAAAGGAGAAATTATCTAAGCGACATTTTTGGGGATATCGAGTTTACACACTGTTGGGATCGGCAGATTTTTCTGCATCGAATGTGTTGGGTCTCGTATATATCTGTCTGACGACTTTTGTGTCGCTTATCCCGTCGGTGATTTAGAGAATCTCTACATTTTTTTTCTACCAAACGACTTGATTTTTGAGGTAATTTTTAGCAAAAAAGAGATTACATAAAAAGTTTTTTGCATAATAATGAACCTTAGAGCTTTTTTACTTATTTGTCAAAACAGATCAAACAACTTGTATAATTTTTCTTTATTGCAACTAACCTTGCACTTGTTGGTTAACTGTTTTTACCTGATCGTAAAATATATTTTAATGTCGTTTGGGGCATTTTACCTGTCTTTATGATAAAATTAACATAAAGGTAAATTATGAAATAAAAATTGAATGTGATCCACTGCAATGTAAGCAGGACTCGAACCTGCGACCCTAAGTTTCCGGCGTCGTGCTCTACCAACTGAGCTATCATATGGTTACGTCAATCACACTAAACCTTTGATTCCATATGATTAAAAATTGGGGTATTTCCACATTATTAAACAGAATCGATATAAGATTCTATAAAAAAAATAACATAGATTAAATTACTCGATTGTCGTATCTTAACTACTGGTGTTTATCCAAATTTACCTGCTTTGATACTATGAAACCATTGGCGCTTATCCTTTTTTTACCTGATATGACTTTGATGAATAACGGATATGAATTGCTTGAATGACAATTGAGTCGTATTTGTCGCATAGAATGTACTAAAAAATCAAATATTTTCGTTAAATTGGTAGTTAGACAACTTTATCGGTTCTGTTTTATAAAATATCACACATTTGGTAGTAATTCAATATATTTGTAATGTTTGTCCGGATTATTACTACCGTCTGGAGTAGTAGGGCCTCGTGCAGGGTCCGTCCGGATTATTACTACCGTCTTGCCTGCTAACCCACCGCCAAACAGCAATGTTCGCATTGTTGTGTTCCGGTGTGGGGGTAAGATAGCCGGTGAAATTACTAGCATAGAGGCATTCTATCTTCGTCCTCCGGGTAGGCAAGCACTTGTGACACCTCTGGTGTTGCAGGTGCTTATGGGCGACGGTAATCGCGTTTTATCAGGCGATACGTTTGCTCGTTTGCCCCCTATGACATAAAAAAAAAATATATATATATAGGCCGTTAAGGCTGTGTCTGTGGCGCTAAGGCATTACTTTGGACTCGCTTGATGGACCCAAACGCCATCTCATTCAAAAAGTGTCTTACGAGACGTCACTTATACCACACAGAGTTGTAGATAGTTTTGTTATTCTTGTTAGGATAGGATATTATCTCATTGCAATTGTAAAACTTGAAATTTCACGTAGTTCGTGATTTAAAATTTCTTAATGAGTACCGAGTGACTGCAGTCTTGCGAACTCTTGTGCTGTTCTCATTAGAGTCATAGTTATCGTTTGCTACCATACATTGGTCTGGAACTACTGGAAATCTTTCAGCAGATCACACATACAAATTGATAAAGTTGAAATTTCACGTGATATCTGATGAATAAATCTTTTACGTTTCTAAAGCAGTTTTTTTTGTATTTGCGTATTTGGACCATAAGTTTTTGTCTTAGAGAACTTAAAATGTCACTTCATTAATTTTCATGTTTGAAAATAAATATTTTTCTCTAATTAAAACATTAATCATGAGGTTTTATTGTACGATAAATAGCTTTTCATGTCTGAAATATTTCCTACAAAGGCGATTAGATGATTTTTCTTGATTTATTTCATGCTGATTTATGCACATTTATATATTTACCTGACTATAAAATGAGCATGCACATATATATTGTTAACTGTGTTGATTGTTGTGTAATAGATCATACTATTTTACCTGACTAATTTCTCGGGAAACGTGTCGTTTAGATAATTTTACCTAATTCTATTTTGACGGCAATTTAGCGTAAGCGACGCTAAATCCTAAACTATTCCATTAATATATAAAATAACAAAAGCAACATGTATAAAACATGATATTGTTTATATAAAATGAGCATCGTATGCACATAGATATTGTTTACTGTGTTGACAGTTGTGTAAAATGTAGATTATACTATTTTACCAGACTAATTTCTCGGGAAACATGTCGTTTAGATAATTTTACCAAATTCTATTTTGACAGCCATTTTGCGTAAGCGATGCTAAATTTTAAATTATTCCATTAATAGACACAATAACAAAAGCGACATGTAGAGAACATGATGTTGTTTATAATTATAAAATGCTTCATTTAAAAAGTAGGTCCACAGAATATTATATATACCTATCTGCAGATCGGTTGACATGCGGCAAACGTGTCAGCTCTACTTTAGTTTAGCGGTTGTCTGGGTTACGTAAGCTATTTGGGTTTTGGCGTTCCTTCCGCGATCGATTAATTTGATCCAAGATCGTTTCATTGCCCTCTGGCAAACTTAGTGAGAAAAATTCTGAGCATTAGTCAAAAATCAAGTCCGGGCATTACGATGAGTCTAAATAAAGTTATATATTTTTTCATGAATTCAACTGTAATCTGATCTTTAATATATGGCTTTTAAAAGATATGTAATAAAAATCAGGTTTTTATTTTATAAACGGTAAACAATTGGAACAGAACTTATGGCCAGGCTAGGTATTTGTCTAGCTAGGCCCGGCGGATATGTCAATAATTACTAACGCTCATTTAGATTTAAATATGAAGTGGGAAATTTATTGATGCAAATATGTATTCTGACTATATTTACATAAATAAGCCCTCATGCCAAAATTGTCACTTGCCTTCTTGGACTAGAAAATTATTGTAGTAATTTTTTATAATGTATTTTTATATCATATGCCATGTGCTGTACTAGTGACGCAACGAATGTGAATACTTACAATAAATATTCGTATTCGTAAATTAGCGTTTTACCGAATATTACAATGGTATTCAAACGAACAATACTTGTTCTGCATTACGATATTCATATCTCTTAGGGTTGAATTCATAAAGATCATTAGACGTTATCATACTTAAATATCTGTATTATCAGATTTTTTTACCAACCGAAATACCTAAGGTACTCTAATATTACACAGAGAAGGGTCCTAAAACCCACACCAAAAGTGTTATTTTCTGGGAATCCTGTCTGGTGTGGGCCCATGACTGAGAATATCTAAGTATCTAAATGTGTTCGGGAATGCTAAGCAATGCCAATTTTTTTTTATAAATACTTAAAATGAATAGATACCTAAATACGAAAAAAACTGTTGAATTTAATTCTATATGAAAATGAGTGCTTTTTGTTATGGCGCATAGCGTAGTCGTGTGAAAAAACGAAATACGCTCTCTTAAAATACACTTCAAACGCACGAAGACAGATCAAACGTCCGCGGGATCCGGTACTATAACAATTTTCCGTAACTAGATGGATCGCGAGAGCAAGTGACACAGCCTTCCCCTTCGACGGTTAGATTTACACTGAGCTCGCAGCCCGGGCACGGCCGCGCTCGCGGAAATTCAGTTTTTTTGATGCTTTATTAGACCGAATTTCCATTTTATAGTCAAAAATAACATATATTTTTTTCAGATTTTTCCGTTGGCTAGATTACGAGCCTTAGGACTTTAAAAATCACCATTCCACGTACGGAGTCGCCTTAAAGGAGCAAAATTCAAGCAGCTGTATACAAAGCAATACACTCGTGGCATCTTTAAGGAATCGTGGACAGCGCACGCACGCGCAATAAACACAAACAATGACCGGTCGTCTCGATGCGCCACGCGCGACTGACAGCACCGTGAAGTCCGTTGAGACGCCTCGTAAACGCTTGCGTCTGTGTGTGTGCGCTGTTTCGACCGTTTGTTCGTAGTTTCCATACTGCTTTAGCCGATATATATACTGTGTTGTTGTCGTACAATTATTGTTTTGTTGAATTGTGAGGATTCGGAAAATAATTTGAAATTGGATTTGGATTAAATATTTTTAACAGTGTAGGTGCCTTGAAAGTGAAATATTCTAAAGCCCTTTTATTTATTTTTTCTGAATTTCAAGACATATTCAGCCTTTCTATTTAAATAATTATAGCATGTTTTATGATTCAACTTTAGTTCACACTCGTGTTATGTTGATTTATGGCTCAAACATTTTGGCCGTTGCGCTGAAGGCACGACGCGTCGTTATCGTAAAACCTTAGACATCTGAGTAATTACATTACATTATTTGAATGTACGAGTATACGTACATTCAACTTCAAATCACTTTTATTACTATTATTTAATAGTCAGTACCAGTGTGCAGTGCCAGTGTTAAACTTCAAAGTTTTGACTACAGTTTGTATACGGTACCTAATTTCATGTGTATATTGCTCCCAAGCTTGTATGATTCTAATGCTTCGCTTTATTAAACATGCGCAGCGCACAAACCGTGCGCAGAAATTGAATACAAACAAAAGTTTCATAACTGGCCGACTGCAAAGCTGTTTTGTGCCGGCTTACCTTTAAACAATATTTATTCAAGCGGCTCATATGAACGCAAAGTGTTTTATTCGCCTTGTGAATTAAAGTTTATTAAGTTTTTCTAGTGAATTTACTACCTAGAAAATTACATATAAAAAATTGCTGGAGGAAAAATTTAAGAATTGGGATATATACAATTAGATTGTAACACGGATAAGTTATTAATATTATTATTTTTGTTAGCAGTACAAGCAAAGTTCATAGTGATGTCATCACAACATACTTCAGAGTTGTTGGCTAACGAATGAAGTTATCATTAATTAGCCTACATTCCACGAAACCGGCCAAGTGCGAGTCGGACTCGCACACCGGGGGTTCCGTACAACTACATATTTTTTAACTTTTTTTTAGTTTTTTTGTATGTGTTGTTTTAGCGGCAACAGAAATACATCATCTGTGAAAATTTCAAATGTCTTCTACACACGGTGCATGAGATACAGACGCATGGACAGCGGAGTCTTAGTAATAGGGTCCGTTTTTACTCCTTAGGTCAATCATCATACAAATAGGGTCTTTATTTTTAGGTATATCCCATACTGATATCCCATAGTGACTTGGATACTTCAAACGGGATTCAAACCAGCATCTACAGCAATTCTCCCGAGCAACACGGCAGTCTTATTAATTAACTATCGAAGCTAAAGCAATCGAATTTGTCAACCAATCGCTTCAGTTTTGTATGTCTTATAGACTCGTAAAGCTGTCTTTCACTTACTGGCTTCGCACACTACGGCTTCTAGTGACCGCCTCAGTACACTTGTCTCTTTTCCACACTTGAAGTGAGAAAAAGAGAGATGTACTGTGGCGGCCACTAGAAGCCGTAGTGAGCGCCGGCTCTTATAGTCTACTAGCTGCGCCACGCGGCGTTACTCGCTCATTCCACGGGAACACTACATTTTTTCGGGATAAAAGGTACCTAACCTATGTGTCAATTCGGAGTGTCAACTACCTTCGTACCAAAATTTATCAAAATTGGTCCAGCCTTTTGAGCGTGAAGAAGTAACAAACACACTCGCAAACTTTCGCCTTTATAATATTAGTGTGATTATAATTATAATTAGTATTTTATTTTATTGATCCAAAATATATTATGCACTATTCAAATGTATTTTAAATTAAAACGCGTCACGATATTGTATTAATTTATAGAATATTTAATGTGTGAAGTTTCTTGGATCATCAAATCATGTTAAATATAATAATGTTTTTTTTTCAAATACAAATATCTAACTAACAGACAATTATGATCGTCGTGCGAAAATAAATTAATTACGCTAATCCAAATACGTTTCCGTGCTCAATAGTGGTGCTAATGGCAACGTGATGTTTCGAACTTTGTTCAGCCACATCAGGTGCAAACCTACAATGACTAAATTATTGAGATTTATACGAATACATTAATAGTTAGTGTTGTTTTGATATTGTTTATTCTCTCCATAGCTCACATGTACGGAGATTAAGGTAAATGTACCTACGTGACTAAGTAAATAAAGGACTACCTTTATTAAATTTATGTAGGTAATAAGTTTAATATTAGGCGTAGAATTTGACAAATAGCATTAAACTCAGTAGTTTAATGCTTATAAACTACTAAGTGAATGTTTATAAACTACTAAGTTTAATGCTATTTGTCAAATTCTACGCCTAATATTAAACTTATTTACTAATATTTTTCTAATATCAAACTTATCACTACATAGTAAAACAAAGTCGCTTTCTCTGTCCCTATGTCCCTTTGTATGCTTAAATCTTTAAAACTACGCAACGGATTTTGATGCGGTTCTTTTTTAATAGATAGAGTGATTCAAGAGGAAGGTTTATCACTACATAGTATAAAACAAAGTCGCTTTCTCTGTCCCTATGTCCCTTTGTATGCTTAAATCTTTAAAACTACGCAACGGATTTTGATGCGGTTTTCTTTTTTAATAGATAGAGTGATTCAAGAGGAAGGTTTATATGTATAATACATGCATAATTTATCAGCATTGCACCCGTGCGAAGCCGGGACGAGTCGCTAGTTACCTATATAAATGTAATACAAAAAATAATTTTCCTGCAATCATGACATTTTCCCATTGAAAATAGGTGTATAATACAATTTTAGAGTTTTATAATAGTGTCCTTTGTAAAAACATTTGCATGACTTATTTAAGTCTAGATATATGAAACGATGTAAATCTCAAGACCACAATGAAAACTATATCTATTGCAAATAAATAATATTTCATATTTCATTTCATTTCATTTCATTTCATTTCATTTCATTTCATTTCATTTCATTTCATTTCATTTCATTTCATTTCATTTCATTTCATTTCATTTCATTTCATTTCATTAGATTACCACATAATAATTAATATGTTCCCAGTCCAAAGTAATATATATGTATTACTGCGCATATGTAGGTACATAGATTTAATCATGCGGTGTCTGCAGGATCCAGTTAACATGTCCCATAAAATATCTTCTTCCTCGGTCGTAGCCGTTACCGGCGTAGCGGTATCTCCGCCGTAGCGCATCTACGGCGTAGCACACGTATAGCACATAACCTGTTTAGCCGTAACAGGTTAAGCGAGATAAGCGAATTTCACATTTTGTGGCTAAGATAACCCAAATGAGCACCATTTGAACTCTTTCCCTGGAATAATCCGGTTATTTTGTGCGGTTAGGCTGGAATTTAAATTAATAAGATAGGGTTGGGATTTTATCTTCAAATTAAATGTTTAAAACCGTAGGTTTACTGTCTCGTGTTTTTAAACATCTAGGATATTTACGTAAAAATAGTAAAAGTCAACGTAATGTCGACAGTTTTTTTTTAAGAAGATTACCTGTAGCAGTAACAGAACATGTGTTTGCTGAAATGAGCTAGCATTATGTACCCGGTCCAGGGATCCGTAGGGCTACACATTTGTAGCTTTTTGAACCTTCTAGTGTGGACGAAGATCAAAAGAGAAAACTTATTCAAACTATCTACTCGTTATTAGGTCTATTTGTCGGGGTTCTCGTTCTGACTATCTGACACATATAAGTTTCTGACTCCTAGTTGTCTTATATATCTTATACATCTGTTTGCAGCACATTTACATGACAACTGTTGGTTTCACAAAACTTCGTTCACGTGTTAAAAAATCATAACCTCTTTTTTTCTTTACCCAATTCCTGCAATCCATGTTATGTGAAAGCAATAGCAACCCCACGGAACCATAACGTCTGCCACGAAACAGTATTGCCGATTTTTTAGGGTTCCGTAGTCAAATAGGAACCCCTATAGTTTCGCCATGTCCGTCTGTTCGTCTGTCTGTCTGTCTGTCTGTCCGTCCGCGGCTTAGCTCCATGATCATTAGTACTAGAAAGCTGAAATTTGGTATGAGTATGTGTATGTATCACGCCGACAAAACGGTAAAATAAAAACTAAAATAAAATCTTTTTTCGGGTACCTCCCCTCCCGTATACCTAAAGTGGGGGTGATTTATTTTTTTGTTCCAACACTAGTGTGGGGTGTCTTTGAATAGGTCTTGTAAAAATAATAGAGGTCTCCGAACATTATTTTTTAACAAAGTCAGCAGTTTTGTAAATATTCACTCCAAAAATAAAAACAAATTGTGTCCCCCTCTAACTTTTCAACCACGGGTCAAAAAATTATGGAAAAATTCATGAAAATGAGGCCTTATAAGTACTTTCAATGAAAACTATATTGAATAAAATCGGTCGAGCCGTTTTTGATTTATCGCAAAAATTCATAATTTTCTTTAAAATGACGTTAGTGCCGCGGGGTGTCCTTATACTTCGAACGTTACACATATTAGTTAAGTGCTATACTTTATTAAAACATTTCGCTTAATCTGGTGCATATAATCGATAACTTCCAGAAGGCAATAATTAATTACTGATACTTTGGCGTTTACGACCTTTTTATAGAGGCTTGATATCTTTCTCGCAATTTAAATCTTTCTCATAATTTTCGTCTATTGTGAAGGATGGGCAACTACGGAACCCTACACTGAGCGTGACCCGACATGCTCTTGGCCGGTTTTTATTGTTTATGCGCGCTCTCGCGGCCATTACAGCACTTTGCGTGTGAATTATTTGGCAACACTCTGCCCATTAGACGATTTATAGTTGCTCTAGCGGCTAGCTGTAATGTCGAGGTTGTAAAATAAATTACCTAGCCGTATAAAAAAGGCGGGAATAATAAATCTGCGTCAGTCGATTATTACTTGCGCGTCGAATTAATTAAGTCAACGAGAAAAGTAGAAGTTAGTTCTAGAAATACCTACAATATATACTTAATATTTAAAATACCACACACAGAAATACAGATATTTAACTAAATCTTAAGAAACTGATTATTATAAATTAAACCTATAACTTCTACCTATTGGAACCTAAATTGACTCGAGCCAGAGTGACAATATTTTTGTCATAATATGAGAAAAATATTGTCACTGGCTTGAGTCAATTTAATAAAGTGAAATTGTCTCCACATAGGGTGGAGACAATTTACGATACCTTAAATATTCATTTAATGTTTTAAAAGTACGTATTACGTATATCTAAGAAGTATCATTTTAATGGCTGATTGAATTCATGTCTTATCTGCTGCTGGCGTTGTTCAAAAGTTAAGGGATTGCAGGTTGCAGATCTTAACAGCGCGTTGCAGAATTAGCGTGGACTAGCCGTACAGCGCCCTCTGTTGGTCATTTTTTTTTTTTTAGAAACGGTCGGATAGAATTTAATTAATTTTGGTACAGAATTAGTTGGACATCCAAAGGCTCATCATCATCATCGTGGCGGTAAGTCCCGGTCAGCGCCAGGGTCGGCGTTCCGTATCTTCTTCTCCCACGTTGCCCAAAAGATGGCCCTGAGCTTAAGTTGGTTATCTGATACTTATTACCCAACAACAGTAAAGAAAAAAAAAAAAAAAAAAATCTGACGAAGTTGCACCCTCTAGTAATAAATACCTAAAATACACGACGAGTATTAGAAAACGAAGATGAACGAAACTTTATGAGTATGACGACCAAGAACCATACAGTTACTCTAACAGTGAATACCATTCGCAAATTAGGAGCACGCAAGGCTTTAAATACAAAATAAGCAAAACAGCGCAAACGTGCATTCACGAGCAAACCACCAACGCGTTATATATGCTAACGGTGCATAACTGACCAAAATAGCTAAACACCAGTCGCGTACGCTGTCCCATCTAACCAGAGGCATTCATAACTTGGTCGAATATGATAGATAGGGGATTAAGGCTATGTTGTGATGTCACAGGACGATCAACGTGCCTTGTCATGTGACCAAAGAAGCGATATTGCGCAATGTTGCCATTGGATGCGCATAGGAACGCATATTAAGGGAGAATTATGTGGTATGCGGCGATAAGTCGTTAGTGTGCAGGATGCTGCTAGGAATTTGTAATATATGGCATCGTTGCGTTTTAGTTTATGACTACACCTTAATTATATAGCTTGGTTTATAGAGCTTGATGGAGGTTACTTGATATTGGGTATCTCGTACACCATTAATATATTCGTACAAGACTTCGCTGCTCCTTGTTTATTATTATCTACATAAATAGATTACCTACGTAATTTTCGTCTATAAGTAAAACTCACATTTTCTCTTGAAGAGTTTGTGCTAGCTGTTGGTTAATAATAAGAACGCACTGGGTGCGTAACGATGGCTTTAACAATTTTTGATATAACTTCAGTCGCTATAACGCTCATTTGATATAATTATTGAATGTTATAATATAACAACACTTAATTTATTAACATTTGATATCATTATTTGTGGTAGTCCACATGGAAAGGGACCTTATGGCGGGAATGAGTTATCTACAGAAATGAAATCTAGAATCATATACGAGTACCTAGCTATATTTCACGAATCAACCTCCTAGCTTTTTTATTTATTTTATTATAATTTTTTAAAGTTGATCCATCGATATCTTCAGTTTCGAGAAAATTACAGTTAATAATAATAATAATAATAAATTCTTTATTTCAGATATTAAATCCATAGTTATTAGTATTTCTTACATCTAGGTTAGTAACAAAACAAAATTAATGGGGCAACAATTAGTAACATTAACAAAATTAAATTAAATTAAATTAAGCTACTTATATTACATATTGGGCTACGCCCTTTATTTGCCCTACCCAAAACCTAAAAATATCACTATCATACCTGCTAGCAATCTCCGCCAGTATGGTGTTGGCGCTATCTCTGACCCGACTCAGCAGCGATGCAATTTTCTTTCTAATAATGGCCTCAAAAGTGTCAATGTTCGCCTTAGTGAACATTCCTGAGGCACTACACCTCCTAGGCAAACCCATCAACATTCTGAAGCCATTATTATATTGGACTCGTAGGGCGCTGTAGGCCCGTTTCGTGTAATTAACCCAAAGGCTGCCCGAGTAGAATGATTGACTGTAAGCTTTAAATAGAGTAATTTTTACGTCATTCGTACATCGGGCAAACCTACGTGTCAACATATTACTGCGAACCGCCAGCGCCCTACGCTCCCGCTCAATATCGGCATCATCATTTAAGCCACTTGTCACAATGTGGCCAAGATATTTCACCTTATCAACTACGTTTAGCGAAGAGCCATTGCGCTTAAGGGAGGGCACATAGTCTGGTTTAATTTTTCCCGCATTAAATATTAATACCTCACTTTTCTTCGGATTATAAACCAGCCCATGCGCTAAGGCATATGCCTCACACGTAGCCAACAGTTGTTCAAGAGCGCTGACAGCTGGGCTAAGCAGCACCATGTCATCGGCATAGCTAATGTTATTTACGCAAGTGCTGCCAACATAGCAACCAGCATGCATGCTGCTAAGCCCACCTATCAGCTCATTAATATAAAGGTTGAACAACCTTGGAGACGTGATTCCACCCTGTCTCACACCACATTCCAATTTAAACTCACTAGATAGAGTGCCGGCCCATCGTACCTGATTAATCTGACCACCGTACCAGAACCTAAATATGTCCACACACTCTACAGGTACACCTGTCTCCCTGAGTTTCTTCCAAAGCAGATCATAGTTTACGCGATCAAATGCTTTTGATAGGTCCAGGAAACAGGCGTATACTGGAGTTTTTCTTTTAGTGTAATACCCGACAGTATGCTTCAAGCAGAGTATCGCACTTTCAGTAGACAGCCCAGCCCTGAACCCGAACTGGGCGTCATGCAACTTCAAGTGCTTTACAAGTATACTATCAAGGATACTGTCGAGTATTTTAGCCACAGTAGTGGCAAGAGAGATGGGACGGTAGTTAGAAGAATCAGACAGATCACCCGTCTTATTCTTTACCACAGGCACAACAACGGTCCTCATGAGGTCTATAGGTAGATAAGAGTGACACACGCATAGGTTGAATAGCATAGAGAGCACTCGAGGTAAGTGAACCCCCGCATACTTGAAATGCTCTATACTTAGGCCGTCATGACCAGGCGACCTACCACTCTGCATTTTATCTATAACAGACTTAACGTCCTTCGCCACAAAATGGGTATTTCGCCTGTCCCTTACGGTCCCCTCATCATGCCCCAACCCTGGCGTGCATCCCCCAGGTAAAAGCGACTTTACACCAAAATTATTTTTGAAAAGCTCCGCTATATCCCTGGGCTCACTCTTGTCCTCTACACTAACAGGTAGGCCAGGTCGCAAATTCAACTTCTGGGTCCCCTTCCAAAAGTCCTTAAATTTCTTGCTATTATGGGCCATAGCTATTTTGTCCATAATAAATTGCTCCTCTCGATCTTGGCACCAACGCAACTTAGCTTTAAATAACTTCTTAGACTGCTTCATATTTTCATAAAAGTAACCCTTTGGCGGTCTACCTGCCTGGATCCATATCTGAAAATGCAACCTAGCCTCCCTGTGTACTTCTGACACATATTTATTCCATCCTGCTACATAGCGACGTTTCATTTTCTGTTTACAAGACAATGCCGCTGTCTTTTTCGCTGCAGTACTTAGAGTGCTAATAATATCACGATACATATCATCAATAGTAGAAAAATGACCTTGAATATTACATCTGCCATCGCAACAGTGTCTTAAGGAATCCGGAAAGTCAATGTCTCTTAGCCCATCACTACACAAACTACGGTATTCATTGATCTGATCAATATTACGATCACCCCATACTACTCCTTTATGTGGGTCGCAAATTGACCTACTTATTGTTGTTTTCAAATCCCCAATATCACACTCCAACAGCATCGGAAAATGGTCAGACCAATACACATCATACAGGACAGAAATATTGCGTATGGTACTAAGGGCACTATCAGTCACAATGCAGTGGTCCAACCATCTCTTACACCCATGAATATCGCTTATATAAGTATAAGTATTCGAATCTTTACCTAGTTTATCCACATCCGCGCACAACCACCGTTGCTCTTTGCAAAATTCCATCAACTCATGGTAAAACGGTTGGTCAATGTGAGCATTATAGTCACCCAAAAAGTAGGCTGCTTGGACGCACAGTGGTCATCCACGATAGCAGACAATACACCCAAACATTCGGCAAAAAGAGGTAAATTTTCTTGAGAGTCCGTGGGCATATATACAGAGCCTACCAAAAATTTGTTATCACCATTACAAATTTTAACAACGGCAATTCTATCACTGTTAGTGTCTATAATAGTTACAGAGTTAAAAATACTTTTTCTATACAGTACAGAAACCCCACCAAATGGCCTCCCCCTTAACAAGCCCTCTGTCAAATCCACTGCGGACTTACCGGCCCATCCAAAGTCCTCATCAATAGAACCGAGTAAAGCAAGGTCAAAGGATAGGAGCCAGGTTTCCTGAGGAATGACAATATCAGCGTTTAAACATAGTTTACGAACTCCCTCCATTGACCGCTTCAGAGACCTACAGTTAAAAGTAATCATTCTACATACATTACTCATGATTATTATTACTTGTAACACCCGAATCACTCCGCTTAGCGTCCACTAAATCAGACCACGCTTTCGTATTCACAAATCGCCTGAATGAAATGCCACTAGGCCACGTTTGCTCGTTAAGATACATTCCTAACTTAGACCTACTCACAAACACTTTATAAGAATTGTAACCTTTATCCCTTTTCATAGTGATTTTAAATAGTTCCACTTTTTCTTGGGTTTTTTCAAAAATATATTCACTAATATCCGACTCCGAAACCGACTTATCAACATTCGAGATGAATAACGGGATTTTAATGTTAGCCGCCCTAAACTTCGTATTCACCGATGTAGAAGCACTTCCAGTATTTCCAATAAACTTATTTTTATATCGCCTTTTCTGTACCTCAATCCAGCCTTGATCGCGCTCCGCTTGATCCCATACACCATCGTTTTTAATGACATCAGCATACGAGCTCATTCCATTACCTTTATTATCAATAATCGGCCTATAATTCAAATCATTAGAGTTCGCACCAAGGTCAGTATGTTCGCTCACTTCATTAGTTGCAATAGGAACCAGTTCAGCCTTATCTTGCTTTGATTCATGCGTACACGACGGCCTACGAGTGGTCGGGACGGATAAACGTCGCGTCTTGGGAGACTGAGCGGGACAGTGCATCGGCTCAGGGTCAACGACCGAGGTCGCCGGAGCGTTTACCTCGCTCTCACTCTCAGGTGCATCTATTTGTTCGCTTTGTTTTTGCGAGTTATTAAAACTTAAACCGATTGGCCCGGAATCCAACATATAAGCGCCTCTATTGTGATTGATATAAGTGTACGGTTCATGACTTCGAGAGGCATCCAACGTTCTGTTATGATTTTGAGATTGAAATTCGTTTTTTAGTAATTCCAATTGCTCACAAGTAGCATAATTCTCCTTAATATCACGTACTTGTGTCTGCAGTATAATTAAATCCTTTAAAAGTTTGGAGTCCCAAAAACCTAACTTATAATGCGAAGTTATGGAGCTGATGGTATATTACAATTGACTATGATGTAATCTACCGGAAAATCACATAATATGTACAAGTGCTTTCCTACTTTAGGAGCTAGTGACGCCCAAACACAACAAGGTGCAAATTATCGATAATGTATTGAAAACACATTAACTCCCAGATTCTACGATATTTTTGACTTTCTAGTAGACTACATTTATTGGGGACATGTCACATATAAATAAAACTAAAATATCTAGATTGCAACATTTTTTTAATTTTTTTTTTTTCTTCATTTCAATTATTTTTTGAAAAATAGACTCTTGAAGCAAAATTCTAACACGTATTCATAATAACTTCATAAAGTTTACATATATCAACATAATTATCAGCTTTACAAACATAATTTGCCTTAAATCTAAAAGTTTTAACAATTTTTAGTTACGTAGAGACGGTATCATTTTCGCCATACTTCAGAGAAAAGGGACCTTATGGAGGTCACTAAACTCAATTATGTAATCAAAACATGAAATATCAATATTTAAGTGCAATTTCGCAGTAATTTTAATTGCAACTAATTTAACAGCGATATTAAAGAGCAAAAATATAATTGTTAAGCGGTTAGATTTCAAATCAACGTTAAAAAACTTTAGTGAGAAGAAGAGATTTAATAAAAGGGCCCTTTATGGCGGCCTTTAGCAAAAGTGACTTTAAAGCTCGTTTGTTATATTTTTAAGGACTATTTTCTTTAATATATCTTTCTTATGTGATGCACACAAAGCAGCGAACTCGGTTGAGGCGCGGGGCGCGGCGTGCTTGTCGAAGCGCCGGCGGCAAGATAAAAGAACGCGGCTACCCAGCAATTCAGTTTGAAATTGTCGACAGTCGCAAATCGGTTCTATTCTTGTATTTAAGTAATAATAATATTTGTTAACACAAAATATGTATTTTGAAATGCATACCTAATATGCAATCTACATTGTTACGTATGGTACAGTCTGCAAACAGCAAAGTTATTTCCTCTGCATTATTCCCATGCGGAAATGCAAAAGGAATAATGATATATTTATTGACTGTACGTAATTACCTACCAGTTGTTACTTCTAATCCTAGTGAATAAGGATCTTAACAAAATGATTTTATTGTGTAATTAAGTCATCCCGCCATAAGGTCCCTTTTCTACTAAACTTAACAGGGATTTAAAACCCATAATATATTGACGTATATAAAAGTGAGTTCATTGAAAAGATAGTATAAATAACGTTCTTTTTATTAGAGCCATAAAAAAAATACGATTTTCTGACACATTTCACAAAGCTTCGATTATATCGGAAACTAAATGCCGCCATAAGGTCCCTTTTGATTTGGATCGTCACATTGTTTCATATACTGATTATTTTATCGAATAAAATTTAATATAACATTATTGGAGCGGAGCGAGCGAAGCTCCCATGGATCGACTCGAATGGACTTCGTAACAATGCGCAGATCTCAGCGAGTTCTCAACCGATTTTAGAAATTTTTGTTTTAAAATGCACAAATTAAATTTCGCTAGGTCGTGACGAAGAGAAAATTTGGAAAAAAATAAAAAAAAAACTCCGCTCCAATCTATGGTGCAAGCTTAGCCGGTGGCTGACTCTGCATCGACCTAGTTTAAGTATAATGCATATTTCTTCTAATGAATTTATGGTATAACGTTTATTTTATCTAACGTTCAAATGGCATAATGTTTGTTGATATAATGTAATGCATGGGTAAGTTGTTAGGGCATAGAGGAATAGGGGCTCGGGGGGCGAAGCCCCCCGCATTAAAAAAAAAATTAAACCCAAAGTTCAATTAGAAACGTAGGTCAGGTTAGAAAAAAATATACAAAAAAAAAGTTTGAACTGCATTCCCCAGGAAAAATGGACTGCTACCATAAAAGTAGGTTAGGTTAGGTTTGAACTGCATCCCCCAGAAAAAATACAAAATATACCACCTCATATTTATTTCATATGATTTGTATACCAAATGAACATTATACCATATGATGGTTATAGGAAATTAGTGATCTACCAAATGATAAATATACGAAAAAAAAATAGATATTTTAAAATTATACCAAACGTTTATTATATAAAATGAGTGATTATATCCTGTGAAGTTATATCAAATGTTGTTATATCCAACATACTTATACCATTACCCTTTATTTTTTTATATCGATCATTACACACCCGAACGCACTCACATCTCTTTTTGCCTAAAAAATTCTACATAATACGAGTAGTTCCGCAAATATCAAATAATGTCTGTTAATATCTGTAAGGTTAAGAAAAATCCCCTAGTCTAGTACAACACCACTATACATACATGTATTTGTATACCTACGTCCGATAATATCTATTAGCAGAAATCGGATGGATGGACGTCATTATACAGGATGTTTTGCATTTAATAGACAGTTTTATAATTGCCGATATAGAACCTAAGACTGGTTCATAAAATAGGTTTTTAGATTTAGTAAAAGTCTCGTGGCTTTCGAGATAGTCTGACTTTTTTCAAGTGATTTCTTGTTTCACTCTAATGATCATTCATGCCACAGATGAAGCGATTTTTTCGTTATGTTTGTTGTTCACATTTCGTTGTTAAATATTATTTTATAGTGATGCAACTTAGCATGTATTAGAACTTTATGGTAGCCAGGACTTTTTTTTATTAAAGTCCGATTATCTCTAAAACCTTTTGGACTGTTACTTTAAGCTTAAAGCCTATTTTCCTAAGCGGCCTGAGATTCCATATCGGCCGTTAGAATATTGACGATTAAATGCAGGACAGCCTGAATAATGACGCCCATCTGTCCGATCTTTGTCCATTATTGACAATCTGATTTACTAGTGGAACCGAGCCATGATAGTGCGCTTCAAGATAAAACACCAATTTGTGGAAATTGTAGTAAAGTTTTAAAGAGAAAATAAATTATTTCACCTAAACTGTACATATACATGTAGGTTGTCAAATTAAACCTGATAAAATTGTAATATAATAAATTTTATTCTAAAGTGTCAAATACTTATTGAAATAAGCGAAGTAGGTAGTCAAAAATAGCCTAATGTATTTAATTTTCAACACCTAAGCTATCAGCTCAGGATAGTAGGCTGTGGCGGCCGCCATAATCCGTTTTCCATTAACGTGCGACCCGGCGCTCAAATCTGATTGCTGACGGACGCACCGGATATCCGTTCAATTCGCTAAATAGCCAATCAGCTTGCAAATCTTTTGTCTAGCTTGATTACTCTAGACTGATGGATGGACTTACTAATAGCCAAAGAGAAAACTATACAAGGTGTCTGGGAAGAACCTGAAGGATATTAACAACGTATTCCTGATAAATATTGTAATGTAAGAAGTGGCTGGATTTAGGTTAATAACTGAGGTTTTTTTTTTTTAATAATGATGTGCGATTACTTAGTTCATAATGTATTTTTATTAATAAAGTTGCCACTTTTGGGCCTAAGGAAGCCTAAAGTGTTAAATAAAATACGATGAATCAGATTATGACAAAGTTTTATCTTTCTTGGACCATTTAATTGCAGTAATTAGGAAAAATGCTTAAAAAAAAATGAATACCTGATATACGGTAAGTATTATGTATTACTATCGGATATCCAGATGTCCACATATTTCTGGCTGTTCTCGCTCAGAGTTCTCACCGTTTCTCATGAAATGTTGTTATAGTATACCTATTCGGTAAGTATATAGTTTTTTTTTTCGGTTCAGATTTCGGAATGTTTGTAAAGCGAGACACCAAGCTCGGTCCTTCCGCTCCCACCCATGGCCGCCGCTCGCCGCAGACCGCCGCTATCCTGGGATACCAGAATTCTTGAAAAATACCAAAATATGAACCGACAAAAAAAACTTTATTCTAGATACTATCTCTATTCTATCGCTACTGTATATTTTAGCGATGTGCTGGGTATTTAAATGGCAGCTAGACAATGCCCATACCACCCCATACTGTTCGAAATAAATTTATATCATAGCTCAATCAAATGAGGCCTCCGACTTGTGTGACCGTTTTCAAATTTATAATCATAACGCATCTTAGACAATTCTTCAGAAGACTCATCTAAATAAAGTAGTATATTGATAATTGTCAATCAAATGACACGTCTGATATTTTTGTGCTCGTTATAAATATATGTCATGAAACGTAATGGAGTAATCAACTGATACCTATAACATATTTCATCGACTGAATTTGAAATCGACCGATTAAGGTTCGGGGGATATTTTCATACGTGACTTCGTTACTGTGGGTGGGACCGAGTCGTCCCAATGCGATGATAATTCTAACGATGTTAATGGTTCGCATGATGTGCCCTCCGCACACCCAACTAGCATGGGGACCGTAGATAGAGATATCTCTAACTGTTAGTTAAATGGGAATCTCTGGAGTTTATAGCTACCTTTGACGTTTAGGTAAACGAGAAAGCCAGTATGGAACGACAAAAATATAATTAAGTAGGTTTTTTGTATTACATAAATGTTTACAGACTCTACAGTCTATAGTGATGAACAAGTATTAAAAAAAATATATAACTTAGTAATTTTTTTTTCGATTACCGACAAGGTTAGCATTATAATAATAACATAATAAAGTAAATCAGTGACAGCCTATGTTTTCAATTGAAAACTCAAAAGGGCCTGGTTAAAAAATTAAATGTTGTCAATTGTTATCTAAATGTTATTAATTATCGAATACGGTCTTAAAGTTCCTTAATCAAATAATTTAGCAGTAATATAAAAAAAGTACTGAAGTCATTAGTTAAAATATGTGTATGTGGAAAATCACAGACGAAAGATTTACTCATAGATCGAAAACGTTTGATAAATAAACCTTAAACTTGTCTTTCGGTTAGAAGCTCTTAAACTATGTTCACAATCTTCGTCTATACCCGCACCCAGCAGATCTTTGATAAAGCGCCTCAAAGGATAGCATTACAGGAGCCTAATTCAACGAGGCATTACGGTATCCCCAATTGATCAACACCTTGTCCTTATTTAATGGACTTATATTATATTAGCTAATTTATTATAAAATGGTATTGAAAATCAGTTTTCAATGGCCACGAGTTATTTTTTTAGGAAAAATCTTAACAGCGCGATGTAATATCGTGGCGTCAGTCGTACAACGCCATTTTATTGGTAAAATGTTCTTTGTCTTCTCACTCATCATGCCGAAACGGCAGGACGGATTTAAAACAATGTTAGCACAGGGATAGCTGGATTATGGTAACGAAAAAGCTTTAAACAGACGAAATTGTACACACCTTCTAATGACTAAATATAATTTTATATGTTATAGTCTATCCGGAATTTTAAGATCAATTTCTGTCAAACTGGCACAAGTGAAAAACGACCTTAAATTTACATGTATACGGTTGTTTGTACCTTGTGCCAAAGTGACTTCATTTATTCTTAGAGATTGGACAGGCTTATACTCGCACGTATAAAAATAATAAATGAGCAAAAAAAAATTATCATAAAGCTTACTTCGAATAGAGCACGGCGTTAAAGTAAATATAGTGCCAGCGTAAAAGTAGAAACCTCGAATTTAGCTCATAGCTATAATAATCTCGGTTCTCACAAGGAGTGATTTGACGCAATTTTGGTCAATCTCGCAATTTCCCCGCTGATCTCGAAGGCCCACTTTCCGAGCCCCATCTAATCGCTATCCAGGGCTATTTCGGCGCGGCGATGTAACGAGGAAACTTTGGTTCGGAATCATACTTTGGAGTAATACTGGGCCGTGTAATTATTGCCAACCAGTATCTGCACTTCAAGACAATGTTGCCGCAAATTGTTCCAAATTTTGCTGGTATTCTTAGAGCATTAGCCAATTATAATGATAATCTTCATTTTTGAACCGGGCAGTTAATACTTCTTAATAAAACTGATAAGACGGAAAAATTAATGAGAACAGTCAGGACAGGGGTGTCAAATCTCGAATATCTCACATTTCACGTTGTTCGTCCCTGATACAATTAAACATGTGAAGTAGTGCTACGTGTTTCTAGCACAGGTCATATTATGTTGGAATGCCAAGCAAATAGTCAATTTAAACTTAAGGCTCCTTACCTATCTGTTCAACAATGCTGATTGTTTCAGAAATTTTTCTGTATTATCAAACATGTTTCTTAACATATTATCAACGTTACTATTTAGATCCAGGCTTACTACTTAGATGCGATTTATTGGTATATATATTTGAAACCTACACTGATTTATGAAATTTCACTTTTTATAATCTATTTAGCAGCCTCTATTTTTTCATTTTTTGATCTTGTAATAATATTGTTTTTCGCTGATTTAAAATGCAACGTAAATAACGTAAACTGTAATCTGAGTCGAGATGAAAAGAATTCCATTTGTAAGTAGCTTAGAGCATTAGGTAATCCCTACCGCAAAAAACTGTAAAAACATTTCTCATTCCACTCGTTACGCGACGGCTCTGTAGTTATTTTACGAAATGAAAAATATTTTTTTACTTTAATAAAAATGTATGTAAAAAAACAATTCGTTTACATTTTTTCACGGCCTTTAGAATTTGGGTTATCATTTTTGCTCATCGAAATTGAGTTTGGATATGATTTCCATTTATCATTTAAATATGCTGCGAAAATATAATTTAAAATGGAGCAGTATCGTTCGGTCTGTAATTTGGATTTTCAAATTTGATATAAAATATTAAGGGTCCAATTAAATTGATATTGATTTATGTACATCAATAAATTCAAGACCAATTGAAAAAGCCCGTCGAAAAATAAGAAAAAAACTTAAGAGATAATTTGGACAGATGACATTAAGTTATTAAGGCTTGGTTGCGCTGTACCTCTCGGACAATACGAGTACTCTGATTGATGCAAAATTGAATTGAAATTGGCAAGTCATAGTGCTCAAGTAGAATTCACTGGAACGAGCAATATTTTACCATATCTAGACATGATATAGGCTTGTAGGCCATGATAGACATGATATAGGCTTGTAGGCCCGGGCAATTGACTGACTGTACCGAGAATTCCCAGTACTACAAAATTAAACATACCTAACATTAAGCATTAAATAAATACCTAAATAAATAAATATCGGACAACCTCACACAAAAAAATCTAGTCCCACAGTAAGCTCTAGTAGGCTTCTGTTATGGACACTAGACGACGATAAACATACTTATATAAATAAATACATACTTACATACAAATAACATCCATGAACCAGGCACAAACATTCGAGTTCATCACACAAATATTTGCCCTTGCCGGGATTCGAACCCAGGACCGTCGGCTCAGTAGGCAGTAGCTTAACCACTGCGCCAACCGCGTCGTCTGCATTAGCTCAGTCAGTTCTACAGGTTCTTACCATGTCGCTTTCTATTTTTATAACGCCTTTACTTTTGCTGCGAGTGGGAAGGCCGGAGCTGGCTCGGTGTCCCATTGATTTGATATGCTCAATGGCTTGGAACTTGTCGCATATTGTTCCATTTACACATGGAAATGTACCTACGACCACGTGCACACTGTGGCTGTAGCGCCATTCGACAGATTATACGCCCGATACGTCGTACATGGAGTTGTACAGTTTGAGACTACTGAGTAAAACGAAAAATAAATTACGGTAAACTTAACGAAACTAACTTGTAGCGAAGAATCAGTCTTCACTACATAGTATAAAATAAAGTCGCTTCCTGCTGTCTGTCAGTCTGTCTGTCTCTATGTATGCTTAGATCTTTAAAACTACGCAACGGATTTTGATGCGGTTTTTTTCAATCGATAGAGTGATTCAAGAGGAAGGTTTATATTTATAATGCACTTAATTTATCAGCATTGCACCCGTGTAAAGCCGGGGCGGGTTGATAGTATTCTATATTCGGTTGTTTTTTTATGTTTATTATCTCAGAATTCCGTCATTAAGGATCCAATTTAGAAAATGGTTATTGTTTGTTGTTGAATCAAAGGAATTCCTTAAATTTTATATAAAACGTTCGGTTTTTCTCGAAAATAACTTCACGTTGAAATCGGTATTTTTTTTTGTGAAAAAGTGATGATTTGTATGAGCTACGAAAGTAATTATTTCCGTTATTATCTATATTGTTACTCTATTCTTAGCGGCAACTAGTTAGTCAGTGACGTAAGTAGGAATACTGTAATATTGCTACTGAAAAAAAAGTCAGAGAAACCTAACTCGCTTTACCCTATGTTTTTATTTGACGCCACGTAACTGGTCTTAACATACCCTTAGCCCTAACACTGTGTAGTTATTTTAGCCGTATCTTTCTTGGCGTTTTTTAATGATATTGGAGGGAAAACGAACAGACGGATCGCCTGATAGTCAGCCATTAATGAAATAGTAGTCACTACAACAAAAGAAGTATCGTGACTTTACACAGATACAATCTGTGTACTATGGCACAGCCGCACATCCTTCCGTGTCACATTTTGTAGGTACCTACCTACATTGAATTGCAAAATGCACTGAGAGCCCCCAATTCCAATTCGTGCTGAAGCTGTTGACACGACTGAAATGTAGTGATTATTTGCGTCTCTACAATGAGTGGATTTCGGCATTTTAGCGTACAGGTTACGAGTGAGAGGGAGAGAGAGAGGGAGAGAATAGAACGTTAAAATTTTCTTTATTTTCATAATGTATGGTTTCTTTTTAGTTCTCTCCATTTTCAATTTTTAAAAGTAATTTAAGTAATTATCTGTCGATTACAACCTTAATCAGTAAAATCGGAATATCCTGTCAGGTTTTAGACTTTTTTGAAGATTTTTAGACCCAGCGGCGCTTTCTTTATATTCTTCAATAATTTTGGAACTATACAAGATAATAATGGAGTTTTTTTTATTAAACGTAGAATTGATTTAATATCAGTATAAATAAATAAAAATACCTTATTTATCAAAATCGAAGTATCCGTTCAGGTTTTACATTTATTTTTGTTTATTTTGAACAAGTGGCGCCATCCCTGTTCGTAAGGGTGAATCTAATGTATCCTCGAGTGAAATAGATTATTTTGGTCCCTATCATCACTGTGCAACATGGCTTGCTTCCATCACAAAGTGCAGCGTTTTCATAACAAATAACGGGATAATCCCCCTTTGACTCTGTATAATGAAGCTGCATAAGAACAGCATAGAGGCTGTCATCGAACAGTGACAGTGAGAGCTATTACGTACATCAAAGAGCGCGAACTATAGCACAAAGCCTACCGCTACAAAAGCGACGACCAACAAAGTTCCGTTGCTATCCCGCAATTATCTAAATGCGAGTCTCCCTGAGGTGTCATCAAAGAGCGTGTGCGTAGACGCGACACAGCTTTGATCATCGAGAACATGTTGAAACGAAAAACGGATGTTGCGAAATGTACATTCGAACAAATGCTTTGTTTTGCAATCGGTAACAATAGTTATTTGTTATCCAAGGCTGCAAAGTTGTTATTTGGCGCGAGTGTTGAAATCACAGGTTGAAATTGAAAGCTGAGCGTAGCGAGGCTTTCAAGACACGAGAAGCTAAATATTTTTGCAGCCATGCGGAACACACAACTTTTCACCTCACTACAGCGAGGAAAGTGCAAGATTCAAGAAAAACAATTAAAACATAAAAATAATCATATTTAATTTTGCCTTCTATTTAACACACCAAATTTAAAACATAACACACTCACATCCAAACCAAATAAATACGAGAGAAGCACACATATTAAAAATTAAAAGTAATATCGCCGTAATTTGTATTATCGTCGTGTATATTTTATCGTTGACTTTTTCTTAAGCACTGTTATATTAATATATTTGTATTTGAAACTACTTGACACATTCGTTGTGAATGTGGGAGAATGGCATTCTGGGAGGGATTAGTTGGTCACTCGGAAGTATTTTAAATAACACTTGCTTTGGAAGTTATTGGATGATGGGATCCGAACAAGATTATTTCGGCTTGATCCTCTTTGAAAACGCCAATAGTTTCGGTGAATTACTTATCGTCTCCAAATATTTATAACAAATCCTTTTTCGTTTTAATGCAGGCTTTTAGCATTGAATAAATACTCCAAATTGGGCTTAACTTTCTTGTTTTCGATATTTCTATAAAGTAAGATAACAGTATGTATTCTCCACAGAACAAATTTACGTTGTTTACGTGAATTGTGAAAACTTCTAACTTTTTAATTAATTTGTTATTTTTTTGTCGGGTGCGTTCAGCAATTATACTCTTATGTTCCAACTTTTATAACAAATAAATATTAAAATTTGTGTTGTATTTAATATATTTACTAGTCAAAATATGTAAATGAAACTGAAATACTTACTATTAATATATATAAACATATTCAACATAAAATAAAGTGTAAAAAAAATAAAAACTTAAAAATCTGTAACCAATAACCAGGTTTCTGGACGTGATATTGTAGGTGTATTTTTTTTTTAAAGAAGTATTCAAACGTACATAAGATTTTAGCCGGCCTGACCAGATCGCCCTTTATTAGCGTTCGTTGATTGGTTATTCGAAGATTTATCGACTGATGAATCAGTCACGCGTTGAAAGAGTCTTAAATATAAAAAAGTTACATCCACAGAGAATCAAAATCGTCGTGTTCGAAATTCAAATGACTTTTGCACGCTAGCGGATAAAATAGACTTTTGCACGCAGATTTCGCCCTATAAACGGAGGTTTTCCGAGCGAGTGAGGTGAAAACAACATTGAAGACAGCGCGCTCGTGCACCAAATGGTCCACTTTCTAGGCTCCGGTTATATATCTAGGTACTTTTTAATAACATTTTTGGATAGAGGTGGACTTACAATTTATAATGGATTTTAATGGATAGCATAGAAATCTTAACACGTTCATAGGTATAATATAATTAATTAAGACAGTGTAGTACGTAGGTACATTTAATTGGCTCACTATCGATAATTGCTCGATTTATGATATTTTTAACGCAAGGCGCTGCAAGTAACATTTAAATTGAATGTGTACTCAAAGTTACTTTTTTACAACACTTTAGAATTCAACTGACTAAAAATTGGTTCTAAAGTCTACTGTAAAGTTTTTTTTTTGTTGTATATAGTTTATCCTTCGTCTTTAGTTGAATACTCGTATTGTTTGTATAATTAATAGCATCTGTCATGTTACCGTAAATCCCAGTTTTCATTTTAGTCCCCTTCTAAAATAAGATGCATCGCAACTGTCTGTCGCGCTAATTCTATCCGGGACGGAATAATTCAGCGCCCTTTTAAATGTGCTTTTAGCTCTCCTGTAATGCGGAGTCATTTGCGCAAATTGTAATGGCTTCGGCGCGAATTATACAAATTTATGACACTTTTGAGTGAGAAACACTTATATATTAGTTATATTTAATGATTCTTCAATTTGACGAAGGAAAAAACATTTGAGATAAATCGGGGTTGATGTTATTCTTACATTGTTTTGTACTGTACTTTAGGGTGATTCAAAAAATTCAAGTTTTCATTTTTTTTACTCTCAACCGATAATAACCTTCTACCCATTAAATTCTTAATTAGTAATTAATTTCAGAATTTTTGATGAATATTTAGAGGTCGCTACCACCTGCCAAAGTTTTAAAAATATTTGCCATAATGCACTTAATGCGAGATAGTATATCGTTTTACTTTTGATATGTTAAATGACGGTATTTAGCTGTTAAGTAGTGTTAAATGTGTTCTGCGGGTACTTCACACTCCAAAGTTGGTTAAGGTAAACAATTAATTATCATACCTACCTAGTTTAGTGATACAATCAGCTCAGATCAAAGCAGTTGCATTTTGTTTACGAGTGTTTGTTTACGTCTAGTTTGCTCGTTTATTGTTATAATTGTTTTCCCACTATGACTTCGAGTATTAAAACAAGAAAAAAAACGGAAATATGGCTAGTTGGACAAACCTGTTCGGAATTAGTGCAAACAAAATTACCCTCAGTGAAAGAAGTGATCAGTTTATTTTTTCATTATAAAAATGTAATGAACCAAGTAAATAGGGAATCGGCGTCCTTAACTGCTGGTGATGTGATGGCTCTATGGCAAAAAGCAAGTATTCCTACCAAAGATAAGCAACATGTTATAACAAAAATACTTAAATATTTTAATGAATGGGTCCATTTAAAAAAAAATCAACACAATAAAGCAAAGCGTTCAGCAGCAATCATAGAAAAAGAAAACAAGTGGCAATCAAATTTAAATGTTCTCTTTGATATAGCTCATTTCGATGCTCTGAATATAATGACCATAGAAGAAGACAAGCAATTTCTGTTGAACCAAAGAAAAATGGACCGTTCTGGACGAATTGGTAACATTGACAAACAATATGCAAGAAATCTTAAAAAACAGTTAGAAAAAGAAGTTAAGTTGAAAAAAATTAAGGAAAAGGAGATGAAAGCAATAAATAGACTAACAGAGAAATGCGGTTTACTATCATCATCTGCAGAGGATAATAGTAGTGATAGCGACACGAGTCGTCCTGATCCTCCTCAGGCAGGACCCTCTTTAAGCCAACATTGTTCGCCGCCACGGAAAAAAGGCCGAAAAGCAATCCTAGATTGTAATTTAGCTACTACTCTAGATGTCGCCAAGTTAAGCGACCGAAAAGCAACTGTTGTTTTGGCCTCCACGTTGAAAAGTCTGGGCTGTAATGTAGCAGAATATAAAGTCAGCTATTCATCTATACGTCGCCATAGAATTCATATCAGAAAACAGCTCGCGGAGTCTATTAAAGCAGACTTTCAACCACAAACTACACTTACTGTGCACTGGGATGGAAAAATGCTTGAGGATATTACAGGACATGAAATAGTAGATCGCCTACCAATTTTGGTATCCGGAAAAGGAGTTGACCAGCTTTTGGCCGTTGCTAAACTTCCAGATGGTAAAGGGGAGACCATGGCATCTGCTATTTCCGAGACAGTTTTATCGTGGAGCTTACATGATAAAATAAAATGTATGTGTTTCGATACCACAGCATCTAATACAGGGAGAATGAATGGAGCTTCTACCCTTTTAGAACACAAACTGCAAAAGAAATTGATTTGGTTTCCATGTCGCCATCACATCTTAGAAATCGTGCTTGAAGCTGTCGTACTATCAGCTATAGGACCTTCCAGCGGCCCAGAAATCTTGATTTTCAAAAGATTTAAGAACAATTGGCCAAAAATTAATCAAGGAGACTTCAAGACTGCAATATCCGAACCATCTACTTGGAGCTGTGTTGAAACTGTCGCGATTGATATAATTGCTTTTGCTCAGAATCAACTTAAACAATTTCAGCCTCGTGACGATTACAAAGAGCTCCTTCATTTGATCATTATATTTTTAGGGGGAGTACCTGAAACTGGTATATCATTCAAAGCTCCTGCTGGATTGCACCGTGCGCGATGGATGGCTAAGGCTGTGTATTCATTAAAAATGTATCTTTTCCAGCACCAGCTTAAGATCACAAAAAAGGAAGCAAAGGGTATTACGAATATCTGCATATTTGTAGTTATCATTTACTCAAAGTACTGGTTTACAGTTCCAGCAGCTTGTATGGCCCCTGCAAATGACCTGCAAATTTTAAAAGACTTAGTTGAATACGAAAACTACAATAAAGTTTTAGCCAAAGTCGCCTTAAAAAAGATGTTGGGTCACCTTTGGTATCTTTCTGAAGAGCTAGTTGCTCTAGCTTTTTTTGATAAACGAGTTTCTACTGAAACGAAACGTAAAATGATTTTAGCACTGAAGAAAGAAGGGTCAGATAACAGTCCTAAAAAGGCTTCTTTGGAATATGATGAAATCATTAACCAAAACCTCGAAGATTTTGTTACACAAAACACAATGTTTTTTTTTTATACTACTGGAATTCTATGTGATTTCATTGAAAAAGATCCTGAGCTATGGGAAGAAGAAGAAAGTTACAAGTCGGCTAGAGAAATTGTACTAAACATGAGAGTTGTTAATGATATAGCTGAACGCGGTGTGGCTTTGATGGAAGAATATAATAAATTACACACAAACGACGAGGAACAGAAGCAGTACTTAATGTTGGTAGTTAAAAATTATAGACAGAAAAACCCCAATGTGAATAAGGCAAACTTTATGTAAAAAAATATCTTGTCTTGTATATATATAATAAGCTAGTTTTCATTATTTTGTTTCTTACTCAACAAAGGTTTCTGATATTAATAAACTTTAATTTGAAAATTTATTGAATTTTCAAATTTCAGAACCCGGTAGCGACCCTTAAATATTAAGTTAAAAATACAGAAAAAAAACCAATATGTTTTCTAATGGAATAGATCAGTTTTAGGGGTTGAGAGTAAAAAAAATAAAAAAAATTTTTTTTTTGTTGTCCGATGAATCACCCTAAACAGAATATGAATGTGTGATTAACTGACTAATGGTAATGTGTGTGTTTAATGATGTGTCATGATAGGACATAGTATGTATATGAGAAAGGACGACGTTAAACCTAGTAGATTAAGAATATAAACGCCCCTGACTTCCTAAAAAATCAATAGATCCATTGTTATTAAGTATATGGTCAAACTATACTATTTACTAGTTAATTTACATTTAAAATACATTAAAAATAAAAAATAAATCGATTAAAAAAAATAAACAATCAAATACTAGGTTAACGATGTTATAAAGTTGCCAAAAAGCCTTTTTTGGGTCGTAGACCACACTATTATAAGTTGGTTATTGTATAGATACAAAAAAAGCTGGAGTAGATATTTAAAACCCTTTACGAATCTTATTTGAACACCTAAATCACGCCATGAATAGATTTTTCTTCATATTTTGGTTTTCTTTAATTCTATTATTCAGCCAAATTTCACTTCGGAACCAACTTGTCACAGAAAAGTTATGTGCAGCGTTTAACTATTGTATTAAACTAGTATCTAAGTCCCAAATCAACAAGACTGGTAAATTTCATCTCAGCTCTGTGGCATAGTAATAAACAAGCAGTGATTATACCTACGCGGACCATTACGGAGTTGTTGACTTGATCCCAGCGGGCTATGCAGGAATTCAGCAGATTAAACCTTCATTACTGATGTTCGCTAACTTGGCAGGAATGCCGGCTCAAAGCGAGATTTAGAGCTCTTGCATTGCGTGCGATTCTGATCCAAAGCAGAGAAAATGCAAGAGTTGTTCGGCCATTTAATGCATGTAGGATACTGGATTGCTGATTTTAATTTCTGTCTACTGATTAACTCGAACTATTTTATTGTTCCCTAAACTATCTCGCCGTCTAAAACTTGCTGGAGAAGTAAGAGGGTGGGGGATTTTGCGTAAACGCACGTCCTAGAAGTACCTATGGTGACTTCGCTTGGCATTTAAAAGAAACAAAATAGTACATTATGGCAGACGCCGGGAAAGAAGGGCTTCCCGGGTAAGTAGGTATAGACATAGACATAGGTATAGATAGTGATACGAAGCCGGCAAGCCCTTTTCACGGCTAGGCATGTAGTGCTTTTCTCAAACGTATTATGCAATGAAATAAAAAATGCACCACTCAAAAAAATATAATTTAGCCGTTTAGCCTGTTCATGAACACAGACGCCATGTTTAAAAAATAAATCTTCCCGGCTTGGGCTCGAGTTGTTCCGCTCCCCGCAACGTGATACTTCGAAGCCTCTTATAACACACGTTTGATTTTATTTTTTGTTTCAGAAAAAGTCCTTTATTTCACGCGATGTGCGCAATGTCGCGGTAGCTCAGGTCAGAGCACTGTTCCGGATGAGTAGAGGTCGTTGGTTCGATCTCCATCTGAAATGTAGCGGATTGCGTAATAAAATGTATTTACGAGCTTATGTGACCTCTTCATGGCATAGCAGACAACACGTAATAAGTAAGCTCTAGTAGGCTAGGCTTGTGTTATGGGCACTAGACGAAGTAGACGAAGACATACGTACTTATATTGATAAATATAATACTAAAGTACATAGAAACATCCATGACCCAGAAACTAACATTAAAGTTCTATTTGTATTGTTAAACCGACATTGTAGGGTACGGAATAGGACTTACATACAGACAAGGCATATCTATCGAATTACTACTAGTTATTAATATAATGAGGAATAAAGTAAACTGTGTACTTGATTATAATATGTGCCTAAGTTAGCATTATGCGTTTTTCTGCGTACTTTTCATAGTTTATACAATTCTTATTCTCACGCGGGCTACTAAAGGACATGTAGATTGTAGGTACATACTAGCCTGATATTATAGACTTGTATATACTTATAACACAAATATGTAAGCTAGGTATGTGTAGCTATGCTATTAACTACCTATTGTATTTTCCACGGAAAGGATGGCTATACTATAAAAGTGTTGGGGAGAGAGGGCCACAATAGTTAACAAAAACCGGTCACGTACAAGTCGGAAACGTGCACCGAAGGTTCCGTACAAACTACGAAAGCACTGATTATGAATATTGCTCTAACGAAAATATGAATTGTACCGAGGAAAAGGCTTAAATATTCCGTTGGAAAACTATTGAACAAGTACATCCACATATGTCGTTTTGTTTACCAACTGCAAATAAGATTGTAGTCAAAATACATATTTATTATGCCTTGGTTTTATTACTGTAATGCTGTTTAACTTAAATGAATAATAAATATTACATTATAAATTTATGGAACAATATGAATATATGTATTTATCAAAGTATTTATTTATCAAAACTTGCTTGAGTTAGTTGCACCGCCCACAATTTATCTGCTTTGCCCAAAGGTTGACTGGTAGAGAATGCCTCATGGCATTAAGTCCGCCTTTTGTACGATAAGTTTTCTTTTGTGCAATAAAGATTGAATAAATAAATAAATAAACATGTAATGTCTCATTTTTATTAAATGAAAATTATGTTGTGTACCCAACTCCATAATTTTCATATATATCCATTGATACAAAGATCAAAGCTCAAAGAAAAAAATTAAATGAGTTACCTGGTGGAAAAGACCGCTAAGGTGTAAAGCGTTTCAAATAAACAATGCAAAGATCGACACACAAAGCATAAGGATAAATTCGAAAGGTTGCTTGGGAGGTTAGCGGCGGAAAGGTTAACGCGCTGGATCGGCAAACCAGAGGTACCGGGTTCGATTCCTATTCTCTTCCACTAGGTAACCCATTTTATTTTTCCTTAAGCGTTGATCTTTGTATCAACGGTTTAATTATTACATCAATTTCAGCTTCCTTCACGTGTTTCTGAGAAAGTGGTCTTGACTTGACAGACGAATAACAGAGTGACCCTATAAGGGTTCCGTTTTATAGCGATTGAGGTTCAGAGCCGCTTAAAGTGATCGGTAGAGTAATCAGCATACTTCGGGGTTTTCGGTGCACAAATGATTTGAAACTAAGCTGACTGTAGTCGTCGAATCATTCGTGTACCGAAAACCGAAAGCGGGTATGCTAATTAGGTATCATATCGTTGCCATTAATTTGTCAAATCATTATTATATCAATTTATATGCATAAATATAATCACACACTTCATACCTAAGTTGGTATGTTTTCTGGAGATACTACAGCAGTTATGCTCGCGCTGTTTACGCTAGGTTTTCTAAATAACTTGTATTATGATATGACCCATGATTCTTAAAATTATATTTAAACTCTTAAATATAAATAACTAAGTATTAGTATATTCATATTCATTTTTATTGATAACAGTGTTACATGTCAACTTATTCTAAATTACATACAATTAATTATTCAATATTAAACAACATTATTAAATATTTTACACAATAATTACAATAGCAATTAATTTAAAATCGAACATTGATTTGTTGCACTCATATATAGCGTTTAATATAATTAACACATTTTCATTCTAGTTGGAAATTATTAAATAATTATTGAGTGACATACAAAATTATTCCCATTTGATAATTAACGTGAGTTTCGTGGACTAACCGCGTTAACCGTAATTGCCAATTAAACTACACCAGTTTGAATAATATTGTGCACGGCTAAATGTTAACCAGGGATGAACATTTTGATGATTTTCGATTGTTTTGGGTGCAATAAATATTCCAAATTTGAAAATTTTCAAATTCGTGCAACGTTCTCTTCTTCACAGCTGCATGCCTGCTCCTAACACTTATTCGAGTAGGTATATAGAATGGCACGGCACGATAACAACTTTGAACAAAGTGCTTTGGAGTGGGCTTAGTATAGTAGTGGAGTCGAGTTAGGCACCCGTGGGAACGGGATGCGCTAGCATTCGTTAATGTGTCATGACTTATGAAAACAGATAAAAAAAAATATTTTAGATTTTTTTGTGACATTTCATATCCTGACTTCGCGTGTCGTACGTAAGTAGTTGAGTTGAAATTCTGAAGGGATACATTAAATATGATTCTTCATAGCACTAAGCATCGAAATATCTGGCATCGGCAAGTTCTAATCTGAAATTACATGAATTATGAAGTACATGGTGTTTTACTTCCACGATTGATAAAGTGATGAACGTGAAGCGATGAAACGTAGGTACCTAATGAAAACATTACAACTAAATGGTTATTAGTATGACGATTAACTATATATTTTTTACCGTTTGACAAGTTCATATGAAGATGGATTACACAACCTAATTGCAACGTAACCTAATTTAGACGTCAGTTCTATAGAGAGTTTTCAGCGCTCCGTAGCAATGTCGACCGTTAACGGTTCTTTTTATGACTTTTAGAGCAGTCTAATTTAAGTGTTTTGTCTGTATGGCACATACAGACACACATTACATGCCCAAAAAAAATGACATCCTAAAAATATCATCATGCCTACCAATCAAATTATTAGGCGAGTGTAGATCACATTTTCAGACTTTTCAGTGCTTTAGAAGCTTTAGGAGATAGCCACATTACCGGGTTTTACTCCCACACAAAGTCCGACTACCTACTATTTAGTATTCGGGGCTAACTAACCCTTATACTCTTCAAGTCGTGTCTTAAAAAAAAGGCAAGAAGTCAGTTAAGTTTTAACAACGACACAGTGCGAACCAATTGATAAATCGGAACGAAGAATTTATATTGCATCCAACGTTATAAGTACAGTTTGAGTAAATTGTGAGTTTATTATTTCGTAATAAAGTGTTTGTTTTCATTAGTGCTTTTTCTATCTAACACGAACCCCACGCTCGTAACAATATTTAACTTTGTCAGAAGTGGTTTAGTTTGAAACGTATTGTAAATCGTAATCAATAATTTCATACAGAGAGATAACAAAATAAAATTTTCATGTTTTAAAAGCACTTTAATTTTTAGTTAGAGATGTAGCCCAATAAACACAAACAATTTTTTTATTTTGGAGTAATTTATAGTTCCAAAAATAAGCTAAATAATACTTAATTTTTTTATAAATAATATAAGCGGTATATGCACTTCCTATAATATTGAACCGAACTTGAAGTCGTAAGAAAACTTTGATAACTGCCTTTCGTTAGTTCTCCTTCACGTCCCCCAAGCGCACGGACGACCGTACTTACAGCAAAACTTGTTCTTTCATGTAGTTCTTAATATTCATGACTTTATAACTGTAGTTATTCGCCAGTACGCGCATCGTGCCACCCATAGTGCCGGCTAAAATAATGGATCTATAAAACTTGAGACTGCTACAATTTTACCAACTTCCTATAGATATTTGAACAACAGCGAGTTTATGACGATCGAATTTGTCACACGCTACGAAAAAGATAAAGCGCCTGTCATTTTTTGACAAGTAAGTAAAGTGTAGAATTATTGTTTATCGTTTATCTAATTTTATAGCATGTGATATAATAGGAAGTTCTACTAAGTAATGTAAAACATCCCATGACATAACCGACACATATATTAGTCCTAGTCATTGAGAGGCTCATTAAACTAGCGCCACCGACGGCCGGAGCCGGAACCGGCCTCGCGCGGCCGGACGCGTTCCGGCCCGTTATCCGCGCGAGCTTCCGGCCGGACCCGGTGCATTAAAGTATCAGCGCATAGCTACCGGATGCTGCCATGTCAATGTGGAATAAAATAGGAATCGAGTACCGATTAACATCGGTTTTGATATCGTATGTACGTGTACCTTAATAAACATCATACATTCAAGAGTGAAAATCTAGTCGGTGTAGCCGATAAAGTATATGTTGCTGTCTCCATCTTACGCGATCTAGGTATATATCCATGTTCCCCTGATTTTCTAAAAGCATCCACCTATATCACCACATTTCCGAGCTGTGTTTATGGACGTGAAAAAAGTTAGTGATTCTCATGAGCATTTGAGCCGCCATCACAACCAGCCGTCTCTATTGGCGATAAAATAAGGAAAAACCGTACAAATTTGATTACAAAATGTAAACGGCTCTGAGTTTTCCAAAATATACGCAAATGGCATTAGATTCTTAAGTGAAGCCGTCAATTAAGAAACCATGGTTGTGACGGCGGTTTAAACGCTCATGACAATCACCCTTTTACTACTTATATTATTAAATGAAAGGAAAAAATTTAGTCGCTTTAAATGTTACCATTCTATGGTGCAAATAATATTAGTGAACGACATTTTTTTTTACTTAATAGTAATAAATAGCAAATATTGCTATCATATACCCGACGCAGAAATTAATCCTAGTTATTGAGGACTATTAAACTAGTCACCGGTGGCCGGAGCCGGAACCGGCCGCGGACGCGTTCCGTCCCGTTATCCGCGTGAACTTCCGGTCGGACCCGGCCGGAACACAGGTACCTAGATGTACAGACATAGCGACCGGATACAGTTAGTGAGCTATGCTGTCATGTCTTTGTGCGATCGAGCAACATCAGTTTTGATTACTTATTGCCAATATGCATCATTCTCAATCATCGTCACGACCAGCACCTCTAACACAACTATTTCTCGCGGTAGATAATTGCCTGTCTCTTTCTGTACAGTACTGTGAAAGGGTGACGGGTAGCGCTATGTCGCGCGATAAGAGTTGCGAAGCGTAGTTGTGCTAGAAGGGATCGTAAAATTCGAGCAAAATCGATTGATTGACGTATGACAACCAATGGTGGCCCAAGCATTTCAATGAATTTTGCTCGCATTTTATGAACGCTGGTCACGAACTATCCATAGCCACCTGATTTCCCTTTGCAACAATAAGTCTAACAATCCGCAATTTTTTTTGTTTTCTCCTCTTTAATAGGCACAAAAATATAATTTCGATTAGTGTCTCATTTGCTGCAAGATCAAGGATGTAATGATGTAATGCATTGAGAGTAATTTGTGATCAATGCCTGGGCTCCAACGTGGTAAGAATTGGATTTATTCCGGCTGCCTCATACCTATCACAACTTTGCTAGCGACTTTTTGGAAATATGTTTTTGGTTTATTTTTACCTAGTTAGTAAGTCTTTGCCCAGTAATAGAGATTAAAACTTGAACAGCTTGAAAATCGTGATTTTATTGCGCATAACACCATCCTTTGAAATAAATTTGCTATGTCATAGATTAGCTCATTAAGGACGTCAATTATTCCCTAAATGACCTCCGCATTTCCTAATTAAATTTCCAACACTAATGAGCATGGAGCAGTAGTCAGCTTACGGTTGCAGTTTGCCTTGCTTGCAAACTGTCACTCAGGATTAAGACAATTAGCGTCAAACGATTAATATTCAGAGAAAAGGTAAATAGAGGTATAAAAAACATGGGGCGCAATACATTTTTATCTGCACATTTCTGACGAAACACTTCGCCCTGGAATGAGGGCGCTTGCTATAAAAAGGTGTTTAAATTATGGCTGTAGTCCCCGTTTTAGCTGATTGCAGGGGAGTGTGACCTGCCGTTGCTTTTGTTTGGCGAACACTCGTCGCTACGGCTCGTGTCTTGACGGGTAGTTCGCAAATTACACCCCTAGTTCCAACGTAAATATTGTTGACCTGTTTTGGGAATTTTGCTAAAAGCATGTTTTACAAATGTTTTCTGACTTTTATCTCCGCTGTAATTTAATTTTGAAATAAGATACTGCGATAGGGTATCTCACGTTAATATTTTCGTGAATCGTCTCTAATACGACTACTTTTTACGGAGCGTATTTTTTCACACACGGAGATTTCACTATTAAATCACGAAAACATCTCATAAAACCTTGAACTTGAAAGTGTTACCTACTTTTTATCTTCACTTTTATTATGTTCATTATGATTTAGATGCGCGATATCTCCTTTATTTATTCTGATGGACAGTTTAACCGACTAATTATTCGCTGAGTGCTATCTAAATCGAGGGCTAAATCAATGGCAGCGCTTATTCGACGTCACGTGGTATGCTAATCGCTGGCCGGATTGCGCTCTCATTGTACAATGGCGATTATCGAGCACTTTGCCACAAATCACCAGCATTTTCCTAGAAATACCCTATTTGAGGTCACGGAATTGAAAATAGGCATTTGTTTCACTTTTTGTACGTAAAGCCTGACCACTAATATATGAGGATTGTCAAGAGGGCGCTATTTTAAAGATTTATATGGCAACAATTTTGCAACTGTCAGTATAGTCCGAAAACATAATATTGGCAACTGAACATTTTATCAATGATATACTTTTATTATTTTATAAATCTTTTGTTTGAAGAAAATAGAAATAAGAAATTTCACGATTCAAAGATCTCTATAAAATAAATTTAGAGTCACACATCATTATTACAATAACAACAACCAATCTCGGAACCGCACTATAATGACACTAGTTTAAATACCTGTCAGTTCCTATGTTAACTTCGTAATATCATTTAATGGAATACTTTCTTTTCTTGTAATATTTGTCTTCTAAAGAAACGTAATCAAACCACCACGAATGACATTGTTGACAAACAATCATAAAATCAATAGCAGTGTAAGAAATTAGTTCCAGTGAAATTCCGCAACATGGCGCATTCTCAGTTTTGTGGTCAGGCTTTATTTTATGACCTTGTTAAGCCTGGTTGGAAGGATTTCAACGAGTATTATAACTTTTATCGACACGCAAACAAATTTTTCTACTCCAGTACTTTTTTCTGTCATTTATATAGTTACTAACTCTAATATAAAGACATAAATTATGAAAGTCTGTAAAAGTCTATACTCTACTGCCCAAAAACACACTGCTAACCGATGGTATAATGTCGCCAAAAAAGCATCACTTAGTACCACAGATTACAAGATGAACAGCTGCATTCACACAATTTTCAAAAAAAAAAAAAACTTATTGTACTAAGGCATTGCTGCCAACTTAAAAAAAAAGTTTTATCTTCAGTGCATGGATGTTTAGTATAGTGAACGTAACCTTTATGTATAAGTTTAATTTTTTTGACAGATGTTTAGTATGGTGATCGTATACCTTTATGTATAAGTTAATATTTTTTTGACAGTTGGATGTCAATAAAAAAAAGTTTATCAGAGACAATTTTTCTTTTTAATTTTGTTGATTCCGAGCGGGAGCATGTAATTATTTTCTTTGTTGTTTATTTGCATTTTATTTATGAAATGTCGAGTCGTAGAAAAAGTATTGTATGCAACGTTGTATAAGTAGGTCAAAAAACGCTCGTGGCATCTTTCTTACGATGTTCGCTACGCTCACATCGTAACCCATGCCACTCGCGTTTTTTGGCCCCTCTTATACAACGGTTGCATAAAATACTATTGCAGGCGGCTTCTAGTACGTAAATTATAAATTACAAGATGCTCAAACTAGTCTACCTAAGTAAAATGTATCGGTACCCACTTGCGAACACTGTACACTGAACAGTTTATAGGTGGTTAATTACTCGCTTATAAGGTATCAATGTCGTTTATTCGGCGTCACGCGCAGTGTTGCCAGACGACATTTATGAAAATCTGTAAGTTGAGACGAAAAAATCTGTAGAATTCCGTAGATCGTCGCTTGTAAATCCGTAGTTCTACAGACTTTTTTCCAATGCTTAATTTGACTATGATGAAGCTTAAAAATGCTATTAAAAGTTAGCAACTCTTGAAAAAAACGTAGGTGAAAAAGCAATAAAAATCTAATATTTTTGTACACCTTGTCCGTCGTCGTTTTGAGCTAGTAAGAAAATAAAATTAATTACAATTTATTATCCGCAGAAAAAGTACATTCTATTTCGTTTACGTCATATTTCGGTGATAAATAAAAAGTAATCTGAGATTCCGTAGGTTCACCAATAATTTCCGTAGGTCTGGCACAAGGCCTAAAATCCATAGATCTACGGATTATTCCGTAGCTCTGGCAACGCTGGCCACGCGGTGCCTAATATGCTAATCGCTGGCCCGATTGCGCTCTTGTTGTACACGTACAGCGGCGATTATCAAGCACTTTGGCACAAATTACGTCGGAAAAAGCTGAAAACTCCGCTTTGAGAAACGCTTGACTCATTTCAGAGTTTGGGTGGACAATGTACTGATAATGCTTTTTCTATGTACCTATTTTATTTTTTGGTGTGGCAATAGATGTTTCTTTCTAATTTCAGCTATGGAGGTTCGTTATTTTATCAAATAATTGTAAAAATTAAATGTCCACCTTAAAGATATTTTACAAAAAACGTAGCTGTTTTGGAGGTTACGTTTTACGTTTAGGTTTAGGCTGAAGGCTCATGGACTGTGCTAATTTCAATTTTCAATTCATTTTAGTTTTGTTTGCTGCTAGACCTACTCGCTGCGACCCGATTGTGCTCGAAGCGATGGCGATTAAGCACTTCAGCACAAATAACGGGGGGAACTGCTGGAAAGCCCGTTTTGAACATACTATTACATATCTGTCAATTAGAAAGTGGCTAATATTGGGTGCATAAATAATAGTTGTTATAACGGGTCTGATGATGTATGTATTACAAAAATCCAAGTCTAATGGTAGTTTCTAAATTATGCAAATACTATTTATCATTAATTCACTCTATCGTTTATTCATGTGCTGGACTTTCAATAATAAAGTATAAGTTCATTATTATAACAAAATGGGACTAAATCGCGTTCAAAAAATGTTCATTTAATTACCTCGATGTTTTGATTTTGAAAGTGATGTTTCGTTCATGGCCTCGAAAGGACGAAGGATGAAATGATGTGTGAAAGTCGTGCAAGCAAGCAATCATTTCATTAATAATTATTTTTGTATGTTGTCGCACTCACGTCCAAGATTCAATGATGGGAGGCGTGCGCGGTGCCGATGCGTAGAGGGCATCTACTCGATTATTTAATTAAATATCCGTTTAAACGGGGCCGCGCCTAAGCTGTTCCTGTGTCATGGGAGGCACGAAGTAATTATTATCATAGTTTCAGTTGCTAGCTTCACCAAAAATAATTTAACAGATTTCTAATAAACTAATACTTACCTATTCTATATAACATTAACTACCATTATTTTAAGTTCGAATCCGAGTCGATTTTTGCATCGAATTAATAGCTGAACTTCTCCAGATATAAACTAGTGTCGCTTTCGATGAAGCATTACGAATTACGATACACCCGCTTTATGATGAATTACCATATTATATCACAAAATACTACTAAGTTATGTCACTTCCCTACGACTCGTAAAAATATCGACATTTGTCAAGTTAACATTTTAAACTCGCGTTTTTCATTGGACTGCACTCTGCAGCGATATTAATCTTAGTTTTTGTCTATCAAAATATTATTCATTGATCATTGTATTAATTAAGTATATTAATATCAATGAGACAGTAACGTCATAACGGCCTAAAATACCTATATTAGATTATTCGAGCACATTAGTAAAGTAAATAATATACCACGGTAGATGGTAGTGGCGCAATCTCGGACACAGATCATAAAAAACGTCAAAAGTATGATGAGCAAATCGTCTTGTCATTAAAATTTCTGTCATTACTCTTCAAAACATCTTATTTAGTTTGTAGATTGATACTGAGATACGAGCTTTGTTTTAACCTTTTAACCGCCGTAGTCTGATATATAAGACATTAACATTTCCAGCTCATTTCGCCACAGTCTGATAAATAAGACAAATATCTATATATATATATATATATATATATATCGGCGGCGACACGAGCAAGTTTGATGAAAAATTGATGGCGGCTAAAGGGTTAAGTAGGTATTTGTTACTTAGTGAGTTTTGATAGTCAACAGACGAAATAATCTATTTAGTTTTTTGAGTAACATCAAACGCAGTATAAATAAAACCCTTTTAAACTGAAGCCAGAGAGTATCCGAAGCCTTAACCGACAAGAAATTCCTTTCATAAAACGGAAGCTTAAACCGCGCTTCTCTTAAGTGGTGACTGCAATCCGAGGAAAAAAAGTGAAATAAAAAATGGCGGCCATGCAAACTGCACACCGATATCTGAATACCTACCTAGTGCAATGTCGTGGGAAAGAGCAGCGTGTTAAACTTCTACCGACGCGATACGTAGAGGACTGTATCTAAGCTTCAAAGCGGGACTTTTATTTTATTTTCCTCACGTGGGATGAAGCGTGTGTGATATGATACTTTTAAAGGTAAAGTTTCTGTAAAGTTTGTTCAACACAATTTCAATTAAAGAACTGTCAAGTGCGAGTCGGAGCCGCGCACGAATGCTTCTGCCATTAAAGATTTTCTTTGAGAGTTTTGACTTTTTTACTTTTAATGTTTGTTGTTGTATTGGACATCATAGTAATGCATACTCTGTGTAAATTTCGAGTGTCTTCCTATTACCAATCAATCGTTAGGAAAAAATGTAGATAAACCTAAAAAAATATGTTTGTTGTCGGGGGACCCATTTATTAAACTTCATAACACCATAATCTCCTTCTCCCTTGGCCAATAAAATTAATACAACTATTTCTCTTTTGGTGGCAGCCCTAACAAGCACAAGCATCGATCGGATAGTGTGTATGGCCATTAGGGCGCACTCGAAACGCGGTCTCACGCCTCGAGAGCCCTGCAGTCAAGTGGCTCCCTCTACATGTCACGATGTCGTGTCACCTTGTATGTCATGTCAGGCTTTGTGAATGAGGAGGGCATTCGGATTGTCACACTGATTTGGCGACAATTATTTAGGCCTGATTGAGAATGCGCTTACAAGTTAAAAACTAACTTGATGCTGGCTTAACTTTTTTTTAATTAGTCGTTAACCGTTTTGTTTATTACTTTTTATAATACCTGGATTATTTATATTTGTATACTTCTGAAGTGCTGAACCGCGCTTGGGTCTGAGAATCCTTAATTCCTTTTTGGATTTTGCTCTATTTCTTTTCCTCTTCCAAGATATTTTCCTGTATACGCAGCTCGGCACCTTAATTGATATTACCTACATTAAATTCTTCTAATATTTTTTTAATCTACATAAGCAATTACGTTCGCTTGTTAAGGAAATAAGCGCACAATCACCATGTCTCCGTCTGATTTGAGGCCACAGCCACGAATGTTTCACGAACCGTATTGAAACTTTTATGTAGAAGTTTATACCTAATCAGATCTGCGTGAACTCCAGGCCGGTAACTGGCGGGAAATGGTGATAGATGGCGCAAACTCGTGTCGGAGGCCAAGACTCGCTTTGGGTCGCTGAGCCAGTCAGTAAGTTATACATACCGTAAAATGGGGTGAGTAGGGATTGCGGGGAAGTGGAGATGCGAATCCAGAGTTTATTTTTTCAGTTGCTAGTTTAATTTTCGGGCTCAGGATGTTCTCTTAAAATAATAAAATCTCTTTGCGCCGGGCTGTCAGACACAAACAACAGTTAAAAATATAATTAAAAAGTAAAGGTAGTGTGGCAAAGTAGTACCGTACGCACAGTTTGATTGCTTAGAAAACGCTCTATTGAAGCACATGCATTGTAAAAATGATTGTGAAATAACTAATTGCAGGTGATCTATTATTTTAATCCTACATCTGTGTGATTAATCAATCTAATTTAAACGTATTCAGTAAGCCCATGTATTCTCAAAAGTTATACGAATAAAGGCACGACTACAGACAATGTTGTAATCACCCATATCCACTACCAAGGTACGTCAAACATTTGCACGCCATAATCAGAAGTCAAAGGGTTCGGGTAGTACCAGTTTGACTGATGAAAGCGGGCGAACGCGTGAATGGGCTTGTATGGCCACTAAAAGCCCCCCTTATTACAACTTCCACTTTCCCTAATAACTCCCACATATGCTCCCAGCTGCATATTACATAATTTTGCATATTTTCGCGGTTAAGTACTCTCCAAAAGTAATTTATGCGCATTAAGTATGAGCTGTAAAAACGCTGAACGTTGAAATTGTACTTTTTTGCGCTGAGAGTTTATTACGCAGTTACTTGTACTATGGAGTACGAACAAGCACTTTCGATGCAAACTAATATTACTCATATATCAGCATTTTGTTTAATGGCCGATACATAATATCATCCTTGGTCTTGACGAGGCACGTTACGATGTTGTGTAACGTTCTGATGTCCTGATATGCAATTTACGGATCGTGATATGTAACGTAAAACTCTACTACATAAATCATCTGATTAGGTAGTAGTTTTTTGTATTTCTCTTCAATATTGTTTAATTTCTTGCCTTTAGAAGTCAAGTAAAACTTGCCTTTATTGTCACTCTCCCCAAAGAACAACGTAACAAGACATTCGAACAAATTAACTCATGTTTACAACAAAAAACAAAAATAACAATACCTCTTCCGACGTAGTCGGATTAAAACGACACGTATCGGTTTTTCAAGTGAGGGTTTTGAAAAGCACTCGGTGTTGCATCATTAAAATTATTTTAGTTTAATTGGCACCGCCGACGAGACTGGAAAGAGCCGCGATGTAGATACGGCACGTTGCGTATCAATAGGCTGCGCTTCACTTTGCACCGAACCCATACATATTTAGTTCATAATATTTATTATTACCTATGGCGCAACGACCCAAAGTGGATCCTGGCCTCCGACACCAGTTTGCGTTCACCCGACGACGCCTCTTGATCATAGGCATCTGGATAGCGCGGAAGGACTTTAGAGAACTATGAAGCCGATATTAACATTAAAATACAATTCATACTCTTACTCATAAGTGTATTTAATTCGCACTTTTGATTTTATAGTCAAAGCCATAATCAGAAGAATATGTAAAGACCTGATTTGTATAGGCATTGTTTTTGTTCGTCATCATAAAATAGGTACCTACGTACATATTTTGCGACTTTTTCCATGTTTCCTGGTGTTAACGTGGTTCTATATTGATCGAATATCGAGTTGACTAGAAAATATATGAAATGACAATTAATATGGTTAAATCTAGGAGATTGTAATACCTATTGGGTAAAAAATATTTAATTTATAATTTTACTAATTGAATGCTTGGAATAGTTAATTAGTTAACCTCAATAACCATAAAGGCAGTTTGGAATGAAATACATTAATGAGTATGTGTATGAGGATGAATTGAATTTTAATGTTAATATCGGCTCCATAGCTTTCTAAAGTCCTATCGTGCCATCAGAAGTCCGATGCCTAGATCAAGCTCTCACCAGAATCGAGGACAAAGCCCCTCAGATCTATCTGGACTAGAGCCGCCTAAAAGGCTGCGACCACTGAGTCCTTTCAGACGGCGGCTTTTGTGACACTCCCATTCTCTCGGCGTGCCCAAGACAGCGGAATCTGGACGCCTTGGTATAACCAATATCTTATATTAAGAAAACTGTAAGTTTTTCCTGGTAGTTGCCTCAAACAATATCCTGAGTTTATAATTTGTCGCACCCGCTCACGCGATAAGTGTCATTGACCTTTAAACGGCGTGATCGGATCTGAAGACAACACATAGAAGTTCTATCGACAGTTAAATGAAATGCAAAAAATACCCCTTCGTGTGGCAAATTCCCGCTCCGGGAGACAAGGTCGCTAGTTCAAGCCTCGTTATGGTAAAATAGAGCAAAAGATTCTGGTTCGAAAAAAAATGGAAAAAGATGGTCAAAGAATTTGTTCACCCTGCCATACACGCCAAATTAAGGGGTAGGTACGTAGCTCGCAATTGCGCTCCGACCGGCCCTGATCCAATACACGTATCCCCTTGGAGCATTAAGGCCAAAAATGTCATAATATTATTTCAAAATAACGGCCACATATTTCGTTAACAATATAGCCCGTACTGTTAATGCCGTAGTAATATGCCGAACCTTTCTTTTGAGAGCAAAGTTATAAAATATTTTCGCTAACTTGCCCTTTCTAAAAACAGCAACCACTTAGCTAACAAGGAAAAACAACACAGACAAATTGCTTCCAAAATAAAATATCCGCGGAAAAAGTAGGCAGCGGCGGAAATTCATCTAATTATGAAATTTAAACGGAATTAGCAAAATTGTAATTATTTCACGGAGAAGCAGGCATCGGGGCGCAAGCGGAAGACGAAGCCGGTGGCTAATTACCAGGGCCCCGTACAATAAGTCCTCGTCGAGTTGGCTCAGCCAGGTATTAATAGAACATTGTATTATGTACAGTTGAATCCCTGCTCTTCCCAAGCCGCGGTTGTGTGGCTATTAAATGAATCAAAATGTAGGCTATAGCGCAATGAAATTATATTACTGGTTTCTGGAATTTATTTCTGCATACATGCGCGAATGTTGTTTGTTGCTAATACAAAGTTACATCTTTTTTAATGATCTTGAAGACATGACCACACACTATGACTATGACCATACGGGATGAAAAATAGTACAATTATTTCCTCTCCCTACGATTTCCAAACATGTCAGGCCGCTCTTTACACATAATCGGGAGTGAAACCGTAATTTTCAGTGAAACAAGAAATGTCTCAAGAAAGCTTTCTGCTGGCTTATTGTTTCTTATGATTGTTATTTGTTATATACTTAGGTATTTAAGTACCATCTTCTTTTTATTATTAGGTAATTTATATTTTCCTTGATTGTTTCAATAAATACCAAAATAAAGATCAAATAAATATAGTCCGTAAACGTTGGTTTTGAACGATGAACTGATCTGATAGCTTTCTTTTTATGTCTCTTGATATTACATTTAATTTGATTAAGTAAGTATCTACTTTTTAGATCCTTCTTGTTATGGCGATAGGTAGGGCCAATTTTTCAAGGATCGGTTTATATAGTTGTAAGCTTCATTTGATGGGCATGTTACCTGGTGGTCAGTTATCAACAGCCGAACAATAAAAGTCGGAGAATAAAAAGGTTCGTCACTCATTATGTGATGATGTTAACTTCCAAAATTGATTTAAGTTTTAATTCAGCACATACTGTTCAGCTGGATTTATAGATTTAGGCCATTCTGTATCTGTTAAAATCCAGTCAGAGTAGTGAAATTAATAACCACTGAAATTTCATTGTTACGACAACTAACAGTACCTACGTGAGCTTGCGAACGTTGTTGTTAAAGGGAATTGGTATTCGTTACGGATTGGGTTTAACAATCCAATCCAATCAAATGGGATATTGTTTTTGAATAGAAATGTACATGCCAATCAAATACCTAACAATCAATACTGTTGTTTAAAGGGCCACTACGCGCGAAGATTGTTCTTTTGTTTGTTTACTCGACGTTCGAGATTCGAAGCGAGAGAGATAGTGTAATTAAATTCGGGGAATTTCTCTCCGAAGGATTTTAAAAAGCTAATTCCAGTCCGAAACTAGACGGGATTAAAATGTCTTGAATAACTGAGGACGTTTTACGTGAAAATAGCTAATTTAATTTTTCTTTGAAATTGCTAGTTATAATATGTAAGGCCATTTCATCAATGTATTTTTCATTCACCATCATGTACTTACCATAAACTACGCTGATTCATAATTTAGATTAAATCACAAATCCCTGAAAAGAAATTCCTCTTTTCAGGGATTTGTGATTTAATAAAATCCATCTTCTCGACATATATTTTCTTTCTCAGTTAATTAACAATAATTAAAGAGTCTTTATAGCTTATCTGCTTAAGCGAAAATCATACTGGCGTCGCAATCCGCCGCAAACTGCGGACGGTAATATATCGTCCGCACAGAGATGTAGAGTGAGCGTGTTGTATCATACGGTTTCTGTCTACAAATCAAGATTCTACATTATACAAATAAAAACCCACAGTTGACTCAAGCGTGGGGCGGCGGCAGTGTGATAACCGCCAAAGACTCTCTTTCCTTATTTTTTAGGTTTTGAGTTCCACCATGTTCGTTTCACATAACTGCTGCCCTTGTATTGGAGGGTGTGTCATCGCCGAGTGGTTTTGTCACCTCAGCTCACGCCAAACGACACTTGACTTAAATAGGCGCAACTTCACTCTGCAGCCATCTTAACAGCTAAGTATGACGTATGAAAGGTATGAATATCAAACATGGCTTGTCGACAGTGTCAGTGATACTTTCGACGACGTGCTGCATTTTTCTAACTGAGCAATATTGTTATCATATTATGGAAATGACACGGCCAATAGCCGGCCATATAACAGACTGCAACATACCGAAATATAAAAGATTGATGATGAAGAACAAAACCCTAAATAACCAAATCCTGGCTGACTGATTCAACGTATCAACGCCCAGCACAGGGATGTAAAAAAAGTTTTAAGTATGTAGGTGTAAGCTTAGAATAAAAACGCCTAGAATGAGACTCTTCGTTTAGTTTCATGCAGCTTTTGATTAGGTATAAGTGTGCGTGTCTACAAATCAATAATAGAGACGTGTTGCTTATGAGCTTGACGGTGTGACAGATGCGCATAACGGACACAACTTAGCTCGTGGCAAGCCAAAAATGTCTATTTTCAAGTGCCAACCGGGTTTCTAGGTGTATTTTATTCTAAGGTCTAAAATAGGTATTTACGACGCATGTAGGCCAGGAGTATGCACGTATTTCTGAGTATACAAAGCGATAGGTAAAACCTAGTCAGATAATCCTCTGTATTGTTCAAACTAGTGGGGAATCTAGGCTTCGCCACAGTAATACATTCCTCAATGCGCTAACACCTATCGCACACAACAAGGGACGCAGAGGTGCTGGCGCGTGTTCGAGGCTGTTTGAGCACCGCAGATGAATCGATTCAATCGACTGAATGATTCGAATGCATCGCTTGCAGCCATATCGCCCCGTCCCAAAACCACATGGCTTTAACTCAATCGTTTAACACAAGGCAATCTCATCCCCATTTCTCCCCAATTAGGCTCTAAATTTGAAATTATGGTGTGTGTAGTTGATTATCTTTTGTTTTTAAGTAGTGATATGGGTATGGCGATTCAATGCCCGCTGTGCTTGCTAAAAGTACAGAGATTGTTTTTCAATCGCGATTACGTTGATATCCGTTATTGGTGCTCGCTTTTACACGTCGGTCGGATACAATGTGGTGCGATACTGCCAGGATTTATTGTGTGTGGAGTTAAGGGACTAAATTCTACGTGACAAATGACTCATTGAAAAACAGCGATAACTAAGTAGACTATACTCTGGTTTCAAAGTAGGTATTAAATAAAAACAGTTCAATTCCTCTCCTCCAATTATTCTCAGAATTTGAAAATATTACGTTTTATTTACTTAGAATGAGTACCATTCATCCTGATCCTGATACTTATTTTCTATTGAAACGGAGTAAAGAAACAGATATCGTATCAATTCCGGAGCTGCAGTTTGCCTCAATTCTTGGCTCACCGTTTTATTTATTTTGTTATTTATAGATTGACCAATGATTGACCTTAATGTTACCTGATGGCAAGAGACTGCGGGGCCGAAAATGTAGGTCGCTGGTTCAGCAACAAACAGCCTTTGCTTGAAGAGAACCAACTTATAATTTTCAGGAAATACATACGATGGGAGCAAGTTCCACTCAGAAGTGATTCGCATTAGAAATGATGAAGCAAATCGCCTCGTGCAAATAAGTTGCCGTTTCATGTTTATTTTTATGAATATGACTATTACAATAAAATAAAAGGCTACTGTATAAAATATAGTTACAAGTAGCTTTCTACTCAAATGGTAAGGGAATTTATGCGGAGTCACTATTTTTAGACGCAGAGTGCTCTTAACTTTGTCGCTGCAATTTGTTTACGTTTTGTTCTCGGCTTATACTACACAGTCTAATGTACATTTTTATTAAAGTATGTGGTAATAATACAGGGCACACCCTTTACAAATCTTTGTACCTTTAATTCTACACATAATTATATTGCCTAAAATAATTGTAATGGTAAAAAAAATCGCTATTTAAAATAACATCAACCCATATTGTTCATATTAAGCGTTCGTAGTCTCATCGTTTTCGAGCTTGATAAGATCTCATCTCAAATTGAATATAACTTTAGTAGAATAATAAATAAGATACTGCTATCTTATTTATTATTACTGGAATACATTATAAATTATTACTGGAATACATTATTTTTATTTTTCTTATCTATTTATGCCTATAGACTCTAAACATCTGCCATGTAAACTAAAAATCGTCTTCGGTTGAAGCTTGAAGTATAATTAGGAATTAAAGGAACTTACCTTGTGAAGTTCAATTCCAATTATGCGAAAGCTTCAACCGAAGACGATTAACAACCCTCCCATAACCCGAGTAGTTACTTACCCAAAAAAAAAAAAAAAAATTGGTTAATAAAACTCTAAAAAGTAATGGCGCTCAGCCCACTGTCTCCGGCAAGTGACCAGTGCGAGCGAGACGGAAAATCTAGTTTTAAATAGTGGGCTGTAAATGTGTGACGGAGACAGCATCATCTTGCGTGCTACACAGTCTAATGTACATTTTTATTAAAGTATGTGGTAATAATACAGGGCACACCCTTTACAAATCTTTGTACCTTTAATTCTACACATAATTATATTGCCTAAAATAATTGTAATGGTAAAAAAAATCGCCATTTAAAATAACATCAACCCATATTGTTCATATTAAGCGTTCGTAGTCTCATCGTTTTCGAGCTTGATAAGATCTCATCTCAAATTGAATATAACTTTAGTAGAATAATAAATAAGATACTGCTATCTTATTTATTATTACTGGAATACATTTTGCTATAATTAATAATACATTCAAATGGTAGGGCAAATCTCGCTCGTCGTTGCCGGCCGACGCCAAGAGCTCTTGCCTTTGTCGCCGCAATCTGCCACGTCAGGTGCTCGGCTAATGCTCAGGCTGACTGTCACCTGCTTCCGAGCTTGATTAGCTGCATTCTCCAATTTAATGAATATCTCGCCCCTTTACGTAGAATTATGGTATGTACTGGAGCATATTCCACTATAATTTCACATTCAAATGGTAGGGCCATTCTCGCTCCTCGCTGCCGGCCGACGCCAAGTGCTCTCGCCTTTGTCGCCGCAATCTGCCACGTCAGGTGCTCGGCTAATGCTCAGGCTCACTGCGTCCTGCTTCCGAGCATGATTAGCTGGCGTTCTATAATTGACTTTTCATATCGCTCAGTTAATATATAAGATTCTGATAAACAATTCAGTGCTATCATTGTGCTACGCTTCTTTTTTGCAGAGGCCTTAATATTTTTTCTCTGTAGCTATAGTTTCGTAATGTAGACTTATGTACAATCTGCGGGTTGATTGTTTTTTGTTTTTATTGTGGCAGTCGTGTACTTTTTTATAGATTAGTAAGGAAAATAAAAAAAATAAATGCTGTCAATGTACCTTACGATATGAGTCTTAGACTACACTGCAAGATAAATTAGCTCATAAGGGTACAGCCCCGTAACTACACCTGGGATAGCTATCATCGCCTATATTTATAATAGTTGATAAACCCGTCTAGTTTTTAGACTACTACAAACTAAAACTATTAAATAGAAAGTGCTTTTTTTATGCATGGCGATATTCTCGCATCAACTGTAGCTAATTTAAAAACTAGGCGGGAATTTAAACTTTTATAAAAATAGGCGATGTTAGGTACTTATCCCAGGCGATGTTAGGTATCCCAGGCGAAGTTACGGATCTGTACGGTACCTAAATAGAAGTAGCATGCCTAATGAATGATAATAAAAGAAGTTCGTAAGCTAGGGTCTACCTGATTCGACGGAATTTTTGAAATGAAGGAGAAGTGAATATAGGTATTTATGTAACGAACAACAAGTAAAAAATAACAGAAATCAACTTAACCTAAATAAAAGTAACTAACTAAAACCAATGTTCCTCAGATAATGGCACTGCGGCAGGGTACCCATGAAGAACATATTAATTAGAATATCAATTTCAGTCATGGTGACCAGTTCCACTCCTAATTTGCGGGGCTCATTCGACCGAAGTTGACTTATGTAGCCGATTTTTGTGGTGAGTTTGTCCGCACATTGTTGCTACGTAAGTTCACCGTCTACATCTATTATAGATGTTCCCCATGGAAAGGGGTCATAATTTCAGAATAATGTTAATAGCGTGGTAAAGAATCATCTTTTGTGTTGTATGGGCGCGCAGCGCCATGCCAGCCTGGCGCCATCTGTTGATCATAATTTCCTTTGTCCTTTCATTACGCCGAAACGGCTGTAGGTACAAATTTTAACCAATTTTGGTACACGGATAGCTGGACATCCAAAGATGGTTATAGGATACTTCTTACAGCTTTTACCCGTCTACGGTAACATTATAAAATTGTAGAAACGAAATATTTGTCCTTTTATCACGCCTAAAGGGCTTGACTGATTCTGTAAGCGATTGAAGTCTATACGGGTAGCTACGAATCCCCAGATGATTATAGATACTTTTTATCCAACTACGGAAAAGAAAAAAGGGGTTATGGCTTTTTCTTCCAAGCGGACGAAATTCGCGAGCACCTTCTGGTAATTGTATATACTATGGTCGCATTATGTGTTAAAATAATACCTACACTATGAATAGATAAAGTAAAATATAACCATTCATGAGAATAGTTTAAATAATATATATTTTCGACGTTTTCATATGAATCCGTTACAGCCAGAAGGGTTAGCTGAAAATATCCCCAAACAATGTATACATTAAGCCAGCCGCAGCGGGTTTACGAGGACTTGGCATCGGTCTTTGCACCGAACGGCAACTATGACTTGGAGTCCAGCTTGAATAGATACGACATTATATCATACAGCTAACATGTGTTTAAAAGGTCGGAATTATAGGAAGCTAATTGCATATAAAGAAAATAGGAAGTTGACAATTTGGAAATATGAACGAATTTAACCTTTAACGGACATTTTCACTAGTTCATAGAACACGAATCGTGAATTACTTTACTTATTGATTATCCCACAGAAATCTAAATAAGGTAATAATCAATTTTCAAGAAAAAATAACCGGCTTCAATGAGAAGAAATCGTGTTTCCGGGAATACTGGGTGTGCAATAAAGTGTTGTTGTATTGTATTGTTGTATTGTTAATGGTAGGAAGTAGAATTCTTAATCCAATAACTATAGAGATTTTTGGAAAGCCTAATATAGCAATCCTTAAATGTTGAATATTCTGAGAAAAATAAAATTAAGACTTAACGAAAATCTGACCAACATTGTACATTATTTATGACCAGACCCCGTTATCAGTGGTGAAGAAACATTGAAAATACCAGGGCTGGCACTACATATTAATATTACATTAATATTTTTACGTGTATAATTTGATAAACCTATTTGATAAAAAACAATATATGTACCTACTTATTTTATTCATAGGTATACATAGTGAAGCCAATTGCCTTAAAAGGTTTCATTTGGTTGTTGAACTCTATAAATAATAGGTAAGTACTAAATTGACATTTATTTGTCAAAATATGTTTGATGTCTGATATAAATACTTAATTTTATGTTCAGTAAAAAAGAACCTTGATAATCGTGCTGGATTTTCTCAGTTTAAAGTAGAACTAATGGCAAAATTGGAAATAAATCGAATGCGACGCGGAATAAATGGTTAGTAGCTTAAGTAAAACTGAGCTTCATCTTAAATTGTTTTAGCGACGTTTATACCAGTATGTCAAATGTAGGTACCTACACGACTTCCGGTTTGTGACTTAAGATGGCCGCATGCCTTTAAGTTTAGTTGTTCGTTATTTATTCATGTTGGTTGTTCAATGTGTAGTATTGATAGCCTATTGTGCAGTGAACTAACGTATGAGTGAATGGTTAATGAAGAATTCAACTTGAAGCGTACATAGCCCTTCTTGGGTCAAGGCCCGGTAGACCGCGTGGTTTTTTGTAAATCGCTATCAATTTACAAAAAGCAAAACCTCACCGAACAACGGCATGCTCTACGAGCAAACTTGAAATTGGCGAAATCATCATTAACCTGATGGAAGCCATATTTTAAAATTAGAATTAGGTACCTACACGAATGAAATGAATATTGTGTGACCACCTTATGAATCGATTTCAATGAATTTTCACCACTGATAACGGGGTTTGTTTATGACTATTAATTTACTAAATAAATAGAGACAAAGTCAAAAGAGACCCTATTTAGTTGTAATGTATATTATATGTATGCAGTGAAAATGTTATTTATATATTTACCTTTACGTTTATGATCTAATTACTTTCCTTCTAGTTAGCTAATCTATCTCATAAAATATGACAACATTTTTTTTTGTAATGCCACTGTTGTGCTGACGATAAAAACAACACGTGACTTCTCATAACATCAACACTTATTTGCTTAACTACATCGCCAGGGTCTATTATAAAAACCGCGATAAACGACATTCAGTTTACGAAAACAGGCTGTTTACAAAAGTTCGGGAGTATTCCATTGTCTTTATATCCGCAGCGACGACAATATGAATTTCAAATGAGCCTCTTGAGCCAACTGCAAGCGGAACGGGAATCACACACTCAGCTATTCATGCATTCCTTATAAATTAACTATTATTGCGATCTCGCTTATTCTGTAACTGTGATATTCCGGGGGTTTATTCTAAGACTATGTCGTTAGGGTTAGAGTGCTCTTAATTATTACAATGTGGTTGTTTGACAAATAGAGAACATGTAGGCGGTATGATTTAGATATTAACATAGGGGACTGGGGAATAGAGAGGTCATATTAAGCATGAGGAAGCCCTTTTCGAATAGGTTGCTAAATAACCACTTTAAGAGGTAAACTTACCTTTCACTGTCCGGTTTATTAGTTCATAGTTTCCCAGGAAAACTTTACCTCGCCAGGTACTCAATGAATTTAAATCATATAAATAATTTATAGGTAGTTATAATAATTCTATGGTTACTTTTTTATTTGAAATTGTCAATGGCACTTGCTGCAGCTCAGATACCAAAAATAGTAGATGAAATTAGATATCCCAACCCTATGGTCGACAATACTCAACCTGTTACTATTATGGTATCAATTATAGATACAGAATAGAAATGAAAATGAATTAGAAAACGAAAATATTTAAATAATATATGTTATATGTAAGTTGTGGTTTTGTATCCATTCGAGAATTTTAAAACAATATCTTTTCTATTGTATGTATATCTGTAAAAACATACATAGGCATTGGTTATTTTTAAAGAAAGAGGAAAAAGTTGATCTAACCTAAAGAGGTAGACAACGGGTGGTCTAACCGCGAATGCATTATTTTGGTGGGAATTTTTTAATGTAACATGAGAGCACAATTTGTTGTTTCTCACCGGGCAAATAGTATTAGTCAAGTATGCCCGGCAGCTTGAGCATGTCATGCTCGCTTAAAGGTCTTTGCTTACGGTGGCGTCGTTGATCGGGTCGCAGCCTTCCCTATAATATGGTTGAGGGAGGCGATGGCTGAGATATGCGTCATACTCGTGAACGGGTGCCGTTTGTGGGGTCCGGTCTGTTCATGCTAGCAAGGGCCAAATTAAATATGTAGCAACCGCATACCTACTAGTGTTACATTAAGCAAACGTGAGAAACTTCATCCTGTACTCGATTGAAGTTATTCAATGTTGATTTTAACTTTTTGAACTCTTAGAGACTGTATACATCTCTAAGAAACAGCTTAGTGTAGTATGACACTCAGAGACTTTATACATCTCTGAGGAAATTAAATAATTTTAAAATATTTTATTGCATGTTATGACGCCTAGAGACCATATACATCTCTAAGAAATTTAGGTTTAATAATTATTTTCTAAATTATTCACGTTGACGCCTAGAGACCTTATACATCTCTATGGAATTAAATTAATTAAGTATTGCATGTTGTGACACCCAGAGACTTTATACATCTCTGGGTATATTTAATATTTAAAACTTATTAAATTTTTATTTTAATGTTCCTACTTAACATTGATTTGTAGTATCTAACATCTCCATTACGTGTACCAGTGTAATTAGTTATAACACAAATGTATCATGTAATTGTTTTAAGTATTATTTATGAAAAAATGACTTACTGTTGAGTTTCTTTCGGCTTTCTTCTCAACAGCGGTCTCCTCTTGCGAAATGCCGGTAGATTCACAATCTGACTTGTAAAAGTGCCCCTGTGGCCTACTTACTGAATAAATTATTTCATTTCATTTCATTTCATTTCATTTCAATGGGCAACCTCTACTTTAGAAAATCTGTATGGAAAAGTGAAAAGGCCGTATGGCCAATGGGGTGGAATTTATGATTTTCTCACTATATAAAGGTAAATATTTACTGCTTCTAATACCGTGTACATTCCTACATTCGACTATATGTCACACAACAGCTATGTTCAGAACCAGCGAACCACTAAACCAGATTATTGACCACAACGCAATGCTGACGCCGCTAGCTAGTTTACACAGCGATCAAATTATTTCCAGGCGGACCACAGTACAAGCTAAGCTATTTCTCCTGACTAGCACAGAAACTTCACATGTCGTGGGACACAGCACGTTTATCTTTGCTCGACGGTAATGAAACGAAAGGAACAGAATGTTTGTTCTAAAATTTATGAATTCAAAAACAATAAAACAGTGTTTAGGTACAGACATTTTCTTTGTAACTTAGAATACCTTGTACAGTATCAGGGCGTAAGTTGTCAGAATGCTATTCGCGTTTTATAATTATCTTGTTCACTCTTAACCAATTACGAGAAGAACCTCTCAGTTTTCATCCAACCCCGAATCGCAATCTGAACTGTTTATTATTATACAGTATCATTATCATGCTCGCTTATGGGATAATAATAACATTGCCCATTTAAAGACGACTGGATATAATGCGTAGAAACCCTCTCAAAAATAACGGAAAAGATTACCTATACCGTACCGACAAATGTTTTTGCAATGTTTAATTGAATTATTTTATTGACTATTTTTATGTGGAAATAACATATTAAAATATTTACTCAAAAGTTCACCATAAAGTGCAAAGTGCCTCGCAATTGTTATTTTTTTTGACAAGTATTTAGCGTGTTCTTTTAATCCAATAAGCTGATATTCTCTTTTCGAAATACTTTGAGTTGAGTAGAGATATATGTGTTGTGAACAGTTGTGAATATCAAAGTTCAGTATAGCGGGTACCATAGAGTATAGAATTTTAGTACAAAAATGCTTAAGCGTTTAGCCATGGGACGTGCGTTTGTCAACTTTCAGTTTTGTCAATGGATTTTCGTCCAGTTTTAGAGTGATATAATAACGCATTCGAATAGCACTAGGAGGACGACCGGGCCGACAGTGCTGACTCCGCTCCCCTAATGAACAGTAATTACTGTGCTGTGCCATATTGAAAAAATAACACCATAGTTCACTAAACATGATTTAAAACGTTAACGTAAAAAAAACGCAATATTTCCGCGGAACTGCCGGTAACACATTTTTTCACGTATTAGTAGTATTGACACGTGAGTGTAAACCGCTTAATACAATAATTTTTAACAAAACAAGGTCACGGGGGCCCTTATGAGCTTGTTTTCAGCGAATTAATACTGAGTAGTTATTAATTCGCAAAAGCACATAATATGACCTATATTTTCGGGTTTTAATCGACTCAGGAATGTTTTTATATATACCCACAAATTAGAAAGTAAATGTTATATAATACTTCTAATAGAACACCTCGCTAAAGTAAAAACATACCGAATAGTGGTAGTCTGGACGAATATCATCATTATTAACACCGAATTTAGACCAAGGTCGTTAAAGCATTCAAATACGCCTAAGCGGGGAAATTCCTTATCAAGTGATTCGGTCCGTCGACAAAAGATCCCAACCGATGGAGGGCTACTCCGAAGCTTGTAACTATATGGACCCTAGAAGTCTACAATAAAGGTTATTGTTATTATTATTTGTTTCCCGCTTTCGAGTCTCGGGCTCATCCGTCCTGACCTTTTGAAATCTGTGCGTGGGGATATGGATAAGACACAACTCAAAAAGCATGATTTCCGCGCTTCCGAGCACGCACTTTCCACCTCGCTCACGCTTACGCTCAGTGAGAGAGAGAGCTAGCCAATGCGTTTGCGCCCTCTTAAAATTCGAAGTTCATACCGTTTCAACACTCGATGTCAAACAATACTGAAATTCAAATTTGAAATGTATAGTTTACAGTTTGAATTTTTTATTAATAATTTTTCTTTCAAAACCTACTCAAAATTTACAAAATTCACGTAGAAAACGTTTTTGCAACCTATTTTCTACTGCACGCAATTAAAGCATGAAATCTAAAGCGGAATGTTACTTCCTAGAACTCAGCGAACAGTATTATTCACTTTAAGAAATTGGTTGAAATTATTAATTTTGGCAAAATGGATTATGACAAAAGTAGCATAATGTATGAGGGAGGACTGATGTATAATGAATTACCAAATAATGTGACAGTCTGTGTATCTCTTAGTGTATTTAAAATCAAACTGAAGAAACATGTAAGTACAAAATAATGTAATAGTTATATACTAGCGATCACGCTAAATACATTTAATCTTAAGGATTTCTAATTTGTAAGCTCATTTTAAGAGAAAGTTCTTATGGGTAATGGGTAGGTAAATAAAGATTCTCTTAACCTAAACCTAATATATTTGTCATAAACAAAATATGAAATCAATAAAGTTTATAAGGAAGAAGGCCTCATAAGTCAAATGATCGAATTCCGAACATCGGAGTACCCTCAGGGCGAGCTCGGAAGCTGCTACCGGAGCCCTGATTACTGTTATCGCCCGTCCCGAGGCATAAATTAACGGACTTACAGAAGATTACCAGCATTATTACAAAGTACGTGCGATAACTCTTTTGTCGAGACAATGTTTTCGGTAAACAAATTCTGTGTACTTAGGATAGATTGCGGGTATTGTTCCTTATTTAAGTGTTTTCACTTCATAATTTCTTTTAGAGTGATAGGTACCTACGTTGTGCGTCTTTGTATAAAAAGTTTTCGATGTCACTTTTCGGAAGTGAACTCCATAACTTGAAACTAGAACTGTTTTCCACGTCAGCGAACTTTTAATGATAATATGCCAAACCTATGTAACTATTAAAAGAAAGAAATACATTTATTCGTGAACATAAAACATAATTACATAGGTAGGTGTATGGAAACTACGAACAAACGGTCGAAACAGCGCACACACACAGACGCAAGCGTTTACGAGGCGTCTCAACGGACTTCACGGTGCTGTCAGTCGCGCGTGGCGTGGCGCATCGAGACGACCGGTCATTGTTTGTCTTTATTGCGCGTGCGTGCGCTGTCCGCGATTTTTTAAAGATGCCACGAGTATATTGCGCTGTATACGGCTGCTTGAATTCGGCTTCTTTAAGACCGGAGCTTTCTTTTTTTAAACTTCCTGCTGATATTGAAAGGTAAGAATGCTTTATTATCACTACATAGTATAAAACAAATAAGTCGCTTCCTGTCTGTGTGTTCCTATATATGCTTAGATTTTTAAAACTACGCTACGGATTTTGATGCGTTTTTTTTAAATAGATATATTGATTCAAGATAAAGGTTTATACGTATAATACATGCATAATTTAGCAGCATTGCACCTGAGCGGAGCCTAACAGGTTGCTAGTTAATAAATAAAATGCATTTCCTTTTAAATAAATCGTTTGGTTGTTTATGTGATATTTGGTGTAAATTTTTAGGGTTCCCTACCCATAAGGTAAAAACGGGACCCTGTTACTTAATAAACCTCCGCTGTCCGTCTGTTACCAGGTTGTAAGTATCTCATGAACCGTGATAGCTAAACAGTTGATTATTTTGCAGATGATGTATTTTAGTTGCCGCTATAACAACAAATACTAAAAACAGAATAACAACAATATTTAAGGGGGCTCCCATAAAACAAACGTGATGGGTTGCGTTAATTTTGCACCTCACTTCTATCCGGCGCAATACATATCAGGTGTAAACTTAACTTAACCCGACCATATAAGATGCGGACCTCAGTGTTTGTACCGAACCCTCGGTGCGCGAGTCCGATACGCACTTGGCCGGTTTTTGAGCACGCGTGTTTGTAATGGTGAAAAATTATTAAAAAAGAATTGATAGCTATGAAGCTTTCATCGTTATTAAACTTGTATCAATATATTGTATTTAGGTTAGTTCGTGGGGTAGCGTCCAGGAAAACAATGGTTGGTGATGGTTAGGTGGCAAATATTCTTATAAAAGTCACAGCACAGTTTTATGGGGAAATAAGAATAATACAAGATACAAGCAGACTATGAGAAAAGCTAGACACGCGAGCGATTCGTACGAGTAGTGCGCGCGAACGTTGTATAATCGAATGTTCGGGAGTCGGGATCGGGATCGGGACCGACCGACGCGACAGTGATGCTGATACGTGCCGGCGCCGCCGCATGTGCCGCCCGCTCTCCTCCTAACCCCTCGGCTGTCCGTGGATTACGTGCGTAAACACGTCGAATACTGCGTGTATAAGTATTAATATTGTAAAGGATGACATTAAAACCATTGATACCAATATAAAAACTGATAATAATTAATTAATTAACAATATAGAAAATGATAACAATATGATAATATAAACATTGTGGTGTGTATCCACATTTAAGAAAAGTCAAGTGCAAGTGACACTCGCGCACTGAGGGTTCCGTACAAAAACTTCCCATTTTAACTGCCTGTTTTAAACTAATAAATTCATTCGATTACTATCTACTTTATTTATCTTTCATCTTAGGCTAGGTTTTTTACAATAAATGTATATAAAAAGTAAAATACAATAACAGTAATAACAAAATCTAAATACTTTATAAAAAATCTAACCTAGGGTGCCGCCGGCAGCGGGTGACAACCCTAGCGCGTAGGTATTTATCTTCAAAAAAGGCCTCAGTTTCCATACTGCTTTAGCCCATATATATACTGTGTAGGTAGTTAGTGCGACAAAAATAATAATATTAAACTATAATTATGGTTAGGGGAACCTGGGGATAGTTGATCCCCATTTTGATTATGGACTCTATTTTTTTTTTACAGTATTGGAGATCTTTTCAAGCCAAAATATTCAAAATTTATCTGTTCATTGATAGTTTGAATGAAAACAAGATTATGCTATAATTTAACTCAATATTAAATGAAATACAATATTGTAGACTTTTACCATCTTCTGACACCATGTTTTATTGGGAATTTGAAGAGAAACGACTTTTCGGTCTAGTTCGTTTAATAAGCAATTTAGGAAGACATTTTATTATAATAAACAAGAAGTGTCATAGACAACTATATGGCTTAATCAGCCAGTATGCAACATGCCCCTTTTTTATAAGAAAAGACAATGATGTCTTTGGTAACGTCAAAACGTCAGATGTCAAAACGAGCAAATTGCATATTATTTCAAATAAAATAAACAATTATTTTTAACAGAAAATTATCACTTCTAACTGTTTATTGCCATGATTATGTGACTAATTACCAGATGGTATTAATTTGGTGAAGTGCTGTGACAAAGTGAAACAGTGTTAACGGACAAAATCATAACATAAACATTGACATTAATTACTAAGTAAAACATGTTGTAGTAGATTATTTACATTATTAAATTTATAAATCTAGTCTCCGTGGTTTATTTACTAATCTACCTGCCCTTGTTCTATAGTTTCCACAAGGTGTTCTACGGGCTACAGTGTTAGAATCATTATTGTTTATATTCGGTATAGGTGAATTTCTTATTTGCTGTGGACTGTCCTGACTATTAAATGGAAAAGAGTTATAGTACATTTTATTATTATCAGTGTATATCTGTTTTTGCGGACGGTATATATATTGCTGATTCCTCCTGTACAAGACATTATTATCATCCTTTACAATGAAAGAACGGGGATAGTTAGTTTTTGAAGTTACTTTGCCCTTTTGCCAAATTTTATCAGAAGGATTCTTTTTGAAGTAAACATAATCATTGGGTTTCAAACATTGATCCTTGTCCCTCCTAGCATGTTGATTATAATAAGCTTTAGTTTTTTCAAAGTTTTGTCTCTTTAGCTGTGAATGTAAATTAAAATTGACTGCCTTAGGCTTTAAATTTGTTACTTTAGTTGGTAATTTAGTTCGTAACTGTCTTGACATTAACAACTGAGCAGGTGAACTAAGATTACCTCTCGGTGAATTTCTGTACTGTAATAGACCTATATACGGATCAGTACCAGATTCCTCACACTTTCTAAATATATTCTTAACTATTCTGACAGATACCTCAGCTAGACCATTCGATCTGGGTAAGTATGGACTTGATGTTATGTGCTCAAATTCCCAGTTTAAAGAAAATATCCTAAATGCTTGAGAATTGAACGGTGGACCATTATCAGTCAAAAGTTGTAATGGAATACCATGACGAGCAAAAATAGACCTTAGGTGTGTAATTACAGCATTACTATCACTTGCATTTGGCAAATGTGTGACCTCAATGTAATTAGAATAGAAATCTACCACTAGTAGGTATTTTCTTGACTTATATTCAAATAAATCAGCAGCTACTTTTTCCCAAGGATAAATAGGCTGTTCATGAGACATAATTGGATCTTTTGGCTTGTTATTCATGTACATAAGACATTGTTCACATTGTTTTATTTTAGACTCAATATCACTATTAATATTGGGCCAATAAATTGTACCTCGGGCTTGACTTTTGGTTTTTTCAATCCCTAAATGCCCTTCATGTAAAATAGACAACATTTCAGATCTCACGGACATTGGAATGATGATACTTTGACCTTTAAACAACAAGTTATTTATGACATGGATTTCATCCCTAATGTTCCAGTATGGAGAAACCAAATGGTCTATTTGTTTTTGACAGTTTGGCCATCCATTTTGGAAGTAAAATTTTAATTTTTGTAATGATTCATCTTTGTTGGTATGTTCCAGTATTTTATCTAATTTAGCTTTAGTTATGGCAAGATGTGAAGTTAATAAATTGACATGAATTTCTACATCTTTTTCCAAATCATCTAAATTAAATTGACTATTGACAGATTCATCTTTTATAGGTGCTCGAGACAGTGTATCTGACACATACATCTGTGAGCCTTTTGTATAAGACACTATCAGGTGATATGCTTGGAGAGTGATCATCATCCTTTGTAGTCTAGTTGGAACGTCTGATAAAGGTTTCTTAAAAAGTGTTACTAAAGGCTGATGGTCTGTCTCCACATGGACTATGTTGCCATATAAGTATTGATGGAACTTTTTTGCACCGAATACTATAGCATAGAGTTCTTTCTCAATTTGTGCATAATTCTCTTGGGACTTGGTTAATGACTTGGATGCATATGCTATGGGGTTTGTGCCATGAAATATTACAGCGCCAACTGCTGACTTTGAAGAATCTACGAAGATTCTGATAGGTTTCTTAAGATCAAAATGGGTAAGAACCGGTGCTTTACATATGAGTGACTTTGATCTAGTGAATTGTTTCTCATGATTTGATGACCATTGCCAAATATTCTGCTTTTTTATAAGATCTCTAAGTATGCAGGTTTCTTCCGCTAAATTGGGAATGTATTGACCTAGATAATTTACCATACCAAGAAATCTCTGTAGTTCCTTGACATTTGTTGGAGTGGGCATATCTAGAATAGCTTTAATTTTGGACTTGTCTGGGAAAATTCCATCCTTATTAAACATATGACCTACATAATACACTTCAGACATATTAAATTGACATTTTGACTTATTGAACTTGATATTGACCTCCTGAGCTCTCTTAAAAAGATTCTCTAGCCTTTCGTTATGTTCAGCTTCCGTCTTACCATATACTAATAGATCGTCTATGAAAATCTGAACACCAGGTAAATCACCAAATAATTGTACCATGGTTCTATGGAAAATTTCGGAGCTTGAATTGATTCCAAATGGTAGACGAAGAAATCTGTACCTTCCGAATGGTGTATTGAATGTACACAGGTCACTGCTTTCATCATCTAAGGGAATTGTCCAAAATCCTGAGCTAGCATCCAGTTTACTGAAAACTGTTGCTCCTGCTACGTTTGAGCGTAAATCATTAAATGTAGGAAAAGTATAGTGAGGTCTTTTTATAGCCTCGTTTAGATTACGCGGATCAAGACATACTCGAAGAGTTCCATTTGCTTTTTCTACAAGAACAATTGAGCTAACCCAATCTGTAGGTTTGTCAATTTTTTCAATAACTTTTAATTTTTCCATATTTTCTAGTTCAGTTTTTAGACGAGACTGTAGAGCAAAAGGTATCCTTCGAGCAGCATTAATTTTTGGCTTGACACTAGGATCTACATCCAAATGTGCTTTGACAGGTAAACATCCTAACCCTTCAAAAGTATGTTGATACTTGTCAACAATATTTTGTACTGACCTTGACTTTAGACATGACTTCTTGATATTTTGACAGTTTTCCTCATCTTTTATGCCTAGAATTCTTTGTACAATACCATAATCCTCACAGGTTTTTTGGCCAATTATAGTTTGACATACAGAGTCTGCTACTGCAAAATAAATATTGGCTGTTACATTGTTGGAAAATGTACACTTCAAATAGCATCCTCCAATGACTGGTATTGGGTTACCTAAGAACAAAGTTTGTGTTTGGCATTGAGTATCGGGATGTTTTGCTGAAGACTCAATGTAAATTTTGAAATAACGTTAATTTCCGCACCTGTATCAATTTGACATTCTATGTTTTTATTTAGGACTTTTATATTTAATAACCAGTTATCGCTATTTCTAGAGTGGTTTCCTATAGCTCCTATGATGTAAGTATCTGCGCTTACCATGTTGACACGATTTTTATTAAAGAAGCAATATTTTTCGTAGTGGTTTCGACGTCCACATGTGTTACATTTGACTCCTGTCGCTGGACATTTGTAGCGATGGATTTGACCACAGCGGCTGCATGTCGTGCTGGGACTGCGATGGTTTTGACGATGATTTTGACGATAATCTTGATGTCGGCTTCCTGACTGATCTGGTTTTCGCGACTCACTTGGTGGTGCTGGACTGTAGTTTCGGGGATGTCTAGACTTCGGACGGCTTGTTTGTAATTGGGATATGGCGTTGACGACTTCTTGTGGTTGTTCATAGTCATGGTTTAATTTTCCTGAACGCTCGTGCGACAATTTCATGCTCTTAGCGATCTTTAGGCACTTTTCGATGTCCAGTTTATCTTCTTGGAGTAATCTTTGCTTGACGTTTTTATCGTGAATGCCTATGACAAATTTGTCCTTAATCAGGCTGTCCTTGAGTGTACTGAATTCACAGGAATTGCTTAAATTGGTAAGGACTGTGACATACTCATCGAAATCTTCATTGTTATTTTGATTCCGTGAGAAGAAGTTATACCGTTCCACGGGGACATTTTTTAACGGATTCAATTTTTCATCAAATTTATTTATGACGGCTGCCAGTGCGACATTTTTCCGATCTAATGAAAATGAATTAAATATGTCAAGACCCTAGTCGCCGATGAGATTAAGAAAAATAGCCACTTTTCTGGGCTCTGGTAGCTCGCACCAGTTATTAGCTTCTATGTAAATTTCGAATTTTTGTTTCCAAGTACGCCATCTTTCCGGTACCTGATTGTCTACCCGTAAGGGTTGGACTCCGCCAATAATTGCTGGGTCCTTTTTATTTTTACACTGTTCTGGTTGTTCGGCCATCTTATTTGTTGAGGTTCTTTACTTCTGACACCATGTTTTATTGGGAATTTGAAGAGAAACGACTTTTCGGTCTAGTTCGTTTAATAAGCAATTTAGGAAGACATTTTATTATAATAAACAAGAAGTGTCATAGACAACTATATGGCTTAATCAGCCAGTATGCAACATCCCCCATGTAAGGGAGATTTGTTTACCCCTAATTGGGAGCCTTTTTAACTTTTTAACTTTGTCGTAGTCGGGCGAAAAGTAATATATCATCGACATAGTGTTGTTATAACTCAAAACTATTTATCACGTATTTGAACGTATTTAATGACAATCTACACTTGAATAAACGACTAAAACAACAAACACAATAAAACAATAGCATTTATTTCACTTTTCATTAAATAAATCAAGTTAAAACTTACCGAAAATTAAGTTCGACGCGACAGAAATATTTCAACGGCCACCATGTGCAAAATACTGACGTGAGTCACAACGTGCCACGAAAGAACGTGAAGTTAGGCATAAATGAATGAGTGTTGCTAGCGTAAGAAAACGTATCGCGTTTGGTTGTTTTTAAATTAACTTTAACAAGTCTCTCAAGGGATCTTAGTCTCCTCAGGTTCCCCTATGCCTCGAAACGAAAATGCCACCTTAGCATGATGCTCGCTAAAGAGCCAATGCTAATTTTTCGATGAGAACATAGACGCCACTTTTAATATTGAAACTTAAAAAAAAAGTATAATGAGTACAAGTACCTACGTGCGTACCCAAAACGTGCCTAACCGTGCCCAAGCCTAGACATATCGTTTCATATAAGTACTAGTGCTAATAACTCGATACTGCTAATACATCTCCTTAATCTTAAATTAAATCCATTATTTCATTATACGACACTCTTTGCCCTGCCATGGTCAAGCAATAAAGAGGATTATGACTTTTTTATCCCGCGCGAACGAAGTTGCGGGCGCCTTCTACATAAATAATGAAACCGTGCCATTTCATTTCCCATTTTCCACATGAATCTTTATTTACGAGCTCCGATTATCTTTGTCGAATTATTGATTTCCTTTTATTCAATTCATTGGAAGATGTCGATTCGTTCCGGCCGAGTGGAGAGGAAACATTAATTCAGCTAATGCTTCGACCGTATTCAAATGATAATACATATATAATACATATACTCTATTCATGAAATTGTAAAGATTCTGAAATGCCAAATGGCTTATCATTTTTCATTGCATTGAGTACCGCAGGCGGAAGTTTGTGAGTACCTACCTGTATGTCTAGCATAACTGTGACACGTGACTTCGTCGCACGACAAATGCTACCTGTCACTTTCCTTTCAATATCGTGCGAGCTAGACAAGTGACGCTGAATCGTGTTCTCGTAAGACCAAGAAGAAAAATTCAAAAACTAAACGTGGGACGTGATTATGGGGACTTATGATTCGAAACTAGCGGAACATCCGGTCTTTTTTTATGGCTTCTAAATCAGATCCGTTTTCAGTAAATGTAAAACGTAGTTTCGCAGCATAGGTATATCGCTTTTTCGAAGTATTTAGCGGACAAAAATTTCCATCATCCTATTCTATTACAAAATTGTCTTTCTCAGTAACGCGTGGAGGTATATTAAGCAAGTAAAATTAATATAAGCAAGCCACAATTCAGACATCAAATTCTGAGCCATTCTTCACGCAGTCAAAAATCAAACTTAGAAATCAACGCAATTAAAAGAGACGATCGACGATAGAACGAGCATTTATTTATGCTACACGTGTTTTTTTTAAAACATGACTTGAACTTTATAAGGGCTGGTTAGCCCTCACTACCAGTCTTATTACCCGATAATGGGATTATTTCCGCGCCACAAAACTACACGAGTTGCGTGTTGATTCTCGTTAGGGGAAGAATCATGAAATTTGTATGAAGCACAAGTAAAGAAAAAACTTCGCAAGCCGTAAAGTTACTTTTTCTACTCCAGTAGTTTTTCTGTCATTTATATATTTATACTAACTCTAACATAAATACACAAAATATGAAAGTCTGTATAAGTCTTAACTCTAATGCCCAAAAAACACTGCTAAAAGTGTTGTTATAAATGTTATGTGTCGCCAAAAAGCATTCCTTAGTACCACAGATTACAACGTTTAATAATCAATTAACAAGTAAGTTAAATAATAAATTAATGAAGTACTTCGTGTTGCCAACTGAATAAAAAGCTGTATTCATAAATTTTGCAATAAACAAAAATTATTGAAATAAGGCATTGCTGCCAACTTAAAAAAAAGTTTTATTTTCTGTGCATGGATGCATAGTATAGTAAGCGTATACCTTTAGGTAAAGTTCATATGTTATATCAAGTCGTAGAACAAGTATTGTATGCAACGTTGTATAAGTAAGTAAAATAACACTCGTGGCATCTCTCCATATGATGTTCGCTACGCTCACATAACCCATGCCACTCGCGTTTTTTGACCCCTCTTATGCAACTGTTGCATGAAATACTATTAGGTACATAAATATATTATTTTCCGGTTACAAAATTTATTTACATTAAGTATATTTTGTCTCTTTTTTAGAATAATATGCAGCTCGAATCCAACTCACACTTGACCAACTTTTTTGTACAATGAAGACTAAATTTCTCGCTAAAATTAGGTCCCTACCTATGTCTAGTGAAATTACGTCTCTTCAGCGCCCTGAAGACAATGGATTTCGTTTTTCATTCTTAATACTGGCGACCGGCGAAAGAAAGGAGCCTCTCTCTATAAGTTCATTCAAATGGAAACATTTAATTAGAACGCCATTGCACTCAATTATAAAACTTTAGTATAATTGGGTATTCAATTTTTTTTTAATTATTAATTATATTAACACATTCCACAGGATTGAGTCAGTTATCGGCGTTATCGCTAATTAGGTCATAGGCATAGGTAGAGGTACTGATTGGGATACTGTTACGCCTATTCTTCATACAGTGGTAGAACTACAAAAAACTGTTTACCAACGCAATGTTTGAAGAACGGCATGTGTAGCGAGGCCACCCTCCTATACACAATTATGTAAAATGGATACAATACTGTACTAATCCTAACATTAATACTGATTTTTAACTAATTACTAGAGACTTAGATAAAAATGATAGTTCAGGGACTTAGCAATTCGGTGAGGAAAAATACTATATTTTGCAAATCCAAACAATGGGACACTTACTAAACACTGTCACAATTGTTGTTATATGGTAGCTATCTCATTACAAAACATCATCAAAGCGAGAGTAATTAACTGCACTGTAACGAGGCAAGCCTTCACGGTGCAGCCACGGGCTGATTATAAACTTAATTTAAAAAGATCGAGCTCGGCGATTTTTTTGTTTTATATATATTTTGTATTAAAGGTAATTAGTATAAGTTTGTAGATGTATGAAGTTCCAAATATTTAATGAAAGAACCTTAATTTGATAATTTTACCATATAATTTTTCATTATTATATAATAAGTAACAGTAAAAATACTCTTATTCAAGCCATTTTCAAAGCGCAAAAGGTAATTACCGACTTCACAAGTGCTACGCTACATTCTAACTTAGCTTAACAGATAACAAGAAGCTATTAGTACTTGGGTCGCCTGGGCGGGGGGGTACTTGGGTCGCCTGGGCGGGGGGACGGCAGTCCGCTTGGAAAATGATAATATTAATTCATGGTAATATTTAGTTCAGAAAACTCAATATGATAAAAAAATTACAATTACAACTAATATGTGCCATGGGTCTATATTCTTTGATAATTATTTACACTGTTACAAATGGCGGACTTAATGCCTTTAAGCATTCTCTACCAGTCAACCACGATGTAATCATTGTTCATAATATTCCATTTCAAGCCATTTCCAAAGCGCGGAACGTAATTAAAAGTTCAAGTGCTACGCTACATTCTAACGTCAGCTTAACAGATAATAATAGGCTAGCAGTTGGGTGGGCATCAAGCCAGTCCGCTTTGTGTGATAACCACTCAATTGCTTCGAATTTTGAGTTGGACTCTATTTATGTAGCCGTAGTTACCAAAAGCAATCTAGTGGATAATAATAATTAGTGGGAGACAATCTAAATTAACTGGAGTATTACTTGTTCCTATTGGAGTTTTTGACCTCCAATAGTTACAAGCCACTTCCAAAGTAATTGCGACTGATTTTGTGTATACCTTATTAGTTGTGCATGAATCCGGAAATGAAATGACCGCCGCATTGGCAAGTTACACAGCGCCTTTATATTTTATGTATGTATAATATGTAAACACTTTATTGTACTCAAAAACAATATAAATTCATTTCAAAAGAATAAGCATGTACAAAGGTGAACTCATCCCTTTAAGGGATCTCTTCCGTTAACTGGCTTTGAGTAAATGAGTGCTAAACACAAATGTAAATGATAGACAAACCAAGCAACATGTACAAAACGAAGGAGGGTATTGTGCATTAACACTGTGTACTTTATTTACTTGTACGACTTGTAACTGCAGCTGAAAATAAACGATTTTGATTTTCTTAGCGCAGATAGCAATTAACGGCTTAGAGTGCGCTACATTCTAAGTTCACAGCTTAACAGATAACAAAAGGCCATCATTAATGAGCGGGCAGAGAACGTCGTCTGTCCTTTCGGAAAGCGTTTATTAAATAAAATCATCGCAGAATATGGTGCCACGGACACCATGGCATTAAGTCCGCCTTTTATACGATAAGTTTTCTTTTGTGCAATAAAGATTAAATAAATAAATAAGTACCTATTTTGCGATAACCATTGAAACCATTCTATAAATTCCAGTTCAAGACCTTTTCCAAGCGCAAACAGCAATTAATATTTAATGGCATCTACTACGAGCTACACTACATTCTAAGTTCAGCTTAACAGATAACAATGGGCTATCAAATCATTTGGGCGGGCAGAACGGCAGTCCACGTCGAGACTCCGTGCGAGCCACACGCGCGCCCCTTCGCCGCTCGGAGGCAAAAGTTTCGTAATACATCGATGACTATATGTTGAATATTTGGAATGGAACTGTGCAGTGATGGACTGAATTTGGATATTGCTATAATGTAAACCGTGAGGTGAACTCGTGTGGCGGAAGGATGAAGGGATTGAAAGGTTTGTTAAATATAAGACATTATAGTATTTAAAAAAAATAACCGTGTTCTTACATTAAACTTTAAATGTATTACCTTTTCAATAGTAAGAGTATGCTATCAACAATTCTTAGGACTTAATTGAGATTGTTCGGGATTCATAGTCGTTGATGAAACATTTTGATCGAATGGTTTGTCGACTTGATTGTTTAACAACAGTTCTGTTGTCATAAATATATGTGTACTGTCAAAAATAGGTACCTACATCATAAAGATCGCTCCACAGTCTTTTAAAATATTTTTCAACAAACTAATAACGAAAAGTATTACACGACGTCTTTCCAAATTTAAAAACCAATTTATTTCATAATTTTGAATTTGGCTTTCATAGTGTACGAAAGTTGTACTTATTATTTACTAAGTCTCTAAAGCCAACTTAAATAGAAAACATCAAATGACAACATTACTTTTTAGGCGATCTTTTCAAATAAAACAATATAAGTATTCAAATGTCCGTAAATGGCAAGTTACTTACTAAGCATAGAAAATCATACAAAAGCACTATTTATTGAGGCAGATTTAATACAGAAAGTGTACTGCTTAAACAGCAGCAGCACACTTTAGTAGTAACATTGTTCGTATTGTGCGTTGTGACTGTCACTGTTTAAAGTTGTTTTTTTTTTATTATTTATTAAAGTATACGACTTAAATATATACAATTCCCTGCAAAACTGTTTGTACAGTTTGTCTGCAGGTGTGAGTCTCAATATAATAATTTCAACAAACGTTATTGCATTGCTAAACACTTGAGTGACACTTTGAATAGACAACTTTATCACTCAAGTGTCTGCAATAGCTGCAATAGGTGTCACTTATTCCACAATAAGTGACGGCTTGGTAGGCGACTCGGCGAAAAAAATACAAAATTAGGTGCTTCTTTCACATTTTCCCAAAAAGATAGGCGGTTAAACTAGTGGCTAAAAAAATGTGAATGTTGTCTTAGCGTACCAGAAATAATTACTAAATAAAATAAAAAAAACTATCTAAAAATGTTGCGTCAGGTTTCCCGCTAAAACTTGCAAGTAGATAACCTATGCGCCTACTTATAGTTTTGCTACAAGTTTATCTCAAAGCGTAAGGATATAGTTAGTGTATTTTAACTTTGTCACATCTTAAAGTCGCCGAGACAGTTTGTCAAGTAAGTTCGAAAAACTTGAGTACTTAGGTAACTTTTTTATTGGTTTAATGTCAGAAAATTACCACACTAAAGCTCTAGTAAGTAGGCTTGTATTGACACGGATAACGTCCTATTTATAACCGAGTCAAAAAAAAAATACTAATGCTCTTTATTGTACGCCATAATGACAGGTTATAAAACAATCATAATAGATAAACCATTGCCTATGGACTGCACTGTTGAGATATTGGCCATGCAGTTGCATGGTCATTATCTAATTTTTTATTCCTTTGGTTTCATATTTGTAAAAAATACAGAAATAAGCTGTTTTCAATAAAAAAATATCTATTCTGTTTTCATATGAAAATGCAAATTTTTTATTGTTATATAATTATTGATACATTGAGAATAGCGCTATCACTCTCGTGGTCCTTGCATTTGCTATAAAATAATGGGGTTGGAAATTTTACGTGTTAACGCACATCCCAGGGTATGGCTAATGCGCTTGAGCATTTTAAACTACCTACATATGACGCAGAGCAGAGGGTGCTCCAGTAGCGTAGAATTATGGAATCAATGATTTTGTGTGATTGACGTAACGATGTGATAGCTCAGTCGGGAGAGCGTCGGAAACCTAGGGTCGCAGGCTCGAGTCCTGTTTCAATTGCAGTGTATCACATTACACTTTTATTTCATAATTTACCATTAGGTATGTCAATATTTATGTAGAAGGAATTGTTTTTTTTGTACTTAACCGTTCATACGATACCATACCCGCTTCACATCGTTTAACGCTTTCAAAATCGCCATTGTAATGAAAATAAGGAACACAATTCTCTAATACATGAATATAGCAGTCGCTTAAGAGCGCACATTGTTTTATAATTGAACGCATTTACGCCATGGAAACAATCAAAAGATAACAACACTGTGTAAACGCTACTGAATCAACACTTTTGTCTCAATGATTGGCTTGAGACTGTTTTCGTTATCCAGGGTTAAGTACACAGAAAGTGTGGTAGAATATAGCTAACTAAAGTAATATTATTGTTATAACTTCAGACATAATTGGGATGTTGACTCATGTTGAAGTTTAAAACATAATTAAGCTATGTACATTTGTAGACTAAATAATTTGAATATGATGCTACGTTAATACAATAATATAATTATCAAGAAACTTTCTTTAGTTCTCCGCATCTCAATCGGTAAAAACAAAACTTATAATATCAAAATGTTTATGTAGAAGCGATTTTATTAATGCTTTGAACGGGACGTCCCCACGGCTTTCGAGTGCATTACCAATTATGCTATCAAAGCCAAAGCGTCGAATTTTTCAACTAGGGGGGTAATTCGACCAATTTCAGAGAGATGATGGAGATCTCTCCATTACATCACCATCCGTCACTTTTGACGCGTCCCTACTTGACAAGTGGTGAGTCCCTAGAACATCGCAACTTCGCCAATCCGGTCGCGCTTAACTTGCGTCTCCTTTGTATTTGACGGCATAGATAACAGGCGCATACTTAACTTGACCGGGTTATGCGTCAAATTAGTCAGTTACGTTTCGTTCATAACAGAAATCCATATGCATGAATAGCATTTTTTTTGACAATCATTATCGCCTTCGTATTTCCAAAATTGAGATGAGATATGTCACTTGAAGCTCATCGCATTCTAATGACAGTTCAAAGGCGATATCACTGTTATCTAATAGAGATTTGACGTTTGGTCATCTCTCAAACGGCATTCTCGAATTAGGTCCCAGTTGCTTCATTTCTACATAAGGCACGTAAAAATGAAGCATCGTAGCGCCATCTATCGTAAAGATTACGTCTTTATCTTCGGTACCATTGTCTCAAATAATGTTGAGAAATCGATAGTAACAATGTGCTACACCCTAACTAATTTTTTTTATTATTAAAGTAGTAGCATCTGCTAGCGTAAACTAAATGTTTATTATAGACTAGCAACCCGCCCCGGCTTCGCACGGGTGCAATGCTTATTATGCATGTATTTTACATAATAATATAAACCTTCCTCTTGAATCACTCTACCTATTAAAAAAAACGCATCAAAATCTGTTGCGTAATTTTAAACATATTCTAAGCATATATAGGGACAGACAGACAGACAGAAAGTTTTATAACTTTTTTTTATATATCTTTAAAACTTTGTTTTATACTATAGTGAAGTGAAAAATTGAAATAATTATGCTTTGAACGGGATTTGAACGTGCGTCTCCACGGATTTCTGGACCAGATAGATGAGCGAAATACCAATTGCTCTAAGTCTAATCCCACTCAAAGCATTTTTTTTTTACTTTTCGTTTTAATATAATATAATCATTTGGTATACGCTAGCAAATGTTATTGCGTTAATAACAAAATATTTTTTATTTGCAGACAAAAAGCTCATAGGTATCACACAAAAATAAAACGAGTGAAAAAAAGTAATAAAAATTTACACGTCTTATTACACAATAAATTATTAGAACCCTGATGATTACATGGAGTAAAGGAAAATGCAATTCATCTCATAAAGTAACATTATCCAGTCACTAATTAGGTGACGTGGCTGATCGTAAATAATACAGAGAAATAAAAACCATAATAAACTATTTTTGAATTATAAAACATACTGTAATAATTTATATGATTAAAAATTGCTCATTATGCCGTGACAAAAAGAGGAAAAAATATTACAGTCTTTCGAAATACGTGACTGCACCCTTACACAAATTTTATGATCCTTTTTTAATCTAAAAGCTGATTTGGATTTGTTTTCAGAATCCAAAATCCAAAATTATAAAATTCATCATACCATTCCTGAATTACGAAATTTAACAAAACAATTAATTGTAATATGTCTATGTACTTTGAACGCACGTATTCACCGTTAAAATGGGAAATAAGCTGTTTTGTGCACGACCGAAGTGTAATGGTATTTATTTACTTTTAGAGCACTCCAAATGTAGTTAGTCCCATAAAAACATTTGATCCCAATAAAAATAGTTTCGATTAACATATTTAAGAAAAATTATCATGCCTCTTGTTTTACGTCTGAACTGTAACTAGATCTTTATATTATATATTTCGTAAGCATAGACACAGTGAAATACCTACCTACTCAGAGACAATCAAAGTACTAAATAAGAACTATATGAGAACGTTGCGGGATTCTCGTGTTATCAGTTGCGTTAGAAAATGATAAATTACCCAATAGCGTGACAGACTCTGTGAATGTATGTTATTACTTGCTTTTTTAGGCAATAAATAAGTAGCAAACACTCTGCCTCATGGGGAATATCACCGATGCACATTGATATTTGTGATAGGATACACTCGGAGAACGAGAGACTGTAGCGAAAATAAACATACATTCAAAGATGATGAATGAAGTTCAATCACGCTTTAAAACGATTTCATTAAAAAACATATTAAAAATATTTATTTAATCGTTATTGCACAAAAGAAAGAACTTATCGTACAAAAGGCGGACTTAATGCCATAGGGCATTCTCTATCAGTCAACCATTGGACAATTTGAAGAGATATACATATTCCTATAGGATATTATGCAAATACAGATGAATACAGATGAACAAAGTAATCAGATAAGCTATGAGTTCACATTTCTGCCAACAAATATATCACGTAAAGCTTTTTTTGGAAGCAAATTTGTTCAGGATTGGCTTGAAAAAATATATCAATAACCTAAAAAAAACCAAGTAGGTGGTCAATATTAGGTCCTCTTTTAATAAGTGGGATAAAAATGCTACTAAACTTTGGAATTCTTAGTTCAATATTGGCTGAGATCCTGCCACTTGTTCCAATCAAAGCTGAAAATCTTGGAAATGGTTGCAAGTATTTTTACTAAACATAGCTAAAACCATACTCTATACAAACAAGGCATATACGAGTATATATATATATATCATCATCATCATCATCAGCCTATTCTTGTCCACTGCTGGACATAGGCCTCTCCAACTGCACGCCATTGTAAACGATTCTCGGCTACTCTCATCCAGCTTTTGCCAGCCACCCTGCACAGATCATCGCTCCACCTAGTCTGAGGGCGTCCCACACTACGCTTGCCGATCCGCGGTCTCCACTCAAGAACACGTTTACCCCACCGGTTATCGGTTCTTCGGATAATATGGCTAGCCCACTGCCACTTCAAATTGCTAATACGGTGAGCTATGTCGGTAACTTTGGTTCTCTGACGGATCACTTCGTTCCGAATTCGATCCTTCAAAGAAACCCCGAGCATTGCCCTTTCCATAGCTCTCTGAGCGACTTTAAATTTGTGGACCAGCCCAACCGTGAGTGTCCACGTCTCGGCACCGTATGTCATTACGGGTAGGACGCACTGGTTGAAAACTTTCGTCTTCAGACATTGTGGAATTGACGATGTGAAGACCCGACGAAGTTTGCCTTATGCTGCCCAGCCTAGCTGTATTCTTCTATTAGCCTCTCTCTCGAAGTTGTTTATACCCAACTGCAATATTTGCCTAAGGTAGACGTACTCTTGGACTACTTCGAGAAAGCTGCCCTGTACCGCAATTGGTTCCGGACTAACATGTTCATTGAACATAACCTTGGTTTTGTCCAAGTTCATCCGGAGGCCAATGCGTTTTGAAGACTCAGCTAGGCCGTTCAGCATAAATTGCAAGTCTTGCAGCGTTTCCGCCAGGATGACAATGTCGTCTGCAAATCGCAAGTGTGAAAGGTACTCACGGTTTATGTTAATGCCTTGTCCTTTCCAGTCCATCGTCTTGAACATATCCTCTAATGCATTTGTGAACAATTTGGGGGATATAACATCCCCTTGTCTCACACCACGATGCATGGGGATGGGTTCAGACTGCCGGTTCTGTATTTGGACAGCCATGCTAGCGGCATTGTAAAGACCTTTCAACACTTGGATGTATCGCCAATCGACTTGGCATCGCTGCAGAGATTCCAAAACCGACCAGGTTTCGATCGAGTCAAAAGCCTTCTCCTAGTCCACGAACGCTAAGCACAGGGGCCGATTATACTCTTCCGTCTTCTGTATAATCTGCCTCACTGTATGAATGTGGTCTACGGTGCTGTATCCTGATCGAAACCCCGCTTGTCCGGGGGCTGAAACTCGTCAAGTCTTCGTGCAAGACGGTTCGTGATAACTCTCGAAAACAGCTTGTAGACGTGACTTGGGAGCGAAATGGGTCGGTAGATTTCAAAAGAGTTTTATCACCCTTTTTGAAAAACAGCACGACAATACTCCTACTCCACGCCTCCGGAGTTCTCCCATCAAAGAGGACAGTATTAAAAATGTTTTGGAGCTCCTTCATTACCGGTTTACCACCAGATTTCAGGAGCTCAGTCGTAATACCGTCCTCTCCAGGGGCTTTTCCATTTTTAAGCTGTTTTAGAGCTATCTCGATTTCGCCTAGGCTGATTTCTGGCAAGTCTTCAGTAAAGTGGCGCGTAAGTGTGGCTCTGGAATCCTCATTTCCGGGATCAGGTTGAGTTGCGTGTGAAGCGTATAACAGGCTGTAGAAGTTCTCAACTTCCGCGAGAATCCCTGGCCTTGAAGCAACGACTACTCCATCCGCGGTGGTCAGCTTTGTCAGATGGCTTCTCTATATAGGTCTATCCGTTTGGGAGCTACGATGCCACAGACAGACACACTGATGCACATGTTAAACACCCCTCTTTTTTCGTTGGGGGTTTAAAAGAGCGCTGTTAAAGAAATGACTAATCACAAGGTAAAAGTCATACAGAAAAAGTCTAAGGATAATTATAATTCTAAATATTAAGTATTTCCAAGTCGTTACTTCAACCCTATCCGAAAAAAAAGCTGTTTATGTGTGCCACATACAGGCCGACCACAAAGTGGTTTTTTAAAGGGTACCTACCGATTTTTCCGACTGAAGTACGAAACCATTGAAAAATTACATACTCATAATCGAATCTTCACTTTATGACCTAGGCTACCACAGTTAGGTACATATTAAACAAACTTAAAATGTATAATATAATATATAAAGCAACACTTGTATTTTATCGTGGGGGTTAAAAATAAAACGAGCAAAACATAAAAGACGCCGTGGTCGTGACGTAAAATAGAAAGACAATTCAGAAGTCTCCAAATGAGAAACAAAAGAAAGACGCGCGACGCAATCATGTTCTTTGACTTTGTCATTCAACAGAAATATTATAAGTATAACGTAGCGTTCATAGTTTGATTTATAGAGGAACTTGATGGGAACTTGAAAAATGGGAAAGTCTGGCGCTAATTCGAGTGTAGGTACTTTGAGATATCTCAAAAATATCTTAGGTATATCTCAGGTTTATCACTTAATTGTCATTAAAAGTATTAAACCCCTATGTTTGCGAGTTGCATAAAGTGACATTTCACGTTACTACCCGGTCAAGTATGCGCCTGATATCTATGGCATTGCATATAAATTATGCGAAAACTTAATGCGACCGGGCTGACGAAGTGGCGATATATCAGGTGAAGAAGATCTCTCCGAGATATCAGACAGATAAATATGCAATCAGGGCCCCTGGTAATGAAGTATCTTTACGGGTGATGCTATGTCAGGAGACAAGATAAGATAAGTTGCGGCTAGTTCCGCTAATCCGACAGAATTGACAACTTTTGTCGCACCACCTGTCCAATTGTCCATCTGAGGGTTATATTTAGCACCTTTTCAACATTCATGGTCAAGTCACGCCCGTTGAGACATTGAATGTTTTTTTAGACTTGACTTGAACTGTATCAGGACTTTTAGCCCTCATTACTAGTGATCCGGACTTTGTGTGGGAGTACAACCCGCCAATAGAATTATCTCAACACCACAGGATGTTTAAGACTCGCTACCACGTGTTTCCAAATTACTAATAAAAAAAAAACAATGAAGATTATCAACTTCCCTTATACCGGATTGAGATATTATAAAAATAATTACCTACATTATGTTTTTCAACTTCGAAACTAATGAATTTATTATTGGTTCCCAAACACGTCTATATAGTTTGTTAGGGTAGAACTTTGTTATTTTTTTCTTTTCATTATAGTAATGAGATGCGAATGATAAGCACTTTGGAGTGGCCGCTTTTACTACTAAACATTACTCTTAAAGTGCTTTTGCACCAGAAATTGTATACGAAAAACCGGTAGACATAATTTACGCCGGACTTTCATGGACATAATGTAGAGAGCAATTTCGTTGCAAGTTTTATTCACATGAATTTTAAATTCATGTCCGCAGTTCCGTTTAACCCAACTGACCATCGGCACTAGGACAGCAGTAAATTTATTTATTTATTTATTTATTTATTAGGTTACACAGTATCACAGTCTTAAAACTAATTCACTGTGAAACTTAAAATAACATAAATTGTAAATTGTAACTAACTGAATTACAATATGTTCAACAATAACTACGCAACATCAAACATTTTAACATTAAAACATCATGCGAATACACTGGATTGCCTTTTATCCATCATCTCACAAAACTTCAAGCATTCATAACATACAGCCGCCCATCGCCACGCAAACAGATCACATTCCGGTGCTGATACCAGGAGCGCATTCAGTAGGGTCAGAGCGCGAAGGAGAGGCGAGTTTTTATGTGCCACTGTGCGCGCCGCTGGCACTGCCAACAGGGGCCGTGCACGCGGCCTGAGGGTAATTCTCGAGACATCTGGGACAAACAATCTCGCCAATTTCTCCAGTAGTTGCAGACAGTCCGAATCTCCACGTAAGACACGACATGCAGACACAAGCGAGCTGGAGTTGCGCCTGACCTCTAAGGAGTTAAATCCCAACATGCCGAGAAGAAACTTAGAAGGGTAGTATGGGTAGTATCCATACATTTTCTTGTAAAGCATTCTTAGGAAAGCTTTTGGACTTTCTCTAATAGAAGAATATAGCTGTATTCGAAAGGGTTCCAAAAACGAGCCGATGCCTCCAACTTGCTTCGCACTAAAGCGTTGTACAGAACTTTTAATATAAATGATTTATGATTTTTCATCCGACAAGCTCGGAAATGCATCCGTGAATGTAGTAAATGCGTGCGAAGTTTTATATAACACGAATTAACTCATAACCAGTGGTTGGAATTACATTAAATCAGTTTTTCAAACTTGTTGGTGTCACGGGCGTCACGGCCCTTAATGACCATCAAAATTCCTTTGCGACCCCCTAAACCCCAGTTTGTATGATTAAACTTAGAACCCAACTCTTATTTAACAGATTTGGAACGCACCCGTCTATCATTCAATCACTCATGCGTATGGGTTTTGTAACGCAACCTCCCTGTATTTGTCAGAAATTCTGTAGATAGTTAACTGTTTTGCAAAAAATATAAGAAAACGTAAAATTATTAAAAATTACACATTATAATGTCTAAGAATTATTACTGTTTTATTAAAATTCTTGAAAAATCTGCATGCCTTGTAGTCACGAGACTTTCTAGATGCTGATCCTAGGCTCCTCGCGAACCCCCCTGGGTTTGAAAAACACTGCATTAAATTATAAGATAAAACGCGAATCAATAAAAATGAATTCATTATTTCATCACCGCAGGGCACTGCATACAGTTTTTGATATGTTACATGTAAAATTAACACAAAAACGTTGTATCGTATTAAGATTTGCGTTATTGTCAGTAAAACCGAAGATCGACTCATGAGAGATGACCTATCAGAGAAGAAATGCCCTAGGATCTAGTTCATGACCGCAATTCCGTTAAAACCAAACGGGCCATCAACTAAGGGGCTGTAAATAAAGGCTTGCGCGACATACGCCGGAGCCGCTGATTTATATTATGGACTGCCATAACACTATATCTTAAAAATGCCGATGTTCGAAATGAATTTTAAAATGGGCCTTTTTAGTAGTTCATATCTAGTGGTGGGGGCACTCTAATGTTCATCAACTATTTTACCAAAATATTTTAATGATAGACTTGTTATGTACCAAATGAAGGAAATCTTTCGTTAGTATCATTAACACATTCTCATGTTCAAACTTTTATGTTACTTTAGCGAAGTTGAGCTAAAAGTAACCTATATAATAACCATTCTTATAAATAATAACAAAAATATTCCTATATACACCGTGACCGTTAATAACCCGAAAGATTTAAGCTAACGATACTAGAGCCTAATTAGAGTATATAAACTTATGTAACATATAGTCCAAAAACTCATAATTAAGGAGATATTAATTATTTAAAACACATCAAAAGTTAAGAAATCTCCAGTCTAACACACCCTAATTCATGTCATTATGCCAATGTTCAAATTTGAACCCGTCAAAAGTGAAACAGCGATAACTTGACACTACTTGTCATAGAACACAAGTCACGGCATTCGCCGTTCGTCGTATGATTTCGGAGCGATTCGTAGAGTGTCATGCTCGCTCTCTCTTCTTCAACTAAAGACTTGTTCACAAAGAAGCGGGAAATTAATATGATTTAATTTGTACTGAAATAGTAATTTAGTTAAGACACATAATTAGACCCATGTTGATATAACATTATTTACTCGTATTGTCGTCAAAAATACGTGGTTTAAATCTTTCGGGTTATTAACGCCCACGGTGTATATATTGTTAGAAAGGAGTATCTATGTCTATATTCAAAAAAATGTTTTTGGAATGTTGGAACATGGAGTTGTAAAATTAGATTAATTGAATTTGAGTCACAGAAAATATCAATGAAATGGGCATATAAATCGCAAATTCAATGAATTGTATTCATCCAGAATCTTTCAGATCAATTCGTTTTTGGTGTGCTTTCCTATACGGTGCTTACGAAAATCTATTGTTTGTTTGTCACTGGGTTCGAACTGTAATAGGCGTATCCTCTTAAGATTTTCACAAAATGTGTATTACGAAGTAGTTTAATAGTTGTTTTTATAATATATAAACATAATTAAGATTAACATTTCAGAAGGCTTTTGGCAACGAATGGAACAAACAAGTCGATTTAGGCGTTTTCTACTCAATATTTTGAGTCAGAATGATTATTATAATATTTGCGCATTAGGAAAAGATAATTAAAGGGGTTTCCTAACAAGACACTCCCCGAGTCTGACTCTCAGTTGATTTGTTACTACTTTCTATATCAATGTTTACTGCAGGATAGGATATCCTGCTTAAAGACTGCACAAAGTAAGCATCGCTTGGGTCTGGCAACTATGTAAAGTACATGAGTGTGCTTCTAAAAACATAACGGTTTAAAAGCATAGGAAACATGTGTCCGCTTACTCCCTTTTTCTTCTAAAAGCTAGTGCACTAGCTCAACTAGCTGTGCTAATAAATCAAGCAGTTTTGTTTTTCGATTCGGTCACGACGTTTGTTTTATACGCAAAGTTTTAAAGACTTTGCAAACGTTTATGTAACAAAGATAGTTAAGGAAGTTCAATATTTCTGCTCGTAAAATTTAAATATTAATTAACTGATACTTGCCTTTTACAAGCATTTAATTTTTACTTTCACCTGTCCCGTTGTAATGTAATTTTGCAAGTTAAATTTGACCCACTTTCCGGTTTCTGACTGAGCTGAAATTTTGCACGAATATGCAAATCTCGTGACAATCCAATCCAATATTACGATGACGTGGAGCTGATCTGATGATGGAGCTGGAAGGTGGCCATAGGAACTCCGTAATAAATAAAGCAATCATATCGAGTTTGGGCGGTTTAGAATTGTCTCTGTGAGCAATTGATGGATGTTCAAAGAAAAGTACAGTCGGCTATAAAAGCTTGTCACAAAAATGAAATTTTTGACAGAAACTTATTGTAAGTTGTAGGTAGTTCTGGTACATGATAGATACGTACGAAAAAAATTATTTGGTATTTCAAAAATATATTCATTGAAATATTCGAAGTTATAAAATTTTATGAAAGGAACAATATTTTTTATTGTATTTTATTGTTTACATATATCCAATTTGTTGCCATAGAAACATACCCTTTTGTTTAATGTTTTGATTCCCTAATATATATATAAGTATTATATATCTCCTATTTACCAATTTGCAACCTTAGCTACACCGATTTTAAAAATACAATGGGACTTCTTACGCACGCTATGTCTGAAGTTCAAACGATACGAAACGAGAAGTATCGACCGTTATAAAACAAATAAAATACAAGAACGCGCTCAGTACCTCTGAAAAATAACTTTTCTCAAAAATTGCATGTAATGTTGCCTTACCATCGCTAGATAGACTACAGTAAGTGGAACATACCGAAGACTTTTTAGAAGTGTCCAGTAAACAGCGAGATTTTAAATTTGGAATCAATATCTGTCCAGTAAGTAAGTATGTAATTCCTATTACGTATCAAGATATTTGAATATCGAAACACGATTTACATCGTCACCGACCTATAAAAAAACTAAGGATGTGAAGGCGATGAGGTCGTATATAAATGTAAAAAGGATGCATTCCACAAATTGTTTTAATTATAAGTACAGTGCGAGAGCAAATTGTAGTAATTAAAAAGTGGCGTCCTTTTTTCATAGATTAAATAGAAAGAGACGACATTGCAGTATACACTTGCAATTTACACTAAGAGCAAATGTAAAATAAAAGGAGGTGAGTACTATTGGCAGTATAAACGTAACTCAAGATGCATATTTAAAAAAAAAAAAGTAGCGACAAGGTTTAGTGCGGAAGTTTGTATGCAGCGTTTAGTTCATAATTGTGCTGTGTAAAATGACAATGATATTTCGAAATTCCTTCCTTTTTTGTGTCGTTTAGAAAAAACCTCGGAGTTAAAATTGAAGGTAAGCTTTATGATATGAAAATTAGTTAGAAAATACAACAATGTAAAACAATAATTAAATTTTATCTTTAAGACTTAGATTTGTAAGACAGTGCAAATAATTAAACGCAGTATTTATAAAAAAAGAAATTAAGGCGGGATTTAAATTAAAAGACAAAAATTTCAAATTTGTTTGTGTGATCAATAATTCAGCAAAAATGAGTTCAGACGAGTCTGATTCCGAATAGACGGCACTCCTCCATACTTAAAAGCGGAGGCAGAGTTAGCTAAAATAATTTACTTCCGACTAAATCCAAGGAGATATAAAAAAATACAAGAGATTCATTAAATGGAAGGAAGAAAATCAAGTAAATAGTTGGTCAGATAATGTGTGATAAGGTCTGAATATTTCAACAATCTTTCTGAGACAATCGGATGGCTACAAAGGAAAGAAATCACAAATATTCAGCAGCAAAATATAGAAAAGTTCTTAAATCAAGCTCTAGATGATAAACATTTTGGCGATGAAGGTAAATAAATGCTGCCACTATTTGATAACGAAATAACTATATCTTTTATCCAAGTATAAACTCATAATTATTTTTGTTATAGGTTGTTATCATGGGAGTTAATGGTGCCTGCGACGATGAATATCACAATGTGTAATAATAAAAATGGGATATAACAAAAATATTCATTGGAAAATGGCCGAATATGAATGTCACCTATAAAATATAATTTTAATCTAATTTTCTTGTTTAATTTTTGAGAAAAGCACTATACTTGCTTCGACCGTAAGAGCCATCCTGGCCTCGTATTATATCCGGACCTCGCCTACGGCTCGGTCCGTCTAATTCCTACTCGGCCAGTATGGCTTACTTACTGGTCTCTGCCGTAATGTACTATTACTAGCTTCTTTTTTTTCTAGGTTTCGCTCTTTCATGGCTTCTGGCGGTGCTGGCGGTGGCGCAAGGAACCAGCGACAAGCGGCCACACTTCGTGGTCGAACCGCCGTCGCGCATTCTATGGCCCGCCACCCGCGGGGCTCATGCTACCTGCAAGGCAGCTGGCCATCCGCTGCCGGACGTACATTGGGTCACTGCTGAGGGACAACTGTTGACTACTTTGCCGGGATTAAGGTTAGTAGTTTGGCTTTGCTTCGTTAGACAAAGTTTTGCGAGCATATCAAACTGTTTAATTTTTACTACTTACGTCGGGTAAATTAGTCCTACAGTGACATTTAGAAAGATTGCAATGAGAATGACACATTGGTACTAAAGTTTACAAAAGAATCATTGTCCAAATAGCGTGCATATGCATAGTCCGCAAACCATATAAAATGCGACGTTAAATGGCAAAGGAATTTAGAATTGCCATTACGATAAGATGAAGCCTGAATAGTTCTCATTAGATTTTCTAAAAATGGGTGAAAACTCAAGTATGATCTTGGATCACATTTGTTTTGCTTGAAGAAATAATACGTAATTCTCAAAATTATGCTTATATTCTATGTATGTGATTGTATATGATTCTATTATCGTCCACGTATTCGGTCGGGTTACATGTGTGTCCACACACCTGCACTGTTTTAATTTGCGAACATCGTCAAAATGTCGCCAAAAACCTTAGAAAGCGCGATCCGCGAGTTACAAAAGACAGTTACTACTCTAGTGAATAAAGTCAGTGCACTAGAAGCAAAAATAAATGAACAAAACCGTATTATTCAAGTGCAAAGCCAAGTGATTAATCGACCAAGTTCAGAAGCCTCAACAAGCAAAACATCAAAAAGTACCCGCGAATCGCCAGCACATACTACAAAAGCCCCAACAGCGCTGCAGCGGCCTGTACGACAAGCGCGTCTTCAGGCGGCCGCCTCTATACAAAACTTATCCAGCGCTGCAAGAAAGCGACGCACCGATGAAGTGCGCGAAACTCCAGTGACATCGCAGTGCACAACTCCCGAGTCCGCCCGATCTATGACGAGCACGCCATCGAGCGTGGCCACTAAACCGGCAGATGAATTAACCGTATTGACTTCGAACACATCACCTCAAACGGTTAGTGACGTCAATCTAATTTTAGATCCACTAGAAACCGACGAATCTCAACAACAGGACTCCGAAGAAAAATGGCAAATAGTTAGTAATAAGAAAAATAAATACAGGAAAAAACGTGAAATAGTCGTCGGCGCCGGGAATGAAGATGACGAACTAAAAACTGTCGAGCGCAATAAATACATTCAAGCATGGTCTTTTCAACCTGATACGACAGTAGAAAATGTGACAAACTTTTTAAATAAAATTGAAAAAATTTCGGGATATTATGTTGAAAAACGCGCCATAAACTCTACTAGACATGCGTCCTTCATAATTGGAATACCTGAAAACCTATTCGACCGTTTCAACACGCCGATGGTGTGGCCTCCGCGCGTTCGGTTCTCAGAGTGGTTTCTTGCGCGCCCCCGCAGACAGCGGGGCGAGCAATACGATAACAGCAAACCGGCCCATGTCCCAGCCGCCGACAACGCTCCCGCTCCCGCTCCCGCGCGCACTGGCCACGCACAACGCGATAAGGACTGACACTCAGCCGGACGCACCCGTACCAACTATAGTTGCGACCCGCTCGTCTCGAGTAAACAAACAACAGACATCGTTACAAGACCGTCAAACAGCCCAGATTGTTATATGCCATCAGAACGTGCAATCGCTCAATAACAAATCGGACAAGCTGGAAGTATTACTGAGTACCGACTTAAACTGTGACGTACTAGCCGTTACCGAACATTGGCTCTGCGAAGGAAAGTTAAAGTGTGTAAGTTTAAACAACTACACTCTGATGTCATCTTTTTGTCGCAAAATATCGTTACACGGCGGGTCATGTTTATACGTGAAAGACAGCATCAAAGCAGTTAACGTACCCGAAATCGTCGAAATGTCCAAAGAATTAATATGTGAAGTGTCGGCAATTAATTTAATAGATTTTAATTTGATTATTATTTGTATATACAGAACAAATTTGATTTGCGCTAAAGATTTTTTGGTTCATCTCGAATGTGTGCTCGAAAAAGTAAATGAATTTGATCAGAATTTCATAGTAGTCGGAGACATGAATATAGACTGCATAGGGGATAAAACCGTAGAATTAAAAAAATTAGAAGAATTACTTTTCTCCAATTATTGTTTTGTATGGCTTGGACGAGTATTACCACGAAACGGATCAAGAAATATACCATCGTATCAGCGAAATGTTTAGTGATATCCTTAATGTAAATATATACAGCTCCATCGAGTCGGTTAAACGAATCGGGCGAAAAGGACACCGTCGCCCACTCATTATTGAGTTACTAAGTAAACGATTGAAAAATCATATCATCGAGAATGCCTACTATTTTAAGAATACTGGCTACGCCGTTGCGGATCTTCTTGATAGCGACGCATTGCATAAGAGGAAACATCTTCGGGAACGTCTTCAAATCGAGCGCAGAAATGGCAATCATGCTGTTATACGGAACGACCGGCTGTTTATCAACGGAGAAGTATATATCCCGACGCCACAACCACAGGAGCAGTCCACATTGTCTACAGACAGCAGGAATAAAAGTTCAGTCGACGCTCAAAATTCAGATTACTCTAGAACGAATATCTTATACAGTAGTAACTATGATAAGGGCGAAAACTCCTCAAACAGTCTTTTTATCACTCCAGTCTGCAATGACCCAGTATCAGCATCAAATTCCAGTCTTAAGCAGCATGAAAATAAACACAACTCAAACTTTTTTCGAGAATAACCTCAACACACTCTACCAAAATGTACGAAGTATTCAGAACAAACGACATCTAATCGAAGCCATAACTGAAGAGGAAAAAAATTTACATGCGCTCTGCTGAGTGGAAACCTGGATATCTCCGTCTAAATTGGACCTTTTACGCGTCGAAGGATACCAACTAGCGTCGTATTACTGCCGTCATAACTACGAAGGGGGAGGAGTATGCATATTCATAAAACAAGGGATAGATTACGTAGAATGTAAGGACATAGTGGACATGTCAGTTGAAACCTTGTTTGAAGTATGCGCAATTGAACTTCCGATATTAAATAAAGTTTTAGTTAATTTATATTGGCCTGATAGACGAAGAATGCCTGATAGTTTTTTTACCAAGTTAGAAATTCTTTTAAAGCATCTACATAAGAAATATCTCAAGAGAGATATACTGTTTGGGGGTGATTTTAATGTAAATGTAAGCGAAAACACGAACTGTACAAAAACCCTTTTAAACTTAATGTCTAAGTATAATTACAAACAAAATGTAAAAGAGTCAACTAGAGTCACAACTACAAGCGCCACTTGCATTGACTTGATATTTACAAACTTTTTATCTAAGAATATGAAAGTAAATGTTAATGAATATGGTTTGTCCGATCACATGGAAATTTTAATCAGCATTCCATCAATAAAAATAAACACTCGAACCACCTGGATAACACAAAAACGGCGATTCAATGCGCAAAATATAGAAAAGTTTAAAACTGAACTAGGTAACATAAATTTCGATACCATGCTAACACGAGAAAATACTGTAAATCAAAATTATAATATTATACATAATACACTAATAAATTTATTAAATCGATGCATACCGAAAATTAAAACAAAAATGAATACAAACAATAATAAAAAATGGCTAACGCCCGGTATAAGAGTATCATGTCGGCATAAACGTCAGTTAAAAGTATTAACATCACGTATAAATAACCATACCTTAACAAAACATTATAAAAAATATGAAAAGCTACTGAAAAAGACTGTCATCGTGTCAAAAAAACTCCAAAATATAAAAACAATTAAAACGGCCTCAAATGTAGTAAAATCAATGTGGCATATTGTCAAAGAACAAACGAACAAAACTACAATTAAACAAAGAACTAACATAAAATTAAGTATAAACAATGAACAAACTGAAGACCCTACCAAAATTGCTGACCACTTTAATGCATTTTTTTCATCCGTGGGCGCTGTTAGCGCTGGTATTACTGCACCTCCACGAGGACGGCCATCAACCGCACGTTTAGAAAATTCTATATTCTTAAACCCTGTTACGCCTCACGAAATCTTTAAAATAATCAAAGGTCTAAAAACAAGCGAAGTTTTGGTCACGATGAACTTCCACCTTGCCTGATTAGAGAATGTGCCGAAGAGCTAGTCTACCCCTTAACGTTTGTCATTAATCAGTCGTTTTCTGAGGGTAGCTTCCCAGACTTACTAAAATTTTCGATTATTAAACCTTTGCATAAGAAAGGAAAAAAGAGCGACTGTAATAATTATCGCCCAATAGCCCTCTTACCAACTATTTCAAAAATCATCGAAACTGCAATGTCGAACCGCTTATACTCGTTTTGCGAGAAATATAATATATTTAGTGACTCCCAAAACGGATTTAGGAAAAATCGATCTACGGCGTTAGCTGTCTTTAAATACATGCAAGAGGTAATGAACATACTAAACGTAAAGAAGTATGCCGTAGGAATTTTGCTCGATATGAGTAAGGCTTACGATCGTGTCCTATACGGGATCTTATTACAAAAACTACACGAAATAGGAGTGAGAGGATCCGCTTACGATTGGTTTGTCTCTTATCTCACAAATCGCATGCAGTGTGTTGAAGTGGAACACCATAATTACATAACAGGTGCTATACATACCGTCAAATCACAAACAACTAAAGTCACTCAGTCGATACCCCAAGGCAGCGTACTCGGATGCACCTTGTTTCTCCTTTACATTAACGACTTGCCCAAAATAATAAATTGCTCGTCTACCCTTTTCGCAGATGATATATCTTTGGTGATTCCTTGCGAAAATAATCAAAATTTAGAAAAACGTCTCCATGAAACGATATTTAGTATAGTAACCTGGCTAAATGAACATAATCTCGAAATAAATTTTACAAAAACGAAACTTATGGAATTTAGACCTTATCAAAAATGTAGCATGAACATAAATTTTAGCTTTGATAATACAAAATTAGAATGCGTAAATACTTTTTCCCTTTTGGGCATACACATCGATTCCACTATAAACTGGAAAGAACATATACACCAAATATCACTTAAGTTAAGTCGATTCACTTACGCCCTTTATGAACTGAAAAAATGCACAGATATAAAAACAGCCACTTGTGCCTATTACGCCTATGCGCACGCCTGGCTACAGTACGGTATAATACTATGGGGAAACAGTACAGACGTCGTACATTTATTCAGACTCCAAAAACGTTGCCTTAGAATATTAGTTAATATAGATGACTCCATAAGTTGCAAGCCATATTTCATAAAACACCAAATCCTAACTTTAACATCAATCTATATTTTGCAAGTGGGCGTTTTTGTAAAAAATCATCCTGTACTTTTCCCGGAATACTCGCACGTACCTTACCTACGACCTAGGAGAAAACTAGCTTTACCTAACTCTAAAATGAAATTGGTCCACTCTAATTCCTTTTCTATGTCCGTAAAAATATTTAATAAACTCCCTAAAGCTATCCAAGACATAAACAATATAAATCAATTTAAGAATACTCTAAAAAGCTATTTAATAGAAAAAGCATACTACACTGTTCAGGAATTCCTAAATGAAACATTAACTAATTTAAATGAACTTTAATACTATTTACTATGAAATTTATGAAATTACCGTATTGTATTATAATCATGAAAATTAATGAACATTATGACTATGACCAAACCTATATTGAAATATTATTATTATTGTTTTTTTTTTATGTGTAAATTCCCGGCATATTCATATTTATTTTAGTTCTAGTTGTAAGATGTTGCTGTGCCTGACAAGGCTCATGTTTTGGACTTTACTAGTATGTAAGACCCTTAATGTACAACATGAATTGCAATAAAATGATTTGATTTGATTTTGATTTGTAGAAATGAAGTAAAGTTTCCTACCCGGGTCAACTCGAACTCATCTACCGCACTTGACCACGCATACACCAATGTGGAGGTAGGATCCATAATTGTGTCTCCCGTCGTCACCAACCTAAGCGATCATCACGCGGTGCGTGTCGAACTGACTGGCAACCGCAAGATGCCCGATCTGAATAGCCGGTTATGCAGAAGCTACTCAGAAACGAATCGCGCCAACTTCGTTCTCGCGATAGAGAGCACGGATTGGGCGACCGTTGTGGCGCACAGTGGCCGATCGTCTGAAACATTAGCAACTCGTTTAATCAATATACTATCAAATAAGTTTGAAATTTGCTATCCTTTAAAAAAAAGTCTATAGCGAAAAAAAACGACTCGTGGATAACGGAGGACATTATAAATTTGAAATCACTTTTATCTGAATGTATTAGACTAGGTAAGTCTTTTCCATCTAACGATGTATTAAAAAATTGGATCGATAGCCTAAATATTAAATACAACCATGCGATACAGCAGCATAAAGCACAATATTACTCAAAACAGGTAACAATGTCGCAAAACCCCAGTAAAGCTATGTGGAATGTCATAAACAGGGAAATAGGAAAGGCCGCCAGTTCTTGTGTGGATTTCACAGATATTGTGGAAACAACAGACGGCGCTAAATACTGTACGAAGAAAGACGTCGCTGATGCCATGAATAGTAGATTTGTAGGCGCAGCAGCGGCGTGTGGCGCGCCGCGCGCCGACCTTGAGATCGCGCTCGCGCAGCTGGCCGCGGCGCGCGCGCCGGCCGACCGCTCCATAAGACTCGCCTCGTTTACTCAAGATGAAGTATTCACCATCATCGCGGCTCGTATTCCACATAAAATAACCAGAGACATTTATAATATATCCATGGATCTATTGAATATGATCGCTTACTCGATGTCACCTGTGTTAAAGCATTTGTTTAATATGTGTCTTAAGGAAGGAATATTTCCCACGCCACTAAAGTTAAGTAAAATCTCTCCCCTTTTTAAAGGGAAAGGGAAAAGAGAAAATATTGACGGGTACAGACCGGTAGCTGTTATACCCTGCATAGCTAAGGTCCTGGAAAACGGATTGTGTTCTAGGCTAACTGCGTTTCTAAACTCGACAAACGCTTTGTCCGATCGCCAATATGCCTACAGACCCGGCCGCTGCACCACAGACCTTGTGCGCGACGCTATGCGTAAAGTCATTGAAGCCCTGGAGGGAAGGCAACAAGTTGCGATTCTCTGCTGTGACCTCTCCAAGGCGTTCGATGTGGCGGATCATAGAGTAATAGCGGCAAAACTAGCTCACTATGGCATACGTGGTAAAGCGCATCTTTTCTTGTCGGATATTCTTCGCGGCCGCTCGCAGGTAGTGGTGGGCAACGGAGGACAAACCAAATCGGACCCGTTGTCTACTTCAATGGGTGTAGCTCAGGGATCGTCAGTGTCAAATATCATCTTTTCATTGTTGCTAAACGACCTACCAGAAGCGATCACATCAGCCGAAATTTTGATGTACGCTGATGACGTCGCAGGCGTTGTATCTGCTCCAGATGTAGACAGTTTAGAGACCCGACTGAATAATGCTGCCACCCAGTTATCTGGATGGTTCAGCTCAAACGGCCTGGCGCTAAACCTGGCGAAAACCCACTTTCTCCACTTCTATCTGGGGAACCGCACACCAAGGGCACTAAATGTTGAAACGGGAGGCTTAAAAATATCGCAGGTGGTAACCAGTACATTTTTGGGTTTCGAAATCGACCAGAAACTTACTTGGGCGTCCCACATAGATAAATTATGTTGCCGATTAGGTAGTGCATGCTTTGCGCTGCGCCGCCTCGCTCGATTCGTGCCGCGCAATGTAGTGCGAAGTTGCTACTTCGCCACCATCCACTCTTTGCTACAATACGGCACGGAAATATGGGCGCGCGCGGCAGACTGGCATCGCGCTTTTCGGCAACAAAAACGAGCTGTGCGATGCATAGTACAGGTAACACAAGAGCAGTCAGCCAGGCCATACTTTAAAGAACTGGGTATATTGACACTGCCATCCATAGCAATATTCCAAGTAGCAACATACGCACACGTCCATCTGTGCGACTACAAAAAACGCACAGATAACACCACCCGCCTACTGCGCGATCCAAATAGGCTACTCCCTTTTAAACATAGACTTGCAAAAACCGGAAAATTGACTCACGCGATGGGTCCTACTGTGTACAACAGGCTACCTCAATCTGTGACCTCGGCTTCATCCTTGCAGTCATTTAAAATAAGGTTAAAACATTGGCTTCTCGAGCACACATTTTATAGTTATGAAGAATTTCTAACTGTTAATCGTCAATGTAATACTAGCTAATTTATTTTATTATTTATTTTAATTATACAACAATTTTATAAATTATTATTACTTCTAAAAGATTTTATTGACATGTAATAATTAATTATTATGAATAAACGAATATGAATATGTAGAGAAAAATATGTTTGATTTGAAAAATAGAATGTCTCTGCACCTAGTGGCGAACTACACCCAAGGGGTTTGGCTACCAGCTACCATCCGTGTTTTGGGCCACACAGAGACTATGTACCTAAGTCTTGGAATTGATCAAAAAAAAACTTTATTTTTCCGATAAAATACAAAAATGTTCCACAGTCTCTAATTTTACTGAAATTTGAGTGAAAAGGAAGTCCTAAACATTTTATTTCAAGAGGAATCCAGCCCACTTAAACATATGACGATTGGCTCAGTTCTCGTACCTAAGCTTACTCATCTAACACTTGATATTCAATCTGTGATCGCTATTCACTCACTCGATGGTTTCGCATCAGAGGAGTAAACGGGACAAGTTGATCGATGTATGTGTCGATTTCACAACTTTGATAGACCCTGACTCCTCTGAGCTATTAATGTAGAGAGAGGTGTTCATGGGTCGGGCTTAACTGACGGGAAGTTTAAATTGCTCCACTATGCACTTGGACATAGTTTCAAAGCTTTGGTTGGAGGTATATACGCATTCGTAAATCACGTTGCTGCTCTAATTTGGTATCGATGCTTGTTATTTGAACAGACATGTTATTAAAAATGCTTTCTTGAAGTTTTTGTGACATTAAAAAGGCTGGATGTCTCGAGTCATTTTGGAGTAATTTTACAAAAAGAAATCACTCGTGTTTAAGTTAAAAGCACCCTGATAAAGTAACAAAAATATTACGAATATATTTAATTAAACAAGTTCCTTGCTATCTTATTATACCTACTCGTAAAATAAAGCATTAGTTTTAAGTATTCCGAAACTTGACAGACAATTAGGTGCCGAGTTGGGGCTTAAAATATCAACTTATTCTTAGTTATACCAACAAGTTGTCCTTGTATCTCAACTTTGGAACTGCGAACTCATCTCCCGATCGGTCTTTGAGATTATTTCAGTACCTATTGGACGTGAGGAACTTTACCGTCGACGTATCGACATACTATTAAGTGTAGGCACCTTAAGTATTTCCCACTTTTCCTATATTTTACGGAAAACGCGATACTTAGGTTGAGTATAGGTAAAAGTTCATAATTGCGTTTGGTGGGTTTTAACTCGTAATAGCGGCTTTAAGAGTTACTGTAAATACGACGACGCTTGTAGATAATGATGACGATTAAGTCCTGTTTTGTTATAATAATGTGTGAAAATCGTGTAAGTGTAATTTAATATAATGATGACGTATTTGAGTGCCGAGTGAAAAAAAAATTAAGAGGAATTAGTTACAAGTCACTCAATTTTATTGTACCTAATTAATATTTTCTTCGGCTTCCGCGACTGTCACATATTTAAATAAAACAATTTAAACGGATTTGCAGACAAATCAACGACAACCAACAAATACCACATAGCCACGACACGATTTTATCTTATACATATCACTTGCAATAATCGTATTTCCTTCTTCCACTGATTCACCCAATTGTTACTCGATAAGGGCTCTCGGGTTTCGATGATTTGTGTGACACCGGGAAGGTCCAAATTTGATTTGGGACGGACGGATGGTGCGTTTATTATTAGGATCACCTTTGCCTTTGGGGCGGAAAGTTAGTAGGTACGTACGTATTACGTATAAGTAACTTTACTATCGCGGCCAGTTACGCTAGCCGTCTATGGTATCTCTACTGTTGTGGAAAATTTAAAAGGGGTTCAGGCAGGGTTCGAACCAGCATCTCCAATGGCTTTGCGGGTCAACACGGGCATTCTTCGTATAGGACCACTGAACCTTCATTTTCGCTTCACTGTAAACATTTTCTAGCATGTTACTGCTTTAATAAAAATAATTGGTATCTCTACTGTTATGAGATTACGAGATATAGAAGTAGATTACACCTGAGGCTTATTATTTAGTCAATTTATTAACCGACGTCAAAAAACGAAGCAGGTTCTCAATTTGTATGTTTCCTGATTACTCGAACATGACTGAACCTATTTGGGGAAATATCTTATTTGTTTGAAAGGGTATACTAGGTATACTTTCTAGTTGGTCCCATCATGAGGTTAGGATCTGATGATGGAATGCGGGGGAAATGAGGGAACTGTTCAAAAACGAAAGGTATACATTGATTGTGATTTGGATATTTTTTTAGTAGCTCGAATAGTTAGACATTTATGAAACATGTAATGTCTCATTTTTTTTTAATGTGGCTACATACCATAATTTTTATATTAATCCATTGATATAAAGATCAAAGCCCCAAGAAAAATTGAAATTTGAAACCTGGTGGAAGAAACCGAGAATCGAACCCCCCCTGCATTGCCGGTCCAGCTCGTAAACCTTTCGACCAGGTTACGCATTTCTAATTGTTCTTTGGGCTTCGATCTTTGTATCAATGGTTTAACTCGAATAGTTGTTCTCAGAAAGCACCATTTTGTTTCATGACGTTGTTAATTTTTTGTTAAATGGGAATCATAAATAAATTTGATTTTGAAATAGCATCAATATAAACAAATGAAAGAACCAATTTAAATACAAAAGTTATTTCTGCATACCGAGGACCGAAGGCGGAATGTTGTAGCCCGAACAGCTGTCGCGGACTCCGCAAGTCTAACGATCAACAGCGCGGAGTGGCTTCTCGACAAGTTTTGTAATTTTTAATAAGTCCCGGCATTACAGTGAGCCGACGACACAACATAACTTTGCGAAACTTTGATGGCCTCCGAGGATTTTTGTCTTCGTACTTTTAACAATGTTTCTATATGTATAGTTACTAACTTTTAATAAATATTGACACAATGGTAAATTATGATAGAAAAATTTAATGTGATCTACTACAATATAAGCAGAACTTAAACCTGCAACCCTACGTTCCCACTTCTTACGTTTCTACATGTAAAATATATATTAATAAATGTGAATATCTACGATATTGAAGGGTTCTCGGGTGTCGATGATTTGGGTGACACCGGGAAGGTCCAAATTTGATTTGGCACGGACAGATAGTGCGTTTCAGTATATTTATAAAAAACAATTTATTGTAAATTTATGAAACATGTAATGTCTCGTTACTTTTAATGTGGGTATAAGTACATCACATTTTTTTTTACTTAAACCATTGATACCTACACGAAGAAAAACTGTAATGCGTAACCTGGTTAAGGTGTAAAGCCTTTTAAATAAACAATGCAAGGATCGACTCACAAAGCATAAGGAAAATTCGAAAAGTTATCTGGCGTTAGGGTGGTGGACAGGTTAACACGCTGGACCGGTAATACAGAGGTTCCGGGTTCGATGCCCAGTCTCTTGCGCCAGGTCACGCATTTCAATTTTTCTTTGTGCTTTGATCTTTGATCAATGGTTTAATTATATAATAAAAAAAAATATACAATTATTATCATTTACTAGACGAAGTCCTGTAACCCTGTAATATGTATTTAATTTATGAAAAACTTACTTAACATTACCTAATTATACTCATAAAATACTGTTGAAAAGTTAACAATGCATTAGTTTTATTAGTCTCGAATAACTAACAGAACTCAGCAAGTACATCAGTTATCGCTCGATATGATATATAGGCTAATTTGAGTCGGCTCATAAATTGGTGAAGTTACGGAATAGAGCCCCGAACTTCATCGGCGATGTGTCCACGCGTCGTATCGCAAATATATCTCGTTAAACTTCGATGGGGACCTATTGCGGTGACTAGAACTTGAGAGCTCTACAGGCTTTTTTTATACGGCTACCTACGTCTAAAGAAGTGTTAGGTACTCGGATGAGTTTACTGTAGTAGGTATATATTATTTGTAAATATTTTATTGTACTTACATAAATCATGAAACTAACGCGTACAATTGTAACATGTATAAAGACGAGCTTTTAAAGGATCCCTTCAATTAACAATAGGTATTAAATAAATTATGGGTAGGTATGAATAATTAAATGTTTGTAACTAATTAAATATAAATACCTATGACAATAATGATAGTGAATTTTGTTATTATTTTATTAGGTACTGAGAAGGTAGCTCTCAATTGAGCTTTACTTTTTTTAGATCTACAAACAATTTCAAAGATAAATATTCATACAAAAGCCGTAAAGCATAAAACGAGCAACAAAATGACAATTACGTAAACTTGGTACATTGTTATGAATCGCTGTAAAAAGACATCCAAATACTTTTCAAAACGTGTTGCCCGAAGTTACGCGATTGTCGAACAATAAAACATAACTCGGGTACGCGCAACACGTCTTAAGGAAAAGGACATTAAAGCACGAATTCTGCCATTCAATTCAATACCCCATTGTTACTTTTGCTACGAATGGCGAAATGGCGAAACTTTGGTCGGTAACCGTAAGAACTCGGGCAAAGTTCCGCAGTTCTATCTATTAGTAACTCCGACAGGGACTAATTTATTGGATCCTTTTTCATTAACCTTCTATTGCCCGTATAAGTAGATCCGAGATCGAAAGTTTGTTTGAATTACGCCAAGTTTAACGGGAATAGTTCGGGGTTCGTTTTTATGATTTAGAATAGTTTGAGAGATGTAATTCTGGATAGTTAATTTAGCGTATCTAGATACATTTATATACTTCCACCTAGATAGGTACCTACCTATATAGATTTTTTTTAATTATATAAGTATATAAGATTAATATGAAATATCGTCAGAGTCTTTAGATTTGGTCTTAGAAATCATGTTTACTGGCCAATGATTATGAAAAGTAAGTTAATGATAATTTTTAAACCTCGATTTGAATGGTAAGTTCATTGAAGCTCCTTTCTCGATTCAATTAACATTTTCAATAGCAATCCTTTTCACATTTACCATCTATCTCATCTGTCATTAAGTATTTTTATATGAGGTTGGTCACTAAAAGCACTCGCGTCATAAAATTAATTTATCAATGCAAAAACGGATGAAAAATCACTTACTGAAAACAAAGCGCCCATAAAATGCCATGCCCAGTATGAATATTGATTTCAGATTATGCGCTGCGTAGCCATTATTTATAGCATGAACATGACGAACAGACCTTGTTATTCAAAATCGATTATGACGTCTCGTTCACTCGACTTTTTACAACGTGAGCGTAAACGAGACAGAGCGAACTGGGTTTCGAATTTCGATAACCGAAATGATCTCCAACGAGCGAAATAGCTCGTTAAAATGAAATTAAAACCTCGCACTGAATGTTTGCTGCCATCTGTCGAACGGGTGTGTAAGTAACAGCTTAATCTTAAGGCTCCTTTACCCGTTCAAAAATGCTGATTGTTTTAAACATTTCTCTCTACGATCAAACATGTTTCTTAACATACTATCTATAATAGGGATAAGTTCGCCTTTGTACATATTTAATTTGTTATCAATGTATTTATAACCAGTTGTTGTGTAAATTAAAGTGTTTTTATACATACATACATATACTATCAATGTTCCTACTTAGAACAGGGCGGCTATTGCAATTTATTGGTACGTATATATTTGAAACCTACAGTTTGAAATTTTCATTGATAATTTTTGTTACGAAATTGACAATATCCACGCAGAAAACTAGTTTTTTTTTCAACTTATTTTTGACTGCATCAAAGCAATGAAAGTATCAATATAATATATTATTAGTGACAAATTTTGTCACTAGCTGTACCCACGGCTACGCACGCGTGGAAATCGGTCTGTGTCAGTAAACGACTAATTCACCCCTAATTTCTCTCCCTCTCTCCTGCCGGCGGAACTTGAAGTAAAGTAAAGTGAATAGGATAGATTAGTGTTGTCCAGATTAAATATTTTACAATTACCACTAAATAAAACTATACCCCTAAATCAATAGGTTTTTCGTCCTTACGCATTAAAAAAATTGATGTGATTTAAACGACATAGAGCGGCGGTGTATATCGGACAATACAGTACTTTTTGCATTTTAACGTCCATGAATGTACGTACCTATAATATCATCCATATCGGTCCTCTAGTCAAATCAGTCTAAGCATGAAAAGGTAAGAAATGTAGGTACACATAGAATTCCCTACTTACATTAGGTACAGCCTATTCATGTCACAACATATTAATTTCAGCACCATCTGTTAGTGTATCAGGGTACTCGATAGTTTAAGCACATGTTTGAAAAAAGTTTCAAAAGTCACCTCCTTCCTAAGTAGCGCCATAAGATTCAGGTGCAAACTTAACTCAATCGAATGCAATGTCTACCCCCTCCTTTTATTGGAAAATTCTTTATAGCTTATAATACTATGGCCGGGGGTTTTTTCGACAGATTAATGAAGTTTTCATCAAAATCCGTTCAGCTGTTTTCACGTGATGCGCGGTCTAATTATCAGACAACCAGATAAACAGACAAACAGATAGAAATTCTAAAAACTGTTGGAACGTCTTCTGTTATCAATTCTAAGTATCCCCCGCCACCGTTTTTTCGAATATCTTCCATGTACAGAGACTTTCGAACCTCTTCAGCTTTATTATATTATGTATTGATAGTATGAAAAAAATAATAGGAATAAGGCTTCTTAACTTTTAACGACTTACACAAGTAAATAATGATAGAGCTTACTGTACTGTACTTAGAAGTTATCTGATTTTATATGCATATAACTACATATAATAAAGAAAAGTACGAAACCCAAAATTACAAGGCTAATGATAGGATATTGGTGAATATGCATGTAGATAGGTATACACTTATACATAGCACATTTATAAAACATCAGAGAAAAAGTTTATACATACAATATTCTATTAAAGTTTATAGCTTTCATCCTCTCATGTACCTAAGTATGTTAAACACTTAAGCTTAATTAATATTTCTTATTATATACATTGACAAGAATTCCTTGCAGTTTCATTTCATTTTTATTATATTAAACCCTAAAATATCGTCGATATGCAGAATAGGAACACATAATTTATTAGCAAATTATAGTATACCTAACTGCCTACACAAAAATCTAATTTCTCAATTAATCGTAATGAAAATGAACCTCGGGTTCTCATGGCCAATATAGCACTTACTCTGGTGCGCAAAATAATGGCACAATTAACATTTAGGGGCAAAGTTGAACCTAAATTCGTTTAATCGCTCGATTTGAAAATTAATGGCTTAAACTGAATAGGTAATCGACGTTACCTACGTAGGTAAGTACTTAAAATGCAATACGAGTGATTTTTGGAACACGGATTTTAATTAGGCGAACTAACTTGACAGCTCAAAGTGTTGTCAGGAATAGAAAAAAATAAATAGTGATTGGTTTATGTCGATACAAATATGTCGATATAACCTTAACAACACTTAATTATGTTGTAATAAGGTTTATATTCGTTTAAAAATGTACAGTTATCAGTGTATTCGATAGTACTATGGAACTGTCAAGAAAACAAAAAACCGGCCAAGTGCGAGTCGGACTCGCGTACCGAGGGTTTCGTACAAACACTTTCCATCCCTAAGTGGTTAAGTTAAGTTTGCACCTGGTATGTATAGCGCCCCATATAAATTAGGTGCAAAGTTAGGTATTAAAAAAAACTACTTTCTAGATCTCGTTCAAAACAATTTTCGTTGGTAGTTTTTATAGTAATGTACATCATATGTTTTTTTTAGATTTTTCATTTTCTTATTTTAGAAGTTAGAGGGGGGGGGACCAACTTTTTTCCACTTTGGAAGCGTCTGTCACGCAAACTATTCGGTTTAGAAAAAAAAAATTTTAGAAACCTCGATATCATTTTTTAAGACCTATCCATATATACCCCACACGTATGTGTTTGATGAAAAAAAAAAAATTGAGTTTCAGTTCTAAGTATGGGGAGCCCCAAATATTTCTTATTATTTTTTTTATTTTTGCATCAAAATCTTAATGCGGTTCACAGAATACATCTACCTACCAAGTTTCAACAGTATAGCTCTTATAGTTTCGGAAAAAAATGGCTGTGACATACGGACGGACAGACGGACAGACAGACAGACAGACAGACATGACGAATCTATAAGGGTTCCGTTTTTTGCCATTTGGCTACGGAACCCTAAAAAGGCGGACAGCGTTCTTAGCGATGTCCGAAAATAAAGTTCGTTCAATGGAAGTATTTTTAATTATCGATATTAACAACACTAGCGAAACTGTGGCAACATTCGTGTGCAATGAACTGTCAAGTTAGTTCGCCTCATTAAAAATACTTCATGTATACAAAGTTTTCTATAGTTTTTTTTTTAAGTTGAACTTTTTTTCTCTCTAGGTACGTATAGGTTAATTAATTTAGTTAAACTCTTAGGTATTAAGGTTATCTTTTTGCATTAATTTTAGTTTTACCGAATAATTTTGGCTAAATTCCGCCATCACTGTATCCACGGCAGGCACGTGATTGCCTCAAAACTAAACCAATCCGATAGCAGTGCTTAACTCCTAAAAAGGGATCAAAGGAAGTCATTTACCAGGGTAACTTGAGTCGTAAAGTCCTTATACGATTTCGAAAATAAAACGTCCCAGCTCATATGGCGCCTTGTCGTTCCGCCCAAGTTTCTGCATACAAAATAGCAAAGACCAAGTTCGCCTCACAATGCCATTCGACGTTTGCAGTCTCCGAGGACTCTTATTCGAGGCTATAAAGGTCATTTCCTTTTACGATAACGGGAAACTTAGCATCGTATCCCGTTCAACTGCCCAACTAACATCAGCGACGTCTAGAGACTTTAACCCATTAGAATACAAGTCGTTTTCGTCCGTGTTTACCATAAAGTTAGTCACATATAGCCGTGTCAGTCGTAACTCGTAACATAGCCTTGTTGACTGGAGACCAAGTTAACGGGTAACTTTTGACACCTCCACCTGCGAAGTTAGCCTAAGATTTATTTACCTAGAACACATAAAGATAACAAACCAAGTTGGGCCGGCCACGTGAGGTCTCATGTTGGGATTAGGTAGTCCTGGCGCATTAACACTATATAAAAAATGTCTATATCTAATTACTTTTAAGTTTATCTTAAATTGTAGAGGTATTATTATGACTCTTTCATATTATTTTGTCGGTACTTGTCAATAAGTTCTGAGGAGAGTTTACAGTAAAAATTTAAGGAAAAGCGGTATGTTCTTTTGTGATGTTTTTGTTTAAATAAAACGTTATAATTATTGCGATTGGTGCTGAATTAAAAGTCACAGACCTTTACGGTAGATGGCGATACGAAGCCACTATATAACATACATAATATAATAATGCAGTGGTAAAAATATTATAGCTGAAGCATAGTTTTGTTAGCCCAGTGGACACCACACGACGTTGGCCGCGAGAGCGTCATCTAAGTATGAAGCGAGTTCGAATCCCGCTGGAAAAATACGACTTTTCAATTGTGCTTTAATATAAACTTTTCGAGAACGGCACAATAAAAATCATAGACCATCCAATCTCTAAGAAAACACAGCTGGATGGTAGCAATAAATTCGCACCAAAAAGACAATGTGATTCCGATTCGTGTGAAGCCCCTTACTAGTACCAACTTCTATTATCACTCCATAATAATTTGATTTTGAGTCTTGCTAAACAGAACCCTATTAAAATAATGAAGCAAAGATTTATTCCAGCATGTTATACAACGATTATTAGAAATGTAATTTACGTTGCTCACATTGCTAACGCTGTCGAACGCCGACGTATCGAAATCTAATACAAGTTACATTTGGGGACATATTCGCGACGTTTCGCTATCACGCGTTGTCGAATCGCAAAACATTGGAGCAGAAAATTAGGTTTCCATGTAAATATGTACATAAGCTTCAATGGAATGCGAATGTCGCTGGAAAATTGGCAGTGATTGAGTATCGCGAATCTGTAGATAACCTGTCATGCCGTGTGATGAGGAGAGATTGAATAATCACGCGTACGAAGACGCATGTTATGTATGTAGGTTGAATGGAGCGTTGCTAACCTGATACGGTGTTAGATGGATTCCTAAATAGGTGTTTCGTGACGAGAACATAATACTTACGTGTCCTCATTTTTATACAAGACGCTAAGTCATTGGGAATTGTAATAAGTACTAACCTTTTATAAATATCATCGTTTGTTATATAAAAAATCGTTGGTGTTGTTTGATATGGCTGTCATATCAAGATACTTAATATAGAACATTCAAAAGCTTCTAAAAATGCCCGTAAAAGTTAACCGCGTAGCTTATCACTTACAGGAAATATAATAATACTAGCTGTGCCCCGCGGTGTTACCCGCTCATCCCACGGGAACACTACATTTATTCGGGATGAAAAGTATCCTATGTCCTTCCCCGGGACTGAAACTATTGTGAGACGCCGAGTAAATAAACACCATCAATACCTTATTACTTTTTTATTGACATTAATTAAATGGAGCACAATAACTTTTCACTGAAGCCCGGAACAGAGTGAGCTTGGGGTCCCGTTGATGCTAGATGTTTTGTTTTCCCATATCACGTCATGGCTGCGCCTCCCACAGGTGGCGCCACTTTGTACAGCTAGCATTGACGGGAACCCATACTTGTAAATCTGTACAAATACTTATTATATAGGTACATATTGGTACGGAACGTATTATTTCACATTTATTTATGACAAGTTGAGTAGTATTTTGTAATATATAAAGTTAGTGTAATTATTGATTCTAACAATTCGGCCATCCGCAACATTTACACGTCCCCGTGTACGGAGACACCTCTTCAATAATATTGTATACATTGTACATGTAATGGGTCTAATAACACACATTGTGTACGCCTCTAAGAAACTTTTAAATTATCATATTGTTTAGGTACTCACAGTTTTTGTTAGATAGATTATAAAATCTGTCCCGGTAGGTAGCTTAAATACAATTATAAATCAAATCAAGCACAGCACATGTAGTTTCTATAAACATTTAAAAAAAATAACCAAGGTACAATGGTACAACTAACAAATTCAAACAAACTCTTAAATCCGGTATAAGTCGCTTTTAACTTTGGATTTTATACTTAACAAGGCAGTTCAAGTCACATCTACCATGAGCCTGTAATACCTGTCATGCCACTAATCTATCTTAAACTAAATTGGTGGTACAAGTTCCAATCTACCTTGAAACCACATGAACTATATAGCAGTTCAAGTCCCATCTGTCTTGAGCCTGCCATAAGCTATATCACTAATTTATCCTAAACTACATTTGTGGTACAAGTCCCAATCTGCCTTGAAACCACGTGAACGATATAGCAGTTCAAGTCCCATCTGTCTTGAGCCTGCCATAAGCTATATCACTAATTTATCCTAAACTACATTTGTGGTACAAGTCCCAATCTGCCTTGAAACCACGTGAACGATATAGCAGTTCAAGTCCCATCTGCCTTGAGCCTGCCATAAGCTATATCACTAATTTATCCTAAACTACATTTGTGGTACAAGTCCCAATCTGCCTTGAAACCACGTGAACGATATAGCAGTTCAAGTCCCATCTGCCTTGAGCCTGCCATAAGCTATATCACTAATTTATCCTAAACTACATTTGTGGTACAAGTCCCAATCTGCCTTGAAACCACGTAAACGATATAGCAGTTCAAGTCCCATCTGTCTTGAGCCCGCCATAAGCTATAGATTCTATGTCAATCTAAGTTATTAGTACACTACGCATTAACATTAAACTGTTTAATTTAAACATTTGAAACTGGTACTCGTGAAACATATCAATACAAACAATATGGTTAACATTTATTTTCATAATATTCAATTTTAACAATTACTTGCGATCACGTTGTAAGCCTCTTGCTAGACGATTTAGCATAAGCACACTCTAAACAGGTATCAACAACGTACAATATGTTTCTTTTACTTAGCATACGTCTTGTCGTAAGTAAAATGGCCAATGTCATTGTGACATTGCTTAAGTATCTGCTAACGCACCCCTTTAAGGACCACCCACCTCTCTCTATCGGTTGTTTTGCGATATAACTTTTTATTACGGACTATGTAATTATCGGTTACCTCCACTACTTCGGTTGATTTTGGACCAGTCAATATACACATTTTCCGCTGTATTTCAGAATCTGAGCTTTGTATCGTGCTCAACCAGTCTGAATCTCCTACTTGAACAATGTTAACTGACTCAGTAAAGATGTTGCTAGGTGGTGGATTTCTGCTTAATGCATCGACATACGTCATTGATTTTCCTGGACGATATTCTACGCTGTAATCAAACTCTTGCATAACAATCCACCATCTAGTGACCCTTGGTATTAAGTTGCGCTTAAGGAAACTCGCACGTAAAGAGTTACAGTCCGTGAATATTCTGAACGTGATCCCGATAGGTATGCTCAAACTTTTGTAACGACGCCACAACCGCGAGTGTCTCGAGCTCATATAATGTCTGTGTTCCTATTGAGTGCCCTATAGTCCACACAGAGCCTGACATCACCAGTCTTGTTCTTAACTAATACTATGGCTTGCAAAAGGTGACATCGATGGTGGAAGAATATCACAATCATTCCATACTACACTTTTAGCTAAAAGGAGAAAGTTCTCCTTTTCGCTAAAAGGTAACCGATACGATCGGTATACTACTGGTTCATCGTCCCTTAACTGTATGGACGTCTGGGTTAGACTCGTTTTACCCGATTCTTGTAAATTAAACGTGAATGTTCGCGGTATTTATAAAGTAGTGCTAAGAGTTTACCTAAAGTTCTACCGTCCTGCTTACTATTAGTGGGCCTTAATGGTTCAGCCTCATTAAACACTCATAACTTTACCAGATATTACTACATAAGACTGACTTTTCCTCACGCTTACACCGAGCTTAGAAAGATCCCTTACCGAGGCAGAATGGTTCAGTTGACAATCCTTTAACTAATGCTAGCCCATTTCCGGTCTGAACAGTAAATAATCCTTGCACTATGTAGTTTTCACGATCCGACTGACATTGTGCTACCATCAACGTAGACGTCTCCAGTATATAAATGCTTCGTTACAAAATGGACCGCTGTTAACCTATCAATCACTGTTTTATGAGCACAAACTATGTAACTTAATTCTACCATCCAGATAATCTTCTAAACTATGTACTTATCCGCAAGCAAATAATATCTTTCTCTACGATGATATGCGATTGCTCAGTAAATGATTACCCAATAAATAGCGGTACGTCTAATGCTTCATCCGGCACAATAAAAGAATTAACAATTGCCCGTGCTGCAGCAATTTCTATTACAACTTTATATTTACCGTTAGGTTTAACTAAAACGTCACCAAATCCTTTTAAATATGGTAAGGTTTCATTGCAATCCCATTTTAACGACAGTTCATAAGCGATTGGTTATTTTATCAGTGTAACTGAACTACCAAAGTCAATAAAGCACTCATAAACCGATTCATTTATTAACGCCTTTCTAAAAAAATAATTACGATTTTGCGTCGGCAAATTCTATTCACATTACTGGTTTTGGCATTTTACTAGTGTTATCAGCATTTTTATAATTATTCGTATTAACCATACAATTATCAGTGGTATGCCCGAAACGCATACATTTATTACACTTTAATACAGGCTTTGGACATTGAGTCCTATAGTGACCTTCTTGTAAGCAATTAAAACACTTTATCGTCCTCTCATTTGTAGGAGTCATACGTCTGGTATCAGGATTCGGGTCATTCCTAATCCTAACTCTTTGATCAACGTATGTGCTACTCCTAGCGGTCTTTAAAAACGGCAAAAACTGCTCCGGGTTCTCAAAACGAGCTGCTTCAGCCCCAAGTCGTACACTGCGATCATCTATTCCAAAAATGAGACAATCGACTGCTCTCTTACCGGTAATTTCGCAACGATTGAGTAATATCATTTTATCATAAAAATATTCTTCTAATGATTCATTGAAACGAGCACGTTTACCTAGCATCGCTGAGAGTAATTGTCCGTAATTCTCATCACTAGGGAAAGCAAGTTTGAGCTTCTCCTGCCACTCTTCCCATGTAAACATGACAGTCGTAAGGCCCGAGTACCACCTTTGAGCTATACCTTTAAGTTTTGGCAACGCAAAATGAACTGTTTGACGATCAGTCCAGTTATATATGACCGCGCACTCGTTCACTTTGTGTAACCACGTCGCGACTGTCTGTTCCTTACTATCAGGGTCAAATTCAGGTACCGTATTTTGATTAGACAACTTTTCATAAGAGCTCTTATCGTTAATGACACGCAATGCATCTACTAATTGAGTCACAGAGGTATGATCACCAGAAACATAGTTACAATTTAAAGACTCACGTTCCCGCTCATTCTGATAACTGTTCGACCTGCGAGTGTGATCATATCCCTGGCGGCTGCTCCGACTGCGCGAGCGGGGTCTGCTGGGACGTCCACGACTCCGGTAGCTGCTCAGACTGCGCGATCGCGGTCTCCCGTCGCGTTGACTGCTATGGCGCGAACGGCGCCCACTTCGCCGTCGGCTGTGGCTTCGGCTGCGCGTTCGAAGATTCTCGCGCCTCTCCGGACGCCGCTGCCTGGTCCTGCTGCGTGACCGCTGCCTGGTCCTGCTGCGTGACCGCTGCCTGGTCCTGCTGCATGATCGCTGCCTGGCAGCCGAACCGCTTTCTCGGCGGCTGTATCGGCTGCACGCGCGAGGTGTCTCCTTTCTGCTCACGTGCCGCGACCGCGACCCGGGTTGTTCGGCTGGTGGCAGAGGTGGTGTTTTTGTTTCACGCGACCCTCTCTGGGTGCCTCCAATATGATGCATTTTTCCTGAAAATTTTAAAATCACAAACAGCAATCTTTGTCTTCAAGAAAGTAATTCGACCTAGAAAACCTCCATAATCTAAGAGCATTTTTTTTTTTTTTGTATATGACAGACTAAAATACCCATTGTCAAATTTAGCTTATCAGATACACGAACGTAACGATTCGGCAGTATTTACATTAACAGCATAAACTGCCCCGCTTCGTGATGAACAACGACTTCTTTTGCAAGCATCAAATATCAACAAGCCGCTATGCCGCTAACATAAACATTGAACTAGGAATGCGCGTCGCCCTCGAGGGCCCCGATAGCATTACTAACTTAAACGCTCGCGCTGACATACATAACATATACCTAAATGCGGCATACACTCTTTGTGAACTTGTTTAACATTCGAAAATAAATACCAACTATTCGTAGGAAACCCACAGTTACCCGTACCAAGTTATTTTATCACATTCAACTATACACCCATAGACCTTAACAAGTTGTACTAGGATTTTGATTATTTTACAAATATACAGTTACCAGCATCTTCAATAATACAGAATTTAGAGAAAAGAAGAAAAAAAAATAACTTTTAACTACGCATTTGATACTGCTAAATTACACGTATTTATGTCTTCTTGTAACCGTTCTCATTTATTTTTCTTGTTATTATTTTTTTTTTTTCATCGTGATGATCTGTTATATTAATATACTACATTATAGCTTATATGAGCATCCCGTCTATAATTTACCATGAGTCAACTTTTGAAGTAATTACACATCCAATACTTATAACATCGTGACGTAACATAGTTTACTTACGTTTATGTCCGTCGTTTTCAGCACACAGGTCCGACTTAGGAAGTACTCACAACTTCCATATATCCCTTTCTTCTGACTTGTGAGACGCCGAGTAAATAAACACCATCAATACCTTATTACTTTTTTATTGACATTAATTAAATGGAGCACAATAACTTTTCACTGAAGCCCGGAACAGAGTGAGCTTGGGGTCCCGTTGATGCTAGATGTTTTGTTTTCCCATATCACGTCATGGCTGCGCCTCCCACAGGTGGCGCCACTTTGTACAGCTAGCATTGACGGGAACCCATACTTGTAAATCTGAACAAATACTTATTATATAGGTACATATTGGTACGGAACGTATTATTTCACATTTATTTATGACAAGTTGAGTAGTATTTTGTAATATATAAAGTTAGTGTAATTATTGATTCTAACACTATGTATATACCAAATTTCATCTAAGTCGGTTCAGCGGTTTGAGCGTGAAGAGGTAACAGACAGACAGACAGACAGACAGACAGACACACTTTCGCATTTATAATATTAGTATGGATTAGTATGGATAGTATGGATTGGAGACTCAGTATTGCTATAGGTGCCCAATTGATGTTTTACAAAACGACTTTCACTCAAAATGAAAATTAGGCAAAGTGAATAGTTATGCTAAATAATATTAGTTTAAATGAAATTAGGTATTATTTTTATTGTTTTTGTTATTATCTTATTTCTTTTCTCTCGTTTTCGTAACTGTATTCTGTACAATGTTTTATGTTTGTATAAGTTGTAATTTTTAGTATAAGTTGTGGTGATTATTAATTTTCTGATTATGATATAATAAAAGTGGAAACTAAGATAAAATTGTTCAAGCCTGTCATTTCAATTTTAATTATAGAAGATCGCAGACACGACGGGCTGACAAAATCAGTAGAATCGCCTGTCTATACTGGATCCAAATAGCTTAAGACAGAGATCAGTGATCAAGTGTAGGTGTTTAAGTGTATATTACTTAAATACTAAGGATTTAATTTTTTTTTTAAATTTAATTACTAATATGATATTACCTATCCGCAGGCACGTGCTCAGCGACGGTCGCCTAGTCCTCGGAGCGCGCCGTTCATTAATGGACGCAGGCAGCGGCGGCGCCGGCGCCGTGCTGCGGTGCCGCGCTGCCAACCGCGCAGGCGCGACTCTGTCCCGCCCTGTGCTGCTGCATCCAGGTGAGATGACATGACAATGATAACAGACAGAGAACAAAGCGATACGTGTCTTTAGGTCATGCACAAGGGCCAGACTCCAGTTTTGCGTCCAGGTGGGCAAGAAGCACGCTACGAAATTAGACAGATAATATAGCGTAGCGATCTTTAAATAAATAAATAATTTAATATACACACGGTCTTAAAAATACGGGCGGCAAATTCTAAGAGAGGAGTGAGTAATAAATATGACAATATCCGATGTCTAGTCTTAATACGAGTAGTAGATCGATTGTTAGTAAACTAGTACTTCTTACCAGGGGTCGGACTTTCTTTCGCACGGTAAGACTAATGGAGAACTATGGAGCCGTTATTAATATTAAAATACAATTCATACTCATACTCATTCATCTATTTTATTCCAAACTGCCTTTGTGGTTGTTATGGTTAATATTCCCAAGCATTAAATGACTAAATTTATGAATAAATATTTTTTTTACAATATTTAAAACTCCTAATTTAACTCAATTTATTATCAATTTCATAAACTTTCTAGGCATAAATGGATATTCGATCAATACAGAACCCAATTTACTCCAGAAAACATGGATAAAGTTGCAAATATTTACGTATTTTATGGTGGCGAAAAAAACAATGCCTACCTACACAAATCAGGTCTTTGTATATTCATCTGACTTTGTCCTTGACTATAAAATTAAAATTGCGAATGAAATACTACCTATACACCTAAGAGTGCAGTACTTAATAGCCCTAGAAAATTATTATAAAAGAGAATTTAAAGTGCTTAAGCAGAATAAATATAATACAAGGAACGTAAGATTAAGAAAATTTGTACAACATTTTGCAAACAATTATTATGGTAGAAGAATAAATAAGTATTTGGTTCCAAAGATATATAATGAAATTGATTGGTTAAGGGATGAAAAGGAGTGTAGCAGAAATGTTGTTAAAAATAGTTTAAAAAGGATATTTTTGGAAAAACTGCCCTAGGGCAGATTTTCCAAATGTATTCTTGCTTCCGTGGCTGTAGTTTAAGGTTAACCTGTTAATAATGACTAATAACTAAAAATAATGTAGATGAGCGCGATCTCGCCAACAAACTGTCTTAGCAGTTTGGCGAGTTAATTACAATTGCATGCAGTTATGTACACCTTTTTTTGGAAAAAAATAAAATAATAAAAAAAAAAAAACTGATGAGTATGAGTATGAATAGTATTTTACGTTAATATCGGCTCCATAGCTCTCCATTAGTCTTACCGTGCGAAAGAAAGTCCGACCCCTGCTTCCTACCAATTCAAAAAAAAAAGTAAAGAAAGTAATGAAATCAATTTTACAGCTTCCAGTGCGTTGGCCAAATTTAGGAGAACCTCGTAAACCATGTTATTACTCGTAGTTCTTATAGCTTAGGGTTCCACTGTAAGAAAACTTACTACATTCATAAATGGAGCGTAGATTGAAAATACGTATTTACCTGATAACTGTAGTTTGAGAAGAGCCTATGATCTCGTTTGCCTACAAGTCACTTAAAGGATGACCAAGCTTGAACTTTCTGAAAATACAGATTGTAGAGTGTATGGCGAGTAAACAGATACAATAAAACTGTACGGATATTATGCCTTTACCACACTTAGGATGAAGGAATTTGGTGATGGCTACGCAGAACGGAAAGAATTTCAGGCACTGCCTTTATGCCCAACATCCGATACAAATCGATGGAATAGAACAAGTCAATAAAGGGTAACTACATAAAATATTCCACAAACAGATTGCTCTGTATCTAGATAGAATTGACAATGTATGTGAAAAGCATTTCCATTCTTGTGTCTTGCGAGGTAAGTTTTCTTACAGCAGGTTTCCGAACTATAACAAGTCAACCCGTTAAGCCCGGACCATAAATCTCACGAGATGAAATTATTAAAACGAAGTCGTTACTTATACATACAGTTTGTTTTACTTACAGGCGGCAATATAGGTGAAACGTGATTTTAACGGCTGAATTATCCTGCCAACAAACAACACCTAGTAGAATTGTGAAAGTTTATGAGCATTTATTTTGGTTTTTGTTACTTATTCAGCATCTATCTATCAGCCATAGACGTCCACTGCTGAACATAGGCCTCCCCCATGACTCGCCACAAAGTGCGATCCTGTGCAGACCGCATCCAATGATTCCCCGCTACCCTCACGAGGTCATCCGTCCATCTAGTCGGGGGCCGACCCACGCTGCGCTTTCCTATACAGTAACGTAGATCAAAACATAGGGTTAGGATAAAAATCTTTACGTTTTTAACTGAACCTATTCACTATTTATGGTTGTTATATGTATTATAAAACAAACCTAACCTAACCAGGGGCTCCCAAGCCGAAGAAGTTACTTTTAGTACTGAGAGTGAACAATAGATGGCTCTACCGTTAACAATTGTAAATTAATAAAATATGAATCAGCCAAATTAAGCAGAATTTTCGTGATTAAAATAAACTATAGCGTATTTTATAAACAAAACCTAAAATATAAACTGATTTATCATCTTATTTCGAAGAAAACAATAATCATAAATAATCAACCGAGAACAAGAAAGTGTTAGCTATGTTTCAGCATCCAAGCATTCGTAGTTGTTTGCAGTGGTTACGCTAGATGGCGTTTTATGTGTATCCCATTGTTGCGCTCACACACAGCCTACGACGGGGTGGCCATACCAATAAAAAAATATCAGTTTCCCGGCTTTTTGAAACTCCAAATCGTACCTTGAGCGCCCCTTTTACAATCGTCGTCTCTTTTAAGACTTTTACAATGGAGACTCGTCGAGCTTATTATGATTGGAGGACTAGTTTATTTTAAACTATGCACGCTTAAAAAGATGAAAAATAAAGAATATATAGATGAATAAACCAATATTTTCGGAGCAAATTTTACAAAACTGCTGATTTTATCAAAAAATAATGTTTGGAGACCCCTATTATTTTTCAAAGACCTATTCAACGACACCCCACACATTAGTGTTGAAACGAAAAAAAAATCACCCCCACTATAGGTATCGCTCTTTAGCGATAAGACCGCCTGTTGTCTACCGTTATTAAAATTATTGTTCTGTATTGAATTTGTAAATTTGGTGTGCAATAAAGCATTTTGTATTTTTTTTTTGTGTTCGGGTAGGTACCTGAAAAGTTTATTTTTTGGTTTTTATTTTACCGTTATTTCGGCGTAATACATACTCATACCAAATTTCAGCTTTTTAGTACTAATGATCACGGAGCTAAGCCGCGGACGGACGGACAGACGGACATGGCGAAACTATAAGGGTAGTTGACTACGGAACCCTAAAAAGGGTTATGTTTGAGAGATAAAACTATCGAGAAAATTATTACTAATCGTGTTTTCACGCTGACAAGATTGAAGAAAAACTGTTTAAGTTTCTTATTTTCAAGGGACAGATTTTTAATCAGTATGGATGTTGAGATCTAGGATCATTCACCTGACGAATTTTGCATGGGTGAGCTCTTAAGTAGTGTAAATATGACATGTGGTGATTATTATGAAATAAAGCAGACAATGATCCTGTACCTATATTGTTCTTATTTAATATTAAAGCAATGCAGGGTCATTCTTATTATCTAACTTTATCCTTACCGGTCCCAAACATCATTTGAATGTTTAAGAAAAGTGACTGCATTATAAAGTTTTTACAAGATTATGAAAGGAAGAAGGTTTAAACATACACTCAGAAAAAAGGCTTAAGACCTTAACAGTTATGGCCCGGTAAGGATAAATTAGAAAAAAGTTACATTTGTTGATGAGAATGACTCTCCGAACGAATACAGTTACCCTTCAACCACCCTTATACTGTGCTTCAACCTCCCAGATTACTGCACAGAAAAATACAGTCAATTATCTCGCGCGAGAAATTGTAGTTTGTGACTGTTGAGCTTTGTGCTTACGAAAAACGGTATAGATATTATAGTATATATAGGTACGGCCCGTCTGAAAGAGATGCCGATACGATTCAAGGTCAGTGCGCATAAGACATTGAGATGCTACTCGTACGATGCCTGCAAAAACGTTTTCTGCATTGACTTGCGTCCGCGCGTGACAGAAAAAGACGCCATCTATCGATCATGTGACGTTATAGTTAGGCTATAGAACAAGACAGCACGCACATCATGTTCCCATTTCTTATTTAGATGGCGTGACCGAGACGCATAAATCGCAGTCTCACTACTGCCATCTGTTGGATAATCGACGGAAAGAAAATAGCCAGTTGAATAGCCAGAGTTAGGGTCGTTCCATTTCCTTGTACCGCTTCGTCAATCTGTACTAGTATAGTATTATATAATCTGTGACCTAACGTAATTTACGTCAGAAATAGGAAACTGCTCAAAATACGCTGACGTAGGTTAAATGTATGAAAAAAGACGTGACGCGAACGTCACAAGTCTATTGTGTTTCATACATTTGATTGCGTTTACGGTGCGTCGCCGTTTTTTGAGCAGCAGTGTTGAGAGCTCGAGGTTAAAACGGTACGGATACGACACGTCACTGCGTAAACTCACCGTGATATTTGAATGGCGGTGTGGTCGCACTTTTATTCAAGTAACCGGTCACTGAAGAAATAAAATTGCTCTGTAGTAATTACAATAACGTTAGGCACCGAATATTAACTACAGTAATTAAGTCTAAATAAAGCTCATTAATAAATGTGACCTTCTAATTTCATTGAAAAATGGCTACCCTTTTCATGGAAGTACAAACATATTTTCAAGGACATTCATTCGATATTACTTCAAAGCAGGTTACTTTTAATAAAATGTTTAAGAAAATTTAAAAAGGTAAGATGCTTAGATTTGCTCTCCAATTTACTGGGGGATAAAAATAAGCATTTGTAGACTTTAAGTAATTTTACTGTGCTTAGGTATGTTTTATGAAGCTTCCATAGAAGAGAACGAAATGGCATGTAAGCAGTTATTTGTATGAAAGGAACAGTTTCACCAGTGTGATGGTGAGGTTCGATTAGGTGGGTAACATGCAAAAGCAAGCCACAATACTGTTGTTTTACGAATGTATACGTACATTTCATACAAAACTATACCGCTGATGTTTGCGGTTTGCATCCTGCGGTTACGTTACATGCGTCTTAGTATGTATGTGTTTGCTGTGTCATCACGCCAGAACGGCTGGATGGATTGTAACTATTTTTTGGTACACATGTTAACACTACCGCTGCCCTCTTGTAGTTTTATGTACCTAATGCCTCTGCGAGAGAAGCGGAAGCGGAAGCGGTGGTAGCCTAGTGGTTAGGGCATGCGACTTTCAATCCGGAGGTCGCGGGTTCGAACCCGGCCCGTACCAATGAGTTTTTCGGAACTTATGTACGGAATGTCATTTGATATTTACCACTAGCTTTTCGGTGAAGGAAAACATCGTGAGGAAACCACCTAAGCCCAATAAGGCCTAGTCTCCCCTCTGGGTTGGAAGGTCAGATGGCAGTCGCTTGCGTAAAAAACTAGTGTCTACGCCACATCTTGGGATTTAGGTAGCCGACCCCGATTGAGAATTTCATTCTCAAAAAATGGGACAAAGGCTAGGAGGATGAATGCCTCTGCGAGAGAAGGAAAAGTAAAGACCCGTTTTTTCGTTAGGTTAGGTTTTTTTTATAACTTTATATATGCGAAATGAGCATTATGCGAAACAGTACATTCGGTAAAACAATTTTCTGCGAACATTAGTAAACCCACAGGGTGTCCTATCACAACTCCGAAACATTGTTTCCCATCTGTAACGTTTTGCCAAATTTTCATTTCTCGGAAAGATTTTTTTCCTGAAACTCGTAATATTTTCAGGATATTATGTCAGTCGTACTAAAGAACCCCTAACATGTCCCAATGTGAGCTTCGCAAAGTGAGCATATCTAATTTGTTATTAGTTGTTATTTATTACCTGGAGTGTAAACCTCGTCGTACCTCATGTTACATATGTATTCGTCGTACCTCATGTGTATAGCACCGTTCCGGCGGAACTAGACGAGAGCGCGGCGGTGAAAGACGCTGGCGCCGACTCAGCGCGAATTCATCTCGAGCGGTTGCACTTGGACGATGTCATGCGCGCGCTGGCGAGGCTCAAACCGAAGCGGTCTGCCGGACCGGACGGCATCCCCGCTTTCATATTTAAAGACTGTCGAGATGTGTTGGCCGGGCCGTTGCTGCACGTCTACAATATGTCTTTGAGAGATGAAGTGTTTCCGGAATTATGGAAAACAACCCGGGTAGTACCAGTTCCGAAAGTAGGAGGGGGGGAAGGTGTGGACGGATACAGGCCGGTTGCTGTCCTGTCTACTCCAGCTAAGGCATTTGAGTCCGCGTTGCAAAATATTATTTATAAACAAGTACAGACTCAGTTATCGGAAGCGCAGCACGGTTTTCGACCGGGTTGCAGTACGACAACTAATTTACTTAGTTACGTAACACAAATCACACCAGAAGTAGATGGTGGGGGACAGGTTGACGCCGCTTATTTCGATTTTCGACATCCTGCTAAGGAAATTAGCCGGCGTCGGCTTTACTCCTCATCTATTAAGGTTTTTTACGAGCTACATGAGTGACAGACGTCAGTTTGTTGAGTATGCGGGGTGTAGGTCGGAACCTTATTTCGTAAGATCAGGGGTAAGTCAGGGAAGCAATCTTGGCCCATTAGAGTTCATAATTATGGTCAATGACTTACCTCGAGTAGTCAAAAATGCGGGGTGCTTGCTGTTTGCAGACGATTTAAAAATGTATTTTCCAATAAGAGCTGCTACAGACTGTGAGAGTTTCCAAAGGGATATAGACCGAGTGGTCGTATGGGCTGAAGAAAATAAGTTGTTTTTTAATATGTCAAAGTGCGTCACTATTACTTTTACTCGAGCGCATAGGCCCATCCTCCATGATTACAAAATAAATGAAAAGAAATTAAACAGAGTATCAGAAGTTAAAGATTTAGGAGTTAAATTTACATCCGATTTGAGGTTTCGTGATCATATAAATAATGTATGTAAGAAAGCGTATAGAATGCTTGGATTTGTACTTCGTCGGTCCAAGGCTTTTACTAGTATTGGAGTAATCACTGCCTTGTACAATGCCTTGGTCCGTAGTAGTCTCGAAACCAATGCAGTCATTTGGGCTCCACACGAGATGAAATATATTGGTATGATGGAGCGGATACAAAATAAATATATTCGTTTTTTGTATCTAAGAAAGTATGGAGTATATCCCTTTTATCCTCTAATGTACCCAAGTCTGTTTGTATTAGGTATGGTGGGGTACAACGAACTGCAAGTGCGCAGAGAGTTGTGTCTCGCAACATACCTGTTCAAACTAATTAGGGGTAAGATATTCAACAGTGTGGTGTTAAGTCAAGTCAGCCTCTGTGCCCCTGACAGATACATATGGCGCCGGCGCTGGCCGCCGCTGCTGGCAGTGCCGCGCGGGCGCTCAACCTGCTCGGCATGGCACCGATGACGCGCGCGCTCCGTGCCCTCAACTTAATGGCGGAAAACATTGACCTATTTGGGTGTTCTTTGAATGAGTTCACAAAGTCAGCACTGTTCGTATTATGTTATAGTAGTAATAAATTAGACAAGGGATAGTATAAATAGCTTAAGGTAGTTACACTATTGTCTTAGGATTAGTTTCCTGTTAAAATAGTTGTAAGTGTGGAAATAAATAAATAAATAAAATAAATATGTGAATAAAAAAAATATAGGCCTAGTTTTAGCCTATTTATAAAGTTTAAAGTGGGTAAATAACTCAGCAAACTAAGTAATGTGCATGATTTTACTATTTAGGATTAATATGAACACTAAATATGTATACGAGTATGTAAATAACCTATTGTAACATTGTTTTTCACGATAAAGACATTTTAAAAACAAACAAACAAACTAAAGAACCCATTAACTTAGGTTAGTTTTAAATTATTATGAAAAGTTAACAGTTTTGGATAAATATGGCTTTCGGACAAATGAGTATTTGCTGAAACGTTACAGACGGGAAACCATAATTAGTGTTTCAGATAGTTAACCCAATCACAGTGCTCAAAATCGAAGTCAGTGGAAACAGTGCGATTGGTAAATCACGGTCGGCGCGGAGCAGATCCTTATCCGTCCCACACTCACTGACACTGTTGTGCAGCACAGTGCGCAGTGATTCTCAACCTTTTCTTGACCGGATACCACTTTATTTTGTAACTAGCTTTTGCCCGCGACTACGTCCGCGTGGAACTTGGAAGCAAACTCGTACAACACGATAGATATCCACCTAATCACCTTAATTAATAAAAGGGATTATTAAAAGCGCCTAAGCAAATGTAAGAGCAATTGTGCTTTTGGTCTAATAATTACATTACATTTCCTACAGGGTCATCAATATCATCATGAATTACTTACTCACTTTTCAATCTTTTTAGGGATAATTTCCTGGATGAAAACTATCCTATGTCCTTCCTCGGATCTTAAACTATCTCCATGCCCAATTTTCATCAAAATCGATTTAGCGGTTTAAGCGTGAAGAGGTGACAGACAGACACACTTTCGCATTTATAATATTATAGTATATAGTATGGATTGTTTGCCAATTGTAAACGAAATTTCCCCCCTCTGGCGGATTCCGGCTGCGAATTTGATGTCGTTCGCGGACTGTCTTCTGACTCCTCTGGCCCACTGGAGGTCCACCGTTCACGGTTTGAGAACAATTGTATTAGTACATTGTGTTCCTCATTTTTATCATGTTCAATAAGCCTATGATGGTTACGGTTATATCGCATTAGAGAAATGATAAAGCGTCTAACTTTTACCTATTAAGAAGGCCTGAAACTTCGTGTATAACGTTTTTTCTTTGTATTTAAAATTTTGTTTCAGCGTCAAGAGCGGACAAATATATTTTTACCAACCAGTGTAGCTAACTCTGTACGGCTGGCGCCGTGCGTTCAAACAAATCATGCATCGCTTCGTGAAGATAGTTCCTAAAATTTAAGAATTTTATTATAGTATAGAAGTGTCAGAGGGACGGACACATTACCGTGTATCTAGACTTTATAAACATTTATAGAGGTATATGTTTACGATGCTAAAAATACAATAAAGTAAAGGTCCAAAATAAGGTCCAAAAATTAAGAAGTCACATTAACAAAGCAAAAGTATGCAAATCTCATTCACATCTCAGCTATTGAGTCGTTAAAACACGGCAATTTGACGTCTGAGATTATACGTAATGGAAAATTATGGAAACTGTAAACAACAGACTTGTGTAATAAACAGACGAACGAGAAGAGGGCAAAACAAATTACAACTTTGAGTCGAGTTGGACCAATTAACTTTCCGTTACAGCGGGGAAATATGGAATAAAATGGAAACAGCCCATGGCAGCGCGAGTTTTTTACGCGGAAAACTTTTAATTAAGGGATCAAATGACATTAGAGCCAGTTCGCTATAAGGTAACTTGTCTTTGTTCGCAAATAGCGTACGGAAAATATCATTTTTAGGCCGCGAAATGAATATTTTGAAGAGCGTTCGGGATTATAAATAATATTAACATAATAATGGAACATTAGGGAGGTCTTGAAAGGCACTTGTATCAAAGGGAATTAGGTAAGATTATATTTAGGAGGCGTATTTTTAGATTGTACATTGTCTACTTCTATCAAACATTAAGGTATATTTAGTACGAGTATGCACATGGCAAAGTAAAACTTTTTGTTATATATTGTTTGCAATATTTGCTTGGTATTGGTGACAAACAACTGGCAGGTTTTCTAAAGACCTAAAATAAGGCTTCTAAACGGTATCCTCGTATCAATATATTATCTGCTCTATTTGTGTAATTTAATCACAGATTAATTGAGAAATAAGAAAAAAAAAACCATTAATAACAACAGATGAAGGCGGTTTATAAATTTATAGTAAAATTAAAACTAAAACGTCAGAAAAGTACATCTAGCACAACTGTAACTCGCGACTCTCGCCCGACAAATACTACCTATCTCTTTCTACGTACTACAGAAAGAGAGTGACGGGTCTATGTCGTGCGACAGGAGACGCATAGCATAGTTGTGCTAGACGGACTGATATCATAGCCACTTCTACGACTAAAACGAATCTGATTACACCTCATAATGTTAATATTCATTAAGCCATACCGGGTGTGGCCTGTAACGGGAGCTATAGATTAAAACAACTACCCTTCAAACTAAACAACATTTATTTAGCAATTAGATAACAACTTGTAAAATAAAATGTATTCTGAAGAAACAATGTTTTGCGAAACATTTGATATTTAATACCATGATAGCGATGTCAATGCTAAAAGGGGATGACAATATTTGAACGGTGTACATTGAAAATTCTATTATATTGTTTGAATAATCAACATCTGAAAACTGTTTTATTTTAAGGCTGCTGAACAAAACAGTATATTGTTCAGTTTGAAGACTGGAATCTATGTTTGAATTTATTGTTTCTATTATAGGCCCCACCCTGCATAGATTCAACGCAAGTACAAATACTAACATGAATACATTGGGAAATTAGCAAAAGAAAAGTCATGGACAAATGAAACAATTAATTAAAAACTTCAACGTTCTGACGATAAACCAACAAGAAGAAAGCATTTTAAATTTCTAGCACTAGTATAATTAGTATTCCGTTCCAGTTTTCAACTACCTACAGTAAGATTATTTAGCGCACCTTTCGTAATTTGCATTAATATACATACAATTATGATAACTTACGTCAATTTCATTAAATATACATTTTTACAATTTATAGGGTTTTAAAATTCAGTCCAATTACTTTTTATACAGCAGCTCAAAAGTTTTAATTAAAGATTGAGCGACATTATTCCTTCATCTCGGAAAGAACTTCGTTACAGCGTTCCTTATTGAAAATGGCTTTATTGTTAAAATGGAGACGCCCTTCTGGGACAGATATTATATAATTTTTTAAGTCTCGTTTATTCAGCGGCCTCCGTTCCTGTTGAAAAAGCAATAATATTACATACCGTAACATTCTTATGTGCTTTATTCATCGCAGACTAATATTAAAGCGTACCTACTTTTATCTTTTTCTTGTAATGAATTCTCCAAATTCTGCAAAATGTAATTTTATTTCGACCGTGTTTAATACATATATGTCTTAACGTCGTCTTATTGAAAGAGCGTGAAAAGCGTCTCCTTTTCAGCTTGACTTAAAATTATGTCATGTCCAGATGTTTCGGGTCGCATGTCTCAACCGATTCTCATGAAATTTTGTGAGCATATTTGATAATTATATAGACTGTTCTTGTCGATTCAGTTTTTCCAGACATTTCAAAATGGCGGAAATATGGCTTGTAAAAACTTACATATATGTTGGGCATGTCGAAGTTTTTTATTAGTTATCATGCCGACTGACATAATGGATACTTATTATAACTATCACCTTCCTTACGATTTTATAAAATACTAGTAAATGCGCGTGACCACGTCGACGTAAAACTTTTTAACCGTCCTTTGGTTGTCCTTGTCCAGCTTTACCAAAATTGGTTCAAATGCGTCCAGCAGTTTTGGCGTGATTAAGCAAAAGGCGATCCTGCGTCGCGCTCGCACTATTAAGATTTTTCCTGAAATCAGTTATCATAGAAAACTGATTAACAAAACAAAACTAGAAATTTGTAAAAGTATAAAAGCGTGGGTAAAAATAAACGAGAAAGCTATTTACGTTTTAATCCAAAGTCAACCTTCTAATCACCTTGGAGTTTGACGTAAGCGAGCCCTATTTCCAAAGTGTGCTGAACTTTTTCAACAAGCACTTTATCCCGCTTTCTGATGTTAAAAAGTTCAAGGAATTTTTTACACGTTTCTTCGTTGGTTCGCCCAACCGGCGGACTAGGCGGACCCTAATCTCTGTCTACCTCGTCTTGTAATACCTAATACCAAGAAAATATTAGAAACTAGGTACTTTTGCCCACAAAAGATTTATTTCTCACTTATATAACTTAATACATTTTATCCACTCCCATAAAGATACATTGCTAAAACAAGTGCAGATACCATACGTAAAAACCTACATTATTATGTGCCTATGCGGCGGGGCATAGGGGAGCGATATCAGTGATGTTATTTCATATACCAGGTGTTGCCTGTAATAGGAGCAATAAATTAAAGTATAGATTCTACTCTTCAAATTAAACAACATTTGTTCAGAATTAAATAGTACAAATTAAATAGTATTTTCAATGTACGTCGTCCACCATTGACATTCCCTAAGCATTGACATAGCTGTCACTCTACTATACTACTTTTTGTAATTCAAGACCAAAAAAACTACCACGAGGTTGCCACTACAATAATAGTACATTACATCAGAGGCCGGGAAAATGAGGATTTCCGGCTCAGTAGGTATATACGGCCGAGCGAGCGTGCGAGCGAGGCCGGATAGTGATACGAGGCCGGGAATCCGTTTTCACGACGAGGCATGTATGTGCTTTTCTCAAACATACAATGAAATAAAAAAATATACTTCAAAGAACTACATTTTATTAATTGACAAATAGGACATTTTAGTCTAACAACCAACCTTTAAAAACAAAACCTGCTTTTTGTCAAACCAGCCAGCTGTGTGAATGACCTTGTTGTTGAAACCAAAAAAAAAGTTACTTTGCAGGCCTAGGCCTGAAAAGCAGTATGAAATCCCTTTACAGTCCTCTCGAGTTGTTGCGCCCAAAAAGCGATACTTCCGAGCCTATTATAAGGAACGTAAAGACAATATTTCATTGCATGTTTGAGAAAAATATTTTGACAATAGTAAAATCATTTTTAATTTTTAACACACTAAGATAATTTATTTGTTGGTGACTTTAACTCTATGTTTTAACAAAATAATTAGATATATTTATTACTACATAAATACGAAAGGAGATAATAAAAACTTAAACATCGGACATTTTTGGTACAAAATCTGTTATTATACTTGTAACACTTCAGGTATTCAAAACATTTGGTGCAATCATTTTAATAGGGTGAATAGAGACTAAAGTACTATGTGTGACCTTACAAACGGTCCGGTAGTTTTGAATTTTTGATATGTTGTCTAGGATGGTTAGTCAGTGTTTAAAATGCAAAATGCACAATTCCCCGCCCTCCGCGCCCGCCGCCATATTGAAAAAACCGGCACTTTCTTCATATTTTGGCTCATATTTTCCTTTGGGAGCATTTTAGCTAGAAGAAAGCTTCGACAATGTTATAGAGAGTTAAATTTACTACATTTTCCATTTTATATTTTTTTTCTAGGACAGATAGTTACGGAGATATCCACATTTAAAAAAACGTAAAAAATCGCAATTTCCTACTGAAAAACAAACTTCTGGATTATATCTTCGTTTAGGAGCATTTTAGCTACAACAAAGCTTGGACAATGTTGTAGAGAATTAAATTTACTATAATTTACACTTCAAATTTTGTTTCAAGGACGGTTGGTTACGGAGATATGCACATTTAAAAAACAGAAAAAGTCGAATTTTCCGAAAATTTCTCAAAATTCTTGGTTTAAAACGCTGTCATTCAGTTACGGACTAGTCTAGGACAAATTAAAACATGTAGGAAATATAATTGCGTATAAAACTCATGTCCATTTTTACATACATTTTCGGAAAATGTGACTTTATTTTTTACATATCTCCGTAATTATCTATCCTAGAAACAACATTTGAAATGTAAATTATAGTAAATTTAACTGTCTACAAAATTGCCAAAGCACTGTTCTAGCTAAAATGCTCCTAAACGAAGATATAATCCAGAAGTTTGTTTTTGAGTTGGAAATTGCAATTTCTTAAGTTTTTTTAAATGTGCATATCTCCGTAATTATCTGTCCTAGAAACAAAATATAAAATGGAAAATGTAGTAAATTTAACTCTCTATAACATTGTTGAAGCTTTCTTCTAGCCAAAATGCTCCTAAAGGAAGATATGAGCAAAAATATGAAGAGAGTGCCGGTTTTTTCAATATGGCGACGGGCGCGGAGGGGGGGGGGAATTGTGCATTTTGCATTTTAAACACTGACTAACCATCCTAGACAACATATCAAAAATTCAAAACTACCGGACCGTTTGTAAGGTCAAAATCCTTTATTCACTGAATTATTTACAAGCTAAAAACAAACTCAGATGTCATTTAAATCTAAATATTTAACATATTGTAGCTAATCGACAAAATACGGAAATTCGTTCTAAAAATATTTTTTTTTACTAAAACCTAATCTATCAATGATATTATGGCCTATTTGCAAAATGTTTCCTTATATTTATAGAATCAACATATTATAAAAAGGTTGGCGAAACCTGAAAAATTAACTTGACAGTGACATAAGTGACTTTGTCAATTTTGACAGTGACATATCTGTCGTAGTTTTTTTGGTCTTGAATTAGAAATCCGAGTATAATATCGGACATTTCGCAATACATTGCTTCTATGTCTAAACATTATTCCACAAAATATCATTTAATACACTTTTCTTTTTATTTATTTTTTAATTTATTATGCTAAAAAAAATTACAAAAATGGTACATTTTATGTTTCGCCAAACTGCAATGCAGTTTGTTGGCGAAGACTTTCAGAAGTTGCTTAACAAATGTTGTCCAGTTTCAAGGGAAGAATCTATGTTTTAATTTATTGCTCCTATTACAGGAAACACCCGGTATTATATGATGATGTTTTATGGTGACCTCGCTGCCGCCGCCTACTCGTTCATTCCTGCGCGGGAGTTACTGGTGATACTAAGTACTTCATATCTACATAAGAGAAAATTTATGATATGATGATGAAACATGTGTGTAGATAAAGTAGTGTATGCAACAGTAACAATTGTATACTTAAACCATTATTTGCTCTCAAGTGTGAAAACGAACGCATAAGTAGGAACTATGCTTTATCGTAATCAGGTTTATTTTTAACTAGCGTTACTATTACGTCCGCGTATGCCTTATTTCTTTAATCAGAATCCCATTTTTGGACGCCTAACTATCCATGTATCAAAATAGGTTAAAATCCGCCTGGCCTTTTTGGAATGATGAGTTGAAGAGGCTGCAAAGATATGGATTTATGAAAAAAAAGAATAATCATGGCCTTAACAAAATCGTTTATCTTTAATATTATAAATTTAAGACCTAAGAAAAGATGGATGGATTGTGTGAAAAATGGTTATGAATAAGAAGGAAGTAAACGACGAGATGACGAGGGAAGAACGGAGGAAGAAAGCATGCCGCGTCGACCTCACATGAATGGGATAAGGGCAAGGGAATGATGATTATAAAGGATAAAAATGATTTAAAATTACAACTTGTCAATATATCACTAAAATATGTCCAGCATAAGCTATTAATAAATTTTTCAGATGATTATCATGTAAATTTCAATCGAATACCAGGCAGCTCTGTAGAACTGAAATTTAAACTGAATTGAACATTACTTGTTAAAACGGGACAAGGTAAATTACAACATCAAAGTGTCAACAAACGCTTTCTTCGAGGCTCATTTGAATGAGAATAAGCTTATACTGTGTTCCCATTTGTTGCTTTTCGATTCCTTTGTTGCCTTCGCTATTGTAGGTGGAAATATTAAAATATGGTAAGTTAAATCGGTAACTCCAGTGGCAGTCGTAGCGCAATTTGTGCCTCGAACTTGTAGACATCGTGGGCGATTTTGTTACGTGGTTGAAGAAGTTTCGGTTTGCTAATGCCAAAGTCGTTTAGCCGGTTGTGAGGGAAATGAGCCGTTTTGTAGATAGCTATGCGTAGAAATTTGGTGCACAAGTTGCTTAAACATGTGGTTTCCACGAATTAGTTGGTAGGTCGTAAGTTCGAAATCCTCTCGTAATTATATATTTTTACTTTAGTACAATAATATTTAATTTCGATTGCACACGTTCTGTTTCATCATTGATCAATATGCACTTAGGTACAAAATTCAACATTTTCTAGTCCGGTTTTGGTTTTGTACAGTTGCATTGCATACAATACGTACAATACGTTATCTACACACATATTCACAATTTGAAATAGTTTTTTTTTTATCTAAATATAAAGTACTCAATACAACCAGTAATTCCCACGGAGGAATTAATGACGCGGTGATGGCACGCGTGAGGTTGCCATAACATCATAATACGTTGTATTGTTATGAATCAGCATTCACTGGTTTTGCACGTCCATGCCCCGCCGCCGCTGCTGCATAGTAGATAAAATAGGTCTTCACTTATAGTATCTGAACTTGTTATAGTAAGTTAACATTATGGATGTATTGGCACATCTCACGTGTATATATTTTTAGGGTTCCGTACCCAACGGGTAAAAACGGGACCCTATTACTGAGACTTCGCTGTCCGTCCGTCCGTCCGTCCGTCCGTCCGTCTGTCACCAGGCTGTATCTCAACAACGGTGATAGCTAGACAGTTGAAATTTTCACAGATTATGTATTTCTATTGCCGCTATAACAACAAATACTAAAAATAAAATAAAATAAATATTTAAGGGGGGCTCCCATACAATAAACTTGTTATAGATTATATATATGTATAGGTACGGAACCCTTCATGCGCGAGTCGGGCTCGCACTTGCCTATTTTTTCTTATTAAAGCCCCCTTAACGGATAATGCGATACTTGTTCTTGCAACACGATCTTAAGGATGCTTGTTACCGTCTAGATATCGACAGCGAGCGATACTTGAGACCCCGGTCTACACCTAATGACGATCTGAAACAGAAATAGGACGACATTGTTTTCTGTTTTCTATTAATTTTTTATATTACTTACTAATTTGACTAGGTATTTAAATTCGGAAGAAAGTTAGGCGTTGTCTAAATTTACACTTAGAGTATGTAGACAAACAATACCCACATTTAGAATCGATATAGATTTCTGGCCGAAAACGAAAATTCGGTCGATGACTCTTCTGGATAATGAAATATTACTCAAAGTATTGGCGGGAAATTTAAAAAACCTGCGGCTGGTCACACAAAAAAATACAAGTACTCTTTATTGCACACCTAATCAAATATACAGGAGAAATACAATGCAAGACATTAGAATTAGAGGTAAACAACAGGCGTTCTTATCGCTAAAGAGCGATCTCTTCCAGACAACCTTTAGGTAGTGGAGAACTTTGTGTAGTAGGAATTAAAGTTTTGATACTAGAACATATTTTTGATTTTCTATGCACACGTAAGGTACCTAAAGAAATAAGTTAAATATATGTTGACATGCACTCATAGTTAGCTCACATAATTTATATCACTATGTACAGTACTTACAGTCAACGACAAACACACATGTTTACACTTTCTAACCATATGTATACAAGGCGAAAAATTAAATATAGTGTAAATAAGACCTAGCTCGATAATACCATATTAATCCATCACCAAAAAAATGACATAAGTACTATGCCAAATTTCAACTCGAAATCGTCTCGTTGGAACTAGTGCATAAAGTAATCAACATTATTTATACAGGACCCACCTACTAAATTGTTTAAAAAGGAAATATCTGGCCAGACTCTAATGTAGATACGTAATTTATCTAGAGGCTTAAAGTGGCTCAAAATTGTGAAAATAATTATAATTCAAGGCCGGCTCATCGCCAGTTCCTTTTTTCGACCTTGGATTGACACAGCGTGTTTCCAGCTAATCGTAGTCAACTGTCATTCCATTCACATAATAGCCTAATAAAACACCCTTAGCGGGTAAAACGATACAATTATTCTTACAACCCTAACCCTAAATATGCTTGTTATCGTCTATCAGCTCGGCAGCTTGCGACACTTGAGATCAAGGCAATCTGTTCCTCGCCTTTTTACCTAACAATAATCTGAAAAATAAGAGAGTATCTGTGTCAAGATATTCAGATTGTATCATTATTTATTCCTAGTTTTTTATTGGAAGTAATTTAAACTAGAATAAGCAATTTCATTCGCAACAGGAATAATAACATTCTAATCAACTCAGCTTGTTGCTAGAATGCTACGAGTACAATGCCGGCTAAAACATAGGTGCCTCCTAGTCTTTTATTGCCTATTTCGGGACAGTGTAAATGTTGAATTAGAGTTTTAGTCAGTTAATTAAAATACCTAATTTAACTTATTGTTAATTGTTTGTTTATACAAACAAATTTGTTTAAGTATACCTACTAACAAAAGGTCACGTCGTTGGCAACTAGCGACTTCTACGACGTGAGTAAACCCGTTTAAGTATTTTAATATGTATTGTCAGAGACTCACGGTAGTTTTCAATGCCCTTTGTACTTTTTGTTTGTTTAAATAAATAAATGTACATGTCTACGTAGGCTGCGGACACGATGATTAATATTGTAAACATCCGATATCAGCTATTAGTTTGACCATGATATAGTTATAGACGAGATGTAGTGGTATGTGGTTCCTATATCAGCTCTAAATATACTGGTTCAGAAATTCTGACTGGATTCTCAAGTTTGTCATCGACAGATAACGTGACAAAGGCTGGATGTGTGACTATTTATAGTATTAAATACGTTTCTAGTGGTAATTTCTTAGTGACGTAGAACCCGTCAGCACCGCACTTTATCATGAATGCTATAGCTATACCACCTACACTACAAATGCAATGCAACTGTTGAACAGAGTTAAGCCGACATTTAAATGTTCAATAGTTTAAAAATGAGGGGACGATTACAAGCAAGAATGATCCGCATTTATATAGGAACAACCTTGATGCGAATTAAAAATTTAAATATATACAAAAGAAGGGTCAGCATGAATAGAAAACTTTTCTTTTGTAACAGTCGGTGACTGATTATCATACAAAAATTTAGGATAAATGTTAACCTTTCTTAAAAAAAGCTATATTGTATATTTATAGTAAAAGTAGTCGACGCTTTTCGTCCACCAGTAATAGTTAAATGTACAATGTAAGTACATGGTAATACCCCAATTCACATTATAATTAAACAGCAATTAGCAATACGTGTTCGTAACTTTTCGATTAAAATTTTCACAGGAATACTTCGTATATTGCTCTCGTTTGCTGTGTTAAAAATTACTTTAAAAGCATGTTGTATAACACTGCTGGTGAAATTTAAAATAAAGTTTTATATTTAAAACGCTTTTCGATGGACGTCGGTGTTGAGGCATATTTCATGCATAACATTTAAGCCATGTTGTTTTAATAATATTGGCATTTTTTTTTCACGAGACGCCATTTTATTCAAACTTCCAAATTCAAAATCAATACTGTATTTTACGAATGAGAAGTCCTTCGAATTTTGAATTCTACATAATCATTTGTAGAAATGTCTAATTTAGAAAAAATGTTTTACTTTCTACGTGAACGTTAAATTGAATATTAATTTTAACTGAAAATTCTTTTGGAAAGCACACGTTCATTTAAAAACAATCGTAAGCACTTTTATCATATTCTTTTAAAAACATATGTTACGTTAATATTAAATGTCTTGGCTATCGGAAAAGTCAATAAGACTCCGTAAACAAAGCTTGGCGTTTGCAATTATTCTTTTGTTTATTATTCAATATTATTTTTCGTTTCGTATTTCCTTTAGCGAACAATAAAAGATGTCTCCAGTTACCAATTACTAAAATGAACGTGACTCTGTACAGCTTTTACAAAGGCAATACCGTAACTGAATAATGGGATGCCATTCGCATAAAATCTTTAACGGAAAACATAAAAATGCCATTGAATTTTGCCGTTTTGCACGGGTTTCAAATTATTGTGGCACTTCACAAAGGATCGCTGTCGTAACTAGAAGAAAGCGTAGCTGTAAACAATCCAGATTTATTTTGATTAAATATTAGATCAGAATCCACAAATCAACCAAGGCTAGGCTGGTTTCAGCTTAATACATTTTTGTATTCAACTAAGGTTTCACAATCGTAAAGCGGTGGTAGCCTAGTGGTTAGGGCATGCGACTTTTAATCCGGAGGTCGCGGGTTCGAACCCGGCCCGTACCAATGAGTTTTTCGGAACTTATGTACGGAATGTCATTTGATATTTACCACTCGCTTTTCGGTGAAGGAAAACATCGTGAGGAAACCACCTAAGCCCAATATGGCCTAGTTTCCCCTCTGGGTTGGAAGGTCAGATGGCAGTCGCTTGCGTAAAAACTAGTGCCTACGCCACATATTGGGATTTAGGTAGCCGACCCCGTTTGAGAATTCATTCTCTACAAAGATATGGGACAAAGGCTAGGAGGATGATGATAAGGTTTCACAATCATCGCAACTGTTATAATAGTGTGACTGAAACATCGCAACTGTGTACATTCATATGTAACTAGAAGGTGCATTAACTTTGTCCGCGTTAACTTTTTTTTTACCGTAGTCTGATAAAAAAATATCTTATAGCCATCTTTGGATGTCCTGCTATACCTGCACCAAAATTGGTTAAAGCCGGTCCAACCGTTTCGGCGAAATGAGACAAATATGTATTTTGTACCAACAGATGGCGCTGTACGCCCACACAAATCCTGCATCGCGCTGTTAAGATTATTCCTGAAATAATGACCCTTCTCCATAGAAAACTGAACTATTCCCGCCAAGATTAACGTAGATTATTACCACGAGTTTGACTCTATTCCTACTTGTTTACGTATTAAGTGTATTGCGATTTGGATTAGATATCATATATAATATATATTATAATTAACCACAAGTCCTTGAAACACTTGAATCAGGTAGTTTATTCTGTTCGTATGACAGGATGGGTTTAGAAATATAATTTCGTTCTTAACTTGTTTATAAAAATAACCTTTGATGTTTTGTTTAGTGGAAGACAATGTGCTGTCCTACACGGCTCGTCAGCTGACTCCAGCCAGAGTGGGTGGCTCCGTTGTGCTACGCTGCGAAGTGTCGCCTCAGCTTGGCCTAGTCGAGATCTCTTGGCTGCAAGACGGACTGCCCCTGACCCCAGGATACCTTGGACCTGGTAAGCTTTTTTCACCGAAAAAAAAATCTTAGTCAGTAGAGACACTTTAGCTTAGTTCAGTTCTATCCACAAGATGGCCTGAAAGTTTATATCCCTCTCACAAGGCTCGACGTGTCACTACAGCTTGGCCTAAGTACTTGAGATCTATTTGCTGCAAGAGGAGCTGCGTATGAGACCAAGGTACCTTAACCCTGTTATGCCTAGTCCCTCTAACTTAGCTTATTTAGGCTCACCAGGGTTAGAATTTTTTACGTATTCCAGTAGTTAACTATTGAAACTGAAATCCTATATAGATTGTGTTGGCACTAGAGGCTAGAGAAATTCAGTGATGCTCGCTCTAATTGGATCGAGCATATTGAAAGAATGCATTTTCTTCACTTGAAGGACAAGCTGGTGAGCATCTTGGCACAATACTTTTAGTCTGTTAAGGTTTTTTATACATTACAATAACGTGAATCACGTTTTAATCAATGGCTTATATCACCTTGTTTTAATCAGATTGGGCATCTTTTGAATTCGTCTACGCCGACGTGTCGTTTTACTCTGGCTCTATCTAGCTAGGCTATGAGTTAGGTTGACTCTGTAAACGTGCTCATATTTCCAAAGTTTAACAGCTTAGATCAGCCACAAAGTTTAGCGAAAACCTCTGCAAAGTTTCGAGATTCCTCTTGAACTGCGAACTTGACTTATAATTATCAAACGTTCTGGAAAACATTTTTTTTTCTTTTCTTTATTTTACTTTATTTTTTTTTGTTTTAGATTCTCGATGGATATCTGGTGGAGGAATTCTGCTGGGCTTGGATCTGACGCAAGCGGATATTCAGGCGGAGTATTCCTGTGTCGCACTGGACATTCCGAGCCTCTCATTGAAGCTTACCACTGATGGTAAGTCGGTGTTAAAATTGTGTATAAAACCGTAAATGTTAATTTGATGAATAGTTTAAAGTAACATTAGGCGTGATGGAATGAGTAACATACTAAATACGAGTAAATACGAGTAGTAAATTTTTCTGTTAAGGTAAAATGAATTTCAACTCTCTTGGACTATTGAAACTCGTAACCCTTGTATGTATTTATTTACAAGTAATTATGTATATAAAATGTAGTTGGTACTTATTTGCGAGGGCACTTAAAGTGTTTCGCTGTATGAATAGTGTCGTTTACATTAACAGATAGTAGTTGGCTGGAGAACATTGAGCTGAGCTCAGTAGAGACACGAGCTGGTGAAACCGCCGTTCTGCCGTGCATCATACGACACATGACTGGACACACCATCAGGTAAATCACGATCACGTTGTCATCTCCTGCTAAAATCAATAGTGCTTAGGATTTTGAGTCAGAATAACCTAAACTTTCTCCAAATTAGCTGCGCGGTTGACGCATTGGTAAAGTAGCTGCCTACTGAGCCGGCGGCCCTTGCAAATCCCAGCAAGGTGGGGAACTCGAATATTTTGTTCCCGGATCATTGGATGATAATTGTACTTATTCGAGTAGGTATGTATTATGACAGATATGTTTATCGTCGCTTAGAGACCATAACAGGAGCCTATTAAAGCTTACTGTGGGACTAGAACGATTTATGTGAGGTTATCCGATATTAAAAAAAAACTATACTCACAGACATCAACGAAGCGAAGTTATAATAATGAAAGTTAGTTTACATGACAATGGGAACCACTACAAATAATATTCTTTCAAACGGAAAATAATTTTATAAATCAGTTCAGCCATTGGCGAGTTATCGGGGAACATACATAAAATAAAAACTCCCCGACGAACTGAGAACCTGCTCCATTTATGCCACTCTCTGACGTCCGTTAAAAAAAGGTGAGCTGTTTCAAAGCAATTATTACAAAGGAGCAACATCTGTCATTTTCTCCAATATCGAAATTCATAATTAAATTACCGTTCGCCTTTCAATATTTCCATTGCAAAGAGAGTCTAGATAATTTGTTTTATATTTCAAAGTACCTACGCTTTTTCATCAATTACATTGGAACTATAAATAACCATTTTCGCAGAATGAAAGCTTTTCTGGAACTCGACAGCTTGTTCAGAAATCCGTTAGTTCATCAGTAATCACTTTCATCAGCGGTTGATGATTGTTACTTTTATGACGCGATAAATAAGTGACAAAGTATCCGTCACGTTTTGACAAAATGCGAGTGTGAGTTGCAGACGCTTTGTCACTTATTTATCACGTGATAAACGCAACCATCATATGCCCCCAGCTCGCTATTTATAAAAATATATGTAGATAGGTATATGTTTTTAATTTTGTCTGATTGTTATCCAACGGATGAAGTAAACTAATTTTTGGGTTTTGAAATGCGAAACATTTTTTTTCCGAATATTTCGACTAAGAAAATTTTCGTTAAGAGTACTTGGCCTGTTCACATCAACTTAAAGTAAATGTCGAACAGCTTCTTTGCTAGATTTAGACTGTTGAAAATAAAAGGTTCCAAAATTGCTCAAAACACATACATCTTTGTAGTTATAAAAAAAAACTGATCGAGTGAGACCAATCGCATTACCTATCTTATTAGAATAAATATTAGGTACATTACACAAAAACACTTTTATTATTAGTAGACTACTAATAATAACTATAGCCTAAATCCGTATATCTTCGAAGCCCTTGAAGGACCCATTGAAGGATCAAATCTCGCGCCCTCCCCAACACATAATTGGTGGTTACAACACTTACAACACAAAATCAGCTCTCGACGATTGCTTATTATCTGCTCAATCCCGACAATAGCCTCAATACCTATTGTGTATCTGGCCGAATTCAAGATGATAATCTAATTTAGTATTTCTTGTAATAATAGAGTTATCCCTCCCTTTCACCCAAAATTAATAAATGAGAAATTTTGGAACTTTGTTACCAACGTTATGACAGCGCAGTATTTTATCGACAAAATTTCATATTCCTCCGGGAAATTGTAAAAGCCACACTATAAAGTTTCGTGGAAAAAAGCTAGAAAAATTATGCCGACAAAAACAGTAAAGGTAACATCTAGTTTTCCATGTAACCCGGGTTTTGTGTGGCCATTTTTGGGCTTTCAAAAAAGCAAGTATTAAGGCATGGAAGGTTTTTTTTAAAATGACTAGTTTATTGATATGCACCCGAATCCCACCTCCGTTATACGTACAATTGGGATATTAGGTTCCAATTTTTTACGACCTAAGTATATGTTAATTCAGAACCCATTTTTGGGAATAGGGCTCTTATACCGCAATAAACAATTAGATTGTGACAATATGAACCTGTGAAAGGTTTTTTCATATTTAATTATTTTTTTGACTTTAACATGTCCCTGCCGTTTTATAGAACAAGTCAAAGTAATTATTAAGGAAACGAACAATTAAACGTATCTAACTGGGATACTAAATTATTATCTATTCCAGAAAATACCTGGTTTTGACATTAGTATTACTACTTACTAGTACGTAATCGTATGTTTATTAGCCTGAGACGGATTTCAATCCTAATATCATGTGGTAGGTAGGTGCACACTTACACAGCCATGTTAAACATTTTTTATTATTCATTAAATACCAGTTGCTCGCAGTACATCAATATTAAATCGTCAGTTGGCAGCGGCAGGACGCTGGGGGATCGTGGTCTGCGGTCGCGGGGGACGGGATGGTGCGGGGTGGAGCGCTAGTACTACCGAATGCTCGCACGCACCACGCTTCGCGATACGCCTGCTTCCCTGGTGCCGACTCGTCTCCCAGGGTCATGATGCGACTTGTCGTTTTTGATCCTCTGGCTGTCACTGTATCTCCGAACCCTTTGGTAAGACATCTATGTACATTATCAAATTGCTACTTTCTGATTTTTTGATACAACAATTAACAATACAAAGAACAGGCTTTATAGAGAAATGCCATCCAAAATAAGCATACACATCATGATTTTTAACGATGGGATTGTAATAAGAGGTAGTGTAAACTGCAGGGCAAACGCTTCTGACTGTCGGAACGGTGAATTTGAGGATGACTGCTATATGTTCTTAAAGAAAATCCTTCAATAAAGAATCTCCTAAAATCGTATAAGCAAAATAACATTAAATTGAAATAATAATGTCTCAATGGATTACTTGTAGTGTGAAGTCAAGTGTGAGAAGAATCATTTATAGGTTTTATTTCAATTAGTATTTTTTTTCACGAACATGTGCTTGTCTTTTGCTCGTGCGTTTGATTTAAACCACATTATTATTTACAGATGTTAGGAACCGGTGGCAGCGGTCACTTAAATTGCTCGGTAACGGGCGGTCGGGGCGGTGGGGTGACTGTAAGCTGGCAACATGAGGCAAGGCCTCTTCATGCACCGCAGGCTCGTCTATCCATCGGTCCAGTTCACTCGCACCATGGGGGATTTTACCAATGTACTGCTCACGATCACACTGAGTCCGCAGTTGCTGGAGCTGAGCTTATCATCGCTGGTAACATTTTGTTTCATAGAAACCAACATCATCTAAATTACGTTGTCATGTTGGGTTAAATACTAAACGCCTTCCTACTATGATTTGGTTCCAGATAGACCACCAAGGTTGGAGTCTACGTTTAGCGAAGCAGTTACGAGAATTGGTCAAAGTATAGCATTAAGATGTGCGGCTACAGGGATTCCTCCGCCTCGAATACTCTGGACGTTAGATGATAGACCTCTTCCATCTGCTCCAGACAAGTAAGTATTTGTTACGTATGTTCAATATTTCCTTTTTTATCATTCACTCGGTGACGTAGATATTCATGAAGATTTTTGGTTCCATTATATTATTCCGTCCCTGGCTTTTGTGGCGTTAAACGACAAAATTGTTGTTCCAGATATAGCGTAAATACTAGAGCTGAAAGTATCTCCGGAGGTGAAGAGGGGAAGATTGTATCAATGCTGAGTGTAACCATACGGACAGCCGACGAAGGTGGAAGATATGGATGCAACGCTACCAATTCTCGTGGTTCACAAGCTCATCATGCAAGACTGAATGTATTTGGTACGAATGCTAAAATAGTTACCACATATTAAATAAACAAAAAGCTTTTTTTCTTCTGATGTCAACATTTCTTCTTCTGCAGGTCCTCCGAATATTAGATATTTATCTTCTTTACATGTAAAAGCTAATACGGATGTGGTTCTACATTGTCCGTATTCTGGTTATCCTATCAAGTAAGTAGTCTTTCGCTAAATTTGATGTTATTCAAGCGATTGATTTATTCATAATTGGGACCGTATTTTGCCAGAGAAGTGATCTGGCGACGTGAAGATGGGTCTATCGTAGATGTACCTGTTGAATCCAACGATGAGAGGGGAATGTTAAAACTATCTTCAGTTCGAAGTAGCACGGCGGGAAGTTATACTTGTGAAGTACGTGCTGAGAGCGGGGAACTTGCAAGAAGAACTGTAAGGATTGAGGTTCACAGTAAGTTAATTAATTGATCGATTACCAAATCATACTCACTAAGGATTTCTCACAACTTACAACTTTTTTTTTTCTACAGAACCTCCAAAGATTGCACCTTTTCTATTTCCCGAAGAACTGGAAATAGGTGGCAGTACGCAAGCAACATGCAGTCTCATTTCTGGTGACAAACCTATTCAGTTCACGTGGCACAAAGATAATTTACCAATCCCATCTATGTTAAAGGTACCTACGTAATTAATTAACCAAAAGATATAAATTTAGGTACGTCTAATCTTCAATTTTCTTTAATTTATTTTGTCTTTCAAATTTTAGGTGGAGCAAAAGAACATGGATTTCTTTTCTCTACTAATCATTCAGGAACTTACTTCAGCCCACAGTGGAGACTACACGTGCAAAGCTTCAAATGAATTCGGAACTGTTAGTCACACTGCATCTCTGAATGTCAAAGGTAAAAACGATCAATCCTTTATATGACCTAGATTTTTTGAAGATGGAATGAAATAATGTCAAATCAGTAGCGTAACATAATGAACAGTTTTATTGTACAGAACCGCCGACATGGGTATGGCGAGCTCAGAACACTTCGGTTTCAGCCGGTGCATCCCTTTTATTGCCTTGTTCTGCTAAGGGACAACCAGCTCCTAGAGTATCTTGGGAATATTCTCTAGGTAAGATCACTTGCACATAATTAAGAAAATGGACATTTGTGCTAGGTGCCCTTATAAATAGATAGGTAGGTAGAAGTCCCACTTAGCGATACTTCGTCGACCCAATACTACAGTTAGCAAAAACTGGCCCCCGTTTCTCAATCATTAGAATTCCTCAAGTGACAATAACAAATATTTATAAAAGTACACTATGTGATCTGAAAAAAGGGACACAATCATATTTCCGAAAGGAACTGGACGACTTACAAGTACTATAGAAAGCACGGAAATTGTCATAGATGTGCCTATTGAGGAGTTCCCTCGACTTCTCTTGGATCTCGTCATCAGATCTTCACCAAAGTTTTATGGGACCGACTTGGAGATGCCCAGCACTTGCATACTCTCTAATATAATATTCGGTTCAAAATTGGTTCATAAACTACGGAGTTCCGAGGTAACAAGTATCAAAATAACATAAAAAAAACAGACCGAATTGAAGTCCTCCCTTTTCCTTAAACTAATCCATATTTTGACTCCTATCCTACCTACTACGAGCACACATATGACATACGTTTAATTTCTATTTTTCCCTGTAGATGGAGAAAATTGGCGTCATGTACTATTCGGGCAGTCAGAGACAAGCGAAGCGGACGGAGGCACCATCCTTTCTGACGGCACAGTGTGGCTAAAGGCCGCTACTCCAGAGCACGAAGGCTGGTACCGCTGTGTAGCGCGCGCACAGCACGCGTTTATACACCATACGTTCTACTTGGATATAAGAGGTCCGTTTGTTCACATTCCCCTACGAAGTATTTTTAGCTACGCTATTTTTGTGTTTAGTCGTTGAAATCATTCGATTATGTCGAGTTATCTTCATTTAATAATGTACTGTTCAGTATTCGAAGAAACAATTTTAAGATTTCTCAAAGAGTGTATGTGTCAACCGCAACTTGAATCTGGGGTCTATTTCCCTTTATTCGTTCCGTTGAGTGCAGGCTTTCGACACTTCTGGAAATTATCACTGAAGGATTTCGCCACATTTCTTTCATTAGGTAATGTTCGTATGTAACTGCGATTTAGGAGTTATTGATGATGTTTTTTACAGAACCACCAAAGCTTAATAGGGGTGGTAGTGGTGGAGAAATCCGATGGGTGGTCAGAGGTTCCACTGCCAGGCTGTTGTGTGCCGTGAGTGGGGAACCAGAAATACACATTCATTGGACCCACGACTCTAGACCCCTGGCATTGCAGTAAGTTCAGAAAACTGCGTATCTATAAAGCTGTGAAAATTAAATGCGTGTAAGCATTGAAGATGATACCAAAAGTACCTAAATGCACTAAATTCTGACATAACATAATTGTATTTTTATGAGTATAATTACAGCACACTGAAGTATACTGGCCTTGTTCTTGCAGAAAAAAATATGTTTAGCCCAGTTTAACACAAAAAAAAACATTGCAAAAAATCTCCTTCTAATTATTTTCCCATTATTGCCCAAAGCGTGCTGTTTGCTATTTTTGTTGAATTAAGTACATTACTTTAGGTGGATCGTCATATAATCTAGTGATATGCATAATAATATTTCTTGCCATCACTGGCCATGGAACTAATATACTTGAACCAAAACAATAACATTATGCTTACCGTTGTTACCTTTCAAATGTGCACAAATGTCAAGTGTATACAATTTTCACACGTTAAATCTCAGCGGCGCCGGCGGCGTTGAAACAAGAGACACTGGTAATGGAGGCAAGATATCAGAAATAACAATAACACACGCGGGCCCCGAGCATGCCGGAGAGTATCGATGTCTCGCGAGGAACCTCTACGGGAACGACGAGTTGGTGTATCGATTGTATGTCAAAGGTAATTTTATAGAGATGGTTTTGAAATCACAGCATGAAAAAACGCACAATCATAGAAAAAAGAAAAGATTCATTTACATGAATAACATACTTGTAAACATTGTGTGTGTTAATATTAAGGTAGGTCTTAAAACGGTTACACTCGTCATTAAAATCGAGTGTTACTTAATTTGTTTTTTTCAACTGTCTACACTTTGTGTGTATCGAGGAGTGCTCGAGATTAACGATAACACAAACTACTTATTATGTGGAAACGTAATACCTATTAATGTAGTTTTCTATTTAAAATTCGAAAACTTTGATAAATATTACGTCTCATCCCATTACGTATTCAAAGACTCACCTCAACCCGTCGTCCCATTTGCAAATTAAAACGAAACTAATATGAAAATGGGTCTACTCACGAGACGTGCAATCACTATATCAAAATGTTTAAAAATTATAGCTGTTTTTATGCTTTGACAGCGGGTTTGCAGATACCTAAATAAAAAATACAACTATAAAATTAAATAAGCGATAGCCAAATAAAAAAAAACAAACTAACATTTACAAAATATGAATGTACTGCTTCCCATGCACAACTATATTATCAAGAATGCTAATGCCTGTCCAAAGTCGTATTCCTTCAACCTATTGTAGACGAAGCCATCTTAGTGATGAGTATGTCCTGTAAACATTGCCAGTTTTCTTGAATTATTGGTCCGAGCTGCATACTAACCAAACTGATCTATGTTAAGAGGAATAAGTATCTAATAGTCTGTAACAAATCCGTGATAGGTTATTAGAAAATATGCTTTGTAACGCAGAGCGCCCAAACATCCCAGAAGAGGTTCGGATTTCTGAAGTATGGTCTCGAAGAGCCAGAGTGACTTGGAGGATAGCCCGAGGCGCCCTTGTATCACACTACTCCCTGCAATATAGGGCATTAAATCGGGAGTTGACTGTACCTCTGGAAGCTCCACTGACCGGGTTGCTGGACAACTGGGACTCATCTGAAGTACTTAACCTGACTTTGGCCAATTCGGATTTACTTCATGTCGCGTAAGTTTTTATTTATAATAGTCTGAGAAGGATGACATATATGATAAATATTAAATATTTCATATTTGATGTGCCTTTAATATAAATAGCTGTATTGAAACAGAACCGACGCACCCCGTTCTTTATCCCGTATCTCTTTCTTCAGCGACACAAGTTTTTTTTAAAAACACGTCATTTTATCAGCTCAGCCCCAAGTAAAAAAAAGTTCCCTGGCCATAATCGGCTATTTTCTGAATTGACACTTAAATAAACTTGCCTTGTTTATCTTTTTGGTACCTACGGATATACAAAAAATCTTATCATTATTGGCATGTGAGACACTTCAGACGAGTCATGATGACTGAGTCTGTGGTTCAGAAATAGTACCATCGTACGTAGCGATGTGGTGTGGCTTAACATTCAGTAGTGGATTCTCATACTTGTGTTTATTTGGAGCAGGGCAGAAGGGCCGGGCCGTGCTGGTGCGTCCGTATCGGGGCTATCGCCGGACACCCGATACGCTCTTCGTCTGGCTGCCTTCAACGACGTCGGCGCCTCTATCTACACCCCGCCGCTGCACTTCACCACTAGAGAGGAGGGTCAGTGACTTATATGGTGGTTTATTAAGAGCAGGTGGGACCGGGCCGTATTGATGTATCCGTATCAGAACTATTGTCAGGGACCCGATACGCACTCGGTCTGACCGCCTTCAACGACGTCGGCGCCTCTATCTACACCCCGCCGCTGCACTTCACCACTAGAGAGGAGGGTCAGTGACTTTATATGGTGGTTTATTAAGAGCAGGTGGGACCGGACCGTATTGATGTATCCGTATCAGAACTAGTGTCAGACACCCGATACGCTCTTGGTCTGGTCGCCTTCAACGACGTCGGCGCCTCTATCTACACCCCGCCGCTGCACTTCACCACTAGAGAGGAGGGTCAGTGACTTTATATGGTGGTTTATTAAGAGCAGGTGGGACCGGACCGTATTGATGTATCCGTATCAGAACTATTGTCAGACACCCGATACGCTCTTGGTCTGGTCGCCTTCAACGACGTCGGCGCCTCTATCTACACCCCGCCGCTGCACTTCACCACTAGAGAGGAGGGTCAGTGACTTATATGGTGGTTTATTAAGAGCAGGTGGGACCGGGCCGTATTGATGTATCCGTATCAGAACTATTGTCAGGGACCCGATACGCACTCGGTCTGGCCGCCTTCAACGACGTCGGCGCCTCTATCTACACCCCGCCGCTGCACTTCACCACTAGAGAGGAGGGTCAGTGACTTTATATGGTGGTTTATTAAGAGCAGGTGGGACCGGACCGTATTGATGTATCCGTATCAGAACTATTGTCAGACACCCGATACGCTCTTGGTCTGGTCGCCTTCAACGACGTCGGCGCCTCTATCTACACCCCGCCACTGCACTTCACCATTAGAGAGGAAGGTCAGTGACTTATGTGCTTCATATATTATGGTCTTTTAAGAGTAGATGGGAAGGGTCGGGCCTTGCCAGTGCGTCTATGTCTGGCCATTTCTCTTGATAGGAGGGTCAGTGACTTCAGTGTTTCAAATGGTGAATTAAGAGTTCAGGGTCGGTGCTTCCATATCAGGGCTATCGCCCGACACCCGATACGCACTCCACCTGGCTACATTCGACGACGTAGGCGCCTCTAGTCTACCAGCACTCTGCTGCTCTTCACCACTAGAGATGAGGGTCAGTTACTTCTAATAAAGTTTTTATTATCTAACTCAATTTTAACCTATAGTTACATAAGTTGGTCCTTTGAATTTTTGTGTCTATCACGCCTCCTTAAATGTGGACGAAAAACATTGTAGGTATTGTAGAGAAATGTGGAAGCCGCGTGAAATTTAGTCGCCAATTATGTGATTCGTTTTTTTTTCAGATTTTCTTATGATATTATAACCAACTTAGTTTATGCTAAAACTTGCGGTCTGCTTTATTCTCACTGAAAAACTCCCATGCATAATGAACGAGTTATATAATGGCTTTTATTCTCAAGTGGCCCTCACTACACTATTCGCATCGAAAAAGGAAAAATAATATAAATTGACTCTCAATTATAATCTGCACTGCATTTTCGTTACCATTCATTCCACATTGCTTGTTTATATGCCCGCATTTTAGTTTCACCAGAGAAATTAAAATATTATTTAACATCGATAAAATGTGCCGTTACCTATAATAGATTTCGTATAACGACAATATGTCTTGACTTTGTTGCTACTTTTATCTGCTGCTCGTTGCCGTGGTGATGGCCCCTGGGTCACTTTTTTAACTACTATTAATATTTGCCAAAAACTGTAATTGCAACCATTAAGTATATTATATTCTCTAGACTATCTCCACCAGTAATATAAATTATCAACACTTTTCTAAGAAGTTTAATCACTTTCACTATTACCCTTGGTTCACAGGACAGAATAAAACCAAGAAAAAAGTTTATCCACCCACCTGTACCCTACCGAGGATTTCGTAATTTTAACTCCTTGTAGATAAGTATTGATCTTGAAAAACCTTTACAATGGGATAAAAAAGGCACCGTGAGTCATGGCATGATTATACGTACATTTCACATCCCCTAACGAGGTCGTGACGTCTGTAATAAAATAATGGACTATACGGGGTCATCCGGCGTTAATACCTACCATAATCGTTAAGCTATTTTATGTTCTACACGTTGTATTACAGGCTCGTAAAGCGTAAGTGTTGATACATTATTTTACACGGCGTTTCATTAAAAAAATATACCTACATTTTTATATCGATGTAGTGATCTTATGGTTAGGCCGTCACTTGTGATAATTGTCAATTAAATATCCTTACAATTTGCTTTACGTAACTTGGCGTATATGTAACAGTAACAGTTTTGATTTGTCAATTAAAATCGACGAGCGTTACAGGAGGGAAACTATTCATTCACGTAACTATTCGACGTAAACATTCTTGGCGCAAACTGAATGTTAGGTACCCAGTAGGTACCTATATAACATATGACTTAATTAACCTGCAAAATAACAGTTCACATTCTGCACCATAACTGAACACAAATTTCTAAACTAAACTAAGCTTTAAGACAAAGAATATATCTCGATAAAAACCCGGACGATGAAACGAGCATATTTGCTGTACGTTTTTGGTTCCAAACTAAACGTGCGTCGCCCGTACTGCGCTGCCTCAAAATACGTAAACAAAGTTGCGTCTATTCAGCCTGAGACATTCCATGGGTCTTTAACTGTTATGTGTGGGCTTTAGTTGCTGTATAGGTGCATTTATTTAAAAAGGTGTGTTTATTGTCCAGCCCCGGATGACGCACCCTAACATCAGTGTCCGCGCTCTCAGGGTATTTTAAGTTAACTACTAGTAGTGTCACAATCACTATTTTAGGTGTCAAATGCATTCAACGGACGGAATAGAAATACTTTAAGAAGTAATACCACTGCTCATTTTTCCATACAAATTGAGGTCTCGTTCTCGTCTGTTTCCTCCTCCAACACTTAACCGACTTTACGAACCTTTGGGATTATATGGAGAAAGAAATGTTTTACATTCTGACCAAAAAGAGTAGAAATTAAAAAGTGGCAATACTGAGTGTCGTCCCCGTTTTCTTAGATTGATTAGAAAGGGACGATATGTCGGACCGTATCGATTTTTGTGCTTCTTATTATGGAATTTGTGTATAGGCGTCTGTTTTTGTCCAAAATTCCGCCGTAAATGGCGGCCTTTTGCGAAACAATCGAAACAGTGTGACATGGAACATTTCCTTCTTATTCAGTTCCTTAAATTTCGTAAAGATTGGTTAAGTTTTGATGGAGGAAACAGATGAGAACGAAACCTCGAATTGCATTAAGCCGGCTGCGTTAAATTTGCACCTCATTTGTATTCGACGCGATAGTTACCAGGTGCAAACTTAACGTAAACGAATACTCTGGGAAAAGGAGCAGTGAAGGTTAAGCGCGCATTGTGCGTCCCAATTCATTTATCACAGGGCTTAGTTAACCTGCACAAATTTCTAAACTTTGAGACTCAGAAGCTCTCGAATCAAATTGTCCACATTTAAAATTACTTGAACATTAAAGCATTAAATACTAACATTATATTTCTATATAATGTCGGTTCCAAGCTTAAAGTGCATCGTCCGTATCGCGCTGCGTAAAAATAAAAATACGTAGATAAAGAGATTCAGCCTGTGACTTTCCAAATGGGTCTTTAACGCGGTATTGTCTCGCGGTGTTGAAGCGTTAATTTAACGAGGTCTGTTTATTGTACAGCCCCGGGTGGTGCTCCCCGCGACATCAGCGTACGCGCTCTCAGGGCGCGGGAACTGCACATCACTTGGCAGGTAATGAACGTTTGACAAAGATCTTTTGGTATATACCGAGTGATCAATCTCAATCCAAATGGGTCAGTAGGGCGAAGTCAGAAATTATACGAGATAGGGAAATCTGTTCTTAGGAACCATGGCGTCGATTATAGATTTAATAAAAACTGTATTTTATATCCAAATCTAATAAATCATTTCCTACATAACGCGGTCAAACCCGCAGTAAAGAATGTTACAATACGTAAGACATGCGATTAATTGCAGAATTTTAACAAGGTTCAATTCCCGGTAATGTATGACATTAATAAAAAAAAATAAGTAATGCAGTTTCTATTAAATCTAAAATCAACGCCATGGTTCCTAAGAACAGATTTTCCTATTTCTTATAGTTTTCGTTTTCTCCCTACTGACCCATTTGGATTAATCCCCCTGTATAGTTGACGAAATATTTGTGATAACTAGGTTAATAACTAGGGAAATATTTGTGTATCTTTGAGACGAATAGGATAAAAAAGCGAGCAGTAACGTTAAGCTTGTTTATGACACGTGCCATTTATGTAGTGCGAACAAATTATTTGTAACAAAATGTTAATGGTTTTATTGTGCTATTGAAAGGGAAATGAGAAATCGTTCCAAGTGATAGCTTCGTACATGCAAATAATATATCGTTTAATATTCGAATATGAAATATCTGTATTTCTACATGGATAGGTTCCAAAAGTTGGAGCAAAATGTTTTGTTCAAAATTGTTTTCGGTCGTGATAGTAATCAGTTGAAAAAATTGGGCAAGTGCGAGTCGGACTCGCGCACCGAGGGTTCCGTACAAACACTTTTCATCCTTAAGTGGTTAAGTTAAGTTTGCACCTGTTATGTATAGCGCCCCATACAAATGAGGTGCAAAGTTAACGCAACCAACCCGTTTGTTGTATGGGAGCCCCCCTTAAATATTTATTTTATTTTATTTTTAGTATTTGTTGTTATAGCGGCAATAGAAATACATCATCTGTGAAAATTTCAGCTGTCTAGCTATCACCGTTCTTGAGATACAGCCTGGTGACAGACGGACGGACGGACGGACGGACGGACGGACGGACGGACAGCGAAGTCTCAGTAATAGGGTCCCGTTTTTACCCTTTGGGTACGAAACCCTAAAAAGCACACGTGCCTTGGCTTTATTGATATTTTAATCATTTACTCTATAGTTAACAAAACAATTACAAACCTCTAAAAATATAAATAAATTACTTACCGAGAAATGATTTTTATTATTAAATAATTTAATCAGCTAATTTCCATTTGAAATTTTCAATTTTCACATATAGCTAACTTACAAAATACTTATAAAACACAAGCTAAAACTGACTTATTTTTACTAGGCACCGCCAAGAGAAACCTGGCACGGGACACTACTAGGCTACACTATTCGCTGGTGGGTGTCCGAAGAAGGCAAAGGGACTGTGAATGATAGTCCAGGGTCCGAAAGCGGCGCGAGCGCCGACGCGACCAGCACCACGCTACGAGGTCTCAAAGCAGCGACGCGTTATGGCGTCACTGTGAGGGCCTACAATGCTGCGGGCACGGGACCTGTATCGCCACCACATTACAGACATACTCTGGAGTCACGTGAGTATATAGTTACATGTACGAGTATGTTTAGATACAGTAATATTTCACAAAGTGACCACTCGTCTTGACTCGACGCGGCACCCGCGACTGACAGCACTGCTATGTCCGCTTGTGTCTGTTTGTGTGCGTTGTTTCGACCGTTTGTACGTAGTTTCCATACTTCTTTATTAGGTTCTGTGCCCATGCATTTGCCTACATGCACATTGATTTTATTTGTGTGTGAGTTTGGAAAAGTACTGATACGTTACAGGCACGATGCAGAATTCAATCGGACGCGAACGTTGCTTGAACTACAGCTTGAACGCGCGACTGGATCGTTGCAAAATCGCCGTTTGCAAACTTCCTAAGATATAGGCTTTTTCTTTCTGAAGCATAATCTAGTAGTTAATTTTCCACCTTTCTCTATAAATACAGTTTCGTTGTCTCGTATTCTGCCAGGCAAATTGGTGGCAAAATTGGTATGAATTATGGATGCTGTGTTTCGGTTTAAAGTGTAAGAGAACCAGAATTCAGAAAGCCAGGAGCGTATTTGTTGCCTTTTATAACGATGTATAAGTTATATTATAGATGATTGGTAGTATTAAATGTTTATATTAAAGCGAAAAATTGAGAGACCTAATGCTTCGGGTGGGATTCGATCCTGCGTTTTTCCAACTGCTTTCTGGGCCAATACGATCGTCTCACCTATTGAACAACCGAAACCATGCTCGAAAGCCATTGAAATTTTCAGCAGGAAATTGTTTTGCTTCATTTCTTATATACCTTAGGGTCATATCGTATTTCATTTAAATATTTCGCTTCAATATAAATATAAACCTAAGTACTAAATTTAGTATACGCTAGGGGTATCTCCTATTACGACGGTATGTTAGATACTTCTTTGTTTATTGTAGATCAAAAAATGTTAAGGCTCTTATATCTGCGTTGGCAAAAATTTAAAGTTGATTTTAAATAATTCCATATTTTCTAAAACATGAAAACGTAGCAATATTTTCCGCTCCAGCGATAAAACTTAACCGAAGTCGCTTTGCAAAAACTAAAAGCTCGTTAATATGCAGAGCCAATTCATTAATTCGCGTAAAAGTACATGATTTCGACGGCGGGGCTTAACCGCTCGGCTTTTCAAGTTTTGTTTTCAACTTTTGTCATTGCATCGTGAATAAATCCGCATTGCGCTATCGACGGGAACCGGCCATCGTACATTTACACATCAAAATGCAAAATGGCTTAATTGGACCGTGCCCTTTCCTATATAGGTCAAACGGTTCTGGACAAATTGATGGCTCTTCGAGAGCTCAGTTTGTTAGCATTTTTGAGGCTCAAAAGGAATAGTCGATATTCAAAGCCCACAAAAATGCAATCGCCGGCTCGTTTAAATATCGTTCTATGGCGGCAAAAATGGAAACTATGACGGCATTTCAGTCTGAACTACCTTTCTATTGCAAATAAACGCTGAAATAGAACAATATAAAAGGGTTGTCTGTTTGACTTTACCTATATTTCGTCGTATGTCGTAATCATTTGTAGTATATGATACTGTAAACAATTGAATAAGTAAGACGGTTTTTTTTAAGTGCCATAAGTTTTCCTGTTAATGGAAGAGGAGCGGAAAAAATGAACCAATCAGGCAGCGTCTTTGTGAAGCACAAAATAAGTGAATTTCAATCTGAGGAATGTGATTGGTTCATTTTACACAGCTCCGTTCCGCTCCCGTGGACAGACTGCCTTAGGGTGCGTCTCCATTGAAGTGAGGCGGAGTGGAGACGAGCGGGATAGACCAATCACTTGAGTTGAAATCTGTATCTCAGCTCGGCTTCACTTTTGTAATTGGTCTCCGCTCCCCTCCGCTTCAGTGGAGATGCACGCCTTTTTGGGGCAAGCGGTGCGGCGAACGGTTGAGCGAGAGATCCGACCGCGGCGGCCATACGAGTGAGCGATACACACGTACCGCGCACGGCTGCCGCTCGCCGCTAGGTCCGAAGACGTGGCCGGGCAGTTAGTCCAAGCACATGAATCGTACCATCCTTTAGCTGGAACGAATTATCAAAAGGCAAATTCGACTATTTTTTATCTTTAACGTACAAAAGAAAGACATTTCTAAGACTTGCTGTAAAACATAAGTGATGGTGCCGGAATCCTCGTAAGTGGCAGTCCTCCAAGCATGCGAGCTTGAATGCCTCCGGTCGGAAGTTCCTTAAGTGGCGAAGCGAACGTGTTCTAGAATGTGGCAATAGGATCTTATTCAATTCGCACATCACATAGCTATTAAGTGTTTTACAGAGTTTAGTGACGAATTAATTATAGAAAACTTTTAGAGCCTTTTCATGAGTGATCAAGTGGAAATACCACTTGGAAATATGAATAGTGTGTTTATTATTCATCAAATACGTTTCATGTGGCTTAAGTTACGTATGGGACACAAAAATCTCGCTGAGGTTCTTCCGTACCAGTGTCGGTGAAACCCAACTTTGGATAGGTACTGGCAGTCTCTCGAATCATTCATGCAGTTGTTACTTCGTTGCGCAGACCCGAACGCATGTACGTGTACCTACCCCTACCATGAATTAACAGAATCGTACTCGCTAGGCTCGCGTACGGCATAAACGATTTGTATGAAGAGTCAGTACAACGCCCCTAGCGTTACTTTGTAGTAAGTTCTACAATTCTCCTCACAAATCTTTTACGTACTGCAAGCGAGAACTGTCACTGTAAACTCATGGTAAGGGTGCTGAGTTGCGAATCGAGTGGCGCGACATCGTTACGCGCGGTGTGGAAGCCGCCGGCCGCTGACGCCAGAGGCGGGCTTATTACCCACTTACACGCTGCATTTCACGAGATACGACGCGGATCCATAAGATGTCGAGGCTAGGATTCATACGAGTATCATGGCTTTAGTCACTACTACCAGTCAGTCATGGCACAGGGCTACTATTTCCTCTCGTCCGATTGTCATTAATGTTTAATCTTAGTTGTGTGTTTGCAAATAGATCGTGTTATTTAAGAAAATTCTCTAACAGTTACCATAAGCCAATAATACAATTTAGAATATCTCATAGTCGAGTAAAAAGACCGTCAACGCCCATACAAAGTCACGATCCAACCACTTGTTACAGGCGTCGCAACCTTAGATGCGCCATCTCATACTTATTGTAGTGTTTGATTATGGGATATTAAATGAAACCACCAATTCAATGTCCTGAAGATGACTGTATTATTTTTTATAAACCGCCTACCCCATGATTCATGACTACCCACATATGCCATATACAACATCATCCTCATCATCAAAAAATATATATATTTTTTTTTAAATTGCCTACTACACTACTTACACCTACAATACAATCAATATATAACCCACTCACATTAAGTATATAAAGAAATGTGGGTGAAGCAATAGAATTGAGATTCGACCACAATGTAGGATCGAGTAGGAAAAGTACATGCATTAAGTAAGATAGGTAAACATGCGTAAGTAAATATCGTATTTCTTGCCTATTGCTTTCTCAGAGAAAGTTTAAAGTACAAGTTTGAAATTAGTATATTACAATAGATATATATATCCATATGTTCCCTTTTTTTTAATTATTATGTCTGAATATATTTAAAAAAAAAAAAAAAAGCAAACATATAAGAAGCATTGTATCTTGTTACAGTTAATTATCTACTTATAATATAAGTTTACATTTGCTATTTAAATAATTAGTTTACATTTATTTTAGTATTATTTTAATTTACATATTTATCTTTAATGTAGGAAAATAATATCTAGTTTCATTTTCATCTATCTATTAAGTATAAAAGATATTGTACATTAATCTTAATACAATTGCTATAAGGTAGGTATTCGTTATCCTTCATACTCTCACTCTGAATTTACATGCACAATTCATATTATTACGAGCAGGTGAATAATTAAATTAAATTTATGATATAAATAGTACCTACTTTAGAATCTGTCAGGCGTCTGTACACGCCTGCCTGACTGAGTGTAACGGACAGAAGGGTCCCGGGCTGAATCGGCTCGGGTCTCTCGCGAGTTCTCCGGGCCCGGTGCTCGACCTCCGTCACACTCCTCCAGATCATCATAGAATACGAGCGGTGCACCGCTAGCGGTGGTAGTGTCGGGCCTCGGCGCCGACGCAGCCGGTATGATGTGGTGCCGGTTGCGGCGGTACCGCCGGCCGTCCGGCGTGCGCACCCAGTAGGAGCGCGGCTCGGCGGCGGCGCGCTCCACCTGCGCACGCACCCAGCGCCCCGCGCCGCGCCTCTCACCCGGGTCTCGAATACGCACCCGCTCATTGTCACTCAATGGTCTCAGCGTTCTAGTTCCTTTATCGTAGTTCTGTTTCGATTTCTCGTTTTTTGTTTCGCGACGGATTCTAACCTCTTTTTTCGATGGTGTGTACGGGTCGAGTAAAGTACTTTTTACCGGTAGTTTAGTATTTAATCTCCTTCCCATGAGTAATTGAGCGGGCGAGTACCTTTCTCCTGAGATGGGCGTGTTCCTAAAATTCAATAGTGCCACGTAAAAATCAGTCCTATCGTCTTGTGACTTAATTATTAATTTCTTGATCGTTTGTACATTACGTTCCGCGAGACCGTTCGAACGCGGGTAATGCGGTGAACTAGTGATTTGTTCGAATCCCCAATCCCTAGCGAACGTCTTAAATTCCTGAGATACGAATTGGCAACCGTTGTCTGACACCAGCCTCTGTGGTATTCCGTGTCGCGCAAATATAGATTTAAGAAATCCAATCACCGTCGCGCTCCTAAGGTCAGAAATAGTCGCTACTTCCACATACTTCGAATAGTAGTCTACAACGAGAAGATAATATTTATCTTTTACCTGGAAGATGTCAGTCGCGAGCACCTGCCACGGGCGCTGGGGCACGGCATGCGGCGCGAGCGGCTGCCGCGGCGGCGAGGCGGCGCGCGCCGCACACGCCTCGCACGCCCGCACGGCGCGCTCCACGGCGGCCGCCATGCCCGGCCACCACATCACGTCACGGGCTCGCCTTTTGCACTTTTCAATACCTAGATGCCCCTCGTGTACCTTTTTGATCATCTCCGGCCTTAAAGTGCAAGGAATAATCACCGTATCATTGCGAAACACGATCTCGTTTACGACGTGAATCTCGTCCCGTACCTCCCAGTAGGGCTTAGCTTGCTCAGTGACGATGCTCTTTGTGTGCGGCCAGCCATTTTTATAATATTCGATTACCTCACATAAGCCTCGATCCTCCTTTGACGCTTCTCTTATGATCTGCATTTTGTTGTCGCTGAACCCCAGGTTATTTATTAAAGTATAAATATGCAAATTTACCTCCTCCTGTATACGGTGATCGCTCTTACCCCCCGCATCCGTGATAGCTCTCGATAGAGTATCCGCCACGTACATCAGTCGCCCCGGCACGTAGCAAATATTTAGCGAATATACCTGTAACTTCAAAAGCATCCGCTGCAGTCTTATCGGCGTCTCGTTCAACGGTTTTTTGAATATCCCCTCCAAAGGTTTGTGATCAGATTCTACTCTCACCTGCGCGTGGCCATAGATGAACTGGTGGAACTTGCTACATCCAAACACGATGGCTAGCATCTCCTTCTCTATTTGCGCCCATCTCCCCTCAGTCGGCGTGAGAGTGCGAGCGGCGTAGGCGACGGGCCGCCCGCCCTGCAGCAGTACCGCCCCGAGCCCACGTGAGCTAGCGTCTACAGACACCGTCACGGGCTCATTAGGGGAGTAGTACCTGAGTGTAGGCGCATATGCCAGCTGGCGCTTTAGGTCATCGAACGCTTTTGTGTGACTATCGTGCCATTCAAAACCTACATCCCTTTTTAATAGTTGCCTTAACGGTTCCACTCTAGACGAGTAATTAGGAATGAAACGAGACACATAATTTGTCATGCCTAAAAATCTTTCTAACTCTTTTTTATCCCGCGGAATCGATATATTATCAATGCATTTCACTCTATCCGGATCTAGTCGCATTCCGTTTTTATCGAATATGTGTCCTAAAAATTTTACTTGCTCTCGATTAAAAACACATTTGTTTTTATTAAATTTGACCCCGTACTCGGCTGCCCGGGCTAGCACTTCTTTGAGCCTCGCGTCGTGCTCTTCAAGGGTCTTACCGTAAACCAAAATATCGTCGACAAATACCTCTACGCCCTGCCTTGCGAACAATTTATACATTATACTATGAAATACTTCACTTGCACTGCAAATTCCGAACGGTAACCGAAGGAACCGAAATCTTCCAAATGGGGTCGCAAAAGTACATAATTTAGAACTCGGTTCATCTAGTACGCACATATAAAAACCCTTACTAGCATCTAGTACTGAAAAATACGTGGCACCTGAAATATTCGCTATTATTTCATCAAGGGTAGGGAGTTGGAAATGGCTTCGCTTTATTGCTCGATTTAAATATTGCGGATCCAGACATAGGCGTATAGAACCGTCTGATTTTTCTACTAAAACTATATTGGACACCCAGTCGGTAGGTTCATTAACCGGAGCTATGATATTTAAAGTTTGAAGCCTTTCCAATTCCTCTTTTAGTTTAGGGCGCATCTTTATAGGTATTTTTCGCGATCCTCTAACAACTGGTGGAATCGATTCATCTATGACTAACTTATGGACCCCCGGCAATTTGCCAATTCCCTCAAAAATATGCTGATATGATTTCAGAATATCACTATTATGTTTGCTGGCTACTTTATTTATGCGTAAAATTAATTTTAATTGAGTACAAGCATCCCTTGATAATACATTACCACATTCTATATTCCATACATATATTTTTTGTTTAATTGTTATGTTATTATAACTTAACGTAGCTTCAAAGTAGCCCGCAACTGGTAATGCATGTTTACTAACCTCCTTTAGAACCGTATCAGTCTTACGTAACGTAACGATTGTTTACAAAACCCGGCATCCACATAACTATCCATCGACATGACCGATGCGTCCGCGCCGCTATCCAGTTTAAATTGCACCTGAACGCCGTTCACACTTATTAACTCGCGCCAACCTTTAACGTCAATGCTACCGATGTCAATTCCTCTTATCATGAACTCCTCTTCCTCTTCGCTCCCCTCCTCTGCGGATTGGCAGGATAACTCGCGCAACGCACGATTCACAAACACCGGAGACCGACAGCATCTCGCAAAATGACCTTTTTTGTTACACTTAAAACACGTAATTTGAAACGCCGGACATTTGTTGATATCATGTGCGTAGTTGCAATTTCTACATCGACCCGATTGCCTGGCAACTGCGCCGGGGCGCGCGCCTCGCGCTGCCTGGTGTGGTGGTGGGCGCGGCCCTGGCGCGCCAGGACAGGCTCCACGGAGCCGCTCTGCGGAGACACCTCGCCCGCTGCCCCGCCTCGCACGGCCCCGGCCTGTTCACTCGCCACCTCGGCCGCCCTGCACCACGATGCCGCTTCTTGTAATCCTAAATCGGCCTTTCTCAGCATCCTTTCTCTCAGCTGACCGTCCCGTATGCCTCTTATTATCTGAGTCAGTATCAAACTTTCCCGTAACTTTCCAAAGTCACACGACTTACTTTTCACCTTCAGCGTTGCTAAGTATTTATCAAATGTATCCGTCCCCTGGGTGCACTCAAAAAATAGATGTCTCTCGAAATTTATATTTTTTGTTGGATCACACCTATTATCAAACTTCTGACACAGCACTTTATAGTCATTTTGTTCGCCCTGTTCAAAGTCCAATTCTTCGTATATCTCACGCCCAGCTTTCCCAATAATATGCAGGAATAAAGCGCATTTCTCCTTATTCGAAGCATTTTCACGGCCCGATGCAACCATATACCACTCAAAAGTCTTCTTCCAGTCACGCCAGTTATCCGCCATGTTACCGATATCGCACATCGGCGGCGGCTGCTGTATATTCGCATAAAATTCATTACGCGCACTTCCCGCACTGTTTTTATTTGCTTCCAACATTGCTAAACATAAACCACAACTCGATTTGCGACTTTTACACCTGACACCATGTAGTGTTTGATTATGGGATATTAAATGAAACCACCAGTTCAATGTCCTGAAGATGACTGTATTATTTTTTATAAACCGCCTACCCCATGATTCATGACTACCCACATATGCCATATACAACACTTATAGTATGGTGCTTAGACTTTTCCAACACTGTCTGGATACTCTAGAAATAGCTTCAAATGTATCAATAGCTGTGTTAGCCGGTTTAAAGCCTTGTATTATCTGTAGTAACATAAAATCGGGTTATCTACATGAAATTTGCTTAAAATAGCACCGACGGGTGGACCCGAGGGCCTGAGCTGCAAATCGAGTGGCGCGACATCTTTGCGCGCGGCATGGAAGCCGCCGGCCGCGGACGCCAGAGGTGGCCTTATTACCCACTACACGCTGCAGTTCACGAGATACGATGCGGATCCGCTACTGCCTACACAAGAGGCGTATTTACGGGTGCAGGTGAGATGCATTTTACTTTTACAGCTTTTGGCTTTGTATTTGTTTTTTTTTTTTTTTTTTTTTTTTTTTTTTTTTTTTTTTTTTTTTATGTCATAGGGGGCAAACGAGCAAACGTATCGCCTGATGGAAAGCGATTACCGTCGCCCATAAACACCTGCAACACCAGAGGAGTCACAAGTGCTTGCCTACCCGGAGGACGAAGATAGAATGCCTCTATGCTAGTAATTTCACCGGCTATCTTACCCCCACACCGGAACACAACAATGCGAACATTGCTGTTTGGCGGTGGGTTAGCAGGCAAGACGGTAGTAACAATCCGGACGGACCCTGCACGAGGCCCTACTACTCCAAGGGTGGGGTGTGGGTTCCGTCAACATTGATGAAACACCGGTACGGCGTTTCCTCGTTCCCAAACTTTTGCCAAGCTGGTTAGTGAAGAGTCTACATTTCCTAATTTAAATTGTAGCAATTGTTTATTGTTAATTAAAAAGCTATGTTATGAATTATGATATGATCATTAATATGATATTGGTACAAAACGTTATAATTCGAGACCAGGAACGTAACATCACGTTCGAAACGTCGATGTGACTTTTTGAACGCGATTAAGTTCCGTTTTGTTATAATAATGATTTAATATATATAGATATAGGTATACATAGGAGAACTTTTTATGAAACTAAATAATCAATAATAAGTCATTTAGAAATTCCCCCGGAAGCTTTACTTACGATAAGTTGGAATATGCTGAATTGGAATAAGTCAAGAGCTTTTCATTTAAATAAATCCTATTTTTAACAGGGTGAAGAAGCCACAATATCCCGCCTGACCCCGTACGCTGAGTACGAGATTAGGGTGCGCGCACACAACGCGGCGGGCGACGGGCCCCTGTCGGCGCCGCAAGTGTGCCGGACAGACGAAGACGGTAACTAATTATGACCACTATACCACGTCACTCATAACTCGAGATGTGACGGTCTCGAGGATGTTTCCCGATTTGCATGAGGAGAGAATATATAATATGGCTGAGATATGCGTCATAGATACTCGTGAACGGGTGCCGTTTGTGGCCTCCAGTCTGTTCATGCTAGCAAGGGCCATATTAAATATTTATTTAATTTATTTAGAAAAGGCATAGTTACAAGTCACAAACTTAAGAATTTAACTAAGGCTCACACTAATGAGACATTTACGTGTCTGTTACTCAATTACAACTACGCACATTTTAGAGTGTTTGTACATAGTGCATGCAACTATAAGCCAGCATGCATTATTAACTAAATACTAAGGTTACACCAAAATTACGTGTTTAATTTCCGGCGGGCAGTACAAATAATAACACTAATTTCAAAAGTAAGTATGTCTAAAACTGAACTTACCTTTAAGAAATGATCATAAAAGCGTGTCATTCGTGCTATGGGCAAATACGTAGGAAACGCATAGTGTTAAATATAGTAAACGTGAGAAACTTCATCATGTACTCGATTGAAGATATTCAATGTTGATTTTAACTTTTTGAACGCTTACAGGCTGTATAGGTACAGTCAGCAAAGAAAGTGGTCTACCACTTTTGGACTCTATTACATGTAAAATAGAGTCGAAAAGTGGTAGACCACATTTTTGGTTGACTGTACCTACATCTCTACAACTACAAACAGTTTAGTGTAGTATGACACTCAGACACTTAATACATCTTTGAGGAAAATAATGAGGAAAGTTTCCGGAAACTCTCGATAACGGCACATCACTATCCTTGAATGTGTTAAATTCTTTTTTTTTCAGTACCGAGTGCCCCCGGAGGCATGAAGTTGATAGCGTTGGCTGAGCGGTCGCTAAGGGCATCATGGCTGCCGCCACCTGAGCCGAACGGGAGGCTGACACAGTACATATTGTATGTGAAGGATTTATCAGGGTAAGTTGTACGCTGAAAGGCAAAGTGTGGAGGACATTTTTATCTTAATCTGTAACAATATTATGTCATGTTTTGCAAATAAATTATCTTTATTTTATCAGAATCAGATTTGATGATGAGGTCAATGAATAAATCGTATAATAATAGTAAATGAATATATCGTATAATAATAGTAATATCACGCATTACGGCAGTTTTGTTGTTTCTTTAAAATAAAGTTATGTAAGTATGCAAGTTCAATAAAGATTTAGTATAGTAGGTAGTAGTTTTTCAGGAGTATCTGATAACGTTTTTTGACCTAACGTAACGTTTCACATAATGTAACGGTTGTTATAACGCGTCATTTTCTTTTGATTTATTTGTTTTCTAATCCATCAACTTGTAAATTGTCAGATAGGCTAGGTTAAGTTTGGTTAAGTTAGGTCAGATAAGAGTCTAATCATTTCAGTGATGCTCCATTCGTGTAACAAACGTTCCACTATGATATTAGGATAAAAAGTAGTACAAAACATTATGAACCCGTTTATCCCATTTACCATTGGCATCATATTGTATTGATCGTTTTTGATAATCGTGATGCACCGCAAGACCATTAGGTACAATCTTTATCCCATATTTTTACTAGTCACACAATGCGAAAATTTGGGTGTGTTTGTATTTTTGTTACTTACCTACCTATTCACGCTCAAACAGCTTGACCTAAAAATTCGGTGCGGATGTAGCTAACACCTATAGGCTATTTTTTACCCTGAACGCTGGTAAAACCGCGGGGCGCAACTAGTCAACTATAAGCGAGTGAAGGTTTGCTTTAATATTATGTGTGCAGATTTATATTCATTATCGTTATTACTAGTATATGGAAATTTTACGATGAAACAGCTTACGTACGCAGCTTTTCACCGTTCATTTAATGAGTTTTATGATTAATTTATATATGCATGCTATACGTGTTATTTTAAATTACCGTCTTTTTAATTCTAACTTCACTTCAACATCATATTTAGTTTATCCAGCTCACCGACCCGGTTAACTAGTTTTCTAGGTTTAGTTATCTGAACTGAATCGATTAAAGTTTAATTACTCTTTGTGCTTTGATCTTCGCATCTCTTTTAAAGCACCCGCTATACTATTTTTTAACAGTTAAACTTAATGGACGTTTCTGAAATTTAATACCGTGTTACTTACTCTATAGATCACAGGTCATTATGTGTGCAGATTTATATTCATTATAGTTATTACTAGTATATGGAAATTTTACGATGAAACTGCTTACGTACGCAGCTTTTCACCGTTCATTTAATGAGTTTTATGATTAAGTTATATATACATGCTATAAGTGCTATTTTAAATTACCGTCTTGTTAATTCTATCTTTACTTCAACATCATATTTAGTTTATCCAGCTCACTGACCCGGTTAACTAGTTTTCTAGGTTTAATTATCTGAACTGACTCGATTAAAGTTTAATTACTCTTTGTGCTTTGATCTTCGTATCTATTTTAAAGCACCAGCTATACTATTTTTAACAGTTAAACTTAATGGACGTTTCTGAAATTTACTACCGTGTTTCTTACTCTATAGATCACAGGAGCCAAACACGACGCGAGTGAATGCTTGCACAGAAGGTGAAGGCGTCTATACAGAGTGTATGAGAAGTCTTCGTGGTCTCCGCGCCGGCAGGACTTATGAAGCGTGGGTGAGAGCTGCAACCAGTGCTGGCGAAGGACCACCTTCTCCTGCCGTCGCCTGTCAGACTAGTGCTTTGGGTAAGTTTACATTCACCAAAGACCTAAACTGCCTAATCTGTGTTCTATCTATGAGTCAATCTTTAACCAGTGCCGATATAACACTTTCCTTCTACTTGCCGGTATATCAGATCAAGTGCATTGGGTAAACAAAACACACATATACAGTAAATGATTTTTTATTTGCCCTGATAGCTCCAGCTCGGATCTCTTCGTTTGGTGACGTGGCAGTAGGAGCTGCTGGCGGCTCCTTGTCCTTAAGATGTGTCGTCGGAGGCACGCCACCACCGGCAAAGAGATGGCTGCGAGGCGGAACTCCCTTGCATCCCCGAGCGCCTTTCCATCTTGATGGAGATGCTCTTTTGATTAGAGGTGAAAAATTATACAATCTTATTCATTTTAATACCATCTGTACACTCTCACCAAGACTCTCTCTGTGGGCAAGATGTGGTGGGTGTGCTTAGGGTGTACCCTTACTGCTGGAGTTTGTGAGAGGTTAACTTTATGTTGAAGTGATAAGTAACAAGTTTACTTATTTTAGGTTTAGAAATATCTCATGCGGATAATTACACATGCGTTGCTGAGAACCCTCATGGTTCTGATTCGGCTACATGGAGAGTGGTGGTGCTACGGCCGCCTGCACCGCCAGCCCTGGCATTACTTGAAGCGCGCTCAAGGGAGCTAGAACTTGAAATGAGACCAGCTCCAAGAGCACCTGGACATGCACTTCCTAAATCTTATAGTTTACACTGGAGGCTTGCTGCTCCTGAGGTAAATTTTATATTTATTTTACGCAAAAATACAATTCAGTTATAAAATTTCTGCATCAGAAAAAAACATCCCTATTATGGGGATACTCTAAATTCCCAAACTTACATCACGTCCACTGGCTAGTTGTGGAAAGAGTTTCCCTAGAGATGTTTCGGGACACTATAACATGGAGTTCTTAAACCGTCTATTGCTATATTATATTCATTGGTCACGATGATGATTTCCCACTAACTAGCTCGTTTGCCACAAATAATAGGAAAAACATATAATAATTGCGATTTATTTAAGGGAGAATGGAGGATACTTCCAGCCAGCCCTGGTCCATTGACATTACCAAGCCTTCGATGTGGCTCAGCCTACAGGGCTTATGGTTCCGCTGGAGGGCCACCTGGTACAGAATTAGCGGTTCGGACGACTGGAGGTCCCCCAGTCGCACCCCCTGACTCCAGGTGGATCAGAGTTAATTCCTCGCACGCGAGGTTCGATACGAGTAGCTGGACTGATGGTGGGTGTGGACCTGTCGCGTTGAGGTTGGAGTGGGCCGGGTCTGGCGTAGCCGGTGCCAGGGATGTGCCTGTTGGAGGCGAAGTTATTCTGGGCGGTGAGTGTTTTATACGAGTATAATGTTATTAAATATAAAAACGGTTTAAACTCACGTAAAAATTGTCAGGAACAACCCCACATGCATGTTTCGAACTCATATGCAGATTTTCATTAGGGACAGCTATCCGTGCTGTAGTAGTGTGTAGTGTTCTTAAAGTGTCTCTCTATAATTATAAAATAATAACGCTACGCAAAATATCTTCAATTCTCGCGAAGTGAAACGATGGGGTGACATTTAATGACTTATTCAGAAGTTTGAGCCTTTGTTACCAATAACATGGTTTTTGGTCAGAAGTTCTTCGGAAGCTTACTCATTGCCGTTAACCTAACATTGAAAGTTACTTTACCAACATCGCTTAAAATAAATAGGTACATAAGATAGGTATTGGTCGGTTTAGACTTTAGTACAAACGTTTTAAATGTTTCGTTAGAAAATTTAGAAGGAACCTATGCTACCCTTTTCTTTGAGCATTTTAGCGATCATTGATTGGTTAAAAGTTAATGTAAATCACCTTTAATCTCGTTAGGTTTAACGCCCGGCTCGCGATACCGCGTCGCGGCCCGCGCATCAAACGAGGCTGGCTGGACGCGAGAGTTGTACGAATTCACCACGGCCCCGGCAGAAGGGGGGTACGCCGAAGAAGTAGACGCACCCTTCCCTGCCACCGCCGGAGAGCTCGCTCTGTTGTTAGCCCTCTGTGCAGCCCTGTCGCTCGCTGCACTTACCATTTTAGCTATTCTATTGAGGCGGAAAAGGTAAGTTATTACCTACTGCTTTGATTTATAGTATTTAAAACTCGTATTCACTTAGTACTCGTAGTCTATACATAAGTATCTACGTCTCACAATCTAATAATCTGAAAGAATAAAATAAAATAAAAATAAAATTAAAAAATATCAGGGGCAATCTTGCCCAAATCGACCTAGCCCCAAACTAAGAAAACCTTGTAGGTATAGTTAAAGTAATCCAAGCTGAGCTAATCCACTTACCTGCATTCACAATAGCATTGTGTCTAATACAATCCTATCTGCTTTTGTTCTCATAAACGCGAACCTGGCGCCAACCAGTTACTTACAGAAAAAGGTTAGAACTACATTGCGTGGATATTGGATTTTCAGCCTTATTCCTTGTTGAATAGGTTTAAAATGTTTGTTGACGAGAGATCATAGTCCTTTTTCAAGAGAATACGTTCTTGAGCAGGGTCAGACGGTTGTAAAATTCCAAAAAGTTATGATCACCATTATTCTGTTAGTGCATTTTGTAGTCTAACGTCCAAGGAAATAGAGTCGATAATCTATATTAACCTTCCAAGGTGGTTACAATCTGCTTTTACTACGAGCTCGTTATCTTAATTTGCGGTTTACCAGTTGTGGTTTGTTCAATGGTATTCAGTTCTTAAGTGGATTAGCTCAGCTTAGATAAATCCAACTATACCTAAGTACTATGGATACTAGGCAACGAAATACATACAATTTCGATAAATTATAATACTCAGATACATAGAAAACATCGAAAACCCGGGAAGAAATACATATTCGTGTTCATCACAGAAACACTTGCGGGTTTCGATCCGGGACCGCCTGCTTCGTAGGCCGTGGTGCAACCAACCGAACCAAACGTGTTGTCCTTCTCAAATATACGGTCATCCTTCTGAAATATTACAGCCATTATCAACGTCCTTTTACAAATCGCTGAAACAGAAACTAGAAATCAAGCACACTTCAATCACTCAAATCACAAATTGCACACTCCAATTGCGTTTGAATCAGGAATATATTAAAAAAGCCGTAGGATCGTTAGGCCGTGATCTGTGGGTGACAAGGTGCTGACACACGGTTCTTTGTCGACAATTAAACGGGCGCCATCGACCCTTTTCACTTTTCACGTATGCGCTAACGACGTGTGACACGAGTTTTAATATCGCATGTCCTTCAGAAAATATTAAAGTAATAACGTTGCTGTAGAATCCGCCACATTTTTGGATAATATACGACTCGTGAGAAAAATGAGATTTTGTTCCGGAGAATGGGAAATCTTTCGTTTGAAAGTGCAATTTAACGTAGCTGGGATTTATTTGTATTAGTACCTAGTTTAATAGTGAAACATTTTGTTGCTTAATGGCGCTATTAAAATAAGATATTGCTAATTTAGGACTAGAATTTGTACAAGGACATTTGATGAAATAACTAAGTTTATAACGTAAACAACTTACAATAGTAGGTACCTAGCTATAAAACCAGGTTTTGGCATGAATAATAAAATTGGAGGTAAACAGCATTAAATATTGGTGTTTACTAAAAACTAATAGGAAATTCATTTAATAAATAGGAGCATTAAGAACGAAAACTATTTAGATAATATAGGTACGTACCTATTTAAGTTTTTCTTCTAATACTCTTAACAAGTTGACTGCTCACTTAAGATTAACTTGAAGAAGTGGTGACTATCGATGAATTGTGAATTGATTAAATACTTTATTTATTTACCTATGTATGTGTTGTATATGTATATATTATATTATGTAATACTATAAATATAATACGTATATTATAACATTACTTAGTTTATGTACTTACTATAGTTTTATTAATTATATATAGATATCTCATTTGTACGCAGTGTAAGTTTGCCTATTTTCTTCGAATACGTATTCCTTCAATTGTTCAAAGATTAACTGGAAGAGATAAGGATAAGTTCGGTTTTGTGCATGTTTTATTTGTTATGACTGTATATATAACCAGTTACTGTGTACAATAAAGTGACATTCTGTTTGAATATTCTCGGTAGGAATTAGACAGTCATTCATTTCATTACAAATATTACAATTACAGCATTTGAAAATAGGAAGTTAATTTTTTAATTGTATTATATATTATTATTTTGAAAACTACAACATTTATTGTAAAATAAAATCAAATTGATGCAGCAAAATCCTTGCGTATTCATCATATACACTCAACGTTACATAAAACCATCCGTTCTCTAACGCAGCGGGTAGTAATGTAAAATAAATTCCCTAGTGGGAAAATAGTGAAGTTAACCGCGGCACGGTAGCGAGTCGCTATCACAAATAATTTATGGTTGGGTGCGAACTCCACGAAAGGCTCCATCTTTACTTGACTATTTTTAGTTTTCACACTCTATAAAATACACAAGGGATTGGTTTTTAAAGTGATACATTAGAATGTTTTGCGGAAGTTTGAATATGTTCGTGTGGTTATACGAGTATTGTTTAGTTTTGTAGGTACAGATTAGTAATATAACAAGACGGTGCATTAGTTCTGCCCTTCTGCCACAAGTAGGTCTCTTGAACAATAAAATAACTTACTTTCATGACAAAAAACACACTTCCACATTTATAAAGTTAAATAGTCGTGAAATAAAGTTATATGTAAGAAAAAAGTAAATAGGTAAATTATACTTAGATTAGATGCTTGCAGTAATCCTTTGATATTGTTTGTAATTAGGAAAGAAAAACCGAGTTAGTTAAGATACACAACGCGCTAATTTTTCATAGCTTTCCCTCATTTCAAAGCATCAGAAATAAAATATAATGAAATATATTTATTTTTTATGAAGTCACCTATTACTTTGAATTATTTACACGCAGAAGTGACGGCGGCCCGGCGCGCGTGACCACAAGCGCTGAGAAGCCGACTTGTGGCACCTATAGAGCGCCACCGCATCAGACACCGAAGCTGCCACCAGATCCACCAGGTGAGGCCTGTAAACTGATATTGGAGTGACGGTGCAGGCAGACCCTAAGGAAGGAGAAGGCGACATGTGGCACGTACGGAGCGTCACCGCAGTAGACACCGAAGCTGCCGCCCGACCCACCAGATGAGGTGCAGGTATGACCTTTAGTTACTACACGTATAAAATACTGACTGCTGTTAAAATCGCTCACCGATCGCATCTAATAGTAAAATGCTAATTTACATACATATATGTAACGCACGATTAAAGACTGTTTGAGACGACCTACCTCGAGGCGATTTGGACCTCACAAGCTAAACGCTACATATATACCTACAGTACGTATACAAGACTCTACAGTCGGAAACTACAGCACTACTTAAGCCAAGTCTATAGAGCCGTGAACGTAAATCTAGTTTTGGCAAACACCGGAGCTCGTGTGAGCTCTAAATAAATAAACGCGCACATGCCCGGCGAGCCATAAGCCTCGTTTGACCCGTTACGCGCTCACATTTATGAATGGGATTTCACCCCTTTATGAGGTTATTTCGCAAATGAAGGACTATATGACCTTGATTTTAATTACAACCCCTAACACAGAGGTTTTATCTTGGGACTCGATTTAATAAGCTTGTGTTGGGGTTGTTTTACGTATCTGTCCGACGTATGAAGTCTGGTATATGTATTTTGTTGTAATTTGCATCTTTGTTTCAGCGATTTAAACGATAGTGTGACATTAATGAGTTTTGGTATAGATTTTATGAGACTTTTGTGGTGATACCTGATAGGCTTGGTTTTCTATCTGTTCACTGTAATTACGTTCTTATTAAAGTTGAAACAATGTGTTAATTGTAATTTGTCTGCAACATTTGTCTATGGAATTACAAATTTTTCACCATTCACTTACCACTATGAGCTGACATAAGTACTTTTATTTCGTTTATGTATCATCTTGAAAAGTGAAATGTATTAACTATAGCGGGATAATTAACTACCTAACTACTATCCATTTTAAAAAGTAATAGCTGGAGCACAGAGTCAATAAGTCCTAAGACAGTGTCTGCAAAGTCATTTCATGAGATTTGCTTTGTAAATGTTTGCTAGTAGAATGTTAATTACAGAAAAGATAAAAGGTATTCTTGATTATTATAACTGTTGCAGAATTTCACAGGATCATTTCCTAGTTTTCCTTCAGTTAAATATTATACATTCGAGCACCTATTTCCTTTGAGATTTTGTTTCAATACAAAAGTGCAGCGCTAATTCGATTGTATTGCGCTTCCATATAGATGTGTACGAGATAAGCCCATACGCGACGTTTGCCGGGCCCGCGGGCGACTCACGCGCATACACGCTGCAGTTGCGTGCACTGGCGCGGCACGACGACGACGCCGCGCCGCCCGCGCACCCTGCCTGCTGCGAAGGTGCGTACTGTCAAAAGAAATACAGAGTGTCCAACGATTTTATTAACCGCCGACGAAAAAAGAGGGCTGTTATAAGTTTAACATTTGTATATGTGGGTTTGTCTGTGGCATCTTAGCTTCCAAAGCTTGGACCAATTTGAGTGCGGTTTTTTTTTTACCGAAAGACTTGTCCGTCGAGATGGTTCTTAGCTATGTTCGGTGGAGATATGACCAGTAGTTTCCAAGATATTCAGTTTTCATTGGAACAAGTGACAAGATTCAGTCAATATTGAAGCTAAGAATTCCAAATTTTGTGTTATGTTCAGTTTTAGTTGCATTTTCTACAACACTCATTGTATGAGGGCCTCATGATGACCAGCTACTTGTATCGGGGGTGTTTTAAATTTTTAATTTATTTAAGCAAATATTGTCTCGACTGTGAATTCCAGTTTTTAAACGATATAACTGCACGACAGGGGCTGATAGTTGACGTTATGTTATCCTATTGTAGTGGTCCTTGCGACACGATCTTTTGTGTAGTTCCCCTCGTTGCAAGTACCAAAGGTTTATTTCACCACCTGCATATTTAAATAGATCTAGGTAATCCAAAATACTTTGAAATTCAGATTGACAGGGTGATGATTATAACCACTAATAACAAAGACAGAGACATGCCTAAAAAAATAAAACCGGCCAAGTGTGAGTCGGACTCGCGCACCGAGGGTTCCGTACAAACACTTTCCATCCCTAAGTGTTTAAGTTAAGTTTGCACCTGGTATGTATAGCGCCCCATATAAATTAGGTGCAAACTTGCAAAGTTAGGTATTAAAAAAAAACTACTTACTAGATCTCGTTCAAAACAATTTTCGTTGGTAGTTTTTATAGTAATGTACATCATATGTTTTTTTTAGATTTTTCATTTTCTTATTTTAGAAGTTAGAGGGGGGGGGACCAACTTTTTTCCACTTTGGAAGCGTCTGTCACGCAAACTATTCGGTTTAGAAAAAAAATGTTTTAGAAACCTCGATATCATTTTTGAAGACCTATCCATAGATACCCCACACGTATGTGTTTGATGAAAAAAAAAATTTTGAGTTTCAGTTCTAAGTATGGGGAGCCCCCAATATTTATTATTATTTTTTTATTTTTGCATCAAAATCTTAATGCGGTTCACAGAATACATCTACCTACCAAGTTTCAACAGTATAGCTCTTATAGTTTCGGAAAAAAATGGCTGTGACATACGGACGGACAGACGGACAGACGGACAGACAGACATGACGAATCTATAAGGGTTCCGTTTTTTGCCATTTGGCTACGGAACCCTAAAAACGGGCTTGATCATCGCTAGAACCGAACCGCAGGCTATATTTTTTATCAGTTGATTGTTTAAAATGGGACGCTATTGATCGGGGGCATCAACACGAACACCTAATATCTATTGAGAACATAAGTATGTATTGTCGATTTATTGTTTTAGCAGAAGAGACATGCGTCGACGCGTGCGACGTGCAGCGCCGGCGCCGGCGTCGACGGCACTACTGCCCGGATCATGGTAATTATAACGGTAATTAATCCCTCCTGTCTTAATTTCGATGGACCAGTTGGTAGATCCCCCCGTATTGGCCTGAAGAGCCGAGGAGACGCAAGTTTAAAACCCGCTCGAAGCACATTTTCAACGCAAAACATTTTATTTAAGCGTACACCTTAAACGTAAAAAAACTATTTGTTTCATTCGTAAATAAAACACACAAATCGACGTACAGTCGCATTTAATGATGTAAATGAATGATAAAGCATCCGTTACGATATCAGTGTAGTAACATTATTAAGCATAATTAAACACGATGGATGCTGCGATATCGTCATCATCCCCATCAGAGATTATGCCTAAGAAGTAATACATAACTCGTAAACACTGATGGCAGCGCAGTGGTCGTGTTTATCCAGTGGTGGTAGCAAAGTATCCGAAGTAGCAGTGTAGGCATAGCCAGGTTGCCTAGACATGAATAAAAATAAATAGTCCAATATGTTGAATTGAAATTGTTAAAACTCTGAACTGTATTAAAAAATATCAGTAGAAGCTAGTAAACTATAAAAAAAACACGATCTTCACACATTAAACACTATTAACACACATAAACACCTGTTTTGAAGGCGATTAACACGTTCACTGTCCGTGTCCCATATGTGGGATTACGGCAAGCCTCTAGGTACTACAGAGACATATATACGAGTAAGGTTCACATGTTAAACGGGGACAGTGAACGTGTTAAGTCTCATTTTGTTATGTTATTAAAAAAATAGTGCGTGGGGGCCCTCCGCGCGAAAGAAGTGAAACTTCGTAATGTGGAAATGAAAATAGGAAAGGGTAGAAATGTTAATTTCAAAAGAGAAAACCTAACAATCAATCGATATTCACAAGAGACGTACCTTGACATAACCTTAAATCCGTCGCATTGTCCGTGGGATTGTTGCGTTGAACGTTTAACGCAAGTGCTTTCCTATCCCTTCCACGGTAGCGTTAAACGTTAAATGTTTAACGCAACCTTGTTGGAAGTCGCATTAGAACTTTCACTTCAAAACTTTACTATAAAACAAACAAAGACTGAAAAATTACTTCTCGTAAGTACTACTAAAGTAAAGTTTATAACTGTCGATGATTGTAATTTCTTGTGATAACATATTAATTTGTATAATTATTTACAGGTTGTTCACAAGACTCGGGAAGTTGAGAAACGAAGCCAAGAACTGCCATAAGATCTAGTTAAAAAATATCTAGTCAGTGTAATTAGTTAATTCGATTAACATATTGATATGTATACAAAAATTTATACAATAATATTGTCTATTTATATTACGAAGTTTTTCTTTAATAACCCATTGCGAAAGTAATCATAGTTGCTCAACTTTAATAGGGCTTGCAGTACTGGGTAATTTTACTGGCGAGAATACCGTATCAAAACAAATAAAATATAAAGGAAAAAATATACCTTCCAATTTCCTTGCTCTACAAATTCTACAATTAAAACGCCCGTTTTTAGGGTTCCGTACCCAAAGGGTAAAAACAGGACCCTATTACTGAGACTTCGCTGTCCGTCTGTCACCAGGCTGTATCTCAAGAACGGTGATAGCTAGAAAGTTGAAATTTTCACACATAACAACAAATACTAAAAATAAAATAAAATAAATATTTAAGGGGGCTCCCATACAACAAACTTGTTTTAAATTATGGTACGGAACCCTTCATGCGCGAGTCGGAGTCGCACTTGCCCAATTTTTGAACATGCACAACAACAAAATGTAAAGAATCTATTCTTCACTTCCGTAATAATTGTGTTAGGTGGTAGCCAGCGGAACTTTTCTAAAGTTTATGAGTGTGGTTGGTCTACGAAGGAATTGTCAAAAATTGGTACTTATTTAAAGCAGCAAGCAACTGAACCATAGGTGCAATAGAGACGACTACAGCTTAGTCCGATTTTACCTACGAAAACTTAATCAAATCGAAATTCCGTATTCCATTGTTTCCTGCTCCAAAATTGAGCCGATTCAAATATTTTTGATATCGAAATTTATAAAAACTTTATTGTTTTTTCATCGTAGCTAAACACTTTTCAAATTTATCTGGTACGGCTGGTAGACGTCTGAAATAGCGGTTAAATCGATGCATTTTATTTAATTAGGATTTTGGAAGGTCATAGGTATTTTACTTTAGAAAAAAAGTGAGTGAGTAGACATGGGCAGGGCATGCCTACTAACTATTATGCCTAGGTTTTATAAAACAAAAACATTTGGTCTAGACCCATTATTCCGAGGGACTGCAATTGTATGGGAAAATGCAGCTCGACGACGCTCTTAACCCTTTACCGCATAATATAGGAAAATAATAGTTGTTTGAATTTGAACCTTGACTTGTGCCAATAAGGTCCAAGTTCATATCTGCCATATATGGCTTCGTATGCGGTAAAGGTTTAAGTGATGTCTGAAGAGATGCTAGTGTTGAATCGATACTAGTGTTATATGATGACCCTAGTTTATAATCGGATTATATACGATGAGTCGATGACATCATATTCTAAGATGGCTAATCACAGATTAACCTCTCCCGCTGAACGCAATTAAAGCGCAATAGGATTCTAACCGACTGTGCTGTCCTCAGTATTAAGAAAGGCGTAACTTCCCTCTATTGTCAAGTAGGATACGACGTGTTGGCAGAAGGGCAGGTGTGGGCTTCGACCGGAGATTAGTCGACCGATAACCGACGAAGCTGCAACAATGAATACTCGGAACACATATACATGAATATACGTGTAATGTACGTGTAGTGTGTGTACACTATCTACTTATATGCAGGAGGAATTCTGGCCGAGGGGTGTTGTGTTTCGTCGTTTCCGCGGACTAACCGAAAAGTGGCGTCACACGTCGCCTAATAAACGTGTTAATGAACTTTGTTATTTTTATTTGATATATATGTTACTTTAAGGGGGTCCGTATAGTTTCATATAATTTCAGAAAAACTAACATACACTTGATGCACATTAATTTGATCTAAAGTTATTAAATAATAATCTAAAGTTTATCATATTATGTTTTCGGTTTAAAGAATCTTTATTCTCATAAGAATTACAAAAATTCGCTCACATGAGAATCAATACCTACAAAATTTTAAAATGTAATTAGCGTGCAGTACCTATTTTACAGTAACTGATTAGATATATTAAGTCAAACGAGTACACAAACTACTTTGTTGCTTAACTCTAACCATCAGTTGATATTATACTGTTTCAATGTTAAATAATGGGTGCGAGTCTAAACAGTTCGGCTTTGCGGTGCTTCTATTTCCACTAACGAACCTAACCGAAGCAAAGTAGAGGTTATGGTGTTATTTATCGGATGACGCTAATTTTTATTTACTTAAATCTATACCCGACGTAATCCGAAAAATACACAATTTACATGCTTTAGTAGACTGTTTCTACTGATGCCCCGCAGTCCACAACTCCCAAAAGGGCCCGTCGTAACACTAACTTTCACTTATCGCGCTTCCCAGAGCTCGCCGTTGTCATAATTCTATTTTATTCAACGCGAATTATTCACGGACGCGACCAAATAACACTTTTATGTTACTGAAAACATTTTTAGTCCCACGGGAACCTCGTTAGATTTAAAGCGGTTAAACTTTTTAATTGGAAAGACGAATTCAGTGTATGTAGTCAGCGCACTTTGTAGTGCACCTGCTTACTGAGCCGGTGGCGGTCCTGGGTTCGAATCCCGGCCGGGAAAAAAAAATGGGTTCTCAATTCGACTGTATTTCTTTTTTTTTTGTTAGTTACCTCAAAGCTTTTGACTAGTTGAACCGATTCTCATGATTCTTTTTGTATTTGAAAGCTGGTGCTTTCCGTGTAGTTTGGTCCAGTTCTAACAAAGAAATCCATGAGAATATCATATAAGTGTTATTGTATGTCCCATTTCGCTCATTGAAGTCGGATATTTTTTTGTGAAAAAGTGATTATATTTGATTATATCAACAGTGGAAAGGAGAAACCCCTTAAGCGACATTTTGCTAACTTTACAGTAGAGCGTTTAAAAGTATTAATTTTCTTTAAAAAAAATCGTAACTTTTTTTCTAGTCGTTTTAGAGACTTCAGTTCAGTTCAGTTCAGTTCTATGGACGTATTTTATTAAATTGTAATACCTATCCACCAAGAGTAACGTTACTGAAAAAAACTTAGAATCTTCTAATATAAATCTTCATTTAAATTGACCTGAAAAAAAAACCAGAGAAACCCTCTAAGCGACATTGCAATTTTAGGCAGATACTAAAAAAAAAACAATTAAACGACCTTTTATATCATATTTATTACTAGAATATTACTTTAAGCAACTATAGTGAGGAAAACATTTTTCTCATGATTATTAAAGAGATTTTGTGGTCCGGAAATGTGTTATGCAACTATTATAATCATTTATATATTTTAAATACAATATAAACCCAATTATTGTTAAGTCATTTTAAATGGGTACCTAGTAACCCAAAACCGGGAAAAAAAACAGGAATGTACAGGGTAAACATGAATAAGTAAAAAAAAAAACAGAAAAAAAAACGGTAATGTTTATTTAAATTTCAAGTTTCCACTTTCTTTCATTATTCTTGTGTTTTTCCTAATTTACTATTAGTCTTAGTAATTTATTATAATAACACTAATACTAGTATAATTTTTAATATTAAACTTTAAAGGCAGGCATACAAATCAACATAACTTTATAAATAAGTTATCTTATCATAGCTAATGTCTTATTACTTTTTATCAGACTTAAAGAGATTAATTACCTATAAAATCAGTCTTGAATTAGACAACTTTGTAATCTAAGTGATATGTGTACCTAATCTTTAAATTATAGTAGTAAAGTTTACATTAAAAATACACACTATCGAAAACGTAGAACTTTTTTTTTAAAGTAGTTTGCGACGGCAAATAGCGAGACAACCGCCTCCCCACAATGTTCGCTGCCGACTGAAGCGACCGACAGGTTACTTCGTGTTTATAAAAACGCCATTCACAGGTGTATTACACTAAAATTGGTTCACTGAAGCGACGATGGACAGGTAAAACCTATAATTCAAGCCCCAGGATACCTTTTAGATCTTTCACTTAAACGACTAAAGCAATGTCGCTTGAAGGAGCAAATATTGTCGTTAATTTTGTGACGATCAATCAACCGACAGCATTTGTTGTTCATAATTCCAGAAGACACGATTAAGCACCTAACCTTATATAATTTGTGTTTGTAATAAAAGCTTTAACGCCATTGCTACAAATTCAAGCCATTTTTAAAAACACTTTAAGCGATCACGTATAAAATTGTGAGTAGTTTAAGTGACGTAGTTCAAATTTAAATCAAATTATGTGTCGCATAACTGGTTGTTTTTTAAATCGGTCCACTATTTATAAGCTTCCTTAACCGACATCAAAGTCATCAGATCGCTACGTAACCCGGCTTAAAAGACGCAGAAAAAAAAGGCGATTCCAACAATATATATAACTCAAATTCATTGAGAATTGTCGCTTAAGGGGTTTCTCCTTTCCACCGTCGATATCAAAATGTCTAATGAAGTAACAATTTTTAAAAATATTTAGTATATATAAGTGAAGGAAACAGTAACTATAGAGATCGAGTGATTCAATGGAAGTGGTGTTTTCGAAGTGATTTTAATTATTATTGTTAATTATAAAGTAAAATGAAATCAATGAGTTTTATTTCTTATCTCTTTACCCTAACAAAGTTCACAAATAAATCATCATCATCAGGCAAAAGACGTCCTCTGCTGGACATAGGTCCCCCAGAGAACGCCACCATGACCGGCCACCATAACTTGCACTTTTCGCGCTAGATAAATCCATTAGCTTTATCTTCTAACAAATTCTATTCTAATATTTATTCTTAGGTAATTAGATGGATGCTAACGTCTTTCTTCTTCTTTACCATAGTATCTGAACTCGTTATAGTAGTAACAATATAGGTGTACAAAAAAAATTCCAAATATCAATATTGTTTTATCGAGTTATACGCGGTGTCGCTGTTTTTTTCTAAATTTGCCGCTATTTTCTAGTCTCTACTTTCATTAGCCAGACTATATGGTTGATGTTTATTTTTTTTACCCACATTTACCAATCGGGATACGTTCGTGTGACATTGGAATAACCATGGTTATAATCAGATAACGTTTAAAAAAAACCTTTTTTTTTATTCTCTGCGTTACCTACTACGGAATAAAAATCTTTTTTATGCAAGTCATTGTAAGAAGTAACATTTTTGAATTTCGAATCAACCAGGTTGTTGATAAAAAATTAAAAACATTAAAACGCGTTCCTAGTTTTTTTTTATATTTTAACTATGTACATTACAATTTATTTATTGTGTTTAAATAAAAAAAAGTAGTAAGTAATTATTTTATTGTTCTTATGTGATTACTTAATATTATTATCCACGCAATAGATAATATTCGCAAGTTTTTTTTATCGTGGTTGATTAAGTGTAGGTATTCTTTTTCCAAATTTATTCAACCCTATTTAAGGTCGCAATGAGTCTCTTTCAACCTGCTATTGAGATAATCAGTCACCAACGTTCAGAATATGAGAAATTAAATAGTACATTGTGTTTGGTAAACTAAACCCGACCTATGTCCTTGTCGTTGTAAGGAGACTAACAGTTTTCCAATGGCACGGTTTAGTTAGTTGCTCAGTACAGATTATAATATTTTCGTTAGACTCTAACGGTTTAAGCAATATGCATTGCTTTCATAGTTTGTACGGACCCCTCGGTTTGCGGTTACGACTTTGTACTTGACCATTTTTTTTTCTTTTAGGAGTTTTGAATGGCTTTGCGAAGTAAGATAACCCCAAAAAAAAAACAATATTTAAAAAAAAACAATTTACGAAACACAAATGAGTTTCATTGCTATATGGATACAATGATCAACACGAACGAAATATAATTTTGTTCCGAAATCTCAAATATGAATATTTATATTTGAGATTGATCCTATTACTCGAAAAACAGTTATTTTATGATATAATAGTTATAATATAATAACAAAAATAAACATACTCAAATGACAGTTATAATGTAATATAATAAACGCTGCACATACAAATCCACGCAGGTTTTCTGGAAGAAAGGACAGTAGTTATGATTTCTTCCTTCTACGCGAATGAATTTTCGTGCGCTATAACTGTGCTGTGGCTATAGTACGGTTAAGAGTTAATAAATAAAACACCATTTTTATTCACGTTAATGGCAAACAAATATGATTTGTTACGAGTATATGTTACATGCAGCAAATAAAACTCAGAAAAAGATATATACGGCTCGTTTAAAGTATTGATTTAGGCACACACACGAATAGCCGCAGGCTAATTTATTAAGCGACGTTCGTTGGTTTCGTGTTTTAATGTCCACTCAGTTTGATTGTTTTCCATTTGACCTAAATCCCTCGTAAAAATCTGCGAGCGAGCTCTGAATCAATTTCGAATCAAATCCCGGGAGAATTTTAAATAAATATCGTTTTTGATTGAAATTTTGGAATAATTTCGTTTGTAGGTATCGTAATATATAAATATAAAGAAAGAGTTTGGTTAGAAGTGAATATAGAAGTGGTCGCTATGTCTTAAAACCTTTTTAATAAACAATGCAAAGATCAACACGCAAAATATAGTGAACAATCCGAATGGTATTCTTCGGGCGGTGAAGTTGTTGACTTATTGTTGGACTGGTAATCCAGAGAAACTAGGTTCGATTCCTGGCCTCTTCTGCCAGGTTACGCATTTAAATTTTTCTTAGTAGTCAAAAGTAACTACTTTACATAATCATAATATATTCCAGTCATGAATCACTACAAAGTGCAAATTTAACTTATTATTGATTTTCGATTTCTAAGATAAAGTGTGGATATAGTCAGGTATGAGGTGGTATGAGTATGTTTAAGTAAACACTACACATATTTCAGATCGACGCAGATTTTCCCGGGCCCATTATATTTAGGGACGTGTTATCAAGTCGACCCAAAAGTTGGGGAGGTCTGTGGGCCTCGATAGCACTTCCACGGGGCTCCATCAGTCCGGATTTGTCGAATAAAATTTGCATACAAACGCGTTATGCGGGGTAATACCGTGAGATTTGTTTCGGAACTATTACGAGTAAATGCGGATTGGGAAAAGTTTTAATTTGCTTATGGTAACGCGTCCGTTCTTTCTGATAGTCCAGTCTCATTGGAAAAGAGACTTGTCATATGCAGTATAAATAATAAATAAATAAATATTATGGGACAATCATACACAAATCGATCTAGTCCAAAACTAAGCAAAACTTGTACTATGGGTAGGTACTAGACGACAATATACATAATATATAAATACATATGTATATAACATCCATGACCCAAGAACAAATATTCGAGTTCATCCCACAAATATTTGCCCCGGCCGGGATTCGAACCCGGGACCGCCGACTCAGTAGGCAGGTGTCTGCAAACTGCGCCAACCGCGTCGTCATGCAGCATTGAGTTGCGGCACACATACAGGATAAAGAAACAATTACACCACTACCCCGTACTGTAAACATAGTCATGAAAAAGATCACGTCTTGCGTTGACGCAACGTCTTTTGTACAGAGGTATATAGTCACTTCATAAAGAGCAGCGATTATTCTCATTATTCATGACACCTCACAATTTTAACACTAGAAATAAAAATAAAATTGCTATTAGGAAGTTTCGTGTTCGTAAAGTATATAAATCATTTTTAGGCCAATGTATTCATTTTTATAACAAGTTACCTGATCATGTTTTAAAATTAGCCTTTCCATCTCTCAAAAAATATTTAAAAAAATCTCTAATGTCAAAAGCATATTATACAGTAGAGGACTATCTGACAGACAAAAATGCATGGCCTGAACCAGAAACCGAGTAACTGACTCCTTCTTAGATTGTACCTGACTAGTTTAAGGGACACAGTTCTAATAAGAAAGCATATCAAACGTACATAAATTGTGATAAACCGTCATACTTTCTTGTAGTTTCTATATTTCATTCTTAAACGTTTGCTTATTTATATCTTAGAATACACTTTTAATATGTTTTCTTCGAGAACTACGTATAGTTAAGTTCATATTACTGTAATAGTTAAGTACTTATCCTTTATGAAAAAATGACTGACTGTTGAGTTTCTTTCGGCGTTTCTTCTCAACAGTGGTCTCCTCTTGTGAAATGCCGGTAGACTCAGACATGTAAAAGTGCCCTTGTGGCCTACTTGCAGAATAAAGTTCATTATTTCATTTCATTATTTTCTCTTACGGATGACTAAAATGTACGAGTATGTGACAGCCAGACAATCAGTCAGTCTTAAAACCTTCACAATACCATACCATATAAATATAACAGTCACAGAGTATGGTCCTACGTGTAACTTGAATTGGAGTAACTAGCCAATTTTGTACTTATAAAAGAAATTCGGTTTTAAGTATGAACCTACTTCTTTCATTCTAATCATTGTCACTTTCTGCAGGTTTCTCCAATTCGATGCTTAGATAATATGCACAATAATGTATTTATAAATCCATTATTTTGGTACCCTTGACTAAGTTTTCCTAAGGCAGTATTATTGTTAGTTTTTATTAAGTTAAGGTAGGTTTTTACAGTATATGTATGTGTTATACAAATGAAAGAATACAAAAAATACATTAAAAAATATTAGTGATGTAATAAATGGCATAAATAAAAAATGTGAGAACAATCAATCAGTAACTTTTTTATTGAGATATAATATATGAATCGAAATTTGGGCATAGGTTTCCCAAGTCCCAGTGATCATTCGGAAAAAGACACCTCGAATGAGCTCCGCGGCCGTTATATAGACTCGCCCCCACCAAAAGTAAGCGGCTAGCAGGTTTACTGGTGGGGAAGGCTGGCACGTCACGCTTCGTCAATGGCTGGCATGGCTGGCTTGGCTGGCTGGCTGTGATTGGCTGAGGCTTGGCGTAACATTCGGCCGTCCTGAAACAATGATTGCTCCCGCAATGGGGAGAAATATGTTAGCTTTCAAGCAAGTCAATTAAATCTTCGGTTTCAAGTTGCTCATCAGAGCTGCTGGCACTATCAGATACAGGAACCGTGCTCGTATAGGGTCGCAAGGTATCTGCTGAAACCATACCCGTAAACGCTTTATAGCCTCTTACCCCTTTAACACTTCGAATCCTGTATCTGTCATTGCCAATAACTTTAATTATGATGTAAGGTCCAGAATAAATATCGTCAAGCTTAGTATTCACTCTAGATGCACTACTTGTAGGGGCCTGTGTCCATAGAACTAAGTCCCCCTTTTTGTAAACACGACAAGGTTTACGCTTTTTGTCAAAGTTAAGCTTCATCTTTTCAGCGACCCCCTTTATCTTTGCACTAGCCTCCCTACGTCTAACGTCTACCGGCTTAGTCGTAGGATCTTGAGTGCCTACATCACAACGAGGCCTAGAACTCCTTGCAAACATCAAATCGTAAGGCTTATATGTAGTAGTGGCATTAGAAGTATTGTTAATTCCCCACAAAACATCAGGTAAACAATTAGCCCAATTGTTTGCTGCCTCACTCGGATCGGCAGCTCGTAACGCATTGAGTATCGTGCGGTTAGTGCGCTCTACCTGACCATTAGATCGGGGGCATGCAATAGAAGTTAAAATATGCTTAAACTGTTTATCACTGGAGAACTGTTTAAAGTGTCTGCTAGTAAATGCCTTCCCGTGGTCGCTCACTACCCTATCTGGGTACCCGAATAAACTAAATATCTTTTTGAGAGCTCTAACAGTTTCCACAGAGTTCACCGTTCGAGTAGGTTCGGCAATAACAAATTTGGAAAATGCATCTGTCAGGACTAACATGTACTGATGACCTTTCTTTGTTTTGCAAAATGGCCCTAAATGGTCGATATGGACCATACGCATTGGCTCAGTCGGCTTAGGTATGGGGAATAGCCTGCCCTCACGCTTGCCATAATTACCTTTACCATAAGCACAATGTAAACATGCACTAACATATTTTCGAATAAAACGAGTCATTTTGGGAAACCAATATTCCTTTTTTATCAAGTCTGTGCACTTCTGTAACCCTACATGTCCTATGTCATCATGATGCATCTGAATTATTTTCCACCTAGCTAATGAGGGCACTACAAGACGATTTCCAGCTAAGGTTCTCCGATATAACCTATCATTTAAATACACATAGTCCCTAGTTACCTCCGTGGACGCTGTCCCTGCCTTAAGCTGGTCAATAATTCGCTTTAATTTGTCATCTTGGCACTGGACAGTATAAAACCAGTCAGACACTTCAAGCCGGTTAATGTTCATAGTGTCCACAGGGTTCCTACTAAGAGCATGTACATGTTTCATGCGATCGCCCGGCCTATACTCTATTGTCAAATCAAAGTCTTGAATAGTCAACCACCACCTAGCAATGCGCGGAATGAGGTCACGCTTTGTCAAGGTCGCTCGAACGGCAGTGCAATCGGTTACTACTTTGATAGGTTTGCCTATTACATATACCCTAAATTTTCTTAAGGATTCAACTACCGCAAGTGCCTCGAGTTCATAACTATGATAAAAACTTTCATCTTTACTAGTTACCCTACTAAAATACATTACTGGTCGTAGTGAGCCATCCGTTTGTTGTTGCAATAATATACCGGCAATACCTGATTTACAAGCGTCTGTATGTATCTCCGTAGGCAAAGCAGGATCGTACAGAGCTAATGTAGGTTTTGTACACAAACACTGTTTTAACTGTTGAAAACTGTTACACTGTTCACTACCCCAAGTCCAAGCAACATTTTTCTTTGTTAAGTCCGATAAAGGGCGCGCTATAACAGCAAAATTTCTAATGAACTTACGGAAATAACTGCACAATCCTAAGAATTGACGTATTTCATGTACGTTTCTAGGAGTGGGAAATCTTGACACCGCTGCTAATTTTGATTCACCTGGCTGAATACCGTTACTCGAGATTTCGTGTCCTAAGTAGGTGATTTTATCTTGTAGGAACGCACACTTACTCATATTAAGTTTTAAGTTTTCGGACCTGAGTTTACAGAGTACCCTCTCTAATATTTCAAAACCGGATTGAATGTCACATGAAGGCAGCAACAGATCGTCTAGAAATGCCAAAACTTCACACTCGTTCGAAAATTTATCGGAATGGTCACTAGTGGTGCTTGTTGTGGGATTTTCAGATGCACGTGCAATTTTTAAGGAATTTACTATTTTATTCATTAACCGCATAAAAACGGATGGGGCATTGGCGAGGCCATATGGGACCCGAACGTATTCGTAATGTGCTTGGGGTGTTACGAAGGCTGTTTTATGTGTGTCTTCGGGAGAAATTTTAACCTGATGATAACCTTGGGCTAAATCTAAAGTTGTGAATAAGCGTTTACCTGCTAGTTTGGAAATTTGGTCATCGATGTGTGGTAAAGGGTATCTATCCTTTACAGTGATAGCGTTAAGTGCCCGATAATCTACACATAGTCTATAGTCACCGTTTTTCTTCTTTATGAGAATAACCGGAGAAGCAAAACTCGATTCGGATTCTCTGATTATGCCTGCGTCTAATAAATCGGAGACTTTAGATTTGAGTAGGTATATCCTGCTCACTATGTGACATACGGTAAGGTTGACGATATATGGACTGTTCATTGGTTAATTGAATTTTCATTTGCAATAAATCTGTACACCCTAGCTCCTTAGTATTACTTGCGAAGCAATCATTGTATTTGGATAATAAAGTTATTAATCGGTTATGGTCGTTTTCATTTAATTTTCCCGCCTTTATCTCGTTTACAGCGACACCTCCGATGGTGCTAATACTAGCTAGGCTTGTGTGCAACACGGAAGATACAACATTAGGCTGGCTGGCATTGGCTATAGGCACTATTGGCAACGAGAAATTGGCTTGATTACTAACCTGAACATCGTATGCAGGCGAAGCGTCACAGCTTTCTGCTCTGGTCAGCACCTCGCCCTGCTGCCAGGTGATGTTTTGTGTGCCCGTGTTGACGATTTTGATGTATCCCGTGGCGCCACGCAGCATAGTGGCCGGAATGGAGTAGGAAACACCGCGCAACTCAAAATGTTGTGCATTAGTCACCACATCGTTGTCATCACTGTTGTCTTCTATGTTGACCTTGATGATTGACGAGCCAGGTTGAAGGCATTCTTGACTTGTAGTCTTGACCTTGAACCGCGTCCGTTCTTGAACCACGTCCATGTTTTTCGTAAACTCTTCTTGTTTGAGAGTGGCTAAGCCATTGCGGACTAGCAAAGACATACCGTCGCTGTTTATGATAGGTTGGCCAACCAAAAGGTTAATAGTTCCCATGTCGACATCGGTGAGATGAGCCTTGCAATGCATAAGTATACCGTCAATTTCTAATTGGAAGGCTACTTCTCCGTGGCTGGCTAAGTGATCTCCAGAGAATCCGGTAATTCGGTTTTGAGAACAGTATTTGTTGGAGTCACGTCGAGGTTTAGCAGTTTACAAACATGCATAGAAAGCACGTTAACTTGACTCCCAGTATCCAGGTACGATTTTACATATATTCCATTGATTTTGGCGACTTTCTCATATGTCTGGTTGTAGTTTTGTAAAAGCTTGACCTCTTTGATGCTATCCTCCGTTCGTGCCGCCGGTCTATGCGTCGAAGCTGTTGCCGCAGTGCAACGTGGAGCAATATGGCCTTGCTTACCACACTTGAAACAAGTTCTCGTGTCCGGTTGTGGGCAATTTCTAAGTGTATGACCTGTTTTTTTGCAGCGCGGACAGGGGTCTATGTCCGGGTTAATCGTAGTAGACTTTTGTCGGGTAACTGTCGAGTACCGCTATCTTTGTTTGGCAGGCGCGCGTTGAAAGATGGCGGCTGATAGTCGTCTAGCGCACAAAGGAATCCTTCGTACAAGTCTTCTGGCCTGTCGCACTGATAGGCTCTAGCGTTGGCTTGCAATGATGGTGGCAAGCCACGTATGATGCAGGATACCGTTGCAGAATCAGACAGTTTGCAACGAAAGCACATGGCAACTTTGTCTTGGTAGTACTTCGTCATAGATTCCGTTGACAGCTTCTTCCGGGCCATCATTTCGTCCAACATATTACCATAGTCGCGGTGGCGGGGAAAAGCACGCGTTAAAATTTGCTTCCAATCTGTCCATGAGTAATTATAATCGTCCAGTCTGTTATACCATCGCCTCGCTTGGCCCCTTAGTTTTTCTTGAAGATGGAATGCCTTGGTAGTGTCATTCCAGCCGTGTATTTCGCCGAGTTGATCAATTTTTTTTAGCCACGCCGATACAGCGGTGCATTCTTCATTGTCGGGATCAAACTCCGGGATAAGTGACGCCGCACGATGTATTTTCGTCTTCGCAGCCGTGGGCAACTCCTCATTGAGTTCTCGCACAGCCTTTTGTACTTCATCTTCTAATAATCGTTTCAAAATCTTTCGAGCTGGTGGAGAGTCATCGTCGTCGTGGTCTTTTAGAGTACCCAGGATGTCCTCGCTAGATGCTGATGAGGAGTTCCAACCAGGTGGACGAACCAGGCGTCCCGTGTCTGTATCAGGGAGGTTACGCTTCATTTTTTTTTATCTACCCACTTCTGAGATGTAATAAGTGGCATAAATAAAAAATGTGAGAACAATCAATCAGTAACTTTTTTATTGAGATATAATATATGAATCGAAATTTGGGCATAGGTTTCCCAAGTCCCAGTGATCATTCGGAAAAAGACACCTCGAATGAGCTCCGCGGCCGTTATATAGACTCGCCCCCACCAAAAGTAAGCGGCTAGCAGGTTTACTGGTGGGGAAGGCTGGCACGTCACGCTTCGTCAATGGCTGGCATGGCTGGCTTGGCTGGCTGGCTGTGATTGGCTGAGGCTTGGCGTAACATTAGGTACCTTTTATCATTACTTCATATATTCGGCATATGCTACTCAGTTCCTACTTCCTGCAGATTAGTAAATTATTAGAAGCTATAAATGCAAATAAAACCTGAATGTCGTGAAAATAATAACAAGATAATTCGCAAAGCGCTCTGTAGCCCGTATTATAAAGTTTCAAGCGACTTGGCCAGCCAACCGTTAAACTGACTACTTAGAAAGGGTCGCACTTGATTTGGTGGGAGCTGGTTCATGCGAATCGATCCTTGCGAGTAAATATGGGAAAAACATATTTTGATTTTACGAATAATAATAAATAATAATAATAGGGGACAGTCTTACACACATGGATGTAGTCCCAAACTGAGCAATGCTTGTGCTATGGGTACTAGAAGACTATTTGCACAAGTAATATAAAAATACATAAGAAACATCTACGACCCATGAACATTTGTCATTGCCGGTTTACGAACGTACGACCGCCAGCTTTGAGAGAACAAATACAAATACAACTCTTTATTGCACATCTCAAAAGTTAAGGAAAAGAAAAAACACATGACAAAAGAACAGGTAGTTAAACAACAGGCGGTCTTATCGCTAAATAGCGATCTCTTCCACACAACTTCTAGGTAGCGGAGTAGTTAGAATTAATGTAGTTATGTAATGTATGTAATATAGTAGGACCATGGAGCACAAAGTACATACTATCAAATTTATTTTGTACTATTTGGTATATATGGTACTTAGGTGCCCGCAACTTCGTACGCGTATTTTTTGATACCATTACATAGTAGGGTAATAAGGTGGTAAAAAGTATCCTTTAACCATCTTTCGATCTATCCCTATACCTTAATTGATTAAAATTTGTCCAGTCGTTTCGGCGTGATGAGAAGACAAAGGAAATTATGAAAACAGATGATGCCAGGCTGGCATGGCGCTGTGCACCCATACAAAACATATGACGATCCTACATCACGCTATTAAGAATTTTCCTGAAATCATGAATTCATGACCCCTATATAGAAATCATCTGTAGAAAACTGACTTTCAATATAAATCTAGAATTTAATAATAATAATAGTATACGTATAGAAGATTTTCTCCATAGAAAATTTATTTTCAATACAATTAATATAAAATTTTATAATAGTATATAGATGTTACTTTTTGTCTTAGGCTACAAGTGTGAAAGCATTCATATTTGCGGTCTTGGCACCCACATTTATAATGCGTGTTTTGGGGTTCAGTTCGGTGTTTCTTATGGGATTTGTTCTACAAACATGATGCCTTCCATCGCCTTCTGGCACACATTGAATTTGGTCTTTTGAGCTTCATTCATTGACCATTTCTGCGCTTCTTGGCTTGAGTTTTATAATGTTACATGCGTATTATTACAGTAGTATAGAGTTACATATGTTAGGTTAACATGACCGACGCCTGTGATTTGTAAATCAGACAATTATTAATGTGGTTTTGGTTAGTTAACCACAGCACAGGTCAGCGGAAGGAATTATAATTAGGTGCTCGCGCTGTTTGCAAATGGTTAGCATTTGCAAAATGTTAACTACGTAACAGCACGAAAATGTATGGTTTAAGGATATATGCCGTTTCTTTTAGTTATATCTCGTTCTTAGACTATCACAGTATCAGTGTTTAGTGAAATAATAAAACTCGATTGGAATTTTGTCATTTGTCGTGAATTTATGAAATCCATTAGGTATTTGACCAATCCCTGAACGATTTCAATGCTACGTATTCATCAATGCGGGATATAGACGAATCCTACTCCTAAAGTTGATGTCTGTTTAAAATTTTAACTGTCTTTGCGGCCTCATCTCGCAATGAGACTGGGCAGATTTCAATATTTTTGGTAGACTACCTAGCGTATGGTGCTGGCGACGGATGGAGGGAATAAGCTGGACAGAAAAAGTCACCAATGAGGAAGTATTGGAAAGGTAAAGGAGAAGAGACATATACTTCATACAATAGAAACTCGAAGAGGGAAAATGATAGATCATTTGATACGACACGACGATCTAATACAAAAGATAATGGAGGGGAAAATTGAAGGAAGGAGAGGAAGAGGAAGGCCGAGGATTAGTTATTTGGACCAGATCAAGAAAAAGGCAGACGCCGGGTCGTATCGGGAAGTCAAAGAACTAGCGTTAAGTAGAACGCACTGGAGAGAACTGCACCGACAAGAGTGAAACTCTTAAATAATAATAATAACCTAGCGTATAGAAGGTTACGTACAAACAATGAAAGCAACAAACTTAACTTTGCTTTCGAAAAACCGTTGTCCTCATAGATTGTTATTACGGTATCGTTAACTCCTAAATAAGTTGGGATTAGTTTATCAACTACAAATGGTTCAAATAACTTTAAAAAATCTGGTGTGGGCACAAACCCTTTTTTGCGTCTGATATGATATTCATATTTCGTACAAATACTAGCACCGCACAAAAAAACAAATTAAATTAATTGTTCGAATCAGTCAGCCACATCAAGCTCGAGGAAGGCAGGTATTGGTAGAGCAACGAACCCGGTCGTCCAGAAAGGGTTAAAGCACTTCATCCGCGCATAAACAAATTTCACACCGTGACTTAAGTATAAATGTGATTTTACGAGCCAATGCGTCTTCCTTCCTTACCGATGAGTATTGCGTAATTTTCAATGCGATGAAACCGGCCTACCGTGATTTGAGCCGACATTTTACCATATTTTTTCACTTCATCGCCTCGCACTCTTTTGTTTCTTTTGATTTTAATGTTTCAGTTTTACTCACTGGCGACATTTATCGAACTCAAAAACAAAAGAAAACATTCCAAATTATGCCGAGAAGCTGCGAGAAATAACGTTTTGTTTGATGCCAGTCACGACCGTGTTAATTATGAACTGCTTTTTACAGTCAACCAATTTGATTCCGAGGCCATTTCGTACCTTGTCACAGTGAACGTCAATATAAAAGCCGCTTGAAATCTCATATCATTGTCATTGTGACAAGGTTCTATAGTGGCCTAGGAATCAAATTGGTTGACTGTACAATTTGAACATTTAAATAATTATTGGAATCATGCTTTTTCATAACTTTTACCGTAGCTCGACGTATAATAATTATATAGGGTAGTTTAGCCGGTTTCCCGGCCCCCTCTGGTTTTCGGCCTCTACGCAGTAAAACTACAATAACAAGAAAATTTTACCTCACTCATTCAAAAAAATACTTTTGTCACTCAAATTCACTTAACACTGACGCCTCCTAAATGTTTTCGCTTAATAACGTTTCAATTGGCTAGCCAGTACGCCAACGCAATTTAGTCAGTGTGAGTGTGTGTCGAAATGAGTGAAAAAAATAGTGCGCGCCATTTTCTTCAAGGTAAGTTAAAATGTTGATTATTTGGTTTTAGAAACATTGCTTTGACTTCTATACGCTCTAGAAGAGTTGAAATAATGTCATTTGTATTCAAATGTATAAAATATGTAACAAAATCCTTTCAAATGTGATGGCCGGATGACTAGATTGCATTTCGTAAAATCATTTACCTTCCGGCCTCCGGCCGAGAAATAACTTGAATAATTATATTTTTAAATGATCAAAATCGCTATTAAATTAAAATCTATTTAATAAACATCATGTCAATTACAAATTTGGATACAATCTCATTCATGTATTTAGGTGTGCCGGACGAATGTATCTTAAACAAATTAATGATTTAAATCAGTTTATGATTGTTTGTTTTTGGCGGCCGAGAACTACATTTTGAATAAGTTTTCGGCCTAGGTAAATGATAATGGCCGGAAAATACAAACGATTAATTTAGTTTTCGGCCGGTAACTAAAAATTATAAAGCAATGGCCGAAAATAAGTCTTTTGAAAGCGAGTTTACGGCCACTGCGGTTAACATGGCCGAGCATTGGTGGAGAGTATTGTTTGTTTTCGGCCGCGGTGACAGAAAGCGGCCGTAAACTAAAACAAATTTAGTTTTTCGGCCCTGCTTTATCATGCGGCCGAAAAACAATTTGTATGTGTTCCATTTTCTTCCCTATAAATATAAGACGGCCGAAAGTCGACTCAAATATTTTTAGATGTCAGCCGTATTAATCCAGTAAAAAAAAGGTTGCAGCTAATTACATTTTCTATAGATTTTTACTTTTTTGTTTTATTGAATATGAAAACCTATTGTTTCTCAAATAAGGGTCATTTAAAATATAAATAACAGTGGCCGAGAACTGGCTAAATAAACGGCCGTAAACCAAAACAAGCGGCCGAAAGCCAACTTAGTAGCTACTTTCTGATATTTTATATTATAAAAATAAAACTGTATTATTTATGGCAAAATGTGATACGAAATAGGAAACTACAATATGTCTATGATTCGTAAATAATACTTGGACTAAGGTTTGCTAAATATATCGCCCAATAAATCCACCTGAACTCAAAATTTTGCTTACTTGGCCGAAAACCGGCTAAACTACCCTACATTACAGCTAAAATAATGATTGATTAACGTCACCTTACTTGAACATGGCATATAGAACCTTTTCTTATTTTTATCTTATCTGGTAACAAGCTAAAAATGACCAAAGCGCGCGTGTGAAAAAGACGCCAAGTCGACAGAAAGCCTGATTTTTATCGGGAATAGGTACCACTGGATATAGCTTGTTAGTGTAATGTATCATTATTGGCCGTCCGTTTGCTACGACCTCTCTCCTTAAAACTCGTTTTTTTTTATTATGATGTGTATTTAGTAGGTATTGTCATAGTTAAAGCTGCTTTTCCATATATAATTATAATTTTCTACAAGAAACTTTTCACCATACGATTAAATAAATTATAATATATATTGAAATAATAATATAATTCCATATTGTTGTTAGTTGACTTATTTGTCACACACAATGAGGTTAATTGTAAGTAAGTTCACTGAACTGTAAAATACAGTAAGTAAAACATTTTTCCGCGGCTTTGCTTGCATCTGCTGATCAATTTATTCGTAATTAACTGAAACGTTGTCTGAAAAAGATATTTCATTGACAATAAGACTGCTACTACGCTGTCAACCAAAAATACTTGAAATCTGCCCTGCCGTTTTGGCAGGAGGCCACAAACACATTATAGCATAAAACCGACTTCAACATCTACACGATAGTGAAAACCGCGTTGAAATAATCACAGAAATTTTCGTGTATATCCCAGACATATATACAGACGCGGCGGGAAACTTTGTTTTATAATAATGTTTATAGAGAACTGATAATGATGAATCAGGCAACACCTGGAGGACGCTTATAAGGAAAATACCGAGTATAAAAACATATATAAATAAAACCCCAGCGTATGTAGGTTTTATTTATTGGCTCATTACTGATAATGTGACGTACCGCAATGGCTACTGTTACTCCGAGGGTAACCATTTTAACGTTGCTGACGCTGCCAGCGTTGCTGCTGCTGGCGATCCCAGCGCAGGGGTACAGCGACGCGTGCAACGGCCGTCTACTGACGATGGTCGCTTCTACCGAAACAAGGAGAGGCTACTCTGATAAAGATGACGATGACGATCTTTGGCTACGGATAGAATACGGAGATAGTGTTACCATATACTGCACTGGCGACAACAGTAAGTATATAAAACTCCGCAGCAAGAACATGTACGTCAATGCTGAAGAACTAAATTCAACAACTATCGTGTATTATATACAGATGCCAGACGTTACAAAATATCATTATGAATTTATTTGCTTAGATACCCAAAGCGATTGCGAATCAAGCGTGTTTATTCATATTGTATCCGCAATCTCAGTTTCGCCGTCGATTGTACGTGACAGTTACACAGTTGATACTTTTAAAGGTAATTTATATTTTGTACCTTACGGTACGGTGTTCAATATTTTTTGCAGTGCAGAAGAAAGTAAAACACTAGGTATAAACAGTGTTCAGTCATTCGAGACGCAGCTAACAGTAGATGTCGTGAATCTTACAACGATTAAGCACAAGGCACATGCAAATCGTATCGATGAAGAATATTGGTGTGCTACATATTTTGCACGCAACATTATTAAGGTTACAATGGACTATCATCCAGCGGCTAAAAATTTTCAGTGTATTCATTATTATGATAAAGACAAATATGAGTGCAGGTTCTTTAAGTGAGAGAAATAGATTTCAGTTGTTTTATAAAGATGATTCTGGACACACAATACACCTCTGCTCTGACAGCTCAGGTAGTACAACCAGCATCTGTACGTGGAGTCATTCGTTTTGGGAGGGAGAATATGTTAGATCCATTATAGATACCTTGAAATTAGAATTGCAGTCCTGCAACAAAATCTTTTGTGACAATGAAACATTTTCTTTTGTATACTCAACGATTTTAAAATTCGACCCTCCTTCCGATTTCAAGCTGTTGAATACAAATTCTCGCGGTGCTACTCTCGCGTGGCGTGTCAGAACCTGGCAATACGAGCATATAGCAAGCTACGAGCATCGAATGGAGTACAGACTACTGGGGACGAAATGGCGAGAAGTGAACACGTCGGCTGTGCAATGTAATTATGCCTATGGAAATTGCACATTTGAAGTAAACCTCCCGTGCCCGGATGAGCACTACGAGTTAAGGCTTTATTTAAAGGTTGGAACAGCAACAGACGAGAGATACTGGTCCGAATCTGCATCTTTGTTCTTTTTCACAGATTCACGCAAAACAGATGACGAAGTCAATCCAGAATGTAATGCGAAGTTTAGAGAACAAGTGCCGCATCCATCTGTAGATCACGTTTTGTATGAAGTTCGCGAACTTATAAGTTACGTACGTGATATAAAACAAAAGATAACAAAACAAGTAAATGCCTTGAAGGAAAAAGGTGCCAAACTCAATAAGGCACTCGCCGAGTCAATAGCACCCAGTGCAGATGTAAGCGGTTCGTCCAAGGTCGACGGCCAAATTCGACGTTTATAATATTATAATATAATATGTGTTTTAATATCGTCTTTTTGTATCCCTATTCAAAGCGCAGTAGAACATGTTAAATAGTAAAACGCCCTTTTATTGATCTTGACATTGACCTTTTGAGATTTTTAAATATTAGTTAAGCACTCATAGGTACAATATATTCTACCTTTATGTTTGTTTTGATTGCCCAGGGATGGATAGGTGGTGGTCCTCCACCACTGGTGGAGATTTGTTTTTAAATAATGGACAGGTATTCGTTTTATTAGGTACCCTTGTAAATGCCTTGTGTTACAATACAATACAAGTACTCTTTATTGCACACCTCATAAAACATACAGGAGAAATACAATGCAAGAAATTACAATTAGAGGTAAACAACATAACAACAACAAGTGTTACATATTTTTATCACAAAGAAATACCTTGTTGTTGATCGAGTATTCTTTACCTACACACGAATATATTTACCTACCGCCCAACGGAACGGTACGTTTCATTAGTAAAAATTGCGTTTTCCAATAAGTGACACACATGATGACTTTCTAACTACATCTAAAAAACAAATCCCATAATGACTTTGCTTACAGTACTTATTTAAGTAGGTACGTGGATCCTTGTATGATGAAATGTCTAAATTTTTTTGTAGAAATAATATAAGAATAAAGGGGAAGGAATATCTCCGTAACTAACCGTCCTTGAAACAAAATTTGAAGTGTAAATTATAGTAAATTTAATTCTCTACAACATTGCCCAAGCTTTGTTGTAGCTAAAATGCTCCTAAACGAAGATATAATCCAGAAGTTTGTTTTTCAGTAGGAAATTGCGATTTTTTACGTTACCATTTTAAATGTGGATATCTCCGTAACTATCTGTCCTAGAAAAAAAATATAAAATGGCAAATGTAGTAAATTTAACTCTCTATAATAATGTCGAAGCTTTCTTCTAGCTAAAATGCTCCTAAAGGAAGATATGAGCAAAAATACGAAGAGAGTGCCGGTTTTTTTAAAATGGCGGCGGGCGCGGAGGGGGGGGGGGGGAATTGTGCCTTTTGCATTTTAAGCACTGACTAACCATCCTAGACAACATATCAAAAATTCAAAACTACCGGACCGTTTGTAAGGTCACACATAGTACTTTAGTCTCTATTCACCGTATTATATGAACTAATCACAATCAGACCAAGTGGACAACGGATATACATATTTACTATACTGGCTTAAATTTTCTTCGCCCCTCAGTTGCGATGCTAACATTACAGTATTTATTTAGTAGGTACCTCCATAGCCGTATCGTCGGGCGAGATGAAATGCATTAACGAGAAAAGTTTACCTCCGCCCAGCTCGTGCTAATAGACTTTTCTCATTAGCTTGGGAGCTACATTCGCGCGTATCGTGTTTGCTGCTTCGATATTTGTCACGGTAAACGCTGAGTACCACCCGGCACTGATTAGATTATAGAACCAAATACTATGTAGTGGACGATGTTCACGACATATAAGCGTAATATACGGCATTGGATGATCGGAAATTCTCCTTTGGCAGGATGAACGCTCTGAATCCTAGGAACGTTTTAAGAATGAAAGCCATCTTGCATTTAGGTATGTGCAGAAGGGAGTTATGACGTGATCAATTGTTGGTATTGGATTTTGACATGACTGTGTGGTAATGAAAGAACTTCTTGAGCTGCTTTCTAATATATTCTGTATTACTAAATTATCGCAACCTATTTAAAAAAAAAACTAAAACGCATTATCGAATCATACCTAGTTTGGGCTCTTGCAGGTAGGAGACGGCTAAATTTTTATAAAACATATTCCAAATAACCCGTAATAAGTATTAACCGATAAATTCGTAGACAGCTGGACTACCACGGAGCTGATAACCTAAATTAAGTACACCACAGTTGCTGTTTGATCTGCACTAAGGCGCTAAACAAATATTTATTACCAATTTTAAATTCGTCTAATGTTATATCGACTATTCACAAAGCTAACCTAAAAGGCGACCCCGGGTAAGATTCCATTTCCATCTCGGCTACATGCCATATTAAACAGGACAGTGATAAAACGGTCAATTTCCGCAATGATTAATTTTTAATATAGTGTCCGGGTCGTGAAGACAGTTTTGAAATGTAGCCCCGCGGCGGGCGTGTTGGTGCGAACACTTTCATATTTGATGTCCCCGTATTGCGGTACAACACAACTACTATTTTTCTGGATCGTGAAAGTAAATAAATATGCGATTACTATGAATATAATATTTCGTTTTTCGAGGGAAACATGGAAAGATTAGGCAATGCGAATGTGTAAATATTGGTAAGTAGGTACATACGATATTATTTAGTTTCATCATTAGCGTAGGTGCTTTGGATAGGTTGAGTATAGTGTGACCTTAATTTAATGATGATAAGATAACAAAGGGAGCAAAAGACAGGGCTGAGGCCCAGAATTTGTATCCTTAAGATATTCTGCATTTTCTAGGATAAAGCCGATTATATCGGTCATGTCGCTTCGTTGCTTTGAAAATGATGTGCAAGGACAATCCAATAAACATTTCTTTACATAAATAATGTAGGCATATAGAATGACAATATTCTGAATGACAGTAGATGTCAAATCAAAAAAAGAAAGTCTATTTATCTTATTTTTTATTGGGATCAAATGTATATACGAGACACGGGACTATTAACGATCGTTAAAGTTCGACATTCCTAAGGAGCACTGAAACGTTCCATACATGGCCATAGAGAAGTGAAGTCATGTCTGTATTAGGTACCAATATATTTGTATATGTATATATATATATATAAAATAAATTAAAACAAATTTGCTTTCTGATTAAAAAAACTTTCAAGTCTCAAACTTTGAAATCTTATATGTCAAAGTCCTGTTTTTTGTTTCTTTTTTCTTTATATCATGATTATGACCATATTATGACATATTGAGTTATTTTTATACTTTAACTATAGTATGCTGCAGAATTTAAGATCACTTATCATCCCTATTACCACTATACAGCATAATTCATAATCATAGCACCATTAAAGTAATCATTACAATTGTGCAATATTCAACATTCAACAACGTTCGCAAACACATAAATTGTCACAGTTGACAGCATAATCCTAGGAAAACTAAAGACTAACTTACAGCGCTTTTAACACTCAATTAGTTCTAAAGAAGCGTTAATAAATACCCTCGTTCTACTCGGCGAGTTGTGCAATACAGTTAAAGAACTCGTATCGGAGTCGGGCGGTGATCGAGTTAATAAACTTCACTGCAATACTCTCTATTCACGAAAGATCACGTGTCTTCAGAAAATGCTTATAACTTATGCCCTTTTGAAAATAGATGAGCTACAATACTATGCTCCACGAAACAGCTTATGTCAATGGAAAAAGCAATGAAGCAATGTCCTTCTGGACACAAGGGTTTAGGCGTCGACGTCGACGTCGCGGTGACTAGCGAGATTCACTCCACTAAGCGCTAACTGTGAGTGACGTGTAACATTTACATGAAGATCTTATGGTCTAGTTTCGATGGACTTGAAGGGAAAGTGGACAAGGGACAAGTGGATTAGACGTTAAAAGTTTTTGACATTGTACTTGAGTAGGTAACTAAATAATTTCTCAACAGATGTCCACATGTATTGCGACACAAATGTCTGCTCCATTGTTTTCATTCCGACACACACAGACAATGGGGGTGCGTATCTATACTATTATAAAATACTAGATTTGTATTAAAAATCATTTTTGTATGGAGAGGGGTCATGATTTCAGGAAAAATCTTAATAGCGTGATGCAGGATCGTCATTTTTTTTTGTATGGGCGCGCGGCGCTATTTCTTGGTAATAATTTCCTTTGTCCTCGCATCACGCCAAAACGGCTGGGCGGATTTTAACCAATTTCGTTTCAGGGATAGCTAGACATTCAAAGATGGTTATAGGATAATTTTTACGCGTGCGGGCACATTCAAGTACCTATAGCTATATTTTTCTGTTGCGCAGTCAGGTAAAAAATATACTATTAGCTAGGTTTACCAGTCACCAAGTAAAAGAGCCATGACAGCAACAATTTCCCGGAAGCCTTGCTATGGCATCTTTGCTATACTTAAAAAGAGTTCTGTCCGTTTGCTGTAATTAAATTTTCCGTCGCCAGCGCCCGAGTCGCGATCAATTTGCCGTCCATTTATCTCTTTTTATCGAATATCGCTTCGGATATTTTATTATGTTTAAAGCATGATATTGTCGCGACGCGAATGAAGCAAAATTTCAACTTGGTTGTAATACAAGTACATTTTATACTGATGAAATCGTGTCCATTAAGACGTGATTTCATCACTAAAAAAACGGAAACCTCATCATTTTCGAAGCCGGTTACAAAGAGTTTTTGTCCGTCCGTAGCCACTCATTAAATTCGACGGTAAAGGTTATTTTTGTCGTGAACAAAGTAAAGAAAATAATTATTTTCCTTAGACGCATTCTTACTTCAGGAAATACCTAATAACATAATATTAACATTTCGCAGTAGGCTTTGCAATGGCATCTTTTGCTATGTAAAAAAAAGGGATCACTGAAAATTTATCGGAAACCATCAATATTCCGAATTTTCATGAATGTTAGGCTAGGGTTATGTGATACTGATAACCCAAAAAAAGCCTAATTATTTCATCAGAACGTGGTTTTAGGAATTATGAAAATTCGGACAATGAAACTTCGGAGTATTGTAGTGTGCCCAAAAAACCTGTGAAACGAACCTTAACTTTTAGGAAGTCGGTTAAGGAAGAGTTCTGTCTATCTGACGTAATTATATCTCTATTTTATTCATATTATGACAAATAAATTGATGATTAAACTATAGCGCCCCCCCATCTAACTTTTCAACCACGGGTCAAAAATCATGAAAAAAACCACGAAAATGAGAGCTTATAAGTACTTTCAAAAACTATATTGAATAAAATCGGTCCAGGCGTTTTTGAGTTATCGCAAAATTTAATAATTTTCTTTAAAATGCCTAAAGTGCCGTGCGGTGTCCTTATACTTCGAACGTTACACATACTAGTTAAGTGCCATACTGCATTAAAACATTCCGCTCAAAGTATAATAAGTAATACAGTTACTTTGGCGTTTACGACCTTTGTATAGAGCTTGAATTCTTGCTTGTAATGCCCGTCTATTGTGAAGGATGGGCAAATACGGAGCCCTACACTGACCATGGCCCGACATGCTCTTGGCCGGTTTTTCGAACAGATAAGGAGGCCTAGAGCATGTTATGTTTGAATAGTTTAAACTGTTGTCGTACTTACTGCAAAATTGCATATATGATATTATAATAATTATGACGCGGTTGGCGCAGTGGTTAAGCAACTGCGTACTGAGCCGACGGTCCCGGGTTCGAATCCCGGCAAGGGCAGAATATTTGTGTGATGAACACGGATATTTATGCCTGGGTCATGGATGTTCTATGTATTTAAGTATTTATTTATCTATATATAAGTATGTATATCGTCGCCTAGTACCCATAACACAAGCCTTCTTGAGCTTAATTTGGGACTAGGTTGATTTGTGTGAGGTTGTCTGATATTTATTTATTTATTTAATAACTCAATGAACACAATTCCATCAAATTTATCGAGTGTTATTAAACGCAATGCTATTGTAACTTTGTCTATTTTCTATAAAAGTAGTTGATACATGTTGAATTTAAATGACATCAGGGTTTCAAATTTCGTTATAGCCTGACGAAGTGAACTGAATAAATAATAAACCCCAATAACAATCGCTTGTTTTTATAACCAATTGATCTGTTTTATTTTTTTCCAATCCATACGCATGTGCATCGTTTATTTCGTTCATTTATTTAAGCCGATTTTTATTTATTTAATCAACCAACCTCAACCGACGAACAGAATTTCATGTTAATTAATTGTGTTTAATGCTAAACCTATTAAGGAAACATAATATGTACTAAAGAAGAATACAATTAAGTACTTATTTGTTGTTTTTTTTTACTAACTTCAAGATACTTTTCATCATTATATCACAGCCACCTCTAGACACAGAATGAAAAAGAAAACAAATGTAACACCAACAAGCCTATATTTACCTGCCTACCTGCTATTTTATGGTCAGGGAACAATATTGATTAATACCAAGGGCCCTTGTTTAAGGGGCAAAGTTAAAAAAGAACGGTTATCAAAGCCTCTGCTACATTTAACTATGGGAATCCTGTACAAAGTTACCCGAAGTCTGAATGTTTGCTGTAAAGAACCGGCCGAGATTGTTTTTAAGTAGGCGCCTTGCTGAGGCAGAAAAGATTAATTGCAGAATCGACAGTTTTAATTAGTTTCGTAATTAACAGCCGCATGCCGCCTCCACGCCAACTAAAATAAATTACCTTTTAATACAATCACTTCGTTGGACTTTGATTAAATTGTTATTTCAGCGACACAGGCTATTTGCGAATTCTTTAAGATTTTACCAAAATTAAAGGCATACTTCTTAAGCAGGAATTTATATCTGACTGAGAGCGGAATAGACGAGATTTTGGCCTACAACATTCTCAGAATAGCGGACGTTGCTTGCAATGAATATTTGTTTGGACTGCTGCTGAACAATGTGATACTTATAGGTATTTTATGTCCATGTTGAACGTATATGTCAACAACGTGCTATCAAGGCAATATGTGGCCAATTTTTGGCTGTATTTTAGTGTAATGTTGTTTTCTAGACTGTAGTCATAACTTTATTGACAATAATTATACCATTTAGTCATTGTCATTATCATAGATTCGAAAATATTACATTCCAATCTTTACATGACACCCAGGGAAACACAGTGCACTAAACATCAGAGTAACTATACCTAGTAGTTGTTCTTGAATGCAATGCATTTGTTTATGTAGATGTGACAATAATCATCAAACAACCAAAAACAAACGACTCCATAAAAACAAATTAAAAAACCAAATAAATCTACCTACGTAATACCCTAACCATAGTATAAGGATTTATCGTCGTTACGGAGGCAGAATTTCGTATAGATTCTATACGAAATACATTCATTTTAAAATACAATCTAAGATACAGTCCATTTTTTAGATTGTATTTTAAAAAGTGGAGTGTGATCTAAAAAGTGGACTGTATCTTAGATTGTATTTTAAAATGAAATTTGAATATCTTTAAAAGCAGACAACGAATATGACATTTTAGATGGTGGATATTTAGTAAAAAAAAATACTAAAAGTTGAACTACTTTGTAGTTTCCTAGATACTAAAAATCTTAAGATATTATTTACATTTTTAACTTACGAATAATGTGTGGACTGAGTGAGCACTTACAAACATGTACTATCCAGAAATCTGCCACGTTAGCGGTTTTTTTTGTATTTTACAAATTCCCATATGAGTTTTACTAAACTATATACATATATAGAAGTTTCAATCTGCAGTATTTTCATCAGAAATCGGGTTTTCGAAAGTGTGCGGATTGAGTGAGCATACGAAATAATTTGTAAAACTTTAAATACGTAATCAGGTGATCTACAAATTATTACCTACCTTAAGCATAATTTTTACTTAAAATTAGGATATAAATATTATATGTTAAATAAACACATTCACAGAGTTCGTTGGTTGTTTGTGAGAACTGAGTGAGCATACGTTAATGAATGTATTCTTTTTATTTATCGTTTTACAAATTCATCAATTAGTTTTACAATTGTTTTAGAACTTTTACTAAATGATCAGCACATTTTTTTTTCATTTTTGAAGGGTGCTCACTCAATCCACACGCACACACTTTTAATAGCTTCGACATTTGTCAATTCGAAAACCGAGAGTTCAAATCCGTTTAAAACCATTTTATTTAATCCAAAAAAGAATGTGGCACACTGTACCAGGCGTAATTCGTCACAATCGGAATGGTGACAATTCCCTCGGGAGAGCTTTGAGAAAAATTGTCGCTAACGAGCTTGTTCCCCCTCCAAACCCCTCTTTTAATCCTCGTCCCCTTTATCCGCACCACTTTAAAAACCCTTTTGCTATTTTCTGCACGAAAGAATTATCAAGATAAAGCGAAAAGGACAATTTCTCGTCGTCCACCTATTTTTAAATTAATCGTTATTAATTTGCTTTATTTATCCCACTGTCATCGTGGCTTTACGTCTCTCCCGCTTCTAAATGAGGACATAGGAATTATTCTCGCTTTTCGTAATAATAAATCGAGCATTCGAAAGATTTAAATAATATTTAAAAATCTCGTATCTGCATTATAAAAATATGAAACCTTTCAAAGACAGAACGTTGAAATAGGCAAATTTGTTCACCGAGTGTGCTCTCTTTTCGATAGCATTCAGCCTCATTAGCGATTTTCCATTCGAACGGGTCGCCAGAAAGACGGGGGGAAGATGCTGGCAAGTCTTATTCTCATAATAAGGCGGCGAAGCTCGCTGAATACGAGAAAATAGTATCCGTACCTTGCGTCGGCCTGTTCAGTCGGAAAATCATGGAGCCATTGTCGGCGGCTACTTTGGACTCCAAAGTAGTTTGGAGACATATACAATGTCCCGAGCTCATAAATGTCCAATAACATGAAGCGAAATACAGCGTTGAATGTCTTGTTATTGCGATATCTTTGAGAATTGTTATTGTGTTTTGTCTGTTTTTTATTTGTAAATTCAAGGATTAAAGGGTTATTGACCTATTTACTTGTACTTTCATCGAACGATAGAAATTCTCTCATCTATCACCCCATATTATATAGGTAGTTGTTTTGCTCATCACACATGCTCTTGACGGAGTAGATTCACTACAAACGCAGATGAACACGCGCAACACAGATTAAAACTTAGTGTAGTAAACAGTTACTTGTTTTTACTATACTTACGTAAAAAGTAGTTACTAAATTTACTAAGCCAAATGGTAGGTATCAGCTCTACGGATTTTTGACTCTAATAGAATAGCTACGTCTAATCAGTTGATAAGCGCTTGTCCTGTATATAAAATGCCTTCAAATTGTAATAAGTCAAGAACAAGGTCCGCAGGAAATAGACCAGGCGACTTTCATTTCGTTTGACGACCTCGACGAAAAATTTCTAACAAAGAATTTTTAATCAAGCCATCAGTACCGTCGCCTTTATTTACAGTTAGTGGGGCCGTCAGAGTTAGTTAATCTCCGGTTTAAACCGGTACAGCCAGGCATAATCATGAAAGCTCTACTTTCCACTGAGTGGTAATTGTAATCGACCACTTTCCATCCATTAGCTGGGCCCGCCTGTGGGTAGCCACGCACTGCAGGATTAAGTCGAGAAGGGTTTAAATTGGGTTATCTCCAGCTAACATTCACGAGTGCTAGGCTTCTGTCCATCGAAAATGTCTTGCTCCCGGCTCAAATGATACATGAAATTTACCAAATACTTGTTGTGAATTGTAGTGGATATCTAAACCGTCTTTTATCCTGATAACGTGGTATTCCGATTAGATAGTTTTCAAGTCAAGTTTCGTAAGGTTGTTCTTGCCCTATTGATGCTGTGGAGTTTGAATACTATCCGCAAGCAAAAAAACTTTGTACTGTCTGACCCCATTGCATATGTCGATGATTACCTTTATTTGGGCCAATTAGTCTCCTTCCAGGCGCGACAAGAAAAAGAGATCGAAAGAAGGACTGAAAACGCCTGGAGGAGCTATTGGTCCATGAAACACCTGATGAAGGGTGACCTCCCTTTATCACTAAAACGGAGGCTCATGGAGATGTGCATCCTTCCAGTTCTCACCTACGGTGCTCAGACTTGGTCTTTGACACAATCTCAAAGGTTCAAACTCGGGGTCTGCCAGCGAGCCATGGAGCGCAGCATATTAGGTGTGAAATTAAAGGATCGCATCCGGAACACCACGCTGCGCTCCAAGACTCAGATAGTCGACGTAGCTCAGAAAGCGGCCAAGTTGAAGTGGGACTGGGCTGGTCACGTTTGTCGAATGCCGAATGAGCTGTGGGCCAAGATCGCTACAGAGTGGAAGCCTAGCAGTCAGAAACGGAGACGTGGCAGACCTCATTGGCGATGGCGGGACGAGCTAGACTCTTTTATAAAGGAATGGCCAGAAATGCCCAAAACTGGGAACAATGGAAGAAGAGTGGGGAGGCCTTTGCCCAGCAGTGGGACATCATGGGCTCACAATAATAATAACTGTCTGACTAGAGTTTACTTAATTTTTAGGAAGCACCATAGAAGAAACCAACTTTTCGGTACCTACATCAAATTCTTCATCACACGAGCAAAGCAGTGTCCCCTTTCTTTGACATGACAGGATCAGACCTGGTTAGATCTCACTACCAGTGAATCGATCTTTGTGTCGGAGTACAAACCCGCTAACGGGAATGTCTCCGCACTACAGGGTTGGTTGGGTGAGCAGTGTACCCTGTCGGTAACGGTTGGCCGGAGAGGACGCACTTTGTTCGAACAGCCCGTCGTCGCGGGGTCTGCCCGTTCAGAATCATTCTGAATTGTACATCCTATTATTTTAAATTGGCACTTTTTGTACACATATTGATGAAACGGTTGTGAAGAATTGAATGCTTTTCTTTTGTGTAATGTGTGTTAATGTATGACCTCTTTTACAAATGCTGTCCACCCTGCGCATGTGACGCGAGTCGTACTTTATTTGTGAAGTGTCATAATTGTATTTTTGTATATATATTATATTCGTATTTACCTACTTTTCATTACATTTTTCTTTCGATACTCGATATTAAAATACATCACAAAACCTCCCTGGCTGGGTGACAGTAAATACTGGTCACTGTCGCTCAGCCAGGAAAAAATTAGATTAAATAGTCATACATAGTTAAATACGCGGTGTGTGTGTAGTAGATTGCTTCGGTGTTCATCAAATACCGAGCCAACACCACCAACTGGCTTATGGGTATAGAGTCTACACATTATCTATGACAGCATACAGGGAGGCCACAAATCCACGCTATGCGGGTCGTAAACGCGGCACGCATTCGAGCCATAACGCTTGGGAACCGCAGCTCGTGACAAAGCGGCGCCAGGCGCTAGTTAACGCTGTCCATTTCACGCTCAACGCGTTTATCAAGAGATATATACTATATGAACCTGCGGTAACCTACTCCTGTTATTTTGTGGCCCACACGTCAGTTCGATTCCCTAGCGATCTTACCCCTCTCCGGCCGAAAAACTAAAATTTCTCCTCTCTCAGAAGCTATCGCTACTCAAAACGGAGATACGGCAGAATTCGTAGACGATTACGAGATGATTTGGACTTCTGGGCAGATACAGCTTAAAACTGGAATACATGGTAAAATATGGTAAGGTCATTGACCAGCAGTGGGACATAACAGGCTCGCAATAATAATATGAATTAGTACTTAGGGACTAGATGAGATGAGGCTTATCTATACTATTATTATAAGGCCGTAAAATTGTACTGAAAACCAATTTCGTATGGAGATCTCAGGAAAAATCTTAACAGCGCGATGCAACCAGACCATTTTTTCGTATGGACATAAAGCGCTGAGAGTACGGGGGTAAGAAAAGGACCAAAAAGTTGAACAAAATTAAGTCGTAGTCCATACAAAACGGAGAAACAAGCGATTTTATAAAGTTCCGTTGGGTAACAGACATTTAACAATACAATATGGAAACATATACTACTCGTAGAACCTTAAGGTACAGTCAAGGAAATTTAAACACGTACCTTTTTAGCTCTTGTCACAATGACAAAAAGGTACTCTCGTCGCACAACGGAAACATTCATACAAATTTAATTGAGTGAGAAGGCGGTAAACTTTGTAGTTCTCGTGCAGGGCCATGTATCAGTAGGAATATCGTTGTCCTTTTATCATAATAAATTGGCAGGATGATGTTTAATCTATTTTAGTTCAGGGGTTGTTTGACATCCAAAGTTTGTACCCGACTAGTTACTGTAAAATAATAAAGGTTATGCTGACAAAATTCAAGGTATATAATAATAGACAAAAATATAATAATAGACTAAATATATTCAAAGATATTTATAAGATACTTGGTTTAGACGCGGTGGTTCATACTAAATAGCAATACCTACAAAATACGCTCAAAGCTCAAAGTTCTCCGTCACCAATTTCAGTCTTAATTTCAACAATTAGCTAGAGATATCCTGGAACAGTTAATAAATGTATCTACATATATTGTAAGTTACGCAAGGTAATTGTTTATTAACTATGTTTATTTACAAACAGGTAATCTCAAATGCAAGTTTTACTGAATTTCATAGTTGGAATTTGAGGCGATCGATAGTCGGTTTAGTAATCTGGGTACGCACAACATCCTAGAACGACAACACGAAAGCAAGTATAATAAATGAAATACATAAACAAACGTTATGAAACTAAAATGCAGGTGCTGAAGGTATTTTTATTGCAACTAATATGCTTTTGCCTTTCAATGTCAAAAGATTGAAATACGTTTGCGACTATTATCATAGCTAAAGGTGCAATTTTCGTACATTAACACTTTCTTCCATTACTTTTTTTTTTCTCAGATTCCGGTGAATTGCGTTTTTTGTGTGCTCATTGATGGTAACTTCAAATAGGTAATACAAAGTTAGTGTTTTGCATACATCATCCCTAATGTAAACCCCTCTACTAAGTCTCACGCTTCTAAAATAATCAAAAGTACCTATCTTATTTTTAAGTATTAAATTATCCTATTTTTTAGGCTTAATGCGATTACCCCACCACTATGATGTAAAACAAAGAGGTTTAAATAACTTCAAATCAAGACTTTCCACTTTGGTTATCATCTAACATAGTAAAGGACATAGTAAAGGTAAACGTGTTTTCATTACTAATTTTCACTTGTCAACGTTAAATATTGTATGCTAGATTTTGATTTTTAAGTAAATGCCTCGTCTTTACCCCTACAGTAACATTCAAAGAATGGATAACGCTATTTTTAGGGTTCCGTACCCAAAGGGTAAAAACGGGACCCTATTGCTGAGACTTCGCTGTCCGTCCGTCCGTCCGTCCGTCCGTCCGTCTGTCACCAGGCTGTATCTCAAGAACGGTGATAGCTAGACAGTTGAAATTTTCACAGATGATGTATTTCTATTGCCACTATAATAACAAATACTAAAAATAAAATAAAATAAATATTTAAGGGGGGCTCCCATACAACAAACTTGTTATAGATTATGTATATATATATATATAGGTACGGAACCCTTCATGCGCGAGTCGGACTCGCACTTGCCCATTTTTTTTATTTTACATCGCAAAGTACAGTGCTAGTTCAGGAATTATTTCAATGAATAACGTGTATACGCTCTGATGACCTGCGTAAAAGCCATACTCGAGAAATCGAGGATGCAATCAAGCGAAACAAAGGCTCAAAGGTATTTGCTAAGCAATTGGGAAGGAGTCATCTGACGAAGCTGACGACATCTGATGGTCGAGTTATGACATCTAAACAAGACCTACTCGTCGAAGCTGAGACCTTCTATGGACGCTTATACTCTTCTCACGCACCGAAACCCACAATGTCCGCCGTAGAAGATAAACGTGCCAAGTTAACCCGCCACTTTACGGACGAGCTACCGGACTTCGAAAATGCCGAAATTGAGAGGGCTCTCGTGCAGCTCAAGAACAACAAAGCCCCTGGAGACGACGGTATTACATCAGAGCTGTTAAAAGCTGGAGGACGCCCAGTCCTTGACCAGCTTCGAAAGCTGTTTAATACCGTACTCCAGAAAGGTACAACGCCCGGGGCGTGGTCTAGAAGTGTGGTTATCCTGTTTTTTAAGAAAGGCGATAAAACGCTCTTAAAGAACTATCGACCGATATCACTTCTAAGCCACGTCTATAAGCTGTTCTCGAGAGTCATCTCAAATCGTCTCGCCCGAAGGCTCGACGACTTCCAACCTCCGGAACAGGCCGGGTTTCGAAAAGGCTACAGTACCGTGGACCACATTCACACCTTGCGGCAGATTGTACAGAAGATTGAGGAGTACAATCGCCCTCTTTGCCTTGCGTTTGTGGACTACGAAAAAGCTTTCGACTCCATCGAAACTTGGGCCGTTCTTGAGTCGCTTCAGCGATGCCAAGTCGATTGGCGATACATCGAGGTGCTGAAATGCTTGTATAGAGCCGCTACGATGACCGTCCAAATCCAGGATGTCCAGACGCGTCCAATCCCATTACAACGCGGAGTGAGACAGGGAGACGTTATCTCTCCGAAACTGTTCGCGAACGCTCTGGAGGACGTATTTAAAACACTGGACTGGAATGGACGGGGCATCAATATAAACGGTGAATAAATTTCACACCTTCGATTCGCTGACGACATAGTCATCTTGGCTGAATCGCTGGAGGACTTGTCGGAGATGTTGCGGTGCCTAAATGTTTCTTCCAGACGGGTGGGTCTGGGATTGAATGTGGATAAAACTAAAGTTATGTTCAACTCATTCGTAGACCCAATACCGATCACCGTCGATAATGTTAGCATCGAAGTTGTTAAAGAGTACACGTACCTAGGCCAGATGGTCCAGTTAGGTAGAAACAACTTCGACAAGGAAGCTGACAGAAGAATCAGGTTGGGCTGGGCAGCATATGGGAAGTTGCGCCATATTTTTCAATCATCATCACTGCCCCAGTGCCTTAAGTCCAAAGTCTTCGACCAGTGCGTCCTTATTTATGGGGCCGAGACGTGGACACTAACAAAAGGCCTCGTCCACAAATTCCAAGTTGCTCAGCGAGCTATGGAGAGGGCTATGCTCGGAGTTTCTCTGAAGGACAAAATCCGGAACCAGGAGATCCGACGGAGAACCAAAGTGACCGACATAGTCCTAAAGATATGCAAGTTGAAGTGGCAGTGGGCGGGGCATATTTGTCGTAGAGCCGATGGTCGATGGGGCAGACGAGTTCTAGAGTGGAGACCACGAACGACACGCCCTGTAGGACGGCCTCCCGCCAGGTGGACCGACGACCTAAAAAGAGTGGCGGGAAGTGGTTGGATGCGGAAAGCTGAGGACCGGGTATGGTGGCGCGAACTGGGGAAGGCCTATGTCCAGCAGTGGACGACTCCGGGCTGATGATGATGATGATGATGATAACTTGTAAACTTCAATAGACGTACCTAACTAACGTAAATAACGACGAGTGTCAGAGACGACAGTTAGTTATTAAATAAATAAATAAATATTAAGGGACAATGATACACAAATCGACCTAGTCCCAAACTAAGCAAAGCTTGTACTATACATATACATAATATATAAATACATATATAGATAACATCCATGACCCAAGAACAAATATTTGCACAAATATTTGCAAATATTTATTTAATATTGAATTTGCGGTAACGATTAGGTAATCACACATTGGGACTTTAATTATTTGTTTTGTTAGAAAATTTATCATAAACTGAGCCACAATCAAGTGTTTTTGTATCACCAATTTGAAGTCGCCCTGTATAACGCCATCATCCATTGAGTTAAAAAGTTAAAGCTAAGCTTTTATAGTATAAAAAATAATATATTTTTTTAAAGTGTTAAATTAAAACCCAAATGTGAAGTCCAAACATACGAAATAAATTTTGACAAAGCTGAAACAAAGACACTTCGCTCACTCGGTCAATAAAATGGGACTCGATATTTTATATTTCTAATCTATGACCAAAATTTGGTGTTAACATAAAATGTCACCTCGTAATTTATAAATAAAATGGATTGTAATGGAATGGCGTTACTTATGTTGATTACAATTAGTTTTTGATAAATTAAAATCTAACCACATTCATTTTAATAACGAGACCATTTTAATAGTGTGGACAAAGTGAAATAAACATTAAGAAATGAATATCGAACTAAAATCGATTATGAAAGTATTTTTAGTTCTTGAAAACATATTTACATACGGTTTTTACAGAAACTTTTGGACATTGAGCTTTTTGTAAAAAATCATAATTTTGACCATAATATTCGCCGAAATGTTATTACTTTTGTCCTTTATTTGGTAATTTATATTGAATCTAAGGCTTTCAAACAAACATATTTGGTATGAGCAAATATAAATGCGATTATTTGTATTATTTTCTCTTGCTACTAACTAAAACTTGCTTAAAATGTTTTTTTTTTACATAAATTCCAGTCACATAGATTTCAAAAACGATTAGTTGTTGTATTCCAAATGTTTGGCTAGAACTAGATATTTATATTATATTTCAAACTAATTAGCCTAAGTTGATTATGTCTGTCATTATTTAACTGTTCGTGGTGGAAACGTCGGAACATGACACCCTTCGGAAAATTCTTCCGTGCTGAAGGTCGCTAGCTGTTCAGTGGGAACTTTCGCCACATATGAATTAAAATTGACGTTGTGACGAGACTCCTCTAAGGGAGGAGTCCAGTCTTCACTCAGATATAATATTCTACGATCTTTTGAGCCTTCGTAAAGTAATGTATACGGGACAGATACAAACGCGTCGTCGGCACAGGGGGCGCAGCAGATGTTTGGGTCCAGTTCGCATAAATACAGTCGCTCTATTGGATATGAATATGAATATACTGGTAAAGTTACAACAATATAATCACTCGAAATTGAAGTTGAAATAAAATGTATTAATGTTAGAATAATGTGGAATAATCCCAACGTAATTATGTAAAGGTCAAGAGAATTGAAGAAGAAAATTAAATTTATAGTATACAGGTATCTTGGTTAAATTGAATCTCATTAGGAACCAGGCAAATTTAATATATTTATAACAAGTTAAATATATTTTTAGACAGATGTTGGGTCAAAAAAATATATTGAAACAAAAGAAGGTTGCTTTCCCGGTGAAGCGCTTGAAATGTTGGTCAAAATATCATTACATGCTCGCTCGCTTCGTGTTAACCCCACCGCCGCACCCCAAACGTGAGACTTCCAATATTATATGGAACACAATGTCAATATTTCATAGCATATTTGAGAAAATTGTGGTTGCGTACATGCCCACCTAAAACACTTTTTCTTCACTTTAATTTATATTTCTAAGCTATGATCAAAATTAGCCATTAGCATTAAATGTCATGTCATAAATTATTAAAGAATTGTTAATGGCGTTACTTATGTTGATTACGAATAATGTTTGATTAGGATCGATCGTTCCTGAGTGTTTTAACAAATTCAAGTCAAATTCATATTAATTTATAAAGAAACAAGAGTATGGCGTGTAGAAACCTGAATACATAATATTTCAAATGAATATCGAGCTTAAATCAATTAAAGCATTTTTAGTTCTTGAAAACATTTTCGGTCTTTACAGAAATTATTGTTCGTTTAGCCCTATAGTAAAAAGAATAATTGGGACTATAATATTCGCAGAGTTGTTTTTCATTTTTTACATAATTCATACAAAAATTCACGATTTCAAACACTCTTATCTCATTTTACTTACCTTAAATTCAGCTGCTGGTATTATTTTGTCAAGCTACTACTCAAAAAGTTACAAGAAATTCCTTTCTTATGTAAATACTAATCATATAGCTTTTAAAAATGATAATTTTTATATCAAAAAATTGGCTACATATTTCAAAATTAGCCTTAGTGTATTGTGTTTATACTATCTAAGCTTTTGTTTAATGTTATTTTTTTCTGGGAATTTTACTATATTTGCACCGACGAAGAAATCTGAACTTCGTGATTGGATGTTAGGGTTCACCAGAGTGGTTAGCAATTTCCGTATACACTTAGAATACGTGTTTATTTACTACACATTATGTACTTTATCCGAACAAGTACAGTGCATCACTCGGGTTATTAAATATGATTATACTGGCAAAGTTATAACGGCAGACTCACTCGAAATCGAAGAAGAAATAAAATGTAAAATAATAGAACAATGCTTACGTTATTACGTGAATATTCAGAAAAGCACTGAATTATTGAATAAAATTTACGGTATACAGGTAACTTTGATACAGATATCAAGATTCCTTATAGTTTAATTTGATGTAGGTAATCAGAAACAAGACAGTTACTTATTTTTTTATTTTTACACAGTTTATTTAAAAAAAAAACATATTACAATATACAAATGATAAGTGGTAAAAGAGTAAGTGTTATTTCTAAATATATTTCTAATTTTTTCAGCTAACGATGTCACTTTGCATACTTACAATATATTATGTTATATTTTGCTCCTCAACTATATCATATGGAATCAATGTAAGTTTATTAACCGTTGTTACTTGCACCATAAGATTGTTTTCAACACACTTGCTCGTAAAGTAGCCTTTATTACACAGTTTTTTACCGTAATTCATTAAATTACAGACTAGTGCTTTTTACATTACATAATCACAGCAATGCTTTTTCATTACAATATCGGTGAAGAGTTCTTAAGTGGGGAAGTTTAGTTTTGTTGGTAAATAAATTATGTCACGTTAAAGAATTAAGTCAATTCAAAATTATATATTTCATAAAATACACTCTGTCTATAATCTAAGGTGATGGAGTCACCCGGTAAGCAAAAAAGCCTGTGTTGGGTGGCGCCGCTCTTCCTTATTAGGTTACTATTTTTTTTATTAAAGAAACATAAATATTTTAAAGATTAGGCTGTGTGCCCATGCACTCTGCCTACCGCATTGTGTGTTGCGGCCTGCGCGCCTTATTTAAATTAATCTGACTTATTTTCTAAAAACTTTCTATTTTTTATGTGTATGATTTGAAAACCGTTAAAATTTGCTTTTTTGGAATATTTGGTTTACCCTTGTTTTATAGACGACCCTTTTATCAAATTTTCATTTCATAGAAATAGGTATAATTTCAACGAATTATTAATATAATAAATAATATTATTTTCTGAAACCATAAAATATTTCTGAAAAATGTATGACAGCCGGGGAAAAAATAGTCTATGAAATGAACATTCGATGAAAGTATTCTGTGAAGTGTTTGTCTATAAAAGAAGAGGATCCGGTAATATTTTCTATCTAATCCATGCTATACGGTTTTTTCAGGATATTCACAGCATGCCCATATTGACAACATTTCTTCAGACGATATTGCTCTCTATGGTCATAACGACCATGTTAGCTAGCTCCGCTCAGCAGCTACTGAACAGCGCAAATGCTCTAGTTCACAGCTTAAAACAAGCTCTCGTGCGATTACTTGCAGGTTAGGTTTTGTAGATATGAAGAACACTAAGTAAGCTAAGGTTTAAAGACTGTCAAATAAACAATGCAAAGATCGACACACAAAGCATAAGGACAAATTCGCGAGGTTACTTCGGCGTTAGGGTGGTGGAAAGGTTAACGCGCTAGTTTTTTTGAGCTTTGGATCTTTGTATCAATGGTTTAATAATTAGCATTGTTACATTCCAGTTAGTGTAGTAACTGCTTCAATAAAAACTGTGACTTTGTCACGCCTGTTACTCAAGCCACGCTACCATTACTGCGGTTTGAAGTGACATAATATTTTAGATAAAAATACAGTAACACTGACAAAGCACCTCAGATTAATATCACTTAGAGCGGAGGGATAGCGGTTTACCATTGTTTCACAGAAAATTATTTTACCGAACGTTATGTTTTACATTATGCTCATTTCGCATAATTGTTACGTTTACGGCATTTACTTCTCTGAAAAGTTATAAAATAAACCCAACCTAACCTAGCCTAGTCTACTAGGATACACCAAAACATTTTTATAGTACATTACATCAGAGGCCGGGAAAATGAGGATTTCCGGCCAAGCGGATAGTGATACGAGGCCGGGAATCCGTTTTCACGACGAGGCATGTAAAGTGCTTTTCTCAAACATACAATGAAATAAAAAAATATACTTCAAAGAACAACGTTTTATTAATTGACAAATAGGACATTTTAGTCTAACAACCAACCTTTAAAAACAAAACCTGCTTTTTGTCAAACCAGCCAGCTGTGTGAATGACCTTGTTGTTGAAACCAAAAAAAAAGTTACTTTGCAGGCCCAGGCCTGAAAAGCAGTATGAAATCCCTTTACAGTCCTCTCGAGTTGTTGCACCCAAAAAGTGATACTTCCGAGCCTATTATAAGGAACGTAAAGACAATATTTCATTGCATGTTTGAGAAAAGTATATTTCCCGTTTCAGTTAATGAAAATTTCTGCCAAATGAGCATGATACGAAACCTTACGTTCAGTTAAACAATTTTCTGACAGATGAGGGTAACCCAGGATAACTCACGTAATATTTAAAGGCTTTTCCTTCGAGGTCTATTAGTGATACGTCCTCGTACTTTTCATCGACCGACACTGTGATTATTTCGCGGTCGCGTTTCGTATATTTATTAGGTACCCTCCTTTACTAGTACCTGTAACATTGGATAAAATGTAACCGCTACAACTTCTAAAAGTTATAGCCAGAACTGGCTACAAATACGGTTTGTCCGTGTCAGCTCTAGGACCTGGCTAGGTGTGGTGCCTATGTTTATGTTCCTGGTGTACTGGTGTATTTACTTGTGGCTCTGTAAGCTGTAGCTTTAGAGCTCGCAAAAAATTCCAATACGGTTACGATATATATGTTTTTGCGATTTCATTCCCCATATATTGCAATTTTTTTAATTTATACTCCCGACAAAAAAAATCTAATTATCGAACCTGCTCACAAAACGACCGGAAATACGAAAGCATTTATGCCCAAGCTGATAGCGTCTCTGACGTTTCTTTAGCTTGGTAAATTTTTAAATCATCATCATCATCTCAGCCATAGGACGTCCACTGCTGAACATAGGCCTCCCCTTTGGACTTCCATATATATATACCGGTTGGAAGCGACCTGCATCCAGCGCATATAAATATAAATATAATAGCAATAAATCATCAATTTTTAAATATAAGGTACTAATTATTATTCTTGTATTTCAGATGAAGAAGAGCGAAAAGCAGTAAAACGATGTTTGCGAGTAATAATCGCTCGTCCAATAAATATTAATACGTTTGGTGGCATAAACGTCAACATGACTCTAATCCCGGCGGCTGCCACCTTCATTGCGTCGTACACCGTCATCGGACTGCAATTTGCTAACGTCGTATAATGTCAATATAGGTATGCAAATGTATAAATACATAACACATATATACAAAAACTTCACAACGCTCAAAACTAAGTAAAGTTTGTACTAATAAGACGATTATATATTCCTACTTAAGTCATCATCATAATATCAGCTGAAGGATGTCCACCGATTGAATTTGAATTTGAATTTCTTTATTTCGTCACATATAAGCTTACAGTAACAATACCAAGACGCTTACACGGTAGACAGTAGACACAAGAGAACACAATAATATCATAATAATCACTAAGTACATAAAGTCAAACACAAGAGAATAATAATAATAATAATAATAGCATTAAAATTGTACAATAAATCATAATAATTAATAACCGATAGAAAAGAGCCTCACAAACGTTTTCCACAGCAATCCACCTACTTATATAAATATACACATACAGTGCTTAGTCAGTATGTACGAGGGTTGTTTGATAAATACACGTTTTAAAAAGTTATTCTTGTTACTGGCTGAAATTATGTATACGAACTTTTTAGGCATCCTTTATGGACTAGAAAATTAAAAAAAAAATACAGCGTTCTTTTGTTTTTTTTTTCTTTTAACGGCTTTTTACGACGGAGTTCGCGTTGTTATTGCAATAATGGAGAAAGAGCAGTATCGTTCTGTAATTCGTTTTCTGTTTTTGGAAGGAAATTCTTGTGATGAAATAAAAGTACGCATGCAAGCTGTTTACAATGATCATACTCCTTCTATGACAACCATTAAATATTGGTACAATAGATTTAAACGAGGCAGAACGTCCATCTTTGATGAAGATCGCCCAGGACGTCCTGTTGAGGTGACCACAGGTGATATGGTAAAAAAAAATGAGAATGTTGTATTAAGCGATCGCCGAATAAAACTTAGAGAAATTGTCGACATTGTAAATATTTCGATTGAACGCGTGCAGCACATTTTAGAACACAAATTAGGCATGAAGAAGGTTTCGGCGAGGTGGGTGCCGCGTTTGCTCACCGAGGAACAAAAGCTCACCCGGAAGCAAATTTCAAGGCACTGTTTAGATAAGTACGAAAGTAGTCCGGGTGAGTTCCTTCGGCGTTTTCTGACTGTTGATGAAACGTGGATACACCACTATACCCCAGAAAGTAAAGAACAGTCTAAACAGTGGATTTTGCCGGCGGAATCAGCTCCAAAGAAGGCGAAGACCGTTCCATCGGCCGGAAAGGTCATGGCGACTGTTTTTTGGGACTCGCAGGGAATCATCCATACTGATTATTTACAAAAAGGAAGAACGATAACCGGGCAATATTACGCTAATTTATTGCAAGAATTTGATACCATTTTGAAAAAAAAGAGACCACATCTAAATAAGAACAAAGTTCTCTTTCATCATGATATTGCACCAGCTCACTCCTCAAGAATCGCAGACTCCAAATTAAAGCAATTACATTATGAATTGCTGCCTCATCCGCCCTATTCCCCAGACCTGGCTCCCTGTGACTTCTTCCTATTCCCAAATTTAAAAAAATGGCTCGGTGGAAAGAAATTTTCGTCCAATGAAGAGGTCATTGCCGCCACGGAGGCCTATTTTCACGACTTTCCGAAATCATATTTTTTACGGCTTATTAAAGCTAGAACACCGTTGGAACAAGTGTATAGAGTTGGAAGGTGACTATGTAGAAAAATAAATATACACGTATACCTACAAAACTTTGTTGTTTTTTTCTAAACACGGGTATTTATCAAACAACCCTCGTATATCAGAATGATAATCGCTGAAACGAACGGAAACCTCCCGATATTGCGAGAAAAAGCAAATGGCCGTTTGGAGGCTTGAAACCCCATAGCTAATATGGGCCTACCGTATCAGTATCAGAAGTCCGATGCCTAACCATTAATAAGACGGTGGCCAGTCATGGCACAAAAAAAAATCGTTTTACAAATATACATTTCACAAACAACCATTCACAAATGAGTGATTTCAAAAATATTGTTTCACAAACTGTTAATTACACAAATTGTTCATTTGACAAATCATCATAATTATCCCTAATTATCACTTTGACAAACTATTCGTTTCACGAACACTTCGATAGGCAAAGTAACGTTTGATAAAGATGCTTACTTAATAAATCATCAAAACCTGACTCATGCAAGTACTGCAACGAGATCATAATATGGGGATGCTGATAGGGGATGCGACTGTATTGAATAATACAGTATAGTTATATGATTAAAATTAGCTCCATTTAATGGCATGATGCAAATAATAAAAAAAAAAAAAACAAAATAATATTTTTTTAATTATGTGACTTCAAAGGTCTTATGATATCTTTTTTAACCCTAAAGAAATTTTGAAATTCTTTTATACTGGTACCCAATCCACAGATTACGTTATATGTAGGTAGGCCTTTTGTATGGAGCGTTTTTAGTCCACTGTAGGAGTGTTGAATAAAAAATAGAATCGAAGGACATCCTAAAAAAAATATATATCCGCATGCCTATTACGTAGGGATTATTTATATAAATAAAGTTTATAACATTTTAAAGTTCTTAATGTAAAGAAAGTAAATGGAAGTCAGAAAATACGTAGGTTAGGTTAGGCTTGTACGTATGACAATGACCAGCGCACGAGCAGAGCAAGCGAAGCGAGCTGGCAGCGGCAGTGGCCGGCGAGTGCTTTAACCGAATCGAAAGAGTTTGTGTAATGATGCACTTATGAAATGTATATTTGTCAATTGACCATTTGTATAATGATTGTCCGTCAAAAATTTTTTGTGAAATAATTGTAAACCACATAAGACATGTGATAATTAATCCAACCAATCATCGCAATGCAGGCCTCGGGCTGTTTATTGCAATGCAATCACATCGGATCGAAGCTCTGCATTCAACGTAATAGGATTACCTTAATACTGATTACTGATGAATATAATTGAGTAGAGTGATGATTCAGATTGATTGTCAATTGATTAGCTTTCAATGAGTATTTATTATCGATCAAATGGTTATATATCGATCGTTAGTGAAATTAGGTCGCAGAAATTACGAGAGATAAACGAGATAAATCAGTGATATAACCAATAGATTTTTCATATTCGAGCTACATTAAGTTACAATGACAAGACATCAAGAAAAAGTTATAGAACATTATTATTCAAGTAGACATACATAGGTGGTGGTGATATTTAGAAAGTTTGGGGTTTTTATCGGTTGGCATAAAATTAATTGGCATAACGTATTGATTGGCATAAAATCTTCAGCCATACTTAATTCTGAAATTGTTAACTGTACAAGAGTTTTGAAGGTGAGTAAGATTAAGTTTGTTTTACACCGATTGTAAAATGATGACCGTGAGAAAAACTAATAATATGACTTACGATTTTATGGTAAACCCATTGAGCGAATCAATTAATGCCAACCGATAGTGACCCGAAACTTTGAAATTAAGCCCCAAATTTATATTTCAAATATATAATTGTAAAACAGAAATTTGTGTATGTATCGTGTATGTTAGCGACGCGCTCATTTTTTGTTATATTTTTATTTAAAATGCATCTTGTTTAGTCTAATAGTTAACTAGTTTAAAGTTGTGTGGCATTAAGTCCGTCATTTGTACTGAATTATGATATATATATTTTCTTTTTGTGTAAATGAACGATGTTCTGCGTTGCTTATATGTAAAGGACTTATGTCACTAAGCGATGCAAGTCACTTACAACCTTTTTCTTACAAACGGCAGTAACTTGCAATTCGTTGTAGGTGTATAATAGAAAATAAGGTAGATATAAGTTAAAACAAATTTACCCGCTTTTGATTTTGTGAATGGCGGACCGTTAGTCTGCTGTCAATCGCGAGCCACACCGCGCGGCTACTCTGTACATTTTTGGAAATAAACCTCCTTTGTTAAGTTTCTCAGTCTTTCCCTTGTTCGTGCCAGTGCCTACAGATTACAAAGTGGTCTTCGAGCCGGATACATGTTCTACACGCCTCCTCTAACGCGTAGATCGAAAGCGCTCCATGAACAAGCGGAGAAGAAACTTCTAGAAGCCGTGTTGAAACAAAGAATGTCACAACACGCTGATAAAACGGAGGTTCGCCAGGGTGAACATTCTACAGCCAATTTGGAAGATGCAATGCCAAAATCATCAAAAAGTGTTCCGAATTTCCTAAGTGTAACACATAAGATGGCGGGTAGCATTAAATCGGAACCAACGGCGCTCGGAGCTCATAAGAAGATCCCTGTTTCTTCGAGTGTCCTCAAAGCTTCGAGCAGCAGAGACTCAAAAACCTCATCAGCTTCTAAGGAAGCTAGGAGAAAGCAGCTCATATTGGAGGCCGCGAGGCAAAAAGCTGCTATTAATTTGGAGATCATTGATAAGACTTTGGACGCACAACTAGCGGCACTCAGCGACGAGGAATACCAAGAATACAGTTCACAGTCGGATCGAAGCGAGTGTCCTCAACGCGAAGTCGCCGAATGGGTGGAACGGCATAGTAACCACAGGGAACCGCAAGAGGATCGGCAAGCCCACGATAATGGCATCAAATCGGGTGAGCTGAACCACCAAGCGCCAGCATCGACGCCAGCACCGTCGGGCCCAGCGCCACGCGCCGCCACGCCCGCGCCCCACGAGGCGCCCGCGCCGGCCGCTCCGCTGCCGCCGCCCGACGGCACCGTCACGGCGCTCAACAGTGCAGTTCAAGTACTAGCTGAAGCGGTAAAGAGTATCTCTACTGCTCATGTCAATAGTGCACCGAATAGTCTACTTAGTCGACTCAGTACTCCTAAAGATCTCCCCGAATTTTCTGGAGATTATTTCGAATGGTTGCAATTTAAGCAAGCTTATTATGAATCGACCGAGGTATGTAAATTTACAGACAAAGAGAACCTCTGGAGATTGAGAAAGTGTCTACGAGGAGCCGCAAAGGATGCAGTCAACGCTTTGTTCATAAGTGCCACGTCCCCCGAGAAGGTCATGTCGGCGTTGGAACTACGATATGGTAACCCGGAGTGCATCATTTCTCGCGTGTTGTATGACATAAAAAAACTGCAACCGTTACATCACGAATACCATAAGGATATTGTTCCCTTTTCTTTGAAAGTGCAAAATTATATAGAAGCAGTGCGGGCAGTCGGCCAAGAGGAACATCTACAGGGAGTAAGCATTGTTTCCATAATTTTATCCAAACTTCCTACAATGCTAATTTCGAAGTGGTCAGATTATAGCTTTAATTTAATTAAGGATGGAACAAAGCCTAGATTACTCATAATGTCCGACTTTCTTAACGACGAGGCTATTAAAACTTCAACCACTGCCAGCATTTATACTGCTACAAAATATGAGAGCTACAAACATAAACCAGCTGACAGCAACAGTCACACACGTTCGCATACTATTTTACTTCAAGCCGAAGGAAGCGATAAGTGCCAATTTTGTAAGTCATCGTCTATGCACAAGTTAACCGAATGCAAACAGTTCAAACGAGCGTTGCGTAAAATACGTTGGCAACACGTTAAGAAAAACGGTTTATGTTACAAATGTATTATCTCCAAACATGATCGAGATACGTGTAAAGCCCCTGCGTGCGACAAGGACGGCTGTGGAGCCCCGCATCATCGCCTGCTACATTATCCGGTAAACAACAGCTGCGCGCATGACGTCACGCCGCCCGCGCCGTCGCCGAGTGCACATGCACCGAATAGTATCTCCGTTACGGATAAACAAGCGCCCCGAGAACTTACGTTTGAACCTGTGTCCGAAACATTAACGCACATCAACGCGACTGATAATAAAGTGTTGCTAAAGGTAGTGCCTATCCGCGTACACGGTCCTAAAGGTGTCTTTTCTACTACGTGTCTACTCGACGGTGGTTCGACCGTTTCATTGCTGAGCGCAGCGCTGGCGCAGCGCGCTGGGCTGCGCGGTCACACCGACACACTGCGTGTGCGCGGCGCTTTCACCGATAACGAACTAGTATGTGAATCTACCGTTATGAACGTGAACCTTACGGGTATAGATGATAAAGTCCATAGTATAAGAATGCGTTGTGTAGACAATTTAAATTTACCTTTACAAAACTTATCTATTTTGAATTGTAATAACTTTTCACACTTAATGGATATAAAAGATAAGTTATGTACCTCTGATACGAAACCCGAAATGTTAATCGGACAAGATAATTTTCACCTATTGTTGCCATTACAAGTCAAGTTAGGTAAACCTAATGAGCCTGTCGCTATTCTTAGTCCCTTGGGTTGGTCTGTGAGTGGTAAGGTGTGTGTGCCGCGAGGCCTCCGTCCCTTGGAGGCCGAGTCTAACCTCTTTATTTCAGAGACCGAGAACGGAACGAGTACTCCGGAGGCCGAGAACTTGTTACAGCAAATTCATGAGGAAGTGCGTCGCTCATTTGTAATTGACGCGATGGGCGTGACGTGTGCGCCACGACAAAACGCGGAAGACGTCCGCGCCGTCGCGCTGCTGGAGCGCTCCGCGGAGCTGCGGGCCGGGCGCTGGCACGTGGGCCTGCCGTGGCGGGACGCGCGCGTTCCGCCTGACTCCCGGCCAAGCGCGCTCACCAGGATGAAAGGTATAGAACGAAAAATGAGCAAGGAACCAGGTTTCGCCGAAAGGTACCGTGAACGAATAAATCATTTGTTAGATAATGATTACGCTAAGGAGCTAATAGATGTTAGTGTCACGCCGAAAACCTGGTACCTTCCTCATTTTGGGGTAGATAACCCTAATAAAAAAAATCTCCGTCTTGTTTTTGATGCGGCGTCGAAAGTTAATGGTTATTGTCTGAATGACTATTTACTTACAGGGCCTGACCTGTTGTCATCACTTTTAGGTATAATGCTGCGCTTTAGGGAACACAGAATCGCAGTCACAGGTGACATCAAGGACATGTTCCTGAGGGTCAAGATTCGAGAGGAAGACCAGCACGCACTGAGGTTCCTGTGGAGGAACAGCCCCTCGGAAGACATGAAGACGTACGTCATGACGTCACTTTGTTTTGGGACGTGCTGTTCTCCGTTTATCTCGCAGTTCGTTAAAAATAAGAACGCGCAAAGGTATGAGTCATCGTTCCCTGCAGCCGTGGATGCCATTTGCAACTCTCATTATGTCGACGACTACATCCAAAGTTTGCCCGACGAAGCGACAGCCATCGACATGGTAAGGAATATCACAGATATTCACAGGGCTGGCGGTTTTTTCATTAGAAACTGGACGAGTAACAGCGTGGCGGTCTTAAACAGCGTGCCAAACGAGACCTTAGGTACCGCAGCTGTAAAGTTTAAAGTCGGCCAAGAATACGAGAGCGGGCGAACATTGGGTCTCATTTGGTACCCTGTGGATGACATGTTGGGGTTCGATATGTCTTTAAAACGCATACCGGACGACATTATTAAAGGTAAGGAAAAGCCGACCAAACGACTTATGTTACGAGTCATTATGTCGATTTTCGATGTACTCGGGTTTTTATCACCTTTCACAATTCAAGGGCGAATCATACTTCAATCCACCTGGGCATTAAATATTAGTTGGGACGATTATATTCCCGACGATATTTATCTCAAGTGGCAGAAATGGATTGACCTACTTATGGTAATTAAAGATATACGCATACCTAGGTGCTACCAATCAACGCAGCGTAAACAGGGCACGAGTGAAGTGGCGGCGTCTGGGCAAGCGATCGAGATGCCAGATCGAGCGGTAATCGCGCGGTGACTCCAGTAGCGCAGCCGCAGCGTTGCCGTCTCTCTCGCACTCCCGAGCGGTCGCGCCTGGTAACGGTGCGTCTACGCCGGCTGCTACGACGTTCTACGAAACCGTAGCGGACGCTACGAGTGCTACAAACGCAGGTTATCAAAACTTATATTTAATCTTGTTTTGCGATGCTAGTACTCGTGCCATGTGTACTGTAGCATACTGGCGCTGGGAAGTTAATGGTTTCATTAAAGTTGCTTTTATTGCCAGTAAATGTAAAGTTATGCCTGTTAAACCATTGACTATACCCAAGGCCGAGCTACAAGCAGCTTTACTAGCAGCCAGGCTTGCTAACACTATTGGGAAGGAGCATAAGTTGATTCCAGCGCGCAGATATTTTTGGTGCGATTCCACAACGGTCCTGCATTGGATTCGCAACAACACGCGCTCATATAAAACGTTCGAGGCAAATCGCCTGGGTCAGATCGACGAGTTGACCCGCGTAGAGGAATGGAGGTATATACCTACCAAATTAAATGTTGCCGATTTAGCCACGCGGGACACTTTTGATCATACTCAGCTCGGTGAATGGTTCACAGGCCCGAACTTTTTATATGAAAATGAATCTTTATGGCCGAAAGATATTATTTATTCGCAACTAGATACCATTATGCCAGATTGCGTCGCTGTCGTACAGGAATTTTCTGTCGGAGCAGCCGTTCCGGACCCACTTCGTTTTTCTTCTTGGCTTCGTTTGTTGCGGGCCATGGCCACGGTACTTATGTTTATCGACAGGTGTAAAGGTCTATCAGGTCAAGTAGATTGCGGCACAATGGAACGAGCTGAGCGACTACTGCTGCAGCACGCGCAGATGGAATCCTTTGGCGAAGATATTGTCACATTAAAAAATAGTAAGCCATTGCACCGCAATAGTAGATTGCTCTCTTTATCACCGTACTTAGACAAACACGACTTGCTTCGGGTGGGGGGTCGCATCGATGCCGCGGCTGATATTTCGGTCGATGTAAAGAGGCCGCTAATCCTCGACGGTCGCCATCCCGTGGCTAAGCTGATCGTCCGGCACTACCATGTGCAAGCAGCTCACGGGAACCAAGAGGCCGTTGTCAACGAGCTGAGACAAAGATATTGGCTACTGCGGCTGAGACCCACGGTTAAGTCTGTTGCTTCGGGATGCATGCTGTGCAGGATCCGCAAGTCCAAGCCTCGTGTACCACGAATGGGTGACCTACCTAATGCTCGGGTGGCGCACCATCAGCGCCCCTTTTCTTACTGCGGCCTGGACCTGTTCGGCCCTATGGAGGTTGTTGTTGGCCGACGTCGGGAAAAAAGGTATGGGGTTTTATTTACTTACCTGACGGTTCGCGCCATCCACATCGAGCTGGTTTCCTCCCTGACCTCAGACTCGCTCATTATGGCGCTGCGACGAATGGCGGCAAGGCGTGGCTGGCCGCGCCATCTGTTTTCCGATAATGGTACTAACCTGAGGGGAAGCGATGCAGAGCTGCGGCGATCTATTCAGGAACTAGACACTGAAAAGCTGAAAGGTGAGGGTGTCAATAAAGGTATGGAGTGGACTTTCATACCCCCTGCTAGCCCGCATTGGGGTGGGGCGTGGGAAAGGTTAATCCGCAGCGTAAAAACCTCACTCAAAGTCATCTTGAACGAGCGTGCACCACGGGACGAAGTTTTAAGTACGCTCATGGCTGAGGTAGAAAATATCGTGAACAGTCGTCCCCTGATGCACGTTTCGGGCGACAATGGCGATGTCGAATCTCTCACTCCTAACCACTTCCTTCTCGGTACGTCGTCGAACTTACCTACTATCGGAGCGTTTGATAACTCTGACCTGTATCTGCGGAAACATTGGCGTACGGCTCAGAGGCTGACCGACATGTACTGGCAGAGATGGGTCAAGGAAATACTGCCCGATCTCATACCGAGAAGAAAGTGGCACGAAGAATGCAAGCCGCTACAGGTGGGCGACCTCGTCCTGGTAGTGGACCCGAACTCTCCTCGCAACATGTGGCCGAAGGGCCTGGTCACTCAGGTGTTCCCGGGCAAGGACGGCCGCACACGGCTGGTCGAGGTGAAGACCGCGACCGGGACGTGGCGGAGGTCCGCGGCACGCGTCGCACCTATCTCTTTAGTAAATGAGTGCTGAGTCAGCACTCAGGGTGGGGAATGTTAGCGACGCGCTCATTTTTTGTTATATTTTTATTTAAAATGCATCTTGTTTAGTCTAATAGTTAACTAGTTTAAAGTTGTGTGGCATTAAGTCCGTCATTTGTACTGAATTATGATATATATATTTTCTTTTTGTGTAAATGAACGATGTTCTGCGTTGCTTATATGTAAAGGACTTATGTCACTAAGCGATGCAAGTCACTTACAACCTTTTTCTTACAAACGGCAGTAACTTGCAATTCGTTGTAGGTGTATAATAGAAAATAAGGTAGATATAAGTTAAAACAAATTTACCCGCTTTTGATTTTGTGAATGGCGGACCGTTAGTCTGCTGTCAATCGCGAGCCACACCGCGCGGCTACTCTGTACATTTTTGGAAATAAACCTCCTTTGTTAAGTTTCTCAGTCTTTCCCTTGTTCGTGCCAGTGCCTACAGATTACAGTGTATATTAAATATATACCCAATGTTTGACAAGTAGAGAATGCTCTGGCATTGAGTCCGTTTTTTGTACGATAAGTCGTTTTTTCTTCTGTGTAATAAAAGTAAATAAATTACCGAAATATGTTCTATTTTTTTACGCGTATGCATTCCAAGTTACATTAGTGTAAGCATTAGGATACTTAGCTCCTGAAAAAGAGAAACTACGACTCTGATGTCGAGGGGGCGGGGTGACGATAAAATGAAAATGAGGGGGCGGGGGGCTCGTTAGCGAGCGGTCTCTCACGGCGAGCTCGCGATTGTCACGAGCTCAATATTTACCTCCCGCTTCCCTCACAAACCCAACCTTAATCCCTCACCAAAAAACTCAAGTTCCAATAGCACAGACTCTTTTAAAAACGCTGACAGGACAAAGAACGCATAAAATTCTGCAATACAAAGGATTTTCAGAAATGAAACAGACGTAATGTCTAATTAGATGATTCGTTCCTCGCTTTCGAGTGGAATCGAAATTTAAAAGCACCTATTTGAATATTTCGAATGTCGAATGGTAATATTTCGCGAGTTTGCTTTCGTCACGTGTAGGATTCTGTCACAGATTCTGTCTAGATATTTACTGTGACTATCAATCATTATTTGATTCCAAGTTAGTAATAAGGAATCGTATATATAAACAGTAACCAAAACATTTTGTTTATTATTAACGCTCTTCTTCTTCAACCAGTCTTTTATTACTGAGTATCGTGGGTACTAGAATCTGTCAATCGGACGTGTAGGTATTACAACTTTCTAGTACCTATTAGACTAGTAGATTACCTTAGACACTAAGTGTCTAAGGTAAATCGAAGACGGACAGACAGACATAATATTAGGTCCTTACATATGAAATTGGCGTTTCATATGGCAGAAATGAAAACCATTTTTTTTTTTATGAAACAATTTTTTTATTTAGTCGAAGTATATGTTTGTACCATGGCTATCTATGCACTTTTGCCATCTCGAAGGTAGTTCATTGATTCCTTTACTAAAAAAGTGTGTGAGCGAGAATCAATAAAATCTTTGAAGGCCGTTTTGGACAGCCTTGCAGCCCAGCATTTTTTCCTTGCATGAAGTTGTCCAAATTCCGAAAAAAATGGTAATCAGTTGAAGCAAGATCCGGGGAGTATGGTGGGTGTCGAAGACATTCCAGTCGCAGCTCCCTTAGTTTTGCGACCGTTGTCCTGAAGCAGCAGTGGGCTAGATCGATTGACCATTCAGGCGGTACCCATTTTTCAAGTTTTTTTCACTTTTCCAATTTGTTTCAAGTGAATCAAAATGATTTTATCGCTCACACCGAAGCCTGCTAACTCTGACGTGGTTTGCGATGGATCTGCTTCCACAATTGCTTTTAATTCTTCGTGGTCAACTTGTGTCTCCGGCCGTCCACGGGGCTTGTTCTGTAGGTCAAATTTCCAGAACGGAAACGTTGGAACCAATAACTTACCGTATTTTCTTTTGCAGTAGCCTCCCCATACGCATTGTTAATCCTACGAGCCGTTTCTGCAGCACTGGTGCCGAAGTGAAACTCATATTCGTAAATATCGAATATCGAGTCGCGTCCAGTGCGTCAAGCGACGTAGACGCATTGATGTATAATTAAATATTAATTGTGATATTTAGCGCGGCCCGGCCGCTGCTAGCGAAACGACGCGATGAGTCAACACGTCGTGAACGATTTCCTCGCCTTTCTGCAGCAGAAGGAGAAGATACTGCTGGAAGGCAAGATGGTTGCGGTGACCGCTGTCCACTTTAATGAGTGCGCATCGAAATTCACCGTCGAAGACATCTGTCATGCGAAGCAGGTGTTGTGCCAGTCCCTTAGAGTTGTTGGCACCTATGTACCTCATCGGAAAGGGGACGAAACAGGAAAAAAGACCCTTGCGGATATTAAGAAAATCCTGAAGGAGAACGAAGAACGGATTCCGGAGTTTGTGGCGGCAGATGCCTCTACCCTGCCGTCCCATGTTCCGGATGAAATTGACGTACGCTGCTTGTATAAGGATATCGTGGCCCTAAAAACAAGTTTAGCCGATATAGTTTTGAAGTTTGAAGCTGCCCAAGCCACTATTACTGAGTTGCGCAACGAAGTCAACAGTTTGCGAAATAGTGCTCCAACTCAGTCGGTATTAGCATCAAGTTTCAAGACCGATGACCCCAATGCCACCGCTAGAAGCGCCGAGTCTGTCAGTTTGCGTTCTGCTGATACTGTAAAAAGTGCCGCACCCGCCGCTACACCGCCCGCGCGCCCCCCGCCGGTGCGGCCGCCTCTAGTTTCGAAGTTGCGTCAGCGTGCTTATGCTGACGTCGCCGGTCAGTCTGTCGCAGCTAACCGGGCCTCAATACGGGTTCCTAATAAGGAAAAGTCCTCCCGCACCAATGTGGATAAGGAGGGATTCACACTGGTGGAAAGGAAGAGCAAGGCGCGCAGAGTGCCCCGCAAGACTCTGAGTGGCACTGCCGAGCCGGTTGGTTCTGGTCTTCGGATTGCCACACCGAGTAAGGCGCTCTATGTGTCGCGCTTGCATCACTCCGCCGTGGCTGATGATGTGGTGGAGTACGTTCGCCGGAAGACTGGCTTCACGCTGAGGGTGCAACAGCTGCAGTCCCGCCATTACGTGCACTTCAGCTTGTTTGTGGTGCGCGTACCGCGGCCGCTGCAGGACACCATCGCAAGTGCAGACTTCTGGCCGAAGGGTGTTGTGTTTCGGCAGTTCCGGGGCAATCTGCCGAATCCTGCGCCAGATCAGACGACGCAACGGAGCCACGCTGTTACGTCGCCTAAATCAAACTAGATTTAAGTTTTTATTTTATTTTATGTATAATTTTGTAGTTCACAGTGCCTTAGTTTAATCACTGTAATGCTGTGTAACTAATTTGAATAAATAAATAAATAAATATAAGTTCTCCATATTGTGAACAGAACGATGTCAAAGAAAAACTCAAAAAGTATGTAATCACTACGTTTTAAGAGACGGGAGTGCCTTACAAAAAGCGTGAACTCGCATTAGTATGAAACGGAGGTGAAAACATACTGCCAATATGAAGCCGCAAACAATATCAGTGTCAGTGTCAATTCATGAGTTCATGACATAATGCCAACATCAAGAACAAAATAGGGATGTCACATGTTACACAAATTATAGAATTATCTATATCGATATCGGTATTTAAAAAAAATGGTTCAGGCGGGGTTCGCATTCGCACCCGCGTCTCCAACGGCTTTCCGGTAATTTAAATCATTAAATATTTCGCTTCAATGTAAACATTTGGTTTACTTTAGGTTTCATAAAAAAAAACAAAAGTGTGCAAATAATTTTATTTCGTTCAAACTTTGCTTGGCTTGCTGGTAAACATAGACGAAAAAAGCCGTTTCATCACTCCAGTCTGTGCTCCAGGTTGGAAGGTCTGCAACACAAATAATACAGGCTAAACAGAAAATTACAGAGTAAAAATGTATCTGTTTGTCCAGATGAAACCGTACCATTCATAGTCCATTGAAGATTTTTCGTAATTTTTTTCTGTAACCATAATCTAACTCAAACTGGCATAAAAAGTAGTGATAATAATGTCTTATCCTCTCGTCTGAGACGGCTTTAACAGCTGTATCCAAGTGCACACTTTTGTATAAGTACACATACCAATAGGCTTTTGCTTGAAGAAAGATATTCCGTATTTTGCACTTCAAATGAAAATTATCGATAAAACTCACATACAGCACTATTGTTTACATACGTATATGGGTATGTATTATTTTACCCGAAATTCCAAGTTTTCAATGAAACTTACGATTAACATGGTTATAACACGCGGAAATTAATTATATTTTTTACTTACCGATCTTCGTCCGGTGGAAATCTGGCCATGAATAGTCTTTTTTGACCGTCCACTCGACACGTTTTCATTCTGCATATTTCGCACTTTTTCCTTTTCAATCCACTCATTTTTGCAATTGTGATTGTCTTGTGTAGGTACCTTCTAGACGACCACTACACCCAAAGAATGCAAATTATTAGATTATTTGTGAAATTTGAATTATTTGAAAAGATCGCAGAACCTTGACAGAAACAGACTACACAATAAAAGAGAAACGTCAACTAACATGGCATGGCGGACAAAAATGGCAGCTGAAGTACAACCCGCCTAAATTCGATTGTCGCCAATTATCTAATGCTTTGTAGGTTTCAACGTTCATTCAAACTTAGATAGGTAAAAAATTCACCTCCGTTTCATACAGCCGTTGTCGATCGTTTTTTAACTTGAGAGTTGCGCGAGGCTGAACTCAAAGAGTATGTAATCATGGAAAAACTCAAAAACTAATGACGCGATAACAAATAAATTTCGTAATTCGAACACAGAAATACATGGTCTTAAATTTGGAATAAATTTGAATTTGGAATTCCTAGTCGAACGCCATATATTTTGAACCAAAGTTGCCAGTTCGCCAAACGCCAATTTCATATGTAAGGACCTAATAAAACTTAATGGTTTAACCGAGTCTTCTAATGGTATGTGGTTTAAATACAGACTTGTGAAACAAAATGCTGCTGAATTCAAGAGATGAGGAACGATTTAATTTCCACGGCAACGACGCTATCTGTATGCCATCTGCGGTGAATGCCTTGAGCAAACAACTCGCGAGATATCGCCACTCAGGTGTCGACTCGCACACATGCACGCCGTCGCGAGCGCCCGAGAGCTATAAAGTGACTAAGGAGGCCGGAAAATAAGACTTTCCACCCGAGTGAGAGGTCCCAGAGAGACGGATAGAAATACAAGGCCGGCAATATCTTTTTACGCCAAGATATTCATAGCGCTTTTCTCAAATTCATAGCATAATTAAATTAATAGTAACTATTGAAACTTTTATGAAATATTTATGTGTACGTATTTCATCAAAAAACAGTATATGAAAACATTTGATGCATGATGATGTTTTGTCTGAAATTTAACCAAAACAAATTAAATTATCTTTTGTTTTATATGAAAATTTCATTTCTTACATTACAGGTCGCAGAGAGAGCACCCTTAATATGCGTTCAAGGCAGTAAATGCATTAAAAACTTAGAAGATTACAATAACAGCATGCTCCAAAACATTCGTAACTCGCACACACATACACTCTTGGCCGATGAAAGAGCTCTCTCGGGGCAAACGTCGGACCTTTTAATGGTAACTGCTCCGCTTGTTCCGATGAACAATAACAGTGTGCTCAGACAGCCTTAGTGACTTGAAAAGCGTAGGATTCCATTTAGACTAGATTAACTTTTGACGTAATCACTAAGTTTAGAGTCAGTAGGGAAATGGAGGTTGAGACTACGAGAATGGGACTGAGCGAGCTTAAAAGTAGGAGGAGTTTCATGCTTAGCAAATAAATATTTTTTTATTTTTATTTAATTGGGTATATGAACGCGAATTTGATTGATTGAGTTTGACATTTATGGAAAGAGTAGAGTTTCGAAAATAGAACTAACTAATACAATCACACTACTATAATCTATCTGGAATTCTAAGATCAAATTATGTCAAACTGGGAGAAGTGAAAAACTACCGTAAATGTACAAGTATACAGTCGTCTGTACCTTGTGCCATAGTAACTTCATTTGATCTTAGAGATCGGACAGACTTATACCAACTACACTAATATTATAAAGTCGAAAGCTTATCAGTGTGTGTGTATGTTTGATGTAGCTGACATCATGGATTAACACATAGACTACTTGTTAACTGATAGACCGCGGGTAATACCGCGGAACGCAGTTAGTCTTAAATAAATGAAGTCCTGCATATTTCCTAGCAAAACTACCAACAAAAGTTGGTAACAGTAAATTTGGAAAGAGTACAAAATTATTTTAAAGGAATTAAATAAAGTATTGCAGATGCTTCCCTACGTGACTTTGTTGAAGAATCAATTCACGTATTCTTACTTGCTGGCATTGTTTTGCTAGGATGGTTATAGAATAAAAGCCTTCTGGACAGGATAATTTGTCAGAGAATGATTTGGGCCGGGAATTGGATGATGGAAATGGATAATAACAGATTGGATTTCCTCTTACTTTCAAGTTCACATCTATTGGTGAGGTCTGTCGCTCCTAAACTTCGGACTCATTCCGAGTGTTGTGATGTAGGAGTCTCCAGAGTAGAGCCACAGCTTTAAATTTATTTCTTGTGTGGTAAGAGTACTAACTCACAAGAAAAAGCGACCTTCCACAAATAAGAGTTTTGGTCGACAGTGTCATTGTTCCGGCACTTCCGCGAGCGACTACTTCAGACATTGAACCGCTTAATCACATCGCTAGTAATGGATTTGTAAGATATTTTATGGGATTTGAAATAAATGCTTTAAATTTCAACTAAACGGGAGAACCGATGTTTATTTTTATTTTTGTCAGGCGGATTGATCCAATTTTTCTTCTATTTCAGTGATTTATTCGGAATTTATTCAGAAGCGTGGTGACAACCATAAATCACTAAAAAATTTGTCACTGCTCTTCACATCCTCGTATCTACTAAGTAGATTGACACATAGATATGAGCTTTGTTTTAAGTACGTATTTTTTTATTAGTGAGATTTAGTTATCAACAGACGATATTACGAGTACATCATGTGGCAACCACCGGCTGCATGCATTTCGAAATGTGGAATATAAGGACACATGTCATATCTTGTAGGTATAACGCAATAAAATAAAATCAATGGCCCAATTAGTTTGTACAAAAACATTCCTTCCGCATTTGCGTCATTTTAGCCTGTCAAGTTAAATTAGGTTAGCCGGCGTCCGTGTGAACGGGTTATGCAAATCTGGTTATCTGTTTTTCAACGTCCGGTTAATTCAGTTCTTTCTCGTTTGGCGCGAGCGCAGGAAAATTGCGCTATTTTACATTTTGATGAACAATTTTGTTGAAACAGACAAATATTGTTGCTAGTGAGAAATTTATTCAGTTTATAAATAACAAAAACAAATAAATATAGGAAATAAAATTCAGCTCGTCGCATAAAGGCCACTTCATTTCGCGTGGTTCCGTATGTAATTTAGGTATAGAATATCACTATAACTTTAGCGATGTCTTGATTGTTGCTCAGTTTTCTTATATTATTGAGAAATAATAAATCCGGCCGCAATTTTATTTTTTGGCCACTTGGTCGAACTTCTCTTTTAATAACTAAGCATCGGGAATATGAGATAGCCTCTAATAAACTAATTCATCTTCTTTACAACGCCAACTAAAAATGTTAAAGAAAGCATCAAGTCATAATCAACAATTATTATTACTTGTCCTCCTGATTTATACATTGCCACCTAATTTACTAACTCAGCCACGAAATTTGTAACTCATCATCATTTTTCGTTTTACAGCTTCAATACAAGCTCCTCAAAAATTATATATTTAAGCTTCAATAGACAGCATCATATATTATAACTTAACATCTAAAATAATACTTCATATTCTTTTATCATGAAAATAGCCACTGTAGGAACGATTTGGCGCGAGTGCGCGCCATGACAGCCACGGCCATTTGCACCAATCAGAGAGCGCCATTCGATTCTTGTACCGAACGACCCGCCATGTTTGTTTATTGTCATTCGTTCGTTCATATTGCGATAGGTGCATGTGTAATTAATTAAAGTTTTCATTATTTCATTATTTAATTATCCTCGCACTGCACACTAAGGTCCGACTCGGCCGGGTTAGGTTAGGTTAGTTTTTTTTTTAATATTCAGTAAAACAGTTTTGCAAATACCTTTAAATAGTATATTGAATTCGCATTATTTAGTGTGCATAATTAGTGTGCAAGTCAGTCAGTCAGTTTTGGTGAAACTTTCAAATATTTGATCGAAAAAAGGGAATATACAGATATCGATTTAAATGCATGCCCCTTTTATCTCGAAAAATAAATAGTGTCCCCGTGTGATGAGCGGGTAACACCGCGCGGCGCCGCTAGTACCTACTTCAAAACTAAAAAAAAAAAAAAAAAAACCGATACGTAACTCACAACATCTAGTTCTAGCAGGTCCGACTTGGCTTAGGTTAGGTACGACGACGAGCGAAGCGAGGAGGAGTGTTAGGTTGAACTGCGACCCTAACCTAAAATGAGATTTAAGTATTTTGTTTTGTTCTCTCCTCAATAGTTCATATTGGCTTTAATATACTATTTGATGACAATTTTTGGTAAATTTTACGATCGATTAATGTAGGATGACTTACATTTTAAACATACTAAGTTATAAAATTAGAAGCTAATAGAGTTACTATTTTGGTGTCATATAATAACATTTTAGAAGTTTGCTATTTGAATGCATGCCTCAAATTTAGATGCTAAAAAATAAGATAATCACCATGCTAAGTTACAATTACAGTGGCTTACAAAGAAGATAACTAGTGGCTGAGATATTATTATTCAGACGCGCGTTGGTTGTGGCTGACTTAGTAATTTAGAAGGTAACTTATATTTTCTGAAGCGAATAATGCTATTAAAAAGAAGCTTGTTTAATTAGTACCCTATATTATTCAGGTAATCCGTCGAAAACATCACCATTATATACTTTAGCGATGTGCCGTATTCGACTTTAAATGGCGGATACCGAATTTCGCTTAGCAGTGCATCTGTGCAGTCGACAGCTTGAGATGATAATAATTACTACCTGAGTTCCAAACACATCCAGTTAACATCCGTAGTGCACTGTATTTCACATAAGAGTGAGCGAGTCACCACGCTCGGACCTTCCGCTCCCACTTCCGCGCCGCTCACCACTCCGCTGGTCGCACGAAGTCTTGGCCGGACCGTAAGGACTTCGCTCACTTTAACGCGATAACCCTCATTGGCGACAGCGTAATGCCACATCGAACCTAAAGCAGCTCTCCCTATGCTATAGTTACCATTTAAGATCCGGTCCAGCAGTGGGTCATTTTAACAGCCTAAGATAATAAAAACCTTGATAATATTTAATGCCATCCGCATCCCAAACGCACCCAAGCCGTCGCCCCCGACACCCAATCTTTTTACGACGTCCAATAACCGCAATATGTCGGTTATTTCAACGTGTTCGACATAAATCACGCTTCTCGTTATTTTATAGGTTTTAATTTCGGCGTTTTATGTCGCGATAACATCTGTGCCGTAATGGCGCGCTTTACGAGGTCCGCTTTACGGCCGCTGTTTACAATATACGACGGGTTTTTAAACTGTAAATACGGTTGTGTAAGGGTGTATTTTGTAAATTACTTGTCTTCATTGGTTATGTTAAAATAAGTTAAGCATGGTGGAAAGGCATCACATTTTACAAAACGATATATTGGTCGGAATTGAGACATAATAATTATATTAGGACGCTGGAAAATTGTCTTCTTATTGTGTATGCGCATAAAATTCTGGGAACAAATTTTACGTTTCAAGAGACAAACCTTTAGCTTACTTTCGCGATTTATTGGATATCCAATATCATCTATATGTCTCCAGCAATTTATATATGCCATTTTAATTCTGCATTACGAGGACTTACTCCTTTCATACATATTCGTCATAGTCAAAACTGATAGCTAAGTATAAGTTATGAGGCCGTGACATGTCCGGACCATGGCCGTTATATGTTGTTAGATAGTTTTGAACATAAATTAGTCCACCTCGTTATTCTATATTTTTAATTTTAATTTCGGCGTTTTATGTCGCGATAACATCTGTGCCGTAATGGCACACTTTACGAGGTCCGCTTTACGACTGCTGTTTACAATATACGACAGGTTTTTTAAACTGTAAGTATGGGTAAATGCGGGGTTTCAGTGTCATATACCTAAGGGTGAATTTTGTGGACGTGACACGCAAAAATATGTAAACGTCGTATGTTAATTCGCTACCTAATTTAAAAACATATTTTAATTTTACTGAGGTATTTATGTTCATCCTAATTGCTACTTTAAACCACAGGCTAAACTGAAATAGACCGTATAGACCAAGTCTTGTCGAACAGGGTGCCTATAAGGTAGGTGTTTTACCTATTCAAAATGATTATCAATAATGTTTAAATGTGGGTGGCGAAATTCACCGGCATGTGATTGCGGAGCTCCTGTGCAGACTATCCACCACATCATCTACAACTGCCCATATCGGAAATACGATGGAGTATCCTTGGATTTATTCTCTCCAAGTGTGAACGCAGCCCGCTGGGTGAAGGAGCTAGATGTTAAATTATAGTTTCACATTTTTGTTTTATGCGACATGTATGCCATACGATTAAATAAAAATTGTTTGCTTCTAGAGTTAATTAATGCAATAAATTTGCCTTAAAATACTGCGATAGAAACAAAAGAAATTGTTTACGAATTAGGTTTCACCCTGTATTTTGTTTTTTTTTTTTTAATCTCAGGCTTTTAATAATGACATTAATGACTGTTAGACCGAGTCTTAAGTGGCAACCACGCCACAGGGAAAGGTTTCACGGGTTAGAAGTGGCATTGCGCTTTCGCCAATAAGTGCCTCCGCTTTAGTACCAACGCTAGAGGCGCTCGCTAGTGTACCTATAGTGTCAAAATTCCTTAGAAATATCAAATTTACTAAACTACTGTTTACGGATTTCGAAAAGCGGACAGTGTTGAGTCCGTTGGGGCGCGAGTACTACGTAAATAGTGTAAATACTCGTCTTAGGCTGGTCATATTCGCAGTAAAACTTGAAAGAGATCAATCGACGACGCGTTTGGCTCGGTTTGTAGACACCTGCCTACTGAGTCGGCGGTCCCGGGTTCGAATCCCGGCCGGGGCAAATATTTGTGCAAAATATTTGTTCTTGGGTCATGGATGTTATCTATATATGTATTTATATATTATGTATATCGTCGTCTAGTACCCATAGTACAAGCTTTGCTTAGTGTGGGACTAGGTCGATTTGGGTATGATTGTCCCTTAATATTTATTTATTATTTATTTATTTATTTAATCAGTTTGCGACGCCATCGTAGCCGACGCGTCGGCTACGATGGCCGACTAGTCGGTTAGGTTAGATAGATACTTTAATACTTTCAGAAAACGTGTTATAAATATTAGGTAAACTATTACATTAGATGATAAATACTGTGGGGTGGTGGCTCAGAGAAACACTTTACTTGTTAATTTAGAATATATTTTGGACCGAAATACAATAATTTATATGGTTGTTTGGTGGCGTCTCGTAGAGGAATCATCTAATATTTTTATTGTCGTTCACTAGACAGTGACGTAATCTTTATTTAAACCAAATACTTCTTTATTAGCGGCCTACATCCCTACAATACTTATATTAAACACTAGAAGGTAAAACAATTTCGTACGGGTGATTTTATTTTGTACCGTAGTCAGGTAATTTTTTTTTTGATGTTCTGCTATCCCTGTATTAAAATCCCTCCATACATTTCGGCGTAATGTGAGGAGAGAGAAAATTATGCCCAACAGACGGCGCCAGACTGACATGGCGCCGCGCGGCCATACAAAACAAAAGACGATCCTGCATCACGCTATTAAGATTTTTCCTGTAGGTAATCATAAAAACTCTCCATAGAAAACTGATTTTCAATACAAGTCTAGAATTGTATAAAAGTATAAATTACGCACCCTTTACGGTTCGTGATATAGTCAGTAGCCCCCAGGCTTAAAATGCGCTTTCACAATCCACGCCAGTTTTCCCGCGTCATTTTTGCTGTCTGACAGTGGGATTTGAGTGTCCGTTCGTGGTCTGTTCTCGAAAACGACACAGGAAACCGCACTAGGATCATTTAAAACATATATTTTAATTAAGTTTGTATTTAGCTATGGTGCGTGGGGTGGGGTGCCATCTCTTTCGCATTGTTTTATGTTTGAAATTTGTTTGACCGGACACGATTTACATAATTTGATACCGCCAAATGTTCATCTTACTGAATCATCCATCGTGGGAATCCTAATAAGCATTATAATATATTGTATTATTGTACTGCCGAATTTTAGTTAGCTACAAATTGGACCTCTAACAATAAAGAATAGCTAATGAACTGAGTAGGTTTTCGGCATTAAAAAGTTATGCGCGAAGATCATTCGGCTAAAAGAAAATTCGGCGTAAAGAAGTCTATACAAGACAAAGATGAATTGTATATGTTCGCTTCATTCGTTGCTTTTGCCAAGGGGGTTCACACGCGGAAGGGTGTTGATAATCTACATTCCCAAGCAGTAGAAATCAAATTAGAAAATGCTACTTGTATACAAATAAAAACTAAAAACAACGTAATATTAGGTATTTATCGCAGCCCCTCTAATAATAACGCAACAGATTTCATTACTTCACTTAACCACCATCTTGGAAAATTAAAAACATATAAGAATATCTTTATCACGGGAGACATAAACATTAATCTCATACCTCGTCAAGAAGAGTCATCATACGACAGGGCCAACCGAACCAACTATCTAAATATGCTGTCGTCTCATGGGATACTCCCTGGGCACACTCTACCTACAAGACAAAAAAATTGCCTGGATCACTTCATGCTAAAAAAAGACCCTAAACAAACTACTGCCTATGTCGCGATCCTTAACACCTCCATAACTGACCACTTAACTTTACACTCAACAATTACGTATGAAAATCCAAACGAGCGAAACGCAATCAAGATACAACCACTTACTACGATGAGGCACTTAATAAACTACTGGAACGACCCCTACTATGTCACAACTCACCTTATTGAAAAAATAAAACAATCACTAGAGGAAAGCAAAATCACTAAATACATACCAAGTAGTCAACGCATAATCAAACCGTGGATGACCCGTGGCATGCTGCGCTGTATCAGAAATCGTAACAGTCTTCAACTAAAGTCGCAACAAGAACCATATAATGAAGTACTTAAAATAACCTTTAAAAGATACCGCAATTTCTGTAATGACATAATTAAAAAATTGGGCAAGTGCGAGCCCGACTCGCGCATGAAGGGTTCCGTACCTGTACATATATATAATCTATAACAAGTTTGTTGTATGGGAGCCCCCCCTTAAATATTTATTTTATTTTATTTTTAGTATTTGTTGTTATAGCGGCAATAGAAATACATCATCTGTGAAAATTTCAACTGTCTTAGCTATCACCGTTGTTGAGATACAGCCTGGTGACAGACGGACGGACGGACGGACGGACGGACGGACAGCGAAGTCTCAGTAATAGGGTCCCGTTTTTACCCTTTGGGTACGGAACCCTAAAAACTAAGGCATAAATATGAAAAAGAGCAACTAAATCATCTAAAAACTCTAAAATGCTGTGGAAAACTATAAAAAGTATTACACATTACAAATCACACAAAACAAAAAACACTGAATTACTAAACACTACGATGTCCCCCACAGATTCTGTTGAACATGTGAATAGGTTTTTTGCTAATGTTGGGAAAAATTTGGCAGAGGAAACCTTAAGTAACCCAAACTATCGGGGAGTCAATGACAGAGATAATGTACCTAATTGTAACACCCATTCATTTGCTCTCATGGACACTGATCCCCAGGAAGTACACAGTATTATCATGGGGCTGAAGGCGGATAGCGCCCCTGGCTGGGACACTATACCAACAAGTTTTCTCAAGCACGCTTGTCCTGTTGTTGCTCCGCTGATTAGTCACCTAGCAAACCTCTGCTTTGAGAAGGGAGTATTCCCAGCACCACTGAAACAATCGATCATAACACCTGTGCATAAGAGTGGAGAGAAAGATGACGTAAATAATTATCGTCCTATCTCGGTACTGACTGTCATATCTAAAATAATTGAAAAAACTATAAATAACAGGCTCATATCTTATCTAAATAAATATAATATCCTCTCAGACAATCAGTTTGGTTTTAGACAATCCAGATCAACCGAAGATGCAGTCATATCCCTAACATCAACTATAACTGAAAACCTAGA